>OX465099.1:4667861-5410361 GCA_949987625.1 Chalcis sispes
TTTTATCCCGTCGATGAAGATGAGACAAAAGTACGGATCTTTTTTCTTTCCTTTATTCTCGATTTTATTTTAACGAAATATTGAATTTTTTGTTTTATTTATTTATCCACGAATCGCTTTGCAAATTTCGTTATTTAATTGTGATAAAATTTATTTTATTGCCTTTCGGCGTTTACGGAAATTTACGTTTGCAATCGAAAACAAAAAAAAAAAAAAATAAATAAATAAATAAATAAATAAGAACGAATAGCGGATGGATTTCGTCGTTCTTCGTTTGCTGTGATTCGAATATTATTTTTTGTTATTTATTAATCGTGTAGCGAAAAATTCTATAGGATAAAAAATTGAGCCGTAAATTTGCAAGACGAATCGTCAAAATTACTCCGATTGTTATTAATTTATAAGCGATGTACTTTTGTAACTCATAGTGTACAGTTATCGAAACCAGTGATAATTTTATATCATTAATTTTTTTTCTTTTCTTTTTTTTTTTTTTTTTTTTTTTTCATAGTAAACTATTTATTTACGCCGATTAATTAACAGCGATTGTCTCGACTCGCTATACTGCCAATGTAACCTATAAGTTTTTAATTTTATATTTCTTTTATCTGCGGATATAAATTTATGTTTTCTCATTTCGTCTGTACACCAAGTTGAAAAATTATGTAAAACTGTGATTTTGAAAACCCACCAGCTTTTATATATATTTTTTCTTTTTATGTCAACTACTTTCGATGTTTAAAGTTTACTTTATAAAATAGATCGTCTGCTTTATCAATTTTGTAATCGAATTTTCGTACGTTTTTTACTTGGATTAGTTATGAAAACTTCTTTTCGTAATTAACAAAACAAACAAATTCAAATATGTGAATTAAACGTACACAAAAATGTTCACGTGAAAAATATTATTTCTAAATTTGGAATACATAGATATAATTATATTTTTTTCAGGGTTGATAAACTGATAGGTGTACGAAAAGAAGTTTCGCAATTTTCAACTCATTAATGTTTTAACAAAAACGTTACATTATATTATATTAAAGTATTTATATCAAATATTTTTTATAACGAACTTCATGTTTTGTTTATATCCACGTAGGACATTTCAATGTTACAATATAATTTTTAAACTCGTTACATAATTTTTATCATTGCAAACCCAGAAGATGTATAAACTATTAAAATTAATTTTTATTTGCGTTTCAAATTAAGTTTGAATGTTCTACTTGGATCTTTTTACTTTTATTGACTAAAAAAAAAAAAAAAAAAAAAAAAGAAGAAAAAACCCAACCATAGACTTTACCTCCGTGCGCATTTTCTTCACTCCTCAGTACAATTTATATGTTATGTGACGTAAATGTAATAATACGTTTACACGTAAGTGCGATAATTTGTAGTACAACAGAATAAATATTCCATTTTTTTTTTTTTTTTTTAATTTTTATTTATTATTTTTTGTTTTTTAACGAATCAACTGTACAGAGCGTATTTTTATTTAGCGAAAGAGTTTTTTTGTAAATCGCCTCAACTTCCGCTCAGCGCCTCGAAAGAAAAAAAAAAAAAAAAAAAAAAAATAACGAAAGTTTTACAATACTTTGTAAACGTACATAATTCATTTCGCCATGTATTTGCCAACGAATGTTTATTATTATTTTTATTTTGTCTTCATTTTATATAATAATTAATTCATTATTTAGATGAATATTATTAACGAATACACTCAAAATAAAAAAAAAATAAAAAAAAAAAAAAAAATGAAAAATAATAATCATAATCTTTCTAGATATTTTTGCTTCACGCAATGAGACATTTTATATATGTGTACACGCATAATTTACATGTGCATATGATATATGAAACGCATTATATATTAATACAAATATAAGCGAGTAAACAAGTTTACGTTGAACGTCTAATTTCATGCACATTGTTTTACATCTTTCTTTTGTTTGTTTTTTTGTTTTTTTTTTTTGATAATCATTGTTGCTACATTTTAATAAAAATTTCATTTTAACATTATTTTTAATTTTATCAATATTTGTTTGTCTTTTTTTTTTTTATTACTCGCGATATTTTTTTTTTTTTTTTTTTTTTTTTAATACTCCGAGAAATAAAACATTCGCATAAAATTTGTGCATTTATTTTTATCGATTACATAGTTTTAATATCGACTGCAAACATTCCAATATGCTCGCTTATTTTGATTTGTTTTACTTTTTTTTCATAATGTTGTAGAGATCCTATTGTACTTGATTTAGAGCAAAATAAAGTCTAGAAAGACAAATTAACTCGATGTCCATTATTTTCTCCTTATAAAATAAAATATAGTTTTAAAAAATATCTTTTTCTTTTTCTTTAAAAATGAAAAAATGAATATAATTTGATTGAATATTAGACTAACCGTTTTATATTTTTCACAGGTGTTCGAGCATTTTACAACGGTCAAATAATATCGACTTATGCGCCAGATTTATCAAAGATATACTAGTATTATTTACTTATAAATAAAATGATTAAAATCATGTATGCATTTAACGAAAATAAAAAAATGTTAAACGAAAAAATTAATTGTCGTTTTTATTATGTCAAGGATTTTTTAGAATTTACGTCATAGTATTTTAACTAACACGTTATTTTTTTATATTTCAGGTATCGTCGTGGGAACATACGATAAAACGAGAACATCAGTTATCCATTTATACGTTGACTATTTTGGAAAAATAATGCAACATATCCTTTAAACTTATAAGCAAGTTTGATGTTGCTTCAGCGATGAAAATGATCATCTATAACCTGATGCCAATCATTCTTTTTCCCTCACTATTTATATTACTGTACGCCGCTTTAAAATAATCAATTTTTTGTGAAAAAAAAAAAAAAAAGAAAGGAAAAAAAATGAACGAACATTTCAATTATTATTATTTTTTTTTTTATTTTAGAAACTTTTCTTATTTCGTAGGTAGCGCACATAGCATTCGTCATTCGTTGATTCATTCGTGTAATTTATTCAAACATTCCTGGGCGACGTTACTATCCCGATTGCTTCCCCCCGCTCCCTTGTTTTGCTCGTTGTTGCTAGCTTGAGAATTGAATGTTTTTTTTTTTTTTTTTTTTTTTTTTTGGCATGGCTCGCGCCGTATTACAGCAGTTATAAACAAAAAAAAAAAAAAAAAAAAAAAAAAAAAATAGAAACATAAAAAAAAAAAACATTGCCGCTTTTGTCATCGCAACGTCCTGGAACTGGAAAAGGGAAGTGACGATTAAGCATTAATGCGTGAAATCTAGCAATATTAATTTTATTCTTTTTTCAATTCTTTCAAATTTTCAGTTTTATAAATCGCGAAATCGAATGAGAAACTATCGGATTTTTTTTTTTTTTTTAGTTTTCTATAAATTTTACTTCTATTTTTTTTTTTTTTTTTCTCAATAATTTCTGTTTTCGTTATAAGAATTTTTTTTGTTACTCATGTGCAAAAAATGTAAATCAAATTTTTCTACAATTTTTTATATTGATACCACAGTTCACAACAATTTAACTATCGATGAAAATCGATTAAAAAAATGTAAATATTTCACTTTCGAGCCTTCCCTAATTCTAGTTTCCAGAGGTGCTAAATGTAACAATAACAATAATAATAACAACAACAACAACAACAACAACAACAACAACAATAAACCAGGGTACGAATAAAATCCATCAATCGCAACCATTATCGTCTTCGATCTTCATAAAAACCATAGCCCATGTAGCCGAGTCGTACCCAAAAAATTCCTCGATGACTAATCTCGTCGATCACGACGTTCTGCTTACCTCGTTGCAGGCTTCTTCGCGAGCCTCGGCTGGCGACCCGGCGGTAGCGGAAGCGAGACCAGTTCGCCCTCGTCCGGCGGTTACCATCAGCAGCAGCAGCAGCAACAGCAGCAACGACGCACATCATCGCGCGGTCACGGCGCGCAGTCCGGGGTTAACTCCGAAGTACCCGCGCCGTTGACGCCTCAACGACGCGCCAGGATGCACTGCCCGACCCGTCATCCGGGACGCAACAACAACAATCGCGCCATCGCCCATCATCACGCGGTCGTCGTTGGCTCGGGACACGATCGCCGGCACAATTGCTCGAGATGCGGCAAGAGCTACAAGAACGCTTATATATTGAAACGTCATTTGCTCTACGAGTGCGGCAAGGAGCCATCGTTCAGCTGTCCACATTGCGCCTTTAGCTCGAAATACGAAAGGAATCTCAAGGCGCATATAAATCATCGCCACGTCGACGTGCAAAATTCATCGGTGGGAAATCGAGCCTAAGTCGTACGAAGTTTTGTCGAGTAAAAAAAGAAAAAAAAACGCGATAGATTTTTCGCTTTATTAATTATTATTTTATAATTATAATTAAATTTATTTGAAAAACTTTTTTTTCCATTTATCGAAATTTCTATAATTTCTCAATATGTAAGCGTACAATAAAATTGTTTTTCAAAAGGGCTTTAAGTATTGTGCAATAGTGCGATAACAAGAAGAATATGAAAAAATAATCTCATTCTTATGCTGCATTTTGGTAAATTTAATCGTCAAAGCTTTTAATCAACGATATTGGCATGTTTGCCAAAAAATTTTTCAAAGCGAAGGTAACGAGAATATTGTAAGAACTTTGGATGTAACTTGAAATTTGAAACTTTTCCGGCAAACGTAGAATAATTTATGAAATTATTCGTTAATTTTATTCAAATTTAAAAGTTTAAAAGAAAATCCGAACGCCGCATTATTTGTAAAATTCAAAGTTACGATGATCGAATCGGTAATTTGAATAGTTACGTCGCATGATAATCTTAAAACTTGTTTGAAAGATTAAAAACACGAAAGGAAAAAAGTAATAGTAAATGTCAAAAATGCTCGACAAAAACGCTCGATCAAATTCGTACCTAATCCGCCAGTGTTAATTACTGAATAGTTCGCGTTGCATTTTTCTCGAGCTCTGAAAGCGACAAACGAGCGATAGTAAACGTTATAACGTAATAATAAAAATAAGAAAAGAAAAAAAAAAAAAATAATAATAATAATAATAATAAATGAAAAATGAAAAAAAAATGTCTAGTGCCAAAAGAGTCTAACGATATAAATCGAATTTATATCGGTTTATATTTTAATAAGTGCCAACAATACCAAAGTTATATATATATATTATTCACAGTTAAAGTTGCATATTTAACGCTTTTTGTTTCGTTCTAAGTTCTATATAATTATCAAATTTATATTAATTTTTAGCAAAGTTAATGACAAAAGTGCCATAATCGATCTTGCGTTAGCTTTTATTTGTAACGAAAAGCTAAAAAAAAAACATTTTCTGGGTGTTGCTTTTAATAAATGAATGTATAACGTTTATGAAAATTAAAAGTGAACGAACGATTTAAAGACATAAAAATTCCTTATCGATGAAGAAAACTTGTGACGAATCGAGTGTTCGCATCGTTAAAGTAGATGAGGAATGGCGATGTTTTTTTTTTTTTTTTTTTTTTTTTATTATTGTAAAGGAATCGTGGAATAACATTCCAACGAGTTGCTTCAAATTAAATCTAATGTCCAATGAAAGAAACTTTTATGCATTATTTTTGTAAAGCACAAAATCAAGGAGAATTTTAAATCAAAAGTCTGTTCCTTCCGAGAGCCCAAGTGAAAATTCATTAGCATTGACGTGACAATACAACGTTGTGTACTTGGAAAAATAATTATACCTAAGATATATATTTTCTATATATCTACGTAAGATATATATTTTCGTTTCTGCGTTTATTAATTGACTTTTGCAATCAAAGCTCATTTAACGAAATTAATCTCTCACAAAGCTGAGAGAACTGTGGAAACCTAATGTAAAATTGTTCGATTAAAGAAACAAAAAAAAAAAAAAAAAAAAAAAAAAAGAAAGAAAGAAAGAAAAGAAAAAGTAAAAGAGAATAGTTTTTAAAGCAAAAAAAATGTCACCGAAATAATTGATAATGAAATATTCATTTAAATATGATAGCGTTTATTTATTTAATAATATTTCACGTACTTTATTTCCAATGAGAATTTAACATTTAGTTTTATTTGAACAATTTTACGATACGCATAAGTAGCATTACGAAAAAAATTTTTTACTTGGGAATTTCAAATAAACAAAGAACAAGAGTTTAGATAACTAGTAGAAATAGTTATAGTTATGTATAAAATAATAAAATATTTAGTTGTAGAAGCGTCGATGACGCTTGGTTAGAATCATTGTTGGATCCTTTTGTTTATCGCGAACCGCGGAAACAGAAGGGGAAACTAAACGAAAAGTAAAAAAGACGAAAAAAATACAAAAAACTCGAATGAATAATAAAAAAAAAAAAAAAAAAAAGAAAAAAGAAAAAAGAAAAAAAAACAAAGAAAAAAAAATGCGAACAATTATATGCGCAGCAAAGTGACAAGCCCGTTGTTGAAATATCGATGGCTTATTTTAAGAGAAAGAGCCCGATTATGATGTCGCCCAATTATTTTTGTACAAATTATAAGGAAGATAAAAGGTATATAGTTAATGAAAAAGTGAGAAAAAAAATTTGAAAAAAAAAAAAAAAAAAAAAAAAAATGAATAAATAAATAAATAAATCACAAGTAGGAAAAAACAAAATGATATCGAATTTCGTAGACGTACAAATTGATTTGATTTATTTTATTATTATTTATTTTTTTTTCATTTTAAAAAATAACACGACGAAAAATTAATTTGTTGATTATTTTCTTGGTGGGAAAAAATAAAGAACACGAATTAACAAATTAATCGTAAAAATTAACTTAGCCGGTGACATTATGACGTTATTACTTTGATAGCACTGTTAATCCTTAAATCAAAATATTTTTTAAGATTTTAACAAAGTATACTCGAGGTTTACAATTGCCACAAAAAAAAAAAAAAAAAAAAAAAAAAAAAAAATGTATTTCGTAATAGTTTTGAAATAAGAAAAAAAAAAAAAGTAAGCAAAAAAGCAATGAGAAAAATGAAAGGGTCTCAAATGCAACGAATTTTAAAACTCAAAAGAATCTCACTTTATGTACAGCTCTCTAAATAGCTTAGTAATAAATAAACCTTTTGTTAATCTAGTCAAACCAATTAAAAAATAACAACTCTCGATTATACGCGATATGAAAAATAGAAAGTAAAACCCACCAAAAGAAGCTTTACGTTTCTTTCTTTCATTTTATTCTTCTAATGTCTAGTCTTAAAATTTATCGTGAAAAAAATTGTTCGTTCGCAAATATAACGGAATGATAATTCGTATAACGATGTATTTATTTTGTATACTCGGTAATGGTTTATTATAAAAGTAAAAAAATATGTGAAGGTTCATTATTAACACGATGTTATATGTAATCAACGTTGAAACGTAAAATTGTTCAAAGAAACATTTACATGCAAGAAAAGATACTCCGTCGCCAAATGTATCTACATCGTATGAAAGAAAGCTGAAACTTTTTCTTCCGTAACAACGTAAAAATCTTAAAAAAATTTTACGACACTAAAAATTCGTCGTACTAAATACTTTATTGTAAAACGATAAAATTTTCAACGAATAATGTTACTGAAAATTTGACGAGCGTTTCAAACTAGTGTTGTTTAGTGCACTGATTATAAATGCACAAGATTATAATCGACGTTTCCTCTACATGTCTTTAAATCTTTAAAATTTCCTCTCTTATTAGTCGTTTAAATCTTTCCCTTTATCTCTTGATAAATATTTCAACGGAGCAGTCCTCTAGGCTGCGCATTTAGTAAATTAATAATTATCACTGTGAATAGAGTTTCAATGTAACTTGAAAAAAGAAAGAAAGACAGAAAAAAAACTAAATGCAAAACTATCGATTAATCACGACTCTATACTCTCGGAGGCATTAATTAACACATGATGTATAAAAAAAAAAAAAAAATTCAAACAAAATTTCCAGTTTTGTCTGTACAGAATTTACGAAATCGAATTTATTTGAGATTTTCTTCATTTAATTCGTGTTAATTAAGCTAAATTATGCATAAAAAAAAAATGTATATCAAATTGTCGAATATTTATATTTATTTAATTTAAATAACTTTATGTTTTTTACATTATTATAATCGCATTAATATTTATCAACAAAACTGATAATACCAGTGAATAAATGAAAATATTAATAACTCTATAAAAGTGACGATTCTAGTATATAATAATAGAAAAAGAAAAAACGTTACTTCCATCTATAAAAAAAAAAAAAAAAAAAAAAAATTATTGTCTAGTCTTTGCTGTATCTATACTATTAATGTCTTTTCATAGTTGATATAATCAAATTAGCTGAAGAGAAAAAAAAAAATGGTTAATCTATTGTGAAAACAAACTGATACTTCCTAATGACATTAGACTTTCATCGCTTTCATAGCAAGATAATTAGCTTTTTTTCTTCGATATACTTCAAGATATTAAAATAGCTTTCTTCCAATACTATATCAAAAACGAGAAATCAAAATTCATTAATAAACGAAATAATCAATAAGTATAATAAAAAATTACGTCATTTTTCCGATCTATTTAATCTTCACGAAATCAAGTGTAAATGAGTAAGAATAAACCAACTTACCGTTTATCAATATCTTACAAACGAAAGCTCACTCTCAACATTTCTTCATCGAATCGCTTGATAGTGCAATATCCTATTTTTCAAGCTTTTTTCGTGCTAACGAGAATCGATTCTAATTATTATTGAAACTTTTGCAAAACGAACGAACATCGAATACTCATTCTACTCTGTTTCTTCCTAAAAATGAAAAAAAAAAAAAAAAAAAATAACAAAACACAAAAGCTCTAAAACGAAGTCTAACGCGTTCGTGTTGCAAAACATATGAGTAGATCGAGTCTTCCAATTGCCAATGAAAAATCGAACGGATCGAATGAAAAGCTGTCTATATAGATCGAACATTAACGTAAAGCTTTATGTCGAGTAAAAAAAAAAAAGTGCTAGAAAAAAACCAAAGCTGATAAAACCGAGACGGAAAGCTTAATGCCAAAATACGTGCCGAAATATGAAATAAAAATACAATAAAAACAAATGTGATCAAAATGCTTTTTTTGATGTTAAATACAAAAAAAAAAAATATTAAAATAAAAAATAAAAAGATAAATAAATAAGTGAAAAATTCGTTTCGCTGAATCGAAAGTACGCAGCGCAAAGACTGAATAATTTAAAAGAAAAAAAAAAAAAAAAAAAAAAGAAGAAATAACTAACTAAAAATAAAAAAAAAAAAAATAAAAAAAATACACGCTAGAAACGAGAAATTTTAAATTATCGTAGATTGATAACAGCGAAATATAAAAAAAAAAAAAAAAAAAAAACCGAGACTTCGTGAAGATCTTTTTTGGACGGATTTAAAACAGCGATCGATCCTTTAAGTGCGTGTAAACATTTTGATTGATCAGTTGTTTTGTTTTGCGCGAGCGTTGAATCGCATTTTATCTCTCTTTTATGCATAACGCAATTACATTAAGAATGCAATTACATTAATTCGCAACGTTGTAAAATTCGATTCACAGAGGCCGGCTTATTTCGTTTATTTTTATCGTTTTCCATACTTTTGTCAAAATACAAACGAAAGGGAAATAAATAAAAACAAAATCACACATTTTGCGTACATAATCGATACCAAAAAAAAAAAAAAAAAAAAAAACGCTTGCAATCATAAACGTTGTTGACGAATGAAACCATACCATATAAACGCGCATGAAAAATACGTAGCCATAAATGCAAAAAAAGTTAAAAATAATAATAATTATGAAAAATTAACAAAAGGATAAAAATACTTGTACATAACGTTCATCACGTTTTTAAGTCCAATATTAAAGTTGACGATTGACGTTTGACAAATTTTCTTTTTTTCTTTTCTATTCATTTTCTTTGTTTTCTTTATTTTAAAAGAAGAAATATACATAAAATGTAAGACAAAGAAAAGAAAAAAAAAAATATTTTAGCCTTTAAGATCGAGATAATAATTAGTACGTAAGTTGTTCAATGGGTAAGGGAATGGATAAGACACGCGGGTGGGATTTAAATTTTTAACGTAACTGAGCATTAAAAGAACAAACAAAAAAAAAAAGAAAGAGAGAAAAAGAATAAAAATAAATAAATGGGTTGTTTTATTGTAAAACATAAAATACAAAGGTGAAAGAGATAAATATGTATAGTAACGGAGATCGAGAGGTAATATATATGAAAATTCGATAAAAGGTCAAAGTTTAAACAAGAATCTCACGAGATATTCACGTACGAATCTAATACGTATGTACGTGGATATATACATATATTATGTGAAGAAAATAATGCAATATATATATATATATATTGTTTATGGTTTATATAGTATTCATTTTGCGGATTTACAAACGATTATTGTACTTTTGAATGTAATAATGATAAACGTTGTCTTAGCGAGATGAAGATTTGATCAATAAAGAAGTGAATTTAATTATTGAAAAAAAAAAAAAAAAAAAAAAAAAAAAAAAAAAAAAAAATGGCGATCTTTAATGTTTTTCTTCCTGATTCTGTGTTAACATTTTTACATTCGTCATTTTTTTATATTGTATGATTGATTTTGATTATTTTCTTTCTGTTTTTAACATCATTCAATCAAATGTATTGTTTACAGTGTTCGAATATATGTGTGCATATGCCAGTTGCAAATAATTTGAAATGTTAATTATTAACATATTTTTAATTTTTTTAGGTAATCCATTAGTGCTTCCCATAATCATCAATATATTTACGCCAGTATCTGATGGTTTAAAAATAATTAAAAAAAGTGTGACGAAAAAACTTCAGAACACTTCGAATTAAAGAATATAAAAAAAAAAAAATGAAGACCAATTATTGAGAATTGTTTTTATATACATAAAATACTGTAAATATGAAACAAAATAAAATAATATTTATTATGCTTATATATTTTTTCTAATAAATAAACTAATCAGTATCACAATTTTTATGTATTTATACATCATTATATGTAAGCCATATTAACAAATTTGTATTTTTTTAAATGTTTCAGACAGTTAGCTCAAGAAATTTATCTCTGAATGCTAAAAGCTTGCTATGCTATTAAACGATATTATCTTTTTTTTCTTGTCTCTTGTTGCTTTATTATTATATTTAGAAAAATTGAATAAATTTTGATTATTATTTTTTCTTGTATAATTAATTATTGCTTAAAAACTTTTGTAGCTACTTTTTAAAGTAAAAATAGTTTCATTACAAAAGAAAAAATTATTTTACTCAAAACATATATCGTGATCCTATAAAGCTGTTGATTAAATTTAAAGATGTCTTAACGCATTTTACAAAAACAAATTTTCTTGAATATATTTATTGTAAAAAAAAACCAATTGATATAATAAAGTGACAACTTTTATTACAATATCTGCACAAACAATTGCCGGTATCTATTCGAACCTTTTCACAATGAAAAAAAAAGAAAAGAAAAAAGAAAAAAAAAAAAAAAAAAAAAAAAAAGTCAAAAACATATCCATAATTAATGTCACATTGTGTTTTTCTTATTCGTTCGTTTTCCCAGACTGGCCGAATCGCCCATCGTCGTGGACGTCGCGACGGCAGCATTCGTCTTACGTTCATGATGTTACGTCGATAACGGAAAACGAGAAACGTTTCGCCTGTTCGAGTTGCGGAAAGAGTTACAAGTGGCGGGAGTCGCTCCTCAAACATCGACGAATCGAGTGCGGTAAACCCCCGGCGTTCGTTTGCGAAATTTGCGGCAATCATTTCATGCACAAGCATCATCTCATCAAGCATCGGAAATCCGTTCATTCTACGATTGATTCGTTCGCCGTTGTTAAGAAATAGATCGAATGCGTGGACTCCGGAAGATTTTTAGGTTTTTTTAAGCGTTGCGTTGTCGAATTTTGATAGTAGAACGAGTGTCTCGACGAAAAATTAACGATCTACGCTTGGATTGCGAAAAATAGAGAGAGAGAGAGAGAGAGAGAGAGAGAGAGAAAATATCAACAATTTATTAAAGAAAATTTAAAAGAAATTTATTAAAGAAAAATCAAACCTTTTTAAAAGATAATGAATATAAAAAAATGTTGTATACGTTGGATAAAAACAACATAAATGTATATTTGTAATAACGAATATAAATTTTAATGAAATTATTAGTCTTGATTTTTATTGCAGCTTTTCTCAATACTCATCGTTTACGTTATCAAATGTAACAACTTTTTTTTTTTTTTTTTTTTTAACATAAATTTATGAAAAAAATAAAATTTTCTTATCTTATTACTAACTAAAATATTTTTTTTTCAGGCTTGGCGAATGACTTCGTGTAATGGAAAATAAAAATAAGTGTATTAAGTTGTCGGTGTAAGTATACGTGATATCGAAAAAAGTTTAACGAAATAGCTAAATATCGAGCTTGTAAAAAAAAAAAAAAAAATGGAAAAGAAAAGAAAAATTAAAGAAAAAAAAATATATGTATTTATACAATTATCGAAAATAAAAAAAAATTGTATTATTCTTATGAAAAGTTGAATAAATGTTTCGTGCATAAATTAACTGGGTATGTTACTATTTGTTTTTATTGATCGATGTTTTGTATTAAACTAAGTAGTTGAGGTTTGTCTTCACGTAGATTCATGTATAATCATTTGTATTTTTTTTTTTTTTTTTTTTTTTTTCATTTTTATAATTATTGCATATAGATATACTTATCCATGTATATTCATACATATAAATATAAATATTTTCTTGATTTAAATTATAATTTTAACCGTTTTATCGTATTGTGTGAAAAATTCTTTCCTTTTATCGTAAACATACTACGCTTATCGATTCTTTTCGCTATCATTCTATTTGCCTTTCCATTTGTATCTCTCAAGCCCAACTATAAAGAATTTTTGCATATTCATAATCTTAAATATCGACGATTTTATGAATCCTTATTTCCTTCATCATCTTCAAACGATGACGATGAATCGAACGTTAAATTTTTTGGGAATAATTTGCGTGTCAATCATTCGGAATATTTGTCGCATTTTCAGTCAACACACACTACATAAATGTCGACTGTTTCACACATACACAAAACGATTCGCAATGAAAAAGAAAAAGAAAAAAATTCTTTCGCATTCAGGGCTAGATACAAATATGTCATTCTCCTTCTCCTTCTCCTCTCTCTCTCTCTCTCTCTCTCTCTCTCTTTCTCTCTCTTCCAGACTCCTCCCAAATTCTCGTTGTCAATCAGCAAATCGAAAAAAATCGTTTTTTTCTCTCTTCTCTTTTTTATAGCGGAAAACGATGAGTACGAGGAGGAGGTGGACGAGGACGAAGACTACGAGGATTCGTTGAACGTAAGAAGCGCGAGGAGAAGAATTTGTTATCCACCTCCGGTAGTAGTACCTCGTACCGCCAACGAACAAAATACCTTTCAATGCCCGAATTGCGACAAGTCGTACTCGTGGCGCACTTCGCTACTACGACACTTGAGGGAGGAATGCAAGGTATTGCCGCGTTATTTTTGCCAGCACTGCGGCAGACGATTCAAACGGGCCTATCATTTACGCAGACATCAGAATTCTAAGCGTCCCTGTGTATTCTCCGACTTTATCGTTTAATCTTCATACGTATAAGTTTATGTTTAAAGACGAGCGTATGGATGTATATTTAAATGTGCGTGCGTAAACGATCGCGTGTGATATTCGTATTTTGGTTCGTCGTCATAATAATGATGTAAAGCGACGTTAACATTGAATTAATAAAGAATTATTAAATTTAGAGTCGTTTTAAATAATCTACGAAACGAGTCGAGCAGATAGCGACCGAATCTGATTTATTTATTATTATTATTATTATTATTATTATTATTTATTTATTTATTTATTTTTTGTTGAAATACCTCTGTTTAAAATAAATGACTCTCACGTGTACACATTCTGTGTAACTTACATAATCCAAAAATAAAATTAATGTAAATTATACACGTTTTTAATGGTTCGAATTTATTAGATAACGTCAAGATAAGAATAACGTATTTTAATACATAAAATAAAATAGTACGTTTATCAATAATCCAATGCAGTTACAAGAAACATAATTTATATATAACTGTAAAACACAATGACAATTTTATTTCATTTCATAACGATTTTCTCGCTGCTTTAAAATAATACATAGAGCTGATGATTACTTCAATACCTGAAATACCAAACAATTGATCGAATCCATGATTTAAATGGCTTTTGTTATTTATTTTCTTGTACAATTTTTTTTATACGTTTATCGTTCTATGGACCGATTATGAAGTTCAGTAGTAAAATATAATTTTTGCTATTGTACAATATACGTATTTAAGGCTCAGTTTTATTTATTTTAATATAAAGAAATGAAAATTGTGTATACGAAATTATTTAATTTGAAATTAAATAATTGCGACTTTTATTTTATTTATATGAAAATATTATTAGGTTCGAAAAAAATATAAATTTTATTAAAAACAGATATAAATAAAAGTGATAGTTTCCCCGAGTGAAAACATACTTTGTCAAAAGTAACGTTTAACATTGAAGAATGCACAGCAAATCCTAACTAAAATAATGGAGCTTACAATTAATCTCATGAAAAAATTAAACCGGCGATGATTTATAAATAAGAAGGATCATGTATATTTAATATATTTTAAGAGATTCTACGTTTTATTTTGTATTGAAATGAGTAAATTTTATCGTTTCATTTTTAATGATTGAAAAAATATTTGTAAATTTTACGATATTTTTAGGTATGCTCTTTTTATTTATGAAAAATTCCTTTGTAATATATAAATTTTCCACTAACAATTTTTCCTCACATAGATTGAAAATAATAAATATTAATTAATCAAAATTTTCAAGCAATTTTTACACGTCGTCTTTATTATTATATAACCTTATAATTGACAATTAATTTTTTTTTATTTAATTTTTATTAATTATTTCGTATCATTTCACATTGAAATAATTCATTTTGTACGTTTTTTAATATTTATTTAAAAATAATATGCGAATATAGCCTGATATAACGTATTTTTTTATTTACATGTTGAAAATAATTTTCTTTACGTTTTTGCAGCTTCTTTTGATAAATGTTTAAGTTTTTTTTTACAATCGATTTGATAAATTTATATTCGTGTAAGGTAAGTCGAAGAATTTTTTTTTTTTTTTTATTTTTAATTTCGAACATATTTTAAAACGAAATATAAATTTTATATGAATCATATTTTATAATGTAGATTTTTATGTTATCGATATTTGTCACTTTAACGAATTCTGCTATTTTTGTAAAATTAAACGCTCAAATGATGTTCATTTATTATTATAAATGCCAGTTAATAAAATAAATACGGTTTTATGATATTTTAACAAAAAACAATAAATGATTACATTATCTTTGTTAAATTAAAAAATCTTTATGATTTTTTAATAAAATATAAGCTTGTAGGAAATGTGTGTCGTGATTAATGAGATTGAATGTGAGCGTTAATTATGGGTGAGAAAAATAATGTGCATGGAGGTCGAAACTTAGTCGATGAAAAACTTTTTTTCTCTTTTGTATCTTTACAATGTCTTTACAGTATTGTATCTCTATTTTTTATTTTATTAAAAATGAGTAACACGCACGCGTTGTTGCATATAAAAAATAAACTTGCTTAACTACTGTAGTTTCTTCTCAAGAACGAAAATTTGCATCACAATGTAATGGAGGTTTCGGGATGAAAATACTTGTACAAAAAAAAAATAAATAAATAAATAAAAGTAAATAAAAGGTATTAACAAAAGTTGATGGATTAACATATTGGAAGTGGTATTTAATGTGATTAATCAAAATTTGTATTGTTTTTATCCGTAATTATAACCAAATTCTCATTTTATTTGAATAATCTAGTAAAAACTTAGTAACAAGTAAAAATAATTTTTTTTTTTTTTTTTTCAGACATTTCTTGCACTAAATAAACAAAAATTTTTCAGCAAGTTATTACTATCTATAAATAAATATAATTCATTATAAATAACAAAAAAATTGTAAGCAATATAGTAGCTTCTGACTTAAGAGCAAAAGAGTCACATGTGAAATGATTCAGTAACCGATACAACACTATCGTAAGAGAACCACTGCTTTAGACGCTTACACAGGCAATAAAGCGCACCTTCATTCGTTAAATTTGCTCTCTCCAACTACCCTAGCAGTGCTTCTCATTTCACCGTGTTATTTCGTACTTCATTCTGCATCTACTAAAATATTTAACATAAGGCGTAAACGATAAAATAAGAATGTCAATTCCTTTAAATCGAAACGTCGTATTCGTTAACTTATTTAATCATTTGTCACTCTGATACGGTAAGGAAAAAATATAAAAACACAAGAAAGTTTAGCGAAAAATAAAATGCATATATAAAAACTATAAAACAACGAAGATACAAATAAAAAAAAAAAAAAAAAAAATAATAAAAAAAAAATAAAAAAAAAACCGACCTACAAAAAAGAAATGAATGTCCAAGAATAAAAGAGCAAAATCCGCTTTTTTTTTTTTTGTTCAAAGGTTCAACGGCCTCCGCGTCCTCCTCGTCCTCGGATCGTCCGTTCACCTGTCCTCTCTGCCGTAAGCCGTACGCTTGGAAGGGCTCGGTAACCCGTCATCTGCGGGAGGAGTGCGGCAAACCGCCCCAGCACTCGTGCGACTACTGCGGCAAAAGTTTCAAGCAACGGAGCAGCTACCAGCGACACATGCTTACCCAGCATCAGTACAAGGCGCGCGTCTATAGCTATCCTCGGCGTAACTCCAACTTCAAGTGAGTCGATTATACGAAGGAAAAATTTCCATTACGAGCCTCTAAAATTTCGACAAGTCTGTTCGCGGCAAATGCGCTTGGGTCTTTTTTCTCCATTGTCTCGTGCTTTATAATCGATATTAGATGTTGCTAAAATTATTAATTTTTTTTTTTTTTTTTTTTAATAAGATTATAATATTAAATAATATTTATTTAGAAAAATTAAGTAGTATTTTATTTTTTATTTAATATATCTTTTATTTTATAAAAATAATAAATACAACTTTAGCTTTAAATATGCTATTTATCACAGCATAATAAAGTACAAATAATCAAAATAATTCATATCAATAAACGATACGAATATTGTAATTTTTAAGTTTTCACGTATTTAAATTATATTTATTTTTTAATATAGTTTCATTTAAAGGTTAATATTAGTATTTCTCTTAGGATCATTTCATAATTATTACGAAACAAGTTGAGAAGTGCAAAAATCGTGCATGATATTTTATCTTCATTTATCTTAATGTCAATGAAATAAATCAATTACATACAAACGCGTGAGCGAATAGAGGTAGACTTTGCGATAGTTCAATGGAGAAAAATGACTGTTACGGTAAATATTATACGAAAGAATTTGTAATATAAGAAAACAACGTGAGTGAGATTTATCAAATACCTTTCTTTAGATAAAAAATTTTATCGAGCTTGCACACTTTTTTTTTCTTTTTTTTTTTTATCAAAATCAGAAGAGTACAAGAAGCAAGAAAATTTGATAAACCATTCTATGAAAAAGATAATTTCTTTGATTTTTTTATTATCTTAAGGTAACATTCTATTTGAATAAAATTGATCGTTACCTCATTATGGCAAACTACCATTGTCGTATCATTTTGATCAAAAAACAAAAAAAAATTAATAATAATAATAATAATAATCATAAGTAGAATGTTAAATTGTTATCACATTAGGTAAATAATTACATAAGTATTATGTACAAATTTCAGCAATGAATCTTTTCCGTAATTACATGCGAATGAATGATGAAAAATTGTATCGATCGTGATAGATGTTTGAATACATGTATGATTAAACGGCGATGGAGAACTAATCAGCTACGCGAAGATCAGCACTGAAGATTTAACATAAGTGGCATTAATTAAAATCGATAAGTTTATTATCATATTTGGTCTTGAATGTATTTTACATTATTAAATATAATTTTAGTTTTATTAGACTATCCTTTTGTTTTGTTGATTGAGTAACGAATAATTTCTCATTATTTGTATGAAAAAAAAAAAAAAAAATTAATGTTTGGATAAATTTCAAAAATTGCAATTGTATAAAAAATACGAAGCAAATTGTAGATAATGCGGCATTTGAAGAATTTTTGTAAGATAATTGTAAATTGTTAAACGATTTTTTATAAATTGTAGTATACGAATGAAAAAAAAAAAAAAAAAAAAAAAAAAATCGTTTACAAATTTATACGACGTTAAGTGCGCCAATGAAAATTTCGCAATTAACATCACAGAATAGTACTTAATTTTTTATTTTAAAAAGTACAAAATCTCATCATCTCATCGATGAAGTTAATTTGAAGAATTGCGTCCTATTTATTTCTTTGACTTTATATTATATATTTTTTCAATCACTTAATCTCTCCCTCAATAAACAGTTTATTGTAGAAGACTTATTAAGATTATAGTTTAGCTTGTTTTTTGGTAACTTTAGGAAATTTGAGAATTAATTTTCTCATCTTTACATTGATAATTGACATTGTTTAGAATAATGTACATATATATACATGCGTGCATATGTTATTTTTTATAAAGACTTAAGAAAGAGACTGATAATGGAATTGAGCGGTTGAAAAATGTTATTAAACGTCGATTAATTTTATTTAATAAAAAAAGAAAAAATTGGCAGTCACTTTTCATGTATTATTTTAGACGATTCGTCATAAAGCATAATAAGTTTTTAAAAAAATATATAGAAATCGATGGAGTGTAGAAAAAATTTTTTTTTCTTATTTCTTTGATAATTGTAATAAATAATTGTTAACGATGTCATTAAAAGATCACGCAAAATTTCGTTAAATTATTTTTTACTATTAAATTTTATCCATTTTGTATATATTTTTTAATTTTATTTCAAATAAAAATAACAAGAATCTCCTTCAAATCTTGAAAATTTTTCAATTCAACGACTTGAAGATTATTTTATCATTCAAGATACCTTCACATGTTTGGATAAATGTTTAATTTATCGAATTTAAGGTGAGAAAAATTATAAGTAATGAACCCTTTGGATATTAGGTAAAAAAAAATTATTTTCAAATCCGTTTTATTTCATTACAACTGAAAATTGTTTCGAATTTCGAATAAAGCGAAAACGTAGAAAAACTTTTAAGAAAATTATTAACATTTTTACTAACATTATTTATTTACTTTTTCAGGATAACGTTTGTCTAATTTTATATAACAACACGAAGATTTTATTTCGATAAATTGGATTGCTTTACAAGATTTTACAAAACGATTACTCTGAAGACTATATTATCATCCACTGAAGAAATTTCATCAGAAATTAAAGCTTACATTTAAATATTTAATGTAAAAAAATAAATAAACATTTAATTTTTTAATTTTTAATTAACTTTTGATTAATTTACTAAGATTTATTTTAAATATTTCGAAGCAAGATTATTACATGAAAATGATTTGAAAATTGTAAGATCTTTTTAAAATTCAATATGCATTACACGAATATTGTAAAAAAAATATTAAAAATTTGTTGTGCGATGTAAATTTCATATATTCACGCAGCGTATGAAGCCTACAACTGAAGATTATATTTTTTCGATTATAAATACAATCATTTATTTATTAAATTAAAAACTTAATTATTATATTTATTTGACGTAATTCATCATTTTGTATTAAAATGAAATCTTCTTATTCTCGTAAGATTTTTTCCACTGAAGATAGTAAGTTTGTACTTAGGTGAGTTTTTGGTATGAAAATTTTATAGAGATTAGATACGACGAGTAAAAAAATTCGTTTCTTAAAAACATTTGCTTTTCTATCATCAACATTATACGAGGACAATATATTTTTGTGCTTTTATTTAATAACAGAATTCAATGGATATATATATATATTATTATCTAACTATTTAACTGTAATTTATAATATTTTAATTAATGAGTGCTATAATGAAATATTAAAAATATATCAAAACAAGTCGTTAATGCATAAAATATCAAACTCTATTATTATACAATTGTAAAATAATAATGACATTGATTATTAAAAAATTTATGAAAACTTAATTACAAAGTATAAGTCTTTACAAAGTTCTCAGTGTCTTATATAATTCTTGATAAATCCACATTTATTGCACGTCAAAAAATACTTTATTCTTCAAAAACTTTTTTAATTTTCGAAAACGAAAGAGAGAAACAAAAAATAAATAAATAAATAAATAAATAATATACAGAGAAAGCAAAAATAATAATTTTGCCAAAGAAAAGAAAAAAAAAAAAAAAAAAAAAAAAAAAAAACCGTCCGAAACGCGAACTAACTCAGTGTCCGTTTTGTTTCGTTTGTCCGGCAGGTATCGTTCAGCCGGGATTGATCCCTTATCCACAGAAACAGTCGAAGACGATATTTTATTGTGAAAAGTGCAACAACTGTTACCTACATCAAAGCAGCTTGAAGCGCCATCAGAAGTTAGAATGCGGCATGGAGCCACAGTTCAAGTGCGACTACTGCGGCAGGGCCTTCGCCCAGAACGACAATCGTCGACGGCACATTAAAAAAATTCACAGGTATGTTGGGGATTTGCGAAGAAAAAAAAAAAAAAAGGTCTTTTCTTTTTTTTTTTTTTTTTTTTTTTATTTATTTTTTTTTTTTCTTTTCTTTTCTTCTAATTGATGTGCTAGCATAGCAAAGTAAATAACGAAACAAGAACTATTTCCGCGTCGAAGTTAACGTATCAATAAATATCTTGCGTGTCCGTTCACAGGTACGCTCACATGAAAAAACTGGCGGGAAGAGAAGCGCCGATCCTCATCGAAGATCCGAAGAAGAATTCGCACTTCGACATCACCGAAGAGAAACAGAACGTCGAAAGAATAATGTAACGATGCGTTTTTTTTCTTTTCTTTTCTTTTCTTTTTTTTTTTTTTTTTTTTTTTTTCACAAACGTCGAACTGAAGACAAACAATGATAATAATAATGAATAATAAGAAAATGAAGAAAAAAAAAAAAAAAAAATATTTTTTCGCTACGATGGTTGCGCTCGGTACTTCAATGAAGACGATTAAGATACAGGAGGATGCTGAAAGATTGCTGACTTTTGTTCGCAGCGATTTATATCTGCCAGATTGATATAATCCATCTGAGATTTATTTTTCAATTATTTTTATTTTTTGTAGCTTTTGAAACGTTGCTCGACATGAAAGTATTTTGGCGATTTCTTCTCAATGTTTCAACGACCATTGTTTTAATCATAAATTATATTTTTTAAATTATATTAATATAAAATACCCGCCTTCGGTATACATTTGCTGATACTGAAACAATAAAACTGTCAAATATCAAAATGTACAAATAGAAAAAAAAAATTTTTTTTTTTTTTTTTTTTTTTTTTTCTTAAATAAATCTCTCGTTTTCTCAATGAATATGTTATTATTCGTTATTGATTAAGAGGATTCTTTTGTAAATATGTAATATGGTAGTTTGAAATACATAAAAAAAAAAAAAAAAGAAAAAAATTAAAATATAAAAAAAATAAAATAAAATAAGATAACCTAGATGAAATTTCTTCAGGGTAATGATATTTGCCACAACATTACTTATTAATTATTTTCAATTATAATATGATACATATTATATATCATTGTGATAATTTCTCTATTAATATATTAAAATTATTTTTAAGCATAAGTTATTAGAAATTTAAATTTTAATAAATTTTTAAGTGATAAAATTTGAGTCGGCAAAAAGGTTGTATACAAATTCGAAGACTCGTACTTTACGCTTTTTAGTTATGTTGCTAATTAAATATCATGATATTAAGATTTATCATACATTATTTTATCATAGTTTTCTATTTAAATACTTAGCCTATTTTTAGGTAACTTCGTAGAATAATTTTGGATAATCTTAAGCAACATTTGAAGAATTATAAATTTTATATAATACATTTACGTAGTATAATAAATCAATAATATAACAATATCTAATAGATAATAATAATAAAAATTGTAAATAAATATTTAACAAATGAAATAATTTTTTAAACTATCGAATTAGAATTTTAAATTGTATTGTACAAATCATATGCATAATAATACTTATGCAATTGGAGAGAAAAAAAATATTTTCGATACTTCTTTACATTATTTTAATTTGTTGATATTTTATAGAAAATTAATCGTCGCGATAAATTTTGAATGAGAAAAGAAAAATGAAGATTAATTTTTTAATCGATGAAAAAGCGAAGTTTGCTAATAATTGCATAGCAATATATTTGAACATTTAATAAAATAATTGTAAAACATAAAATTTATCCAATATATATATAGGCGTATGTATTTTTGTACAAAACAATAATAAATTCTTAATAATTGTTTGCTAGAATTTTATCGAATGTTCATAAAATGTTGGTGTAAACCGAAACGAAAGATTATTCTTTGTACATTTACAATTTTAATATTACTCTCTATCTATGTGATGTTTGAAAATTGTAAGTTTTATTTTTAATTAATCGAAATTGCGTTTAAATTTTAGCGATTAACATAATTTATTTGTTTTTTTTTTTTTTTTTTTTTTTTTTTTTTTTTTTCGTCACAATTCAACATTCAATAGTGTACGTAAGCACATGTCAGCATTTAAAAAAAATATTCTATCTATAGATAGATTGTAGCAAAAGTTATTTCGTTTTTTTTTTTTTTTTTTTTTTTTTTTTTTTGTTTTTATTTTATAGTAAAGTTTGAATTATCGAACATTTTTTTAGCAAAGTATAACAACCCGGCGAATTTATAGATCGAGGAAAAATGCCGCACGTAGCGTAATATTAACGATTACTTATCAATTCGTTAATCAACAATAAATAAGCTATTATAGACATAATTAAGATGAAAGCGAGCAAACTAAGCTTATTTAAGTTTTTAATTATTAATGGTTGAAAGGTCGAAAATTATCATTGTGTCAAGCAGGGGCGAGTCTCTCGGCATAGTTTAATACACGCGCTGATTATAATAATTAACTTTAATCTTTTTCAATACACAAAACGATGGATTATTGCGATAATTAGTTTAACTATAAGTAATAACGAGATACGATTTTAAACAGGTACAGACATGGTCACTTCTAAATCTTTAGAAATGTGTAGTGTGATAACGAATCTTTTTTGCAGATACATATATGTATGTATATTAAAGATTTTTTTCATAGGTATTTGAACAATATTTCAGCAACGCAATTTCAGCATCCTCTTTCAAACTTTACATTTTAATTTTTATAATATAAGTTGTGTTACTAAAACTTCGTCCTTATGCTGATGATGTTGAAAAAGAAAAAAAGAAAAAAAAAAAAAAAAGTGTTGAATCGTAATTATCTACTTTTCTTCTCTTTCATATCATTATTTTACTTCTTATCGTTTTTGTACAACACTATGCGTTAATTAGTGCCTATACTACTTTTACGAAATTGTCAGCGCTTGTTTCACGAATGAACGTAATTAATGTTACACATTTATAGTGTCAAATTGTAATATCCTCAGTTTACGAATTCATTGTCTTTGAAACTTTGCTGCGGTTACGAAAAAACAAAAAAAAAATTGAAAAAAAATTGAAAAAAAAAACTTTTTCACGCGACCGCGTAAATTGCCGCGCTTACAATATAGTAAACTCTCTGAAACTGGATAAGTGAAAAGTCATCTATTAACGATTATTAGTATGTTATTATGTAATTATTGATCGGATAGAATTGAGATTCGAGGGTTTTATCACACGATTGACAATGAAATTTCACTGATTCAAATTTAGGGAGCGAGTATACGAGACTGAGAATGAACGCCCCACCCGATAAATTCATGAATGGGTCATTATGTATAGATTTTTAGATAAATAATAAATATTGTTATTTAGAATGGATTTTTCATAATCTTTGTTATTGTTATTATTCATTTGCTTCGTGAAGTATACAACGATTGAAGCTTTGAGCAACACCGAAGATCGATCATCGATCAAATGAAGATTAAAACGACTTGAAGATTGTTTTAAGATTAATTTCATCCCATTAATATTATTACGCATTTTTTTTTTTTTTTTTTATTTATTTTTATTTATTGATTTGTTTTATTTATTTATTTTTGAATGAAAAAAAAAAGGGATTTTATATTTTTAATTTTTATGTAATTTTGAACTACTACTGAAGATTCGATTGACTCTGAAGATTGGTAAGAAAACTTAGATGGAATCAGCAATGAATATGTCGACTATGAAGATATTGTTTTTTACTTTTATTTTTTGGATTCTATTTTTTTTTCTTTTTTTTAAATTTAATTTATATTAATTTTTTCTTAAATTATTACGAATTTATAATTTTTGATACATCGTTTCAAAATATTTCTTTAAATTTTTTTACTATTGTACATTAAACGTTTTTTACTATTGTACATTTAAAGTTATCAATGTAATCTGTTATACATTTATTATGAAATCAAATTTTATTCATAATATTACAATAGCCAAGAAGTTGATAATTTTTTATACTTATTTATTAATTAATATAATGCACATAACCATATTCAAAGCTTTAAAAAGTATTATTGACTCTTAACGTCAATAATTCATTTAGTAAACAAAAAAAAAAAAAAAAAATTTCGGTTTTATTAAATTTTGCATCTGGTTATATTGCATAAATATATATAAATAAAAATCTATAACTAATAATAATTATTTTATTTTGTTCGCAGCTTACGGCAAAATGTGGATATTTCTATCGAATTATTTAATACATCATGTATTAAGTTGAAAAATGATTGAAACAAGAGTCCGTGATGCAGAACGAAAATATCCATAAAACGCCAAACTACGACGCATCAATCGATAAGTGTCATTTGCATCATTGCGAATTGCCAACTGCAAAATCAAGATCAATAAGTATTTGATTTAAGTTAACTGTTTATGTTTCAATTATAAAATACGAGAATCGAAGGCTTTGTAATGTAAGTAATTTTCATTTTAATTAAAAAATCTTAGGAATGAGTGGCGCTAAATGTTGTATTACTATTTAATTAGTATTGTTAATTTTAAAAATTTATTTTTTGAAAAACTAAAGTTATATTAGTTTTTCAAACTATAATCATTAGTTAATCTAGAAAAAAAAATTTGTTACCGATGCAATATTTATAATGCCATACTTACAGTATTATTAAGTTTCTATAATTTTATAATACGAAAATATTTAATATTTTAATAATCATATTCATATTTTAAAAACTTGTTATTAATTTATAAAAGATGTATATAAATAATAAGCTTTATTAATATTTTTTTAAATAAATATTATATTTATATATTAAAATTTTTATATTTGTTTTATTTCCATAAACTTATTCCTTTCATTTTCAAAATAACTGTTTGAATGATACGAAAATATATTTTAATAATAACACTGCATATTTCAGTAATTTATAATAACTATTTATAATCTTTCTATATCTCAAACATCTTTAGGGAGTGTGCATAATGAACATCAAACATTTGTTTAATGAATTATAAAAAAGACAATGAAAACAAAAGAAATAAAAGAGAAACAGTAAGACAGGCACACGGCAATGCAAAATGGACTGTATCTCTGGCCACGCCATAATAGCTGCTTTAACGAAGAAAATGGACAAAGAATTCGAATTGCTGCGTGGCGAGCTATAAATGCACACGTTAAAAATACACGATATTGGGAAAAAAAAAAAAAAAAAAAAAAAATTACAAGACTTTCTTTGTTTTAAATTTATATAATGTTGTTGCATGTTTACATTGCAATTGTTTATTGTGAAATACGCGAGATAATAAACCATAACGTTTTACAACTACATTAATCGTTAATGTTGGTTACAATGTTTAATTAAAATTGTCATTTTAATTATTCGAATGTGTAGTTAAATGGTTACATAGACGACACATCAACACTGATCCAAACATCGACATGACACATTTACATTAAAAATTAATGCCTCATTTATTGTACAAAAAACATTTTACGTCAAGCTTCAGAAGTTGTTTTTGTGACTCAAAATTCGATAACACGCAATAACACAAATCGTGTACTTAACATCATCCGACATTACACGCATAAAATAACGACGACAACAACAGCAACTCAAAAAAAAAGAAAGAAAAAAAACAAAAAACAAAAAAACAAACAAATAAAAAAACCTCGTTTCAATCATTAGAACTCACAAAATTGCCCTGACCCATGTTGCAGAACTCGAAGAAACTTACGCGGGTAGACTGGAGCCGTTCCGGAGATACAAGTCGGAAAACCGTTGGACATACGCCTGCAGCTCGTGTCTCAAGGAGTACACGTGGAAGAAATCGTTGCTGAGACATTTGCGCGAGGCCAAGTGCGGGAAGAACGTTAAGTACGGATGTCATCTATGTCACAAGCAGTACAAACGCAAGGACGTACTTAATCAACACATGGCGTCCGCCCATTCCCATGTCAAAATCGCTTGAACTAATGGATGGTTTTTTTTGTTAAACGTATTGAAATTTATATTTCATGTTACTCAAAGACAGAGAAAGTATTCTTTCGATTCTGTCGAGAAAATTTTTCTTTTTTTTTTTTTCATGATGTTTTATTTTCTTTATCTATCCATCTCTCTATTTGTTATTTATTTATTTATTTATTATTATTTTTTTTTTTTTTTCATACCAAGTATTATTTAAATGTCTTCTGCGTAAGATTTTTATACGCACAAAATCTTGTTAAAAAATTATTTAAAATTTTATTTATCGTATCGTAATTACAAATTTTTATACGAAGGCTTTAAAGTGTCAATAGTTTTAAAATATAGTTGATAAAATTCTATTCTATATATTTATTAAATTATCGATGAAATATTTTGAGAATACCTTTAATAGTTTAATTAATTTATTTTTTTACATTGCTTAGAGAATGATAATAAACTACAGGTAATAAAACGGTGCGTTGAAATACTCAATAGATAACATTTCTTATTCAATTAAATGACATATGCAATAGAAATACAATATAGATTACCGATAATAAAAATCCTTGCCAAACAAACAATGAATAATTTTCAACAGTGTACCCGCAATAAAAATAAACTATTCACCAATGCATGAATAAACATTCATCGATACCGACATACCAATTAAAATATGCGTATAACTTACATATTCCAATCATTGAAATTTGTGAATTCCTTTGGAATAAGGTTAAATATTTAATTTTATTATAAATGTTTAATTAAAATATATCGATTTTCGTGTAAATTGTAACGAAGTATTACTAGATGTAATTGAAGGATAAAATGTGATTTTATGCAAAATCGTTTTGTTTCTATAATTTAAAAAATGATTTTTGTCCTTATGTACAATAATAACATACGTAATGTGCGATAGCTTACATCGCTATTAAGTGAAATAAATTATTTACAAAATGCGTTTGTATATATTGTTAATTTGCTGTAAATAAAAAATATACACGAAATTTCGCTTTCGTTATTACCGTTTAACGTTGTTTTCCATTTCCAGCGAGAATATTTCACTTTTATTTAATTATGCGTTTACTAATTTTTTTTTTTTTTTTTCTTTCTAAATTATTACCAAAATAATCCAATGGCTGAAAAAAAAAACGTACGAAATTTCAAGAAAGCAATAAACTGACACACTCTCGTATTTTTCTTTTTCTTTTTTTTTTTGTTTCAGACGGTTGCGAGCATTGCAACTTCAAATGTCCACGTTGTAAAAAAACTTACAAATCGCGAGGCTCGTTGGTACATCATCAGCGAAACGAATGCGGAGTCGAAAGGCGCTTTTCTTGCCATTTATGCAGAAACAGATTCAAACACAAGCATCATTTGCAACAGCACATGATCAGGATACATCGTTGGATAAAATTACCTCAGTAAAATGAGATGGATAAATTTTCACGATTTTTAAAAATTTTTTTATTCGGATTTGTTTTGAAATAATTTTCAATGAGATTTTTTCACTTGACATTGTTATTAGTAAATATATGTATATATATATAGTATATATTTATTTTGATGGTGTGTAAAAATTTTTATGTTATCATTCATTAAAAAAAAGAGATTACAACATTATATTTTGAAATACTCAGAAAGAATCTCTAATGATAATCAATGAAAAAATATAAAGAAATATAATAATTTTATAATGTACTATGTAATACTCTGACGTAAAAAATAAGATAAATATTTATTTTCTATAAAATAAGCGATTAGTTTTATCATAGGATGATCATCATCGAAGTATCTATGTATGAATTTAAAAAAAAAAAAATTGCGAATTTAATTCGAAATGTGCCATGTAATTAAAGATGTTGCCATAGAATAATGGAATTCCGATACTGATAGGTTAAACTGTTTAAAAATAATTATAACTTGAATAAATTTTAATTAATTCTTAAGACATTTTACGTTACATACTTGTAAACGTTATCTTGGATTGTTTATTTTTTAATCTTAATTGTTTCTATATTATAGATTAATTTTATATTAATATTTTTAACAGAAAAATGATAACGAACTAATAACGGATATAAGATAAAATTTTTATCTTTTTTCTTTCGTGCAGGTACATTTCTTTATCTTTTTATTATATAAATATTTTGTCTATAATTAAAAAATAATAAAAGTACCAAATTGTATATAAAATATAAATAGGAATTTTGTTTTGTATATTTTATTGCTAAAATAAAAATAAGTGCTTTTTATGATACGTTTATTACTTTTTATACATTTAAAATTTAACCAGTAAGACGATGAAACTAGATTAATTAAAAAAAAAAAAAAAAAAAAAAAAAAATAGGATTAAAGCAATCTTAAAGTTAAAAAATAAAATCAAATCGACACTTTAACAATCAAGGGCTTGAAAAAAAATAATATCCTTTAAAAAAGAATGTATACCCACGATTCTAAGACCACTTCCATTTTATTAAAACAAACGGATAAAAATTAGGATAATGACAAAAAAAAAAAAAACGTACGCAATGGTCACGATAAAAAGATTACCGATGGAAAAAAATTCACGATGGCGATTGTTATTTTTAAGTTATTACGCTTATCCCACTTTACCGATTACAAATGAAGAAATCAATCGGAAACACTCGCGCAGTTGCGGTAGATCGTACAAGCGGTACGAATCGTTGATTCTTCAGAAGCGAAAAATATTCTTTTCTTTTCTTTTTTTATTACATTTATTAAAGTAATATAAGTGGCATTATTTTAAACTATAAATTCTTTTATTTTGTCATTCTTATCAAAGATTTACTTATTAATGGTTACAGATTCAAAATATTTTTTTTTTTCTCTTAGAGACATTTTATTTTATAACGACGATTTAAGCATTTAAAAAAGATTTCGAATTAAACTTTGATACAAAATTTATGAAAAAATTAACCATTAAAAATTAGCAGTGAAAATCAAAACTACAACCAAATACATAAATCGATAATTTTGTGAAAATAAAAGCGAGAAAATGTAAAAAAAAAAAAGATAGAAAATATAATGAATAAATTAATTGAATAAAAATTAACATACAAAAAGTGATTGACCGAAAGAAAAATAAATAATATGCACGAACCAAATCCGTAACAGTACAAGACGTAAGAAAAATTTAAAATAAACCAACACATTCGAAGGTGTGTGCAATAAAGGAATAGCTTTATCCGATCTCGATCACCATCGTCGTCATTTCGCCATCGTAACCCCATCCGTTTACGATTTTGTTTCAGATAAGCCCTGGCTATGCGATAATTTGTGGTCGTGGTTACGGGACGAAAAAAATTCCTCCAGCGTCATTTGAAAACGAAACGCGTCAAGTATGATAAATCTGCGATAAATCTTGTATGTACGTTACGAAAAGCATTGATTTATCATAAGAAACACGAATGCGGTCGCGAGCATTGCGACTTCAAATGTTCGCGTTGTAAAAAAAAAAAAACTTAAAAATCGCGAGGCTCGTTGGTACATCATCAGCTAAACGAATGCGAAGTCGCAAGGCGCTTTTCTTGCCAATTATGCAGAAACGGATTTAAACACAAGCATCATTTGCAACAGCACACGATTGGGATACATCGTTGGATGAGATTGCCTCGGTAAGATGTTTAGCGTACAAATTTTAAACCGAAGATATGCCGGCACATTCGAAGATGCGCCGATAAACGAGTCGTATTACTTTCTTGGGATCGTTGTTACTTCATAATCGTAACCACATACGTCTATGATTTTGTTTCAGATAAGCACTGGCTCCTGATGCAATTGTGTGTTGCGGCTACCGAGTGAAAAGAAAAAAAAAAAAAAAAAAAAATCCCTTTAACGATATTTGAGAAACGAACGCGGCAAGGAGTAAAAATTGAAGCGTTACATTTGTGTAAGAGCCTCGCATCGTTATTTCATCGTGGAGACGCAAACTATTTCACGCTCGATGGTACGCGCTATCGCTCGAACACACTTGTTAGATTAATCGTTTCTGCATGTGTTTATTATTTGCATCGACGATTTTTCCTTTTGGTATAACTTGTCATTATGACGAGAGGACTCAAACTTTTTGTTTTATTTTTTTGTTTGTTTATTTGTTTTTGTTTTTTTTTTTTTTTTTTTTTTTTTTTTATTACTTATATCGATATTGTATTGTCAGTTATAAAATACTTATGAAAATAAAATTTATCAGCAATAAAATAAAGTTGATCATTTATTATTTTGTGATGTTTAGTCGACCTTCTTCATGTCTCTCTTGTACGACAGTCAAACTGCAACGGGACGTAAATTACATGGTTACGAAATGATTCAAATCGTAAAAAAAAAAAAAAAATTTTTTCGAGCATTAAAAAAAAAAACTATAAATCGCACATTTGTCAAAGAGTGCTTATTTATTAAAAATAACGACGAACGCACGACGATGAAAAACAAATAACCGATAATTAACGAAAATCAAGCAAATCGATTAAACGCTAACGAATGATTTCGTTCTTTATTTTTCAGGCGCACCACTCGTGTTTCGCTTTCCCCGGAATCAGCAAAGACGAGCGAAAAATTATCGTAGACACGAGCGTTGCGAGGACGCGGCGAATCGGCCCCACGTATGCCCGGTTTGCGGCGGTAGATTCAAGAGAAAGTATCACCTTAATCGCCACATGAGCTCGACCTGCAAAATTCAAGTTCAACGGCGACGACATTGATCGGATTTTTTTAATTTGTGTTATTTTTTTTTTATTTTTTCTTCTTTGATCAATTTAGCTCGAAATAGCTAAAGATTTATTAAACCGATGTACTTTAATGTGTATACAACGTCGACAAAAAAATGTTACAATTAATATAGAATAAGTAGTATAATTGTAATCGGTAAGAATTAATTTATCACAAACAGGGTTTTAATGAATTTACGCATCGTTAACAAATTGACATTAACTTTTGTTAATTGATTATCATATTTGTTTAACTCTTTGAGTCACGCTGGCCCATATACGTACCATTATTGTTTTCTTTTTTTTTTTTTTTTTTTTTAATTTACTTATATTTCGTTGAATTATTTAATTATGAGAGTACAACTTGCTTTACATGTTTAAATAACACGCGTGACCTCTTTGCATTCATTTTTAATATATATTTTATAGGTTATTTATTGTTAATAACTTACGACAACAATGAAAAATTTAATAAATGTAACCTTTTAATAAATATCTACTAATTATAATATGTCATTTAGCTCTATTGCGCGACTCAAATTGTTAACTTTCATTGCTTTTTAAAATTTTGAATTACTCCTACTTTTTATTTTTATCGATAGATAATTTTTTTTTTTTTTTTTTATTCTAAAAATAAATTAAGCATTTTGATGAAAGTCGTGCACTACTACATATTAATTGTTGTAACTATATTTCAAATGCAATTGTAATATAAAAAGAGAAACTTTTATATAAAATCGATTGCGAGACAATGTGCGTCTTAAAAATAATCAATAAAATTTCAATAAAACTAAACCAGTACATTCTTATTTCAATTTTCAAAAAATTGAAGTCAGTATTGAAAATAAAAAAAAAAACTTTACCGCAAAATAATTTCACGGAAAAAAATCATTAGCAAATCAAGCACGCAGTCGCTCTCACGCTACTCTTTTTTTTCTTTTTTTTTTTTTTTTTTAATTTGAAAAACAGCACTTATAGGATTTAAAATTTTTATTAAATCACGCACGCACACTGTGCAACTAAAACAAATAGCGAATAGAATATCGCGAGTAATATTGTATACCAAAAAAATATGAGAAAGAGAGTGAGTGAGAGAGAGAGAGAGAGAAAAAAGAAGAAAAGAAACGGATAAAAAAATAAATAAAAGAGAGAACGAAAAAAAGAAAGCGAGAAAGCGGAGCATTTCTTATTTCTTCTTTCAGGTCGTCCACGTCCTCGTCTCGCGGTGCGCGACGTAGCTCAGCTTCAGCATTCGGATCGCCAGGTGAACCAACGCGTCTACCATTGCGATCGTTGCGGCAAATTTTACCAGCTCTCGACCTCCTTGAGACGTCATCAGCGTCTCGAATGCGGCCTCGAGCCCCGACAGAGGTGTATACATTGCGGAAAACGTTTCACCCATCGTTTCAAGCTCACTCATCATATGTACTCTTGTCGGCGTAAACGACAGCTTTCCATGTAACGAACGATTGGATAAACGATGTAGTCTTGGCGTTTTGACTAATGTCGATGAGATACGAAACGACTAAATACGTTGTTTTTTTTTTTTTTTTTTTTTTTTTTTTAATTTGAATAAATGAAATTATAAATTATTATTTTCAAATATTTTATTTGCGAAATTAACATTTGTTTCCACTATTTAATTGACAAGTGTTTAATGCATAATTGAATATTGTTAAATATTTTTTGTTAAAACTGTAATAAATCAGTTCAATTGTAATAAAATTAAGAAATAGATAATGTTGTCAATTTCAAATATAATAAGTTTGTAATTATTTTAAATGATTTATTTTTTAAAACAATAATGGAAACTACTTTTGATTGCGTGTGAAAATTGTGAATAAAATTATCTTATAATAAGAAAAAAAAAAAAAAAAAAAAAAAAAAAAAATAGTTGGCTATAATATATTAAGGCAGTAAATGCATTAGCAAATTTAATAAATAAATAATTTATCAAATATGTTAATAATGTATTAAAAAATAAACACGTTTGGACTTTACTGCATCGAAACGTGTTTGTAAATTACGCTCGAATGCACAGGCGCATACACACACAAATATATATTTAAACAATTTTAATAATAACAGTGTATTATTCTATTTTAAAATATAAAATATTCTATTTGTAAAACATCGATATCAAATTAAACATATTTTTATCTTATTAAAACAACAAATCCTATTAAACGTAAGTGTAAGTAAAAAGAAAAAAAAAAAAAAAAGAAAAGAAAAAAAACAGGGTATTAAAACATTTGTTATCCTAAAAGTACTTAATAATAGAAAATGAGTAATATAATAATTAAAAAGATGTATCTTTGCTTTATGCAATAATATATATTATCAGACGATGTTATACAGAATATACTTGTGCATAAAATTAAGTTTTAGTTAAATGTTAGTTTATCATTTATATTTTACTAAGATTTTCTTTATATTAATAATAAAACACATTATTTAAATTATTTAATTGAAACTTTTTGTTGTTTTTAATAGTTTTTGTTTTTAATGAAAATACACCATATTAATTATAACGAAAATAAATAGAAATATAAGTTAAAAATAAAATATAAAATCATTTTTTAATTATAAACGACGTTATTATTAAAAATATTGTAAAATTAATTCTATCATTGGGTCAATGTACTTGAACAAAATTAAATAAAATTGAAAAAAAAAAAAAAAAAAAAAATGACAATTAAATTTCTTAAATATATCTCTGATAACATTACTTTCAATTGCATATTTACCTTATAGTTCGATTAACACATTGTCATGTTGAAAAATCTCTGTCGTTTGCAAAAATAAAGTATGCCATCACAATTATTCACAGCTAATGGATATGCATGAACGTAATTGAACTTTTTTGATACATACTTTTGTTTTTTTTCTTAAAGATGTTATTTCATTTTAATTGCTTAATTTATTTTATCATAAAATTAAGATTCCTTTGTCGTTCAATTTTATAAAGTATAATTTTCAAAAATTTGATAAAGAAAATGTAAGTAATGAAAAGTTAAATTTTGTAACGTTTAAAATTTTTCTTTTTATCGAATTTTCATTAAAATTTCTTCAAGTAAACGAAGCAAATTAATTCTACGAAACAATATTTATTTCAAGATTCGCTCTGATTAACACAGCGATTACTAAAGCAAAGAAAACAAAAAAGAAATGAAAAAAAAAGAAAGAGAAAAAAAAAAAAAATTCAAAACCAAACAAATCTTTAAATCCAATACTAACGAACTCTTTATCTCTGCTTGATTACAGGTCTACTCTCATCCATATTACTACCATCCGGCGAACGCGTACCTTACGAGCGCGTGGCTTACGTGTACGATTCGAAGGATCGCGTAACTCTAAGGCAATCGCCGACGACGTCGAGATTGTTGCACGTGTGCGAGCGATGCGGAAAAGCTTACCAAGCTATAACCTCGTTGAGTAGACACAAACGCCTCGAGTGCGGCGTATTGCCGAGCGAAGTTTGTCCGATTTGTTATCGGAGATTCAAGCACAGATTCGTATTGAATTCTCATATGCGCGGCTGCAAGAAGCGCAATAGCAAACCCTAAGCGCCTTCGAATTTGTGAGCTTTGCCGAGGTGATTTGTCGTATGTCTCTCTCTCTCTCTCTCTATGTTTGTCAACTGTGTGCGCGTAAGGACGCGCGTGCGTTTACGATTTTTTTTAAGTAGAAATAAGCGATTAGTCTGACACATTGAACAGTTAACGATGACGTTTAACTATTATCAATTTTTCAGGTTAAATTATTTATTATAATCAATATAGTTTTTTTTTTTTTTTTTCTTTATAAGTACGAGACAACTAATTGTAATTACGTGAATTACAAAATTTTTCGTAGGTAACGTTTTTTGATTCTGAAATTTTAAACGTACTGTTATTATTTTTATATAAAAGTTATAAAAATAAAAAAACATTTGCGTAGCTTTTCGAGCGGTAACAATTTGTTTTGTTTTTTGTTTTTTTTTTTTTTTCTTTTTATTTGTTGTACAAACCGTTCACACTTTATTTTCATAAAATGTAAAAATATTATGAATATAATGTATTATAAATTTGATATAACGATGAACGAAAAAGAATATTTTTATTTACGAAGTTATGCGTAATGTCAATATTTTAGAATTTAAGTAATTTAATTTTTTTTATAAAAAACAAAAAAAAAAAAAAAAAAAAAAAAAAAATCGTCTGAAAGATCTTTTCTTTTTTTTATTTTAATGTATTACGAATCGTGATTTATATATGTTACATGTTCTATGTTTTGAGTATTAAAAAATCATATTTATTCATAGTTACTAATAATATTATTTATTGCTTTTCGTTTTATCTATAAGTTGCATAACTTCAAAAATTGTTATTTTAATCGTAACATGTGGAAATGTCATATTTTTCTTGTTGTTATGTACAAATCGTTTCATAATTAATTAATGTATAGTTGATAAAAATTATATGAAGTTTTAACTTTCGCATACATGTATTATCATTATCGTTTAATAAAATTAATTTTAACATACACATTATAATTAAATACTTTTAATAAAAAGTTTTCCGCCTAATAAATAAAGTACATTCGTTTTGTATAAAATAACGCCGTCAACGTTATCGTCATTGTTTCATTGAAATTCAAAGGTAATACAGATTTTATATTCATATTTTCATTATTCACTTTTACGTTGGTGCTGACTTATTTTCTTGGATGATTGAAATTTTAATTTTTAAAAGTAAATTATTTGCCGTATAATATAGAAACGGTACGTCGCTTTTAAAAAACAAATTTCAACATGACCAAGAAAAAAATAAAATCTTTCCTAAAACTCCATTTCAAAATTCAAACGAAATAAAAACTTTTTGTTAAAAAATATTTCTTTTCATTCGTGAAAAAAAGTAAATGACGAAACACTTGATCCTCCTTGAATCTTTAATACTCCCAATACGACAATTAAACTAACGTATAAACTTCTCGATTTCAGGTAAGGTATCCGCGTTCTACAAAACTCTCGACGACAAACAATTTCAAATGGAAAAAATTTCAACTAATAGCCAACAATTCGTAATGCCGGTATCGAGACAACGTCGCCCGGGTAACTCGACACCGCTGGAGGATCAAAATTTTTTGTGCGGACAGTGCGGCAAAGGATACAAGTGGATGGAAAATTTGAAACGACATCAGAGACTCGAGTGCGGCAAAGCTCCCAAGTTCATGTGTCAGGTCTGCTACAAGACGTTTTATCGAAGATACGAGTTGACGAATCATTGCTCGACGAAACACGGAATCCCAATGTAATGATTGATTCACGTCGGCTCATTAGGGAAATACTTACTGCGTTCGTGCAGTTTTGATTTCGTTGTTTTAATTTTTTTTTTTTTTTTTTTTTATTATCTTATATCAAGCTGTAAAATTTCTTTTTTTTTTTTTTTTTTTTTTTTTTTTTTTTTTTTTTTTCTTAACGCGAGTTGTCGGAATTAATCGATAGAGCAATGATTCGTGAAAAATTCTCCTATAATGTATATTGCGATTAATGACAATCGTTGCGATTTTTTTTAATTTTCGTTGCAATGTATCTCTACATAAAAAAAAAAAGAGAAATAAAAGTGTTATTGTGGTTTACGGTATTTTTTAGGCTGTGTTGAATTTGAATATATTAGTTAAGTGTTCTAGGTGCCTCGTAACTTAAACGTATTATAAAAAAGATATATGTACATATATATGTGTATAATAACAAAAATTAATTCTATTCAAATAAATGTTATTTAGCGTAATATTAAATAAATATGTTTAAAATTTAAAAAAGAAAATTTGTGTAACATCGAAATACGTTTTATTTTTAAATAATTATGTAACGTTTCTTATAAAACATTTACTCGATGTAATTCTTTTTTTTTTTCTTTTTCAATCTTTTGTAAGAAATTACAGTTATGGTAAGACATAATTATATATTTTAGTAATAAATCTAACATTCGTTTACGAATAATAAAAAAACGTATCAAATTTAATCTCATTATTATGAATGAAATATATTGATTTTGTAAATTAAGTTCCATTAAAATTATTTTTTTCAAATATATATCGTATTATCATATTTTATCGAATAGTCTAAATAAAAGGAAGTATACCACAAAATAATTACCTACGATTAAGCAAAATGATATTATTTGAGCGAAATATCAATTATGAAGGTTTCGAATTCAATCGAAATAAGACAATTTTAAAGATTGCTACCTTTATTTTTTCCATAAATTATGTATTTTATTATGATAAATTGAATTTATTAAATTTTCTGATTTTGTTTTATTTAATTAAATTTTCTGCATTATTGAATATAATAAATAATGCCATGATTAATATCTAACTATTATCAAAATTACAAGTAATTTGATTTGTATAATTTCATTGAATAAAAAATTTGTTCCTTGCAGTTAATTATGTGAAGAATAATGTTAAATGTGAAAAAAATCGATTATTATATGAATCGATAAAAATAAAGTAATTAAAAAATTAATATGTCAATGGATGACATGTCAATGTAAATGAGTTAAAGTGATTCAAAACTATATGGTTTAGTAATTAATGATCGGTAAGTAAAGTGCAAAATAAGTTGAAAAATTTAAACTATATTTATATTTGTAAATTTATTTAAAACAAATATACGCAGTGATATAAATCTAATATAAATATATATTCTTTCAGAGGTGACCGGTGAATCAGGATTAACAAGAATGGCGAAGAAAATTGGTTCTAAGGTCGATCGATGCAATTATGTAGTAAAATATAAATATAAAAAGTTTCAGTCTCATCGAACTATTACAAGTTAATTATATATTTTATAAAATTGTAAAAATACACTAATATACCTTTTGATAAATTATTGATATACATATATCTCATGTTGTATTTAAGCGTAGAAAATAATAAATGTTTTTTTTTTTTTTTTATCTCTCCTTTAATCATTACATTTCAATCTCAAAAATATGAAGCCAAATAAAAAAAAAAAAAAAAAAAAATGTATTGTACAATTTAAACAATAAATCCCTGGAAGATAATAATTTTTAAAACGTGTTTTTAATTGAATTTCAAATTGAATGCATGCAATACAAAATGCAAAATTTAAAAAACGTATAATTTTTGAAGGATTTGAAGTTCAATTTTGTTTGCGCAAATCATTATTTTCATATTTTAATTCAATTTTAACTTTATGGATCGCATTTTATACTGTACTAATACTTGTATAAATAATTATTTCAATCTTGACTGCGTTTATTAATTCATTGAATTGATTTATATTATATAACTTAAAGTTAAAAATATATTTTATTTGCAAAAGTGTCAGCACGTTCTTTCATAAAATAGCGAATTTTAATTAACTTTTGTTTCATATGCTTTGGAGTAAAACTTTCTTTTCTCAAAGTAACCTAAAGCAAACGTCTTTACGATAAACTTTTTTCTTCTTTTTTCCTTAAAAAATTATTGAAAAATTTTGTTTAATACACATAAAACGTCAAAAAAAAAAAAAAAAAAACAAAAAAAAAAACAAAAAAACCGTTTTTCAAGTGAAACGTGTCTTTTTTTTTTTTTTTTTTTTAACGTAACTCCAAGGCATATTCGATATAAAAACCGTTCAGCGAACGGTTAAAAGTAAATTCATCAAGCAATACTAACGGCATTCCCATTATCGTTTATCGTTCCAGAAGACGCGATGCTGTCGAGCGCGTGGTTACGCGACTTCGCTACGGACGAGGAAAGGTTCGACGAGGACGAGCCACAACTCGTCGATCCAATGGTACCCGAGCAATATCTCGAGGTCGACATGAACAGTTTTTACCTGCCGACGCCACCCGAGAGCAGCGAGCTCTGGCAGGATAACTTACTGCCCGCCTCGTTGATGACCGGTGGCAAACCAACACGCGGTAACAATCTCCAACGTCGTTTCTATTGTCCACGTTGCACCAAGGCGTTCTCGCGCACCGACAGTCTACGCCGGCACGAGAAGCTTTATTGTCGTAACAATCGTAAAGGCGTCGAGCTACAGCAGCTTATAAAGCAGGAGATCAAAGCGAGCAAGGGCAAAGCGACGAAAGAAACTGCGGCTACGGCCGCGCCATCCTGAGGAAAGGAGTGCGCTCGGCGTCGGGGCAGACGTCCGCGCGCGGATACTCAAAAGTTGAATGCCAATGTCAATGTTACGTGAGATGCGCTACGAGAGATTCGTTGTGTGTTACGATGTTCAGTTTTGTTTTATTATTAGTTTTCTTTCTTTCTTTTTTTTTTTTTTTTTTTTATTTTATCTTGTTTTCACATGTACTCGAATCGCACATGACATCGCGTTTGTACAGATTATTTGTTTATTATCGTCTTTCTTCCTTAGAAGAAAATTAATTGTAAATTAATTCAACTTGGATTAAGTAATTAGAATCTTAATCCGGTTAGGTTTGAATTGTTTTCCTTTTTTTTTTTTTTTTTTTTTTTAACAACATAATGCATATTTGTTTAAATGATATTTTTTTAACAGTTATTTAATTAATTCAATTTAACACTTACTTTCTTTTAATTCCTGTATTTAATAAGGCTTTGATGTAATTTAGAATAAAAAAAAAAAAAAAAAAAAAGGTAATTGAAAAGGTATACATCCTATGGTGGCGATACGTAAACTTTTCTTCGTTTATTGAGTAAGTCAACAATTTTTACAAAATCAAATTAATTTTATTGTCAACGAATAAAATATTATAGTTAAAAGATAACAAAATATTCAATTTGTAAACTGTCAAGTTACTAATGATAACAAATACGTGCAACATTATTTGTTTAGATGTATTAAGCTTATTGATAAAAACAAAAAGAAAAAAAAAAAAAAATTTTTTTTTGCAACGCCATAAGTGATAATGTAATGCGATTAAAAAAAAGAATGCGACGATAATTAAATGTTTTAGCTATGCATATAAACCTATAAATATTTTCCGGTAGCAACGAAATAAATCATAAATATTTATCGAACCAAATATGAATTTTACGATTTTTAAAAAGTAAATTTTTTATAATCTACTTGAATAAAAAACTGTCCAAAAATATTAAATATAAATCAATATTTCTTATTATAACATAAATATAATGTTGTATTTAAAATTCTTGTAAAAATAAAATAAAAAAAAAAAAAGTGAATCATGCAATCAAACAAAATGTAAAAATATATTTTTTAAAATTGTATCTGAAAACGTTGAATTTTATTTTACTTAAAACTATAGCATTTGCAACAAAAGTAAAATAAAATAAAAAAAAATAAAGAAAAAATCGCTTTGCGTACAAATTTTGGAATTGATAAACTGTGTTAGATTAAGAATTTTACATATTAAATAAAATTATTCACGAAAAATAAAAAAATAAATTTTCATATTTCTTATCATATTTTATCTTCGTTTACTCGCTTTATATATTTATTATAAATATTTTTATATTTTATATTTACTTATATTGAAAATTATATAATTATATTTTTATTATAATTTAAAAAAATATTTTATATTGTTGACTTGATTACCAAATATAGTTAAATATATATATATATATATATATATATACACATCAATTAAATTAATGCTAGTTTTCTCCGAAATAATTGTATTCATTTGTATCTATAATAAATAAATTATGTCACTGCTTAAAGTTAAATTTTATATATATATATATATCTTTTAATGCCATTTATATCGTAAAAATAAAGTAACATTAACAAATTATGCGAAAGGCTAATCAATTTATTTTGTACGCATTATTATCGATTACGTCGTATCAATTAAGCATTATTTCCATTTTTTTTTCTTTATCAAATGTATAAAAAATTTTAAAATTATAAGTTTTAAAATTCTTAAAAAAAATGAGTCTTTAGCATAAAAAAATTTACATTTTTCGTTTGTAAAAATAAAAAAAAAAAAAAGCAATGAATATTATTTTTGTTTTTTGTAAAAATACATGATACACGACACGAACAAATTTAACAACTTTGATATTGCGAGAAAACGTTGGTTGGTCTCCTGTTTTTTTTTTTTTTTTTTTTTTTTTTTTGAAACACAGGCACACGACAAGCAACACCATTATTTTCAACGTTTTTTAAAAACAAGGTAAACATTATTTATTTTCAATATTTTCGCTTAACGAAAAGTCAGTTTTTTTTTATTTTTTTTTTTTTTTCATTATGTATACATTATAAATTTTCAGCATACAAATCACAAAATTTAATTGAATTTTTTGTAAATAATACATACATTTATTAAAAAAAATGTGGATTAAAGGTATTTTTGCAATTATAGTATGTACATTATTGCAAAGAATGTGCACCGAGATAACAATTTTTCAAAAATGAATTTTCATCATTTTGAATGTAAAATTTTTCAATCGTTAAAAATAATAACGATAACCTCAGTGCACACGCTTGTCTCCGGCAGCATTAAAGAAAACAAAAAAAAAAAAAAAAAAAAAAAAAAACAAAAAACAAACAAACAAACAAACAAACAAGAACCAATAAAACCCAATGGATCGATAATTAAAGCTATCGTCAATAATCGTGTTTCAGACTCGGAGGAGAGCAGCTCGGATCAGCGGGATCCGTTGGAAATTCGCGGTCACTGCGGCACGTTGTGCTTGGCGAGTTACTACTCGGGCGATCGCTCGCCGCCACCGCCGACGGAATACGCTTGCGCCGCGTGCGGAAGTTGCTTCGGCAGACCCGAGGCATTGGCCGATCACCACATGCGCTGCGTTACGAGCGCCCGTTTGGAGACGCGATTTCCTTGCTACGGATGCAGAAAGGTTTATCTCAGCAGAACAAGCTTGAATCGTCACAGGCGGGCTAACTGTCCTGGAGCGAGGATCGCCGTGTGCGGTATATGCGATCGCGAGTTTCCTACTCATGCGGTTATGATGCTACATAGGGAGGAACATTTTAGGGATAAACCGTCGAATTAAAGAGCGAGAAATAGATGAAAGTACGCGCGGGTTTAAGGGGACCTTTGATTTTCGACGTTGACGTTATCGTTTGCTTGCTGTGCGCTCACACCTTTTTTTTTTTTTTTTTTTTTTTTTTTTTTTTTTTTTTCTTTTTTTAGAGAAGAAATTTTCTCTAGATGATTAAATGTGAAGCGTTTAAGAATCGAAAATTTTTCGAAAATTATCTTTAAAATCTTTGAATTCGAATACTATTCATTATTTCCATTTTAAAATATTAAATGTAGTTTGAAAAATAAGAATCAAATAACGCCTATAGATTCGTAACTATTTATACAACGACTGTTATTTAATTTTTAAATTATTTATAACGTATTTTTTTTTATATCTATCGAAGATATAAGCTGGCCGTGCAATACTTATATTTTTTCATGTGATATATTTTAGTAGCGTTGAATAAAATACTATAAAATTCAAAAAATTTTTTTTCAAAAAAATATTTAATGTAGCTCGACCTTTAAATATATCGTGAGATGGTGAATAATTTAAGAAGAGTCAATGTAAAAATATCTCGATGTATAGAGTTTACGAAAAAAAATTTTAATTAAAGCGTTGCAACGATAGTATTCATATAATTGAATTTTCGATAACAACATTTTCCACTTTATCAATTATAATACGATTTAAATGTGTTATCAATGTTATAAAATAATTTTATCAAAAAATAATGTCGTCTGCGACAATTTTTTTTTGGTTAAATCGCTGTAAATCAAATATTCGTTGCGTCTTGCGTAAATGTATTAAATTAAAAAAAAAAAAAAAAAAAAAATTCGAATAATTCGATATTTTTTAAGAACATGTAAATAAAATAATAACAACGATTTGCGACTGAAATTATTGTACAATCATCGACTTCCTAGACAACATACGCATATTTTCCTTTTTATAACATTATTTTATCATGAATTCTGGAACAATTTCACATCGAAAAATTGTAAGATAAATTTAATTTTTAATTTTAACAATTTAATTAACACGATAATAATGGGTAATAAGGGCATTGATCATCACCTTTTGTTTTCCTTAATGGCAATGTGAAAAGTAACAGAAACATTTTTTTTTGTTTGTTTTCCATTGAAATGCATCATTGTTTTAAATAAGGTACGATATGCATTTTTGTAAAACAATATGCTTATACTACAGTCTTATAGTTTTATATTAAAAAAAATATAACTAAAAATTAATAACTGTATAAAGTCAATATATTATATTATATTTATTTATTTAATCATTAATTTTTATTTTTTTTTTATTTTTTTTTTATTTTTTTTTTTTTTACAATATAATCATTCCTTTTAAAAACTTTAAATAATCATTTTAATTTCACAAAGACATATCCTAAAACAATAAACACTTTCGAAAAATCAAAATTTCACTTAAATTTCTAATAGCTCGTTATTATTTATTTATTATTATTATTATTTTTTTTTTTTTTAACAAATTCCAGATACAGAAAACTTGGTTTACAATCCTCTCTGGTCTCTGCAAGAATTAAAAACTGATACTCTAGGCGTTGTGCCGTCGAGTAGTATCTCACAATCCAGTATGAACTATCACGGAGGTGTCTCATATACCACGGATCAGACGGGAAATTTCACCAATCAATTCGATCATCGATACCTCTCCTCGATCGGGTCGCTCGAACAGTCTTACCTCCAACAACAGCAACAACAACAACAACAACAACAACAACAACCGTACGAATGTCCAAACTGCTGTAAGGCGTACAAATGGCAGGATAGCTTGAGACGTCATCTAAGAGTCGATTGCGGCAACAAGGCCAAGAGATTTGCTTGTAACGTTTGCGATCGTAAATATAAATACAGGTACGAGATGAAAAATCATTTGCTTTCGCATCACGGCTCGAACGATGTTTCCGATGATACGAAAGCCGGTGACGATGGGGATTCTTACGGTTAGGTTAACTGATCGAATAATCGATTATGATACGTTTATATCGGTTATGTGTATATAACGCTACGAATTTAGTACGTTGAGTGGTATAGCTTATAATTGCGATGGTTTAATTTATGTATTAGATATATACATATATTGTTCGAAATTAAAATAATCGCATAAATTATATTGTTATGTAAACCGATAATTTATATGAATAAATTATCAAGAAATAAAGTGTAAATCGATAATATATAATTTTGCAGTAAGTATAAAATTATCGAAGAAATGGTCAAATATTATTATTACTAAAAATAATAATTATTTATTATCGATAATGTGTAGTGGAAAAAAAAAAGGTTAACAATTTAGTAATCATTTCTTTTAATTTGCATTAAATTAATTGTTTCATTGAATGAAAGAAGTTTTTTTTTTTTTTCTTCAAATGGGATATTGAAAAATGCGTAACGAATTTATCATAATATAAAAAGTTATATTGCTTGTAAATTATTTTAACAAAATGTAATTATTGCACACTGAAATAATTTTTATAAACATTGAAATTAATGTGACTTAAGATTTTACTTTTACAATGATAATATTTATCAATTTATTTTTTTATACTTTTTTTTTAAAAGCAAAAATTTTATTTTTCGAATAAAATTAATATTGATCATATTAATAATGTCTTGGTGCAAAGAAACGAAAAAAAAAAAAAAACATATACTATGAAAATAAAAAAAAATGTATGTCTTACTTAACTTGTGAATGAAGATAAAAAATAAATTTCAATTTTCACATTACAGCTTTTGTATACTTCTTACATTGATTATAATTTTTTTTTTTCTCCGTCAAATTATAATTTAGTTACATGAACAGATGTTTAATAACATATATTTAATATTCTTTTTTTTTTCTATCGATTTTAATAACCTTCAAGCAATTATATTTTTCTGTATAGAAATAAGTATAAAAAGTATTCACTGATACCTCATCGTTTTTTTTTTTCAGATTCTTTGCTTTTTACAATACAATTGTTACTGGCTCTTGCGCATAATGCAAACGTATTATTTCTATGACAAAAATAATTGACAGCAAGGCAGACTGAAAAAGCATCTGAAATACAATCGCAGCGAGTTTTTAGTCTCGGTTTTGTTTGAAAGATTTTAATTTAAGAAATTATTATCGTAATATTTACAATGGTAAGTTTACGTTAATTAATTTAAATGCTTTTTTTTTTTGTTTCAGAGTGTAATATTGAGTTATCAAATATTTTACCTTCTTTTTTAATTTTTTTATCCATATATTTTAATAAATTGAATAAAGATGATTCTTATAAATAAATGGTTGTGTTTTAATTATTGGTTTATCATGTAATGCAATTAAAAATTTGCAACAAAAAAAAAAAATATCTTATCGGTATTTTATTTTAGGTACAAATTTACGAAAAATTTTTGACATAAATGTTTATCTGTGCCTTCTATCTTATAACGCAAACATATTAAAAAAAAAATGCTCTAACGTATCGTTTAGAGTATTTTCAATGAATTTAAGTAACGCGAATATTCAAACATCCAGCGATGTTTATAAAAATCTCAGGGTTCATGGTGGCTTTTTGGTGATTGGTGAATCTTGTATAAAAAAAAAAAAAAAAAAAAAAAAAAAAAAAAAACGGAAAAGCTTGCTTGTGTTCGTCCGATTCTATATGGTCATTGTATGTGTTAATTATCGAGCTTCAAATATTTTTTGAGGTTACTTCAATTAATGATTGACGATTAAATCAATTGTTTTTTTTTTTAATGATTAAAGTTATTCATCAAGTCTCGGAAGTGTGTTGTTGTACTCAAAAAATGTTCGTTTACCGGTGGATTTTTTTTTTTTTTTTTTTCTTTTATTTTGTTTTAATATAAATTTCTTTTTCATTTGAAAGCCATTCAATATATCTACCGAAGCTTGTCGATTGAAAATAAATAAATTGAAAAATTCCGACGTAAAACAAAACTATCAATATCATTGAGAGCTCGACACTGTCAAAAGCCAATACATAAACAAAGGACGTGAAAAATTCATCGAGATCCTTCTTAGATCGACGAAGAGAAACATAAAAAATCAAAACAAAACAAAGCGCAGATAAAAAGAAAAAAAGAAAAAAAAAGAAAAGAAAAGAAAAGAAACCTCCAACCCTGACGAAACGTCCCCTATTCTCTTCTGTTCCAGAATCCGAAGAGCGCAATTCATCCGTGATCGATCGTTACTACCAATACCAAACGTTGTACCTTCACTTACTGGCGAGCGAGAAAGAGCGGAGATATCGATCGTCCACGGGATCGCAACGGCAAACTATAGCCGGAGTCGCAACGGAGGTGGCGATCCCCGGCTCATCGGTAGCCGAACGAACATTGAGAAAAAGAAAAACGTCGAGCGGTGGTTTTAACGTCGCTGCCGATCCATCAGCCGGTTACTCGTGTCCGCGTTGCGGTAACGCATACAGCAGGCCACACTCGTTGAACCGACATATAAGGTTCGAGTGCGGCGTCGAGCCGCAATTCGAATGTCCGATTTGTCACAAGAGGTCCAAGCATAAACATAATCTTGTCTTGCATATGAGAACCCATCAGAAAACTTAATCGTTTGGAAGTTACTTTTTCCTTTTTTTTTTTTTTTTTTTTTTTTTTTTTTTTAACGATTCATCTTATATTCCCGTCACAAAATATCATAGGATTATACACTTAATATTATATTGATTAACCAATAATTTTCTTACATTTTGATTTTGTTTAAGGAAAAATTATTATTTTTATTAAATTAAAAACGAGTTACTTTATTAAATACTTTTATTACTCTATCCCTTGAAATAAATTTTTATAATTTAGCTAATTATATATGAAAATAATCGGCACTGCGTTCTAAATTTTACGAAATGAATATTTTCTTTATCAACTATTAAATTATTAATAATTTTATTGTATAAAAATAAACCTCTCGTAGTGTAAATAAGTTACTATACATTAAAATTTATCATTTTTTTTTTTTTTTTTTGTTAGATTTAAAAAACTAATTTTACTTAGCGATGTACGTACTTAAACTATTATCGATGCAGTACTTTGTCTGTGTTTTCAATTTATTTTCTTGTAAAATATTTTAGTTTGAAAACATTCTTAATTATATTTAACAAATTATGTTTATAAGCTTTTAATATATTTAGTTATCAAACGACATTTGTAAATAAGTTGTTAAATTTTCAGTTACATAATTTAAGAAATTAAAACAATAATACGAATATTTATTATTTTTACAGTTTTTAAACGTTTTAAAAATTTGCCTAAATTGTTGTACTTAAATTTTTATTGTTAAATTTAAGCTTCAATAACGAAGCCACAAAGTTATTCTTAGACAATTCTAGGAAACGATAATCGACAAACATTTTTTTGTCTATTTTAAAGAAAATGTAGAAACTAGTCAGAATTGTTGGTCAAATAGACTGACCACTGCCATTAGTTATGTTTATAAAAACAAAATAATGTAATTTATATTGACGAATTAAAAGATTAAAAAGGATAATATACTTATAGAACAGTAAAACTTATACGAAAAGCCAAAAATTATTTTTGTAATAATTATTTCAATAAAATTAATTATATTATTAAATCGAAAGCATTTTATTGTCAAAATATCCTGTATAATCTACAAATTATAAGTAAAAAAGCACTTTTTATCGATAGAAACAAAAAAAAAAAGCAGCAATAAAAATTTAATATTGTAAATATATCGACTTATCAACTACAACGATGATATATGTGCTTTTCTATTATGTGTACATAAGCTTAAAAGATTATATTTTTCTTAGAAAATTTTCCGTACGTAATATATAAATTGTCTATCAATTATTATTGAAAAAAAAAAAAAGCATAAGTGTATCTTAAAATACAAAATTAAGGTTAATTATAAATCCATAAAAATCGAATAACGAATAATAACGATACTCGCAATGATCCTTTGCTATAAACATTACTTTCCAATCGCAGCGAGCAAACCTATACGAAATAAGACTACATCCGAAAAAATTTTCTTCCGTATGTTTCAGATTGGCCGAGCCAATTTACGTACGTCACCGCGTCCGATGGTCCGCCTTACGGCTGTCAACGTTGCGGTCGTAGCTACTCGCACAAGTGCAATCTCCTACGTCATCAAAGATTGGAATGCGGCGTCGGGCCGCAATTTTCCTGCTCGCGTTGCGAGAAACGCTTCAAGCATCGACATCATCTGCGCGATCACGAGAGAACGCATTTTAACGCTCAGAGTTATAATTTGCCCATCGATCACGCTAATAATTGAGTTGTCGATGCGACGATTATTTTATAAAAAAAAAAAAAGGGTTGTTTTTTGTATTTTTTTTTTTGTTTTTTTTTTTTTTATTTCGGATAAAAAATTTAATTTTCAAAGCGATACGTACGTATGCATCGTTAAGGGGTCTGTCTAGTAGCTCGCGCCGAAAAAAACGCGATTTTCGTGATTATTTCTTGGGATACTGGATAAAGGTAATGATATAAAAGTTATTAGGCTTAGTAAATACACTCTTGAAATACATAAAAAAAATTTTTTCTTTTATTTTATACATGTATTATAACCAAAAACGTCAGCCAAACGCAACACCTCGAAAAGTAGGTAGGTCCGCCTTGTTGATAAAATCTCGGAGCTGTGTTGTCTGAAACAAAAAAATCAAAGTGCTTTAGGTTTGGTATGACAATGGCTACGTCCCCTATGAATTTTATTCAATTATTTTAAAAAATAAAAAAATGGTGAAGAAAAAACAAAAAATTTTCAAAAAACCGGTTTTTTTTTCGCCGATTTTTGAAAAAAAAATATAGTAAAATTCAAAATTTTTGAAAAAAATTTATAGGGGACATAGCGATAGGTTTAAAGAATATGTGGTTCAAATTTCATAAGGATCAGTCGAGTAGTTTCGAAAATTTCATCAACAAGGCGAGTAAAAACGTTGTTTCGAGAAAAACGCGTTTAAATTTTTTTTTACATGAAATTCTTAAAAAAAAATTACTTACACCTAGTCAGCGATGCCTGGACCGTACAAAATTCCTTCAGATTGTTCGAAGAGTTGACTTTCTTCCAATCTTTTCTGTCTCAGCATTGTTCTGCCTTTTTCAAAAGTGAGTTACTAGACAGACCCCTTAATGTCGTTTTCGTTGTAAATTTGTACAGATTTTTTCGACAGACGATGCACGTAAATTGCTGAATGTTCGATGTAGTGGATGTTTGCGTTATAGACGAAATGGTTAAAGAAAAATAAAAGTGATAAGAATATAATTTTTGTTAAAGCTTTGGAGAAATGCTCTATTTTTCAATGGAACTTGTATATTGTTTATACTCCTTTTACAGAGTATAAATTAAATCTCGATTATATGAGAATAACATATTTCAAAGCAGTAAATTGATATTTAAAATACATATATGTATAAATATATATGTAAGTAATTTTTTTTTCTAAATTCATAAATAATTTTATTTGAATTTGAACAATAATATTGTGACTAAAAATTTTAAATCAATCGTTCAATCATTTTTTGTACAATAGAATTTTGTTTTTGTTATTTTGTTTAATTTATTATTATGTATATTATTTTTATAATAAACTGTATAAAAAAACGAATGAAAAAAAAAAAATAAAAATAAATAAATAAATAAATAAATAAATAAATAAATAATGCTTAAAATAAGTGGATTATCTAACTTTATGCAGTACTTACGTATGTTTATTTTAGTAATAAATATATAGTTCTAAAGTACTTAAAAATGTTCGAATTATGTTAATAAAATTATTGTTTAGCATGATATATCAAAAAAGGCTCTAAAACATACGAAAATGTACTTACCGTTTGAATGCATTATTATTTTTATAATAAACTTTTGAGTTCAAAATTAATCATCCGATGTTAAATGATAAAACTCGAAGGAAGTAATTGTAACGATGAATTTGCAATTACATAAAGATCGTAATTATTTTAAATTAAAAAATTTACCTGTATTAAAGCCACGTAATATTCGTTCAACTATAATCATTCTAGCATTTAATTATTGATTTAAAGATATGTTAAATGGAATAATTAAGGAAATTAAAAATTATGCAAAAAAAAAACTGCTCGGGTTTATTATACGAATGCCTCAAATATGTGCCAAAATCTAATCTAGTCCATACTTGTGAAAGGTTTTTGAATAGAAATATATATATTTAATATACGTATATTTTTTTGATAAAATTAGAAAATTATACAAATTATTGAATTATACGATGAAAAAAAAAAAAAAAAAAAATTAATTTTATATAATGATATTACAAATTATCATTTATCAAGGCATAAATTTGTAATGCGGCATTGTAAATTTAATTATTTTCAAAAATTGCATACGTACTTGGTATAAAAAATAAGAGTTAAGAGAAAAAGAAAAAAAAAAAAAAAAAGAAGCTAGTTTCTTTATTTACATCCTTTAATTAATTCTAGCGAGCTATGTAAATTTAATTTTCACTTTTGTTTATAAAAAAAATAAGCACTTGTCACAATAAAGAAACAATAAAAATAAACACGAATAATAAAGTTGTTCAATCTACTTAAATATTTACCTAAGTTCGTTAAAAAAATGTATCCGTTTTATTTTGTTATTTTTAAAGTAAGTATTACAATTTTAAGTGAGATTTTAATCCAATAAATTATATTATTTATTTTCGTAGAATACACAAATCAAAACATATTTTTGCATTTATTTTAACAATTTATTTTAAATGACTATTTGTAAATTGTAAATACAACAAATGAAAATTGTTATTAATTTGTAAAATTTACACTAACAATTTTATATAATGCATATTTTATAATTTAAATATATATTTTATATCAATGGCGAGAGAAAAGTTTCTTTGTACAAAATTTAAGCAATTTACAATGTATGCAATAAAAGTATAAAAAAGTTTGTGCAGTAATATAATATTTCATAATCTTGATAAATCTAGTATTATTTTGCGTCGGATAAATTTTCAATTCTTATATTTTAGCATAAGGAAACTATTTTCTCAAATCGATCTCGAAACTCGCCTAATAAAAAAAACAAAAGAAGAAAACGCATAAAAACATTTACTGACAAAAATTTATGTAACTTTTGTTTCAGGTACCATAGCATCGTTGTCCTTTCAAAATTCACCGTCGCATCCGATGGACGTTGCCAATTTATTACAAACCATCGACGGCCGATATAAATGTCCTAAATGTGCGATAAGTTTTTCACGCAAGAATAATCTTTATAACCATTTGAAATTTCAATGCGGACAACAGCCGAGATTCAATTGTCCTTATTGCGATTATCGCACCAAGCATTCGCCAAACGTTAGGACGCACGTAAGGAGGCTACATCCTAATCAAACTATTTACGTCGTCGATGTATTGTTGCATAAGAATTTCACATGAGGATGCGCGAATGTTTTTTATTTTTGGAGTTTATTGGGTGTGATTGAGTCGTTGTGATTGAATACGAAGATGAAAATAAGCTTTATTAATTTATCATTATTATTGTTTTATTTTTATAATGAATTAATAAATTTTAACTATAAAATACATAATAAAATTTTATACGCAACAGTATCAAAGTTAACTTTTAAAACTAGATTTTAAGATTATTATTTAATTGTTTACGTCCGTTTAAATTTGTGCAAATCCCGTTGAAAATGTTTTGTTTTAATGAGGAAATATATTTTAAGTTTGTGTTAATTTAAAATTTTATTTGATACAAAAAATTTGTTCAGTGAATAATAGTTGAAACTTCCTTTTTTTGTTGAATTACATGTTCTCATTTTGTTTTGTTATTTTCATTTGTGTAAGAGCCAAACTAATTTTTTGTCTCGATATATTTCTTAGTTATAACATTGAAAAATTTCACTAAAGTTTAAATATTAATTATTATCTACGATTATAATAATGCAATACCGAAAAACTTTAAATTATAATTTGTATGCGAAGATTACAATTACATGAAAATTCATTGATTACATAAAAAAAAAAAAAAAAAAGGTCAAAGGTCTTAATGTTATAAAAACAAAGGTCTTATTGTTTCATAATTTTTCTGCAGCATTGTTTAAAATTCTGCACTGTATTTTAAATACAAGAACGCATTTGTATTGAACAAAATTATATACAATGAACACATTAATTTTTTACAATATGTATTTTAAATTAATTATTTTAAGTAAATGTAAAAGTTTTTCACGTTAATTTTATATTTTACACGAATCCATACGACTTTCCAAAATTCATTAAATATTATAAAAAAATCGAATTTTATAAAACCAAAAATTACGATATCATCGACATCTGAAGGGAAAGCTAACTGGAATTGTCGAGTACAATAAAAATGTCTTCAATTGCGTTAATAATATAATTAGAACGATGTTCATATTTGTAAGATAAATATCATGTATTATCTTTTTCAAGTATTTTTATAATAAAACTTCAATAAAGTTTGATATGAAATAAATTAATAACAATATTAATCGATAATTATTTCGCTCTTTTATCTTCTTTTTAGCGAATGAAGTGGTAATTTTTTTACATTTAATAGTTTTATATTTAAAAATATTTTATACAATGCGGAATGAATTTGTTTTTTATTTTAAATTCACGAATATTTTATATCCTAAATGCGAGGTTGAAAAATTTTTAAATTTTTCGTTAATTTTCATCATCGAATAAAGACTAACGAAGAATGTTTATTTATGTATAAAAGTTGATTATATTCAATTCATCATCTTTTATAAATAATTATTACAACAATATATACATATATCATACTAACAATAACGTTTATTCTAATAAACCGCTAAAAAAACAAAATCAAATAAAATAAAATCAAAAAAAAAATAAATAAATAAAAAGCAAACCCAACACAATGATCGACTAATTATTTAATTTTCCATTTTTTTTTTTTTTTTATTTTTTTTTTTTTTTGTTTTATTTTTCAGAATTCTACAACGTCTTCAAGCCGTTAATGTCGGGCGTATACGTAAGAAAGGGCATTATCGAAACAAAGAACGAGCCGACGATTCACGAAGTCGAACAAAAGAAACAAAACGTACTTCGCTCATATCGTAAACAACGCGACAACAGCATCCAATGCGAAGCCTCACCCGAATTCGTCGACTTATCGGAAACAGGCTCGGTCGATTCACAACGCAGCGGCAGCAGTCATTCGGATCCCCTTGCGATAACGCCGATACCGACACCCACGACGATAATACTGTCGACCAATCCGTTACCGGCTTCGTGTAATATTACGACGACACAAAGGCCGATATTCATTCTGCCGAAACCCGCGGATTTTCCCGTCAATGCTTTGTCGCCGTTTTACTTCATGCCGAGCAAAGATCCACCGGTTAATAATAGTACGGGTTCTGCGAAACGCGGAAGGCGTAAATAGGATTATTGATGGATCGTTACTATCGAAGCTCTATGTTTTTTTCTTTATTAAATTATCTTTTTTCGTCTTATTCTTAATCTTATTCTAGTTTTTATTGTTACTTTACGAGATAAAGTATTTTGTTGAAAAATTTTTAAAAATTAATTTTTCTTTTAACTTAAATATTTTCACCGACGTTGTAATGTCTTTGACAAATCGTAATCAATTTTTCACATCGAAAATATAAAGCGGACGATTAATTTTATTACGATGATCAGGTTAACGTTTAAAATTGTATTGTTGAAATTAAGAGACGAACTTTTGTTTACTCGCATTATTATTTATCCGATAGTAATTGAATTTACTAATATTTTTAAAAAATTTCGTACGCGTTGTTGAAAAAAAAAAAAAAGGAAACAAGAATTACAATTATTAAAATTGTTTGCAAATATATCGTTAAAAAAAAAAATGTATGTTGAAGTATTTCTACCGTAATTTACATAATAACAAATATGTTAAAACGGTAATGAGTTTCTCTATTTTTTAAAATATTATCATCAAATATGTTTTTATAAAATTTTCTATTTTGATAAGCGTTAAATTTTTTTGCGAAGAATCATAATGTTGTATCAAAAAGATATTTCGATTTGTGTAATAAAGAAAATTTCATCATGAATAATCGTTAATAAATTATTATTCATTTTCTTACATTTCATCCCAACGACAATCAACTCGATGGGTAATAAATTAATAATTTGGGAATTAATCATTTAATTCACATGAGCTGCCATTAAGAACGAATGCATCGCTGCTTGCATAAAAAAAGTAGCTAATAAAAAAAAAAAAAAAAAAAAACACAAATTTCACTTAGTCGTAAATAAAAGCTTGTCCTTATTTTTACTGTTTTTTCGTAAAAAAAAAAAAAAAAAAAAAACAAAAAAAAAAAAATGTTCCAAATTAAAGAAAATAAATGCATAAACATGTAATTAATGATTACTAAAGAATAATAATTTATATTTTTTATTTACAGATTTTTACTTGAACGACATCGTAATAAAGGAAGAACCACCCGACGAGGAATACATAAACGAAGAAAAATGTTTTCGATTAGAATCGGTCGAGTCGTTGTCCAATAAATGCGACATCAAACAACCGAAAATATTCGATCAACGCCAAGGCAAACGTCGAATCATTCCGAATCGTTTTTACTACGACGAGAATTACCTACCCTTGGATTCGCCGAAATTAAACATTCATTATCCAAGATCTAAGCAATCAACTTCGTCCTCGTCCACGTCGAAGGTGAAGAATCTCCGTCGCGATGAAAACGACGCGAAGAAAAAGCCGTTCATATGCCGCAAATGTACAAAATCTTTCAGTCATTATCGCACCCTTACGCAACACATGAATTTCGAATGCTTCAAGGAGCCGCGATTCAAATGCCCGTACTGCGATTACAAATCAAAATGGGTGACGAACATTAATTCCCACGTGAGAAGGAGACACAGATGGAAGAGAGTTTACGCCGTCAACTTGCTGGAAAGCGGAGGAAAACGAAAAGTTGAAGCATTCGTTAAAACGGAAAAGTGCGACGATTAATTTTATCGTTGTGATCGCTGATTTATGATTTTGTTTTTATTTTTAGTAATTTTTTTATTATTATTATTTTTTTTTTTTTTTTTTTATTTTTTTTATTTTTTTTTTTTGTGAATAATCAATGGATAAAAATATAATTTAATCGATGACGTTGGGCTGGAGAATTTTTCTTTTTTTTTCTTTTTGGGACCTATACATTTTTCTCTCTTACTTTATTTTATTTAGCTTGCAATCAATACCTATTATATTCATTCGTTATTACGTGAACTTTGGTCTAGGAACTATTTTAAAAATAGTACATTTTATTTTTATACTTTGTTATGAGTAATACCCATAAGCTTAATAACATTCTCAATAATTAATGTAATTTAATCGTAATTTATTGGTCACGCGTATTATTTATACGCTTTTAACGTAACGTTGCCAAATTATCAAACATGTACCTTAAAGTTTAAAGTAAACCTTCATTTCGATTATATCGTAAAGTTAAAACTTTGTAGTTTAAATAAAAAATTGTGCTAATCTTACTTTTAGCTAGAGACTAATTGCTATTGATTTGTATATTAACATAATTGAAAGAAAATATATCATGGAATAAGTAAAAATAATGAATTAACATTTTATTTTTTTAATGTATATTTTATTAAAATATTTGCGAAATGATAATAAATTATCTAAGAATGTATACACTCCTCGAAACGATGCTATTTTTATTTTTAAATTCAATGTAACAATATTGAATAATTAATTGAGCATACGTTTTTAGATTTTTCTTTTTTCTTTTATAGAATATATGTAATAAATTTTACACAATTTATTAATAAATAAAGATAATCTACATACTTTTATCTTGTATTATTCATTTGCGCATTTTTGTAGTATTCCTTTACATTATATTTACATAAATTTTTTTCATCTATTATTTTACGTATCTGAATTATTTCAAACGATGGAGATTAATTTTTTAAAACGCTTATTTATTTTTTGTCAATTATAAAATAGTATTTAAAATATAACTATAACAAAGTTTTTTTTCTTTACAAATTGAGATTTTTTTATTTAATAAAAGTAGAAAACATTTGAAGTTGTGTAAATAATTGGAAAAGTTATTGGCATAATTTTTTTTTTTTTTTTTTTTTTTTTTTTTTTTTTTTTTTTTTTTTTTTTTTTTTTTTTAGTTTGCAATGTAAGTAGTATTTGATTATTGAATTTTCTTTCCAAATAATTATGAATCGTTAAATGAACAATTAAGTTTCAAATTATTAAAAAAAAAGATATAAGTAAATAATTTATTTAAATAAATTTAATATCTTAACTTCCGTTTAAAATTGTTTAAATAACCATGCATAATTATTCCAATAAAAAATCCAATCAAAAAATATCCTTTTTTTAACCAATAACGATAATTAAATATACTCCCATAAAATAAAAAAAAAATAAAAAAAAAAAAACAATCAAGTTGTACGACACCATGAAAACAAACGAGACTCGACTTAAATGAATACATCGCAATCCTCGACAAATATACACCTCGTCGATCCAATAAAAACTAACTCGTCAACTTTCTTTCTGCTTTCAGACTTGCTAAAATCATTGTTAAAACCGCCCGTCAACCATGATTCGACGACGGAATCAAGGCGAGCATCGCGACAGCTGGGAACGATAAAGGAAAAGAATTTCCCGTGTCCGAATTGTCCGACCGGTTTTTCCGAGAAAGGCTCGTTGACGCGTCACCTAAAGTACGAATGCGGACAGGAGCCGAGATTCGCTTGTCCGTATTGTACATATCGTGCGAAATGGACCTCGAGCGTTTATAATCACGTGCGCAATAAACACGGGGGCCAGCACGTTTATTGCGTCGACATACGCGCCGAGGAAACTTGCATGGGCGGACGTAGGGGTATCTTACCCGCCGCTAATAACGTCTCCGTCTAATTTTTAAGACTTTTTTTCTCTTCCTACTTTTTCTCCTCGAAGTTTTCGAAGTATATATTTATATATATATATATATATATATATATATATATATATTTTTTTTTTTAACGTTGTAAAATAAACATAAACTGTTCCATTTTAGATTAATCTTTCATCCGTGTAGAATGATTGACTTGATTAATTTATTAAAAATGTGAATTTAAGCGAAATGAAATCGCGTGTAATATTGTATTTCATATATATACATGTGTATGAATGTGAGCGTGTTGAAGAATTGTTCTTATTATTTGTGACTATTTATACAAAAAAAAAAAAAATCAAAAAAAAACATAATTATGTAAAATCGATGAATATGATTATGTAAAAAAAAAAAAAAAAGAAAGTTAAAATATTTTTTATAATTAGCTATTAATATTTATACTGAATAATATATCGACAATGGTATTAATAATAATTGATATACATTAAGGCTATAAAAATGATGTAAAAGTATGCACATTCTGCAAGTAAAAATTTTTAAATTTAGTTTGGATAGCTGAATTTATCGTTTTGTTTTTTCCTTTACACGATTATCTTTTTACGTCATCGATAAGATATTTCGTGTTTTTTGTACTTTTTTTAACAAATAAAGTAAAAGTCAATCGAAATATTTGTATATAAAAAAAAAGCGTCGTTCGAATAGAGCAAAGACTAGTAAATGCCATAAAAATGTATCGTAATTTTTCCTTGAATATTTAATTGTCATTGCGCATTTTAATTTTGACTAAATCGTATACTCATTTACCACAATGTTGGCACTTCAATCGAATATATGACGCATTTTTTTTTTTTTTTTTTTTTTTTCTTTTGACATAACCATCAATTATCGAAGTTATGTAAAGTTGAAAAAAAAAAATCAAATAAATAAATTTTTTTTTTTTTTAAATTTTATAGTGTTTCTTTAAATGATGCAAAATTTCTTTATTGATTTAACGCAAAGCGATTTATACATAAAATTCAGCAATTAAAAAAAAAAGAATATATTGTACATGTGATTTTTTATGCATGGAATAGGATAAAAAAAATAATAATAACAATAGCTTACTTAAGGTTCTCTTTTTAAAATTTAACTAATCTGCAGTTATTATTTTTTCCAGATTACGTGGATGTCGAGGAGCTGGACGAGGACGAATGTGAAAATTTCGCGTCGTTCATAGTACCAACGCCGCAAATCGAGTCGATCGAAACAGCGATCGAAATAAAAGACGAGCCGATCGTCGACATCCTTACCATAGAATCAACGCTCGACGATCGAAATTTTCCAAACGAAAAACAAGTCGAAATAAACGAGATGATAAACAACGCCGATGAAACGAACAAATTTTCCATGTCGAACGAATCCTTGCAACCCAAGTACCCCAAACGACCCACGAACGAATGGTCGGAAAAGTTAAGAAAAGCCTGGGCTGAGAAGCGTAAACTCAACAAGCACAAGAAAAAATTTCCTTGTCCCTATTGCCCAAGCGGTTACACCCAAGAATGTTCCCTCAAACGTCATCTAAAAGTTGAGTGCGGTAAAGAGCCGCGTTTCGGTTGTCCTTATTGCGTTTACAAAACTAAGTGGCAGAACGACGTGTTCAAACACGTAAGGCATAAGCACAAAGGACGTCGCGTTTATTTCGATAAATTGTTTTAAAAACATTTTCACGAGCTTTAATTGTTTTACGCTTTATGCCAATACGATAATCTTCAAAGTTCCTAATGACAAAGAGTTTTCCTAAATTTACGTTGAGAGAGATATAGAGAGAGCGAGAATCGCGTGATTATATTGTGCGAGAAAATTTATTCGTTTTTTGTTACGGAATGAAACATTTTCGTTTAACGGAATAATTATTTTTTTTTTTTTTAAAGAATAACGAAAATAAAATTATTACATTCTGTGGATAATTTTCAATAAAGTTTCTCGCGATAATGTAAACATAACTACATGCTTATTTACAAACGTAGAGTTTAAATTATTTTTATATTTAGTTATCGTTCGTTGTGAATTTCGATATAATTTTTATCGTTTGTCTTATTTTTTTCTTTAATATAGCTAATTAATTATAATAAAAGAAAGTCCGTAATTTTTCAATTAAATGAAAGTATTTTGTTGCGGCGAGCCAAAAATTACACTTAACGATACGTCATATTTATTATTTTAAATATTACATGTTTATTACTTTATAAATAAAAGTTCAAGCGAAGATTACGTTTTCTTGCATCATTCCACATACTTTGCATTGTAAAATTATTGTATTATTTTCAAGATCCAACTAGTTTCAAATTGCTGAATCGTTTAAAAAATTATATGACCAAACATGAATCAATAAATATATAACAAAATTTTATATTAATGTTAATTTCATGCTCAAATATTAATTTAATAAATGGTTATTTATATATATTTTCAGAATCAGAGGAGAATTTCTTTGTTATCAAACAATCATCTTATCGATATTTTAAAATAAAAATGTATAACATATTTTTTCCTTCTGGATTTTCAAAACTTTTTTAATCATTCCCTTTTACAATTCTAATCTTACTTTTTTCAAATATTTCAGTCGATTATGATCGATTGTAAAAGTTTACAAAAAAAGAAAAAAAAAAAAAAAAAACAATAATAATAATTTACAAAATATAACTGCGCATGTCGCACGATAAGAATAATAATTTTCCATGTCACATCGCTATCAAATAATACATTTCTTTATTAATTCAAACATCTTTTTTTTTTTTTCAATTTTTAGATTCGAACATTCACCACGTTAACGTTGTAGAAAAAATGTTGGCTCATCGTAAAAACAATCGAAAGAAAATATGGCAGATCCTGGAATGCATTTATTTTGTTTTTTTTTTTTTTTGTTTTTTTTTGAACATTTATTAAACAAACTTTTATTCAATAGTTAAAAATAATTCATTTTTACGAATTCATTGCGAAATTATTGGATTATTTTTATAACACTTTTAATCTTAAATTTGTGAATATTAAAAATTTTGAAATAAAAATAATATTAATAAGACATATATAATTCTTATAAATAATTAATAATAAAGGATGAAGAAGGAAAATGTGGATAACAAGGATAAAAAAATTTATTTAACATAAATTTTTTCATTTTGTTGTGCGTAAAAACGCGTATATTAATCATTTGTTTCGAGAAAATAAATAATTTTATTACTTTCATAACCCATCTTTAGATCCAAGCAATTAAGTTCACAGCAATAAATGATTTCCAACGTTTAATTCCATCCATATCTATCTCGTTGCAGAAGCCGGTAGCTTTTACTTCGTCGGCATAACGGGACCGAGTAACGTAACCGAAAACTCGAGCAACATTTTAACGAAGCACGCGAGGCGTCGATCAACGACAACAAAGAGATTCTTCTGCCAACAATGCCCAGCGAATTTTCAAAGGAAAAGCTGCCTCAACCGACACTTGCGCTACGAATGCGGACAGATGCCGAGATTCAAGTGTCCTTATTGTCAATTCCGTAGCAAAAGGACTTCGCACACTTACAAACACATTCGAAAATTTCATAATGGACAGAACGTTTATTTCATTGATATTTTGAACGTTCCAAAGCATCGCGAATAATCGAAAAATTTTATATTGAATAAAGAATCGTAAAGAATTTGTAAAGATGACTTTTTTTTTTAATTACAAGTTTTAGTTTGAATGTAAAATGTTTGGTTATGATGCTTGAAATTGTATGCTTAAAATATAATTCAATGCATTTTGATATTTATGTTTTTTTATAATACATATATATTTTTTTTTGCCATCGAATTCTCAAGGTTGTATGATAAAAAGTAGCAAGCAAAATTTTTTATCGTTTATTGAAGTAAATTTATAATAATAAATAATATATTTATGCTCATACTTACCAGAGAATTGTATAAAGAATAATTACATTAACAATAAGTGTAAATTTGTTAAACGCTAATAAATTTAACGAAAATATGTCAAAACATTAAGGACATGTTGAAAATTATGAAGCAATCATTTTTCATAAGATTAAAGTTACCCCTCCCCATTTATTCAACCAAATATAAAAGTAGGTATTTTGTCAATATCAGTGTGTGAATTCTTTCTCGATATACTTCTAAATATCAAACTTTAATCTCATAAATTTTCTTTATCAAAAACGATCGAAAAAAATAAATAAATAAATAAAATAGAAAAAAAAAAAAAACAGAAACAAATTTTTCAGAAAAGTATTTTCGTCACGCATGCGGAATAAAACCAAAAAAGAAAAAAAAAAAAAAAAAAAAAACATAATCACCCATCAATACCACTTCCATCGCTAATAATAAATTATTTTCTTCGATCTTTCAGATTGGGATTTGTTTTCGTTCACCGAAGTCGATCCGTTGAGGCTCGATTTGGAATTCAGCGACACGCAGACGTCCTTCGAAGGTACTGCGTCGCAAAAACGTTCTGGTAACGTTAATAAATTACCGAAAACGAACCGTAATTCAAGCCAAAAAAATAACAGCGATAAGTATCCCTGTCCCAATTGTTCGAGCGTTTACAATCGCCAGGATAATCTCACTCAGCATCTCAAGTACGCTTGCTTTCAAAAGCCGAGATTCGCGTGTCCTTATTGTACCTACGTTGCAAAAAGATCTTACAACGTTTACGGCCACGTGAGAAGTAAACATCCTTACGAAAAAGTTGGCTACTTCGATCTTTACGATTCCAACAATCTTGTGACGCCGCAAAATTTACATTAGTATGAGATACGAATGAGTTTTTTATTTTTAAATAAGCGTTGATTATGGTTTGTTTTGATTTATTTAAAGATTAGTTTAAACTGACGAATCAAATTGTTTTGTTATCTAATATTAAATTACTCGAGTTCCTGTATTTACTTGACTATTTATTGAGTGAAAATAATATTTACTGTATAAATTCAATATTTATTTCTGTATAAATAATTTTACATTATTATTTATTTACATTAACTATTTTTAAACAGTATTAAATGTATACACTTATACAGCTTCGCTATCGCAAAAACGATTAATTACCTTATGAGATTGATTTGTTTTTTCTTTCTTTCTTTTTTTTTTTTTTTCAATTATCCTTATATAATTTCATCAAAATTCCAATGCTACGTATGTGCGTATTTGCAATAGTATTGGACATTGATTTGTATCGTGCTATACAACAGTTTCAACTAAAATTAGATAAGTTTCGATTATAATTTAAACATAAATGTACAAATACAATGGAACCGTAAGCGTTTTTTACAATTATTGTAAACGGATATTTAGTGTTACGAACGAAAGATGTTCACATAATTATATTCTATATTTACTTAATAAAAATGTGTAAAAATAGACATTTTGTAAATGTTCAATTTTTTAATTTTTTTTTTTTTTTTTTTACGTTTACGTACAGTGAATTTTTATATTATTACGTGTGCAAATGCCTTGAACGAGAAATTGGTCGTTGCACAAAAGAATCGATTAACGATAAAGTGATATATCGTAGTAACAATTTTTCGTCGAAACATAAAACTTTCATTTTAACTTTTATTTATAATTAATGATAATTCATTATAAATTTTTTTACAAACAGGTGATAATAATAAATCGGCAAAGAACTTTAACATCGTGCAACTACGAATAGTTAATCATGATTTATTTCAAATTTTTCCAACGAGCAAAAGTGCAGCGAAACGATCTACATCTACCCTCGAATATTCGTAAATAAATTCGTAAATAAAAAATGAATCAAACTCGCATACTCCTTCATTAAAATAAAACCATCTGTCTTACGTATTTCAGATCGTCCGAAAAATAACACGTCGAGCATCGCTAGCGATCAAGTCGAAAAGACACGTTCTGAGAATACACAGCGGCACCAAGGAAAAGTTTAACTTCGGCGCCAAGTAAAGCTTGAAGTTCTTTTTATTGTATCATCGAACTATTGAGTGACATTTTTTCGTTTATATGTACATTTTTTATTTATAAATCGTGAACATTTTTATACGAAAATAAAACAAAAAATATATTGAAATACTGAAGAGATAGTATTTTTTTGAATAATTTATATCTATTGTTTAAAATGAATAAAAGTATGTTTAATTTATTAATCTTTTGTAAATCATCTTTGTATATAAAATAATGGGAAATTATACTATTTTTACTTTTGTTATTTCCTCGCGCCTATAAACCAAAGCAATGAAACACAGTTAGCAAAACTAACGTGATGTTTTTTTTCTTCTTTTTCAGATTCATCGTCCAAATATTACACGAATAAATATATTTTAAACGATCGGATCGAAGATTACATCCAATGTCAATCTCTTAGCTGCCTAAATGTTTTGAAGCATTACAATAACTTCATGCTGTGTCTAAAATTCTAATGAAAGATTCGACCGATCTTAGAGCAACTTTAAGGTTTCAACTTACCATTCAAATATATATCCAAGATATCTTTTTAAAATAGCCAATTATATTGACTGTTTGTTTTGTTTGTTTATTGTACGTCGTTTAATGTAAAAGTTTTTTTTTTTTACGAGAAATCGTTGTTCGGTATTCTGGATAAAGTGTTTTGTCAAAATTCATGGGAATTTTGTTTTTGTGCTAACACCGATAGAAGAGTAAGCTTGATTCAAGAAAAATAATTTTGAATCACGTTATTAATTTTAAAGGAAAATATTTACTTGTCTCAAGAATATCTGCTCTTGGTTTTTTAATATCTATAGATATACATTAATATAAAAACAATAGCAGAAATTTTCGAGTCAAGTAAATATTTTTCTTTAAAATGATCGAAATTATTTTTCTCGATTCAAGTAAATTCTTCTATCGATGAATTATTAACGATAAGAGCAAGTCGAATTGTATGACGAAGAAATTATCGTTAATTGTTCGTCGATAATGTTTGGTTAAAGATTCACATTAAAAAATAATGTTTGGAAAATAAATAGTTTAAAATTTGCAGATATTATTTGTATTGTTCTATTTTCAGGTATATTTTATCCCTGCCAGATTTGTTTTGCAAGTTTCCAATCGTTCGAGACTTTGGAACAACATGATTCAAATGCTAGAAAATTATTGAACATTTGTGGAAGATTACACAAGAGATTAAAAATATGAAAATTTTATTGTTGTAAAGAGACGGAGTTTTTTTTTTTTTTTTTTTTTTTTTTTTTTTTTTTTTTTTTTTTTTTTTTTTTTTTTTTTTTTTTTGTAGAGATTTTGTTGAGTGACATTTGCAAAGGCATATTTTGATATTTACAGATATTTTGTTGATTATAAAGAGACCGAGTTGATATTTTTTCACAGAGATTATATTGAATAATATATGAGTTATTATTGAAAACCATTTTTATTTTTATATATGTTACATTACATGTTAAACGACATGTATCATTAGTTATAACTGAAAATCGTTAATACATTTAAGTTTTGTAATAAATTGTATAAAAACATTTCTACAAATGTATTACATTGAAATGAAAAAAGTTTAATGCAAATAAAAGTAAAAATATTTTTTTTTTTTTTTTTATTTTGTTATTTTGTATTCTTTACAACTTGAGTCCTTTAAAACACTTGACGGAAACTTTCTCGTATAATTTACAGATTATACTAGTATACCGTAACAGTAACTGTATTCGTAACAGTAACCGTAACCATATCAGTAACAGTAACTGAGACCATAACATTTGTATCATACTCTGCTTTTATCTATTAATACAAAGAAAATATAAATGCTACTTTATATAATTATTGAATAATCATTCCAATTATAATAAACATACATTTACTAATTATGATCATGTTGTGTTAACTTCTTCTTCGATATTTTCCAAGTCATCACATTGATATATTTTAAAACATTATATGTTTTTCTTTTCTAACACATTTATCGTTCTTCATTCACAATACATCTTCGATATCAAAAGAACGACAAAAAAAAAAAAAGAAAAAACATCTTTCGATGCAAATCAGTGACTAAAAATTAGAAAAAAAAAAAAAAAAAAAAAAAAAGTAAAAGATATATGTATACTTTAAAATTCATCACTTCTTTGAGTGTCTTTAATTTTTCGTTTTTCGATTGATAATAAACAAACTTTACCACCTAACGCACACGACATCGTACATAATTAAACAAAAAAAAAACAAAATCGGCTTTTAAATTTTAGACTACATGAGTCCAGCAACGCAGATGCTTGATCCTCTACTGCCACTTCTGCAAGTACGAAATTTCGCTTTGGAGGAAAAATTCGATGGTGAAAATACGTTAAACAAGAGCCAAAGCGGAGGTAACGTTTGCGAACGTTGCGGTAAATCTTACGTCCATTATCGACATCTTCAACGTCATCAACAATACGAGTGCGGTATATTGCCGCGATTCCGGTGCTATTATTGCCCTCATCGCACCAGACACAAGCACAATCTCGTCAAGCATCTACGACGACGTCACAAGAACGAGAAGATTTTATACCACACCGATCCCGAATGATCGATTGAAATTTTTAACCAACGATGGAGATGATAATAATCAAAGCAAAATTGTTCTTTATTTTTAAATTTTTCTCTCGTTGGATCATTTTATTTTATTTTTTCTTTTATTTTAGAGAAGGAAGATGGGATAAATTTTGTGTGTTTTACTTTAATGTATTAAAACTTAATGAGTGCCATTTAATAAAATAATTAGCGTTTAACTTTTTATTACTATCCTTAGGTTATTAGAGGAAGAATTTTTTTTGTTTTTTTTTTTTTTTCGTTAAGAAAATGATGAAGAATTATAAATAAAACTATTGATAAAAGATGAAATTGTAATGGAACTGTGTGCGCATTAATAATGGCCTATTATAGCGGTTGATGGAAATTTTTAATTTGATGAAATAATTAAACACGTTTTATTATAACAATTAATAACTTAAATTAATTCAACAATATTTTTTTTTCTTACTTCTAATTTTAAACATAATTTTTCTAATAAATTCCATAATGAATAAATTATTTATGTATTCATAAATATGTATAATTTATATTAATTTTATCTTCGTCAATATAGATTACAAACATTCAAAATTACATTTCAAATATCATACGAATAATAATTGTAAGACATAAGCCAAAACTTCATTGTTAGCCATAACTTTTTCAAGTCCTTCGTTCCAAAGAATTTACGCGTGCACTTTGCACAATAAAAAAAAAAAAAAAAAACCACGCCATAATATATAAAATTGTAAAATAGTCGATAAATAGCTATTATAACAAAGATGATATACAAAAGAACCACCGTATGTACACGAAAACTTATTTGTAAAAGCGTAGCTTAATAATGAAAAATAAATAAATAAATAAATAAATTATTGTATCACCCGCGTGTATACTTTTTAATTTATTGTTGTTGATAAAATTGTTGCCGTAAATTTTTATATAAAAAGATTCAACAGATTCGTAATAATGCGAAATGGAATATTGTTTGGAAAAATTTTCATCACAACGAATACTAACTTTACTAATACCAATTTCACTGTGGCATTATGTGAATTTTTAGTCATTGTTAACAGCGATCGAATAAATTGTTATTATGTTTATATATATTTACATACATCTAAATTTATATAAATATAAAAATTTAATAAATAAAAAGGATCAATTTAAAGGAATCGATTTATTTCGATATTTTCAATATCCATCCAAGCGAATGTTAAAAAACGTTTTATTAATTTATCGTCATTATTCATTTAATTGTCGATACGAAATAAAAAGAAAAAAAAAAAAAAAAAAACATGTATATGTGAATTGTACAATTAAACATTAACCGAACGTATAGTATTTTTCTTTTTTTTTTTTTTTTTTTAAATTTAAGATTTTAGATTTTCGACTTTGACGATAACGTTTGCCATCAGTGTTGCCGAGTTTACAAACACTTTAATCGGCACTTAAATTTTTACGTTAAATTAAACTTTATTGTAAATTATTTCGACCAAATTATTAATGTTTTAGATGCAATGATAATTTACCTTTATTCCAACTAATAATTATACATTTCTCTTACAATTTATACTCATTATTAATTATTAAATAATTAATCAAATAACGAACTCATTGTACATTATTTAAAAGTTTATATAACAAGGATAAATAACACTTCCCTTTCACGTGGCTTGAAAACAACCGAATAAAATAGTATTTTAAACATAGTATCTTACGATCATTCATTTACCCACCCGATGTAAAAAGCAATTGAACAAACAACGTTATAAATTTTAATTTTAAAATAAGCTTAAAATTTAATTTTTATCCATGAATTTCTGTACGAGCTTTGTAGAATATTGCAAGTTAAATACTTTCCTCTATTACATCGTATGATAAAATTAAATAAGATGAAATATTTTTAAATTTTATATAAACTTTAGGGTTATTAAAAATATTTCATCATAAGTTTTGAACCATATTATCAATGATAAAACTTATAACGTAAATTATTCAGAGAAATTTTCTTTAAACTTTCATGAATAAAATGAGCGCGAGACGTCCAAACGAAAATATGCAAGTATCGTTAACCCTCCGTCATACGCCGATTAAAAATAAACGATTAATCCCAGAACTCAGCGAGCCAAATGTGCGACAGGTGTTTTTGTTTCTTGTTCATTTCGTTATTTACAAGAAAGCCTCGAGAAATATTCCTACCATTATCTTTTCATTGCTTCCAACACAATAATAAGAAAAACATTTTAACAATCCGCGATATCCCTTAAACAATTCCACCTTAAAAAAAAAAAAAAAAAAAAAAAAAAAAAATATATATATATATATATATATCACCATAACGTAAAACCATTTTTTCAGGCTCACTACGTGTCCATCTGCGAAGGTACGACGAGTTGGCCGCGAGGACGCCTCTTCCACCGCCTCCGCTGCCACCGATGTTGTTACATTCGTCTCGCACGTTGAGAAACACTTGCCAGCAATGCGGCAAGTCGTACAAGCACAATACGAACCTCAAGCGTCACATTAGATACGAATGCGGCAAACCGCCCCGTTTTTGGTGTCCTTACTGTCCCCAACGCTGCAAGCACAAGAACGACATGAAGAATCACATACTTAGATGTCACAAGGGACAGGACGTTAATTTTTTGTTCGTTGTAGATGAAGACGCGAAGATTATATAGAGCTGTTTGAAAATTTATACGTTCTTAAGAGCGAGATTTGTAGAAGTTTTTTTTTTTTTTTTTTTTTTTTTTTTTTTTTTTTTTTTTTTTTTTTTAATTTCTTCCTTCGATTATAAGAGACTGAAATCCATGAGTTAACGATTCGCGATGAAAAGAAATATCTCGAAACAGGATTGATATTATCAAACTTGTTCATGTAGTGACCCTTCGTTATGTTCTTTGCCTAGTGTATTAAATGTTAGGTACGTAATTTTTATTTTTATTTTTTTTCATTTTTTTTTTTCTTATTGTGACAGAGTTTTATGTTTTGGAAACCACAAATAAAAAAAAAATGATTGAGATAAAATTAATTATAATACATTTAATATAACGCAACATATTTTATTAATCATGTATTCTTTATTAATTATTAAATAATTAAATGTATTAAAATAAATATATTAAAATAAGAGCAAATAACATTTTCATTGGCGTGGCTTGAAAGTAATAGAATAAAATTGTTTAATATTTTCCGATGTTAATAATAATTATTTTAATAATATCTTTCGATCATTCATTTACCTTCCCGTGCAAAAAAAAAAAAAAAAAAAAAAAAAACAATCTAAGAAACGATCTTATAGATTTTATTTTCAAGAAAAGTTAAAGATTTTACCAATGGATTTGTACACAAACGTTATAATATATTGCAACTTTAATTCTTTCCACTGTTAGATCGCAAAATAAAATTAGCCTCTCGACTTATTTGACAATTAACTTATTTTATAAATTTTCCTTTTTAAAATATTTTAATGTTGAGTATAAACCTAAGGGCCTTTGTTAAAAAATGTCATTGTAAATCTTGAAATATATATATATATATATATATATATATATATATATATATATATATATATATTTTTTTAAATCATAAACTTTTAACATAAATTATACGGGGAAACTGTCTTTAAACCTTCATGAAGAAAATCAACGCGAGACGTCCAGAATAAAATTTTCAAGAACCATTAACATAAAATATTGGTAAAAGAAAATAATTTTGTTTACAATTTAAAAATGAAACTTTACATTGTAAAACTCCTAGAGCCCAATTCACGAAAATATATTGAATGTCGCAGAAGAAATTACTTATACATCTTACATAGAATATAAGAAATATGTTTAATCTACGTTTTCTCAACGAAACTTTAATGTCTAAACTAATTCGCTGATAATTATTTTTCTAGGTTACTTTGGATCCTCGTTCTTTATCTGTGCAAATTTTAACGAAAAAAAAAAAAAATAATAAATAACGAGTCTGAGCAAGAATTCAAGAAATTTAATGCATAGAAGCAAGAAGTATAACGATATTATAAATCTTGTATAAAATTGTACAGCTGCATCTTCATATCTCAGTAAACATAAGGTTCACATTTAGATAAATATTCATGCATATGCAAATACATGCGTACAAAAGTATATAAGGCACAAAAATATGTTCGTCGGACACGACATTTATAAAAATATAATATTTACGATTTTTATTAGCGCGAATTGATCGTCAATAATGTCTAATAATTTTTTTTTTTTTTTTTTGCAATTATTTATAATATTTTACAATTAAGAATTTCGCAAAAAATATTATTCGTATATAAGATTAAAAAATTATAGTTAAATTTGTAAAATAAAATCAATTTGCAAATAAATTAAAAAAAAAATAAAAAAAATAAATAAATAAATAAATAAATAGTCAATGAAAATAGAATCCATTCAGAAAATTGAAAGAGACACGTGACAAGGTGAATGAACGCTTACTACGGGCAAGAATGCGGATATTTTGTTTCGATGCGCGGCGAAGGTCGCGCGAGTTCTTGGAATCGGAGCGGAGAAATATTCATGGAATCGGAGCGGAGAAATATTCTCGGAATAGACAGACGTGAACTCAGCGTATAGATGAATGAACTTTTTAAAGCGGATAGAGTGTAGTAATAATTTGTATAAAAGTTTAAAATAAAAGTATTTATTTATATTATGATTTAAGTTTATCGATATTTATTTTAATGATTATTTTATTAATAACATTAAATATATATTCAACGGAAGTGTTTGATGAAAAGTATTAAAATTAAAAAAAAAAAAAAAAAGCAAATACGAATTCTACAAAATAATTGTAAAACAATGTTATGAAAGAGAATAAAATTATTTTCTCTTTGTTGTAAATAATGGAAATAAAGTTTTTTTTTTTTTATAACGAACTTATATATTTTTAATATTTTATGATTGAAAATACATTATAAAATGACGGTAAAAATTATAAAAAGAATTTTTCGATTTTTACACATATGTTTTAGATGTTGTGTTTTAAATAGTTAACTGCTCGTAACTTGCCTCTCAATCATTAAAAATCAAAATTATTCCAAAAATAAATCTTTTTTCTCGGCAGTATCGAATTATCAAGATAAAAAAAAAAAAAAAAAAAAAAGAAAAAACAACAACACCTTATAAAACAATCGTTTTATAAATAACATTAAATTTTGTTTTTTATCTTAATTTCAGATAATCTCGTATTCGAATTATACGACGCACAGCGGATGAATTTATCGCTGGATCCTAATCTTCAAACGCTTCATCAATTGACGCAGAGTAAACAAAAAGAAGACGCTTCGCTTAGGCACAAGTGCCAAAATTGCGGTAGATCTTACAAATACGATTATCATTTGACGAGTCATCTGAAGTTCGAATGCGGCAAACCGCCGAGATTTTGTTGCTACTATTGCAATTATCGGGCGAAGCGAAAGTTTCACGTTAAGAAGCATATTCAGTATCGTCATAAAAATAAGAGTCTTAAATTTCGCATTGATCCTCTGTAGATTAAATTTATTGAGATGATTATAATTCTATGTGTGCATGTTTCGTGTAATTTGAAATCGTACGTGTGCTTTGTAGTTTTGTAATCGATAAATAATAAAAAGTGTTTTACATCACTAAAGTAAGATTTAAAATGTTAAATCAATCCTTTGATCCTTTTCCACAAATTAAAAAGAGAAAAAAAAAAAAAAAATAAAATAAGTGAAAAAAGAGGTACAATTCTATCCATACCGTTTTTTAATTACATAAGGCATGAATATAACATTGTTCATTTTACTTTCGTAAAGCATTCACGTCATACTTGAATAAAAAACATATATCCAAAATAATTTCAACCCCGAAATTCACTATCCAAAAAAAAAAGAAAGAAAGAAAAAAAAAAAAAAAGAACGAGCCAAAATCAAATCCCAATAAATCCAACGCTGACGCATCTCTTTCTTTTTCTCCTGTTACAGATGAACAAGACGGCGAACTCGCGTACGCGGACGAAATCGCTCCGTTCAAAAAGATAAAGCTTAGCGTGCTACGGCGCGAAAGATTGGTGGAACTTTCGTCGATGGATAATAAACGCGATAAAATAAACGATTGTAAATACGTTTGCGAGCGTTGCAATAAAACGTACAAGCGTCAGTACACGTTGGGCCGTCACGTTAAGTACGAGTGCGGCAAACCGGCGCGTTTTCTATGCAATCATTGCCCGTATCGGGCGAAACGCAAGGACAATCTTAATTATCATATCGTTAATTGTCATAAAAGTAAACCGGGAAGGCATATGCCGAGACGCGGCAAATCTGCTAACGCGACATCGAGATTTTAAGAAGTTGTTTTATTTATTTGAATTTCTTATTTTTTTTTTTTTGTTTTTTTTTTTTTATTTTTTTTTGATTGTAAGCATCGTTTGCGATGCATCATATGGACTAAATAAACAAATTATTTCTTTTGGTATAAGTCGTGCGACACAAATAATAATGTAATTGCGAGCATATATGTATGTTATATAAAAAGCGCTATATCAAGATTAACTAAATTATACCTTTACTGTAATTAATACATTTTTTGTTTTTAGTGATAATTACTTAATACACTGTAAATAATTATTAGTAAATATATAAACAATGAAAAATTTAAATTATTTGATTTCAATAAGCTCATTTTTTTTTTTTTATTTTATTTATTTTTTTTTTTAAACGATTCAAAAGCGAGATTAAAAAATTTATGAAAAAATCAAATAGGACATTGCGTTTTATAATATAAAAGTGTAATTTATTTCTATACATGTATACATAATGTATAATTCTTATGTATTATAGCAAATAGTTCATCTTCTGTAACGCCAAGTAAATATTATTGGTTCGCATTTTGAAAATGATCTATACGATAATTTGCCACTTTCCGATTTTTCATATAAATAGCTATCGATTAATTTGTGTTATTTTTATTCGAGTGAACAATAAAACGATTGTTATATCAATACAAAAATTTATTTACCTACCTTTATAATATACATTATACATTAAGGATATAAATATAATTATCGATTCTTTGATTTAAATTCGCTATAGATTTATAATAAAGTTTAAAATTATGTTTAAATTAATCCCCCTATGAATTAAATTACTGGTGAAATTTCGTTCCAAAATAATTAATTTTTTTTTTTTTTTTTTTTTTGTTATATATTCCGATAAGGCAGATGTTTACTTTTTAAGTTATGCCATAGCTTTCGAAAGCGTCGATTATAATTTTATTCAAAATAAGATTTTGACCCTCTTTTATATTTTTTAAGTAAAATTAGACGGTACCGAGTCGCCAATGAAAATATTAAACCGATATTAACTCGAGCTTAACCGTTTTAAAATGGATTCCGTATCCCGAATTTAACTCGAGTCTGTCCATAGGGGGATTGATAAATTTTCTTTGAAAACATTTTGTTTTAAAATCAATTTTTTCTCGGTGAAATAAATCGTAATATTATAAAATTCAATTTTAAAAATGATAAACGTGTAGTAAGAAAAAAAGTAAATTAAAAAATAAATATAATTATCACGCATCTTAATCCATACTAACGAAAATTTCTCGCTTATCTATTTTCAGAATTCGTGTTTGCGGATTGTTACGAGTTGACGCCAAAGCTTTCACGCTCGTCGCATAAAATCAAGCTAGTCAGACCGGATCCACTATTGGTCGAGAATATCCGTATCTCGAATTCGAGTTACGAGCACATATGTCAAAAGTGCGGAAAATCGTACAAGAGGATCGAAACATTGAGACGTCATTTGAAGTACGAATGCGGCAAACCGGCAAACTTTATCTGCTCGTTGTGCTCGTATCGTTGTAAGCGCAAGGACAATTTGAGGTATCACATGAACAGTTGTGAGAAAAAAAAGACTTTATATATGAATAAGTTCTAAACTCGATATAAAATGAACAAATGATGCTTGGACATCAATCAAATTGAACAGTTTTAGAATACATTGCAATAAGTATCAGTAAGATATTATTATTAAATTGCAAAAGTATGTAAGCTATTATTTGTAATCGATCGTGTAATTCTTAAAGTTTGTGCAAAATAAAAGAAGAAGAAAATTGAAACTTGAATGTATAACGTTCAACTTAAACGGATATTTGTTCATAAATTTTTATGTACTTCCAAAAAAAAAAAAAAAAAAAAAAAAAAAAAAATATTATTAAACAAATAGAATTTAATAATGTAATATTGAAAAATTCAAAATTACAAAATACAAAACCGTTGTAAAAATGAGCTTGAACAGGTGTAAAATCATAAGTTAAGTTAAAAGTAGTCTGTAAACTAGCCAAATATTTTCATTTATCATTAATTGTCGCCATTTATTTTTCATTCTTTATTCATCATTAATTTTCACATTAATCCTCATAAGATAAAATTACAATGGGACCTGTAAATTTAGATAAACTCCAGTGTATTTGAACAGCGTGATTTAAGGCAAATACTGAATAATTTTAGACTGAATTAATTAATTTTAAATGGGTAATGATTTAAATCGCTCAGTTTTAATATTCTTAAATTAAAAAATATTCTCAATGTATGTTATAAAAGACAAATTGATATTTGTATTTTCAATAATAAACCGAAACATAAAAAACATGTTTACAAGATTGGTTATTTCTATTCTAGTCTACCATTTATTTCTATCTTAAATCTTTAATCTAATCAACATTGTTTTTTTTCTATGGAAGCGATAATAATTGCGTAATAAATTTTGATTGACTTTGTTCATCAACTTGACCGTTAAGCCTTTTAATATTGTTATTGTTTTTTTTTTTTTTTCTATTTTTTCAGAGAACTATTACATTTCAAAAAAAGATTATAACAAACGTTCATCGGCATCGAAGATGATCGACGATTATTCAATGGAATTCAACGCAACAGAAGAAGGATATCCATGTCCACCTTGTAACAAAGTATTCAAGACTTACGGCAGTTTGAAGCATCACAAAACTTTCGAGTGCGGTAAACAACCGCGTTTCAAATATTATTGTTCTTATAGATGTAAAAAAAAATTTGGCATTAAGGAACACGTTAATTTGTGCCATAGAGGCGAGAAAGATCGCATTCGCGCCGGGTTTGCCAATATATTTGGAGATTCGAGATTTTGAGTGCGAAAATTCATATTAACAGAATGATGATAAAATTCATGTTTATGAGATATACTCGTTAATTAGTTTATAAGTTAGATTTAAAAGTTTTGTATTCTTGTTCATGAAGTTTATAAATTTTATATTTTTAAGTTTTGCATTCTTTATTCAAAAACTTTGTACGATTTATCGACGCGAAAAATGCGAAAAATTATCTTATTACTTAATTATACATCATGTATTAATTTTCTTACATTGTATTAAAAAGAATAAATATTTTTTTTCAAATAATACTTTAAAATAATAAGTCGTTCCATAAATAATGCCGAATGAAAAAATAACAATATATTAAATCTTATTGTTTTACGAATACAAATATTTTTATAAAATAATTTACATATTTAAGTTGTATAAATAGAATGACCGTCAACGCTAATAAATTATCGCCTAAAATTTTTTTGTTTTCCGCAGCTTTTGCAACATTATTCTTAACTGACTAACCTGTGTTTATGGGAGAATAATAACGCTAAACTTAATTTCTATTTTAGCATATATCTATCTTATTAAATTTTACTAGGTGATACATAATAATCGTATGAAAATTTTAAAAAAATAGGTCGAAAATTTAACAAACAAACGTATAAAATCTCACCGTTGTTATCATGATAAAACAAAAAATTGAAATCTTTTAATTTTCGACCTATTGAAATAAAAAAATGTTGGTATTGAAATCGTAATGATCGTAATCGCTAATCAATTATTAATATTTTCGTTTCAGGTTTGTTTTGGTCCTCGCCAACGACGATGTTATCGTCCTTACCGAAATATCAAACCTCATCTATCGGCCAAAAAGGCCGAGTTAATCTTTGCATCCAATGCGGAAAAACATACGTCCACGACTTTACTCTCAGACGTCACATTAAATACGAATGCGGAAAACCCGCGCGATTTTGCTGTTACTACTGTCCGCATCGTAGCAAGTACAAGGCCAACGTACAACATCACATTCTACAATTGCACAAAGGCGAGCCCGTCAAGATTCACGTGAATCCAGAATAGAATGAAATACGAGATAAAGATAAACGAATGCGAATAAATTATAGTATCATGGACTCGTTCTGTAAATTAAAGGGAAATGCGAAGTTTGAAAAACCATCGCACGTAAACCGATAGAAAGCAAAATCTTACGATTTTCTACGTAAAAAAAAAAAAAAAAAAAAAAAAGTGCCGTGTGAGTTGAGGAGTTGCGCGCGTACATTATTTTGTCGAATTTTCGCTCTTTATTATGTATAAAAATTTTTTTTAGAATTATGTAAATGCAAACAATCGTTATGATATTCTAGTCAATTTATAATAATGTATACTTGTATGAATTATTTATATATTACTTATGTAATCCTACATAGTTTTACAAACTTTTAAACAATAGATTTTATATGTAAAATACTTATTCTATTTCTTAAAAAATAATGATTTCTTGGTATCAATATAGTTAATGCTGTATCCTATCTTTATAGTTATCTCAAATTATGAACAATATCCTTTATACAAACTTTATACAATGCAATAAACTATTTTTTTTTTTTTTTAATAAAAATTTCATTCTTTAAATTATGCTCACATTTATATAGATATTCCATGGTCGATTGAATTTATAAAAAGCGTATGAGTCGCAGTGCGAATTGTCCATGCATTTTTTCCTGAAATCATAAACTTGAATAAGCACAAAAAAATAATAGCAAAAAAGTTTTACGTTGTCCGTAAAACGAGCGAACATATTTTCATGAATAAAAAAAAAAAAAAAAATAATAAAATAAAAAGCAACAAAGATGAAACTTTAGAAAAAAATAAATAAATAAATAAATGAAATAAAATAAACGAAAAAAACCCATCATTCTTTTGATTTCAGATCCGCTCGAGTTGCCGATGCAACGCTTCAAACAAAAGAAGAAGAGGTCGTCGAAATGCTACGCTACGAAGAAAAAGAAGCTGCCTCCGAGTAAATTAATCGGCGACAACGTGTGCTTACATTGCGGCAAACGTTACAATTACATTCGCAATTTAACGAGACACATGAAGAACGAGTGCAACAAGACGCCGCGTTTCACTTGCCCGCATTGCAATTATCGTGCTTATTACAAATTCTCCGTGCAAAATCACGTTGCCCGTTGTCACAAGGATAGTAGCATAGATTACGTACTCGATACGTTTTGAAATGCTTTTTTTTTTTTTTTTTCTCTCTCTCTCTCTCTCTCTCTTTTTTTCGTTCGTAGTGTATAATAAAACGAAAAAGAGAGATAAATGTAATAAAACAACGAGCATAATGATTATGTACAATTTGAGATTATTATATTGTGAGATTTGAAAATATAATATTGTTGTTATTTAAGTGTACACATAATTTAGCGATAATTTAATGTTTAAGTATTTCCGCGTAATATTTTATGCATTGTATTAAATTTATATTTTACATGTCTTTCGAATTTACTTCAATTGACTACGGTAAATATTAAACAAAAATTTTTTTCTTTCAAATTTCTTTCTTGTTGGAAATATTTATGGATGTAAAGTTAAAGAAAAACATTTATAAAATATCAATTATATGCAACTGTAACAAATAAAAAAATTAAAAAACTTTTACAAAAATCAAAATGAAAATAAAATTGAGTGTTTTTGTACGTAATTTAAGGACATATTCAAAAAGAAATGAAAAAACATGTATTTTAAAAGGCTGTGAAAAAATAAAAAATTTCTTAAATATTTCCACATTATTATAAAATGTTCATTTTCATTTAAGTAAAATATAATACTTAGTTTAAAATTGTATCGCTGATTGCGTCACCTTATTTAATCGTATTACCGCACAGTATATTAATCCTTTATTTAATTGATATTTATGTTTTGTAATCACCATAAAGTATGAATCAATTTAAACGAACCTTTTACAATTTATAAAGTTACACTTTGTAAATTTCGTAATAGCGAGGAGAAATTTTTAAAGCAAAGAGAGTAAATAATTTATTGTAAACGTGTATTGTAATAAATTTAACGACGTCTTGCATATTATTCACTTTACCGCCTTTAATTTATTATTATCCAGTAAACTTAATCAAACTATCTTCCGCGAAAAACTAACTTACACACAATACATCAAATATTATATTTAGCACAAAAATATAGTAAATAATAAAAGAATGCAACAATAACAATTTTGTTTTTAATTTTTTTGTTTCGAAAATATCAGGTGACATCGACTGGACGATATATCAAGCTCCTATGAAATTTTGGCCAGCCAACGAATCGTTTCAAACAATTGGGAATTATCAGCCATCGTCCGGGAATTACGTGTGCTTGAAATGCGGCAAATCTTACGCAACAATGGCAAATCTTAGTCGTCATGAAAAATACGAATGCGGAAAACCACCAAGATTTTCGTGCTCGGATTGCTCCTATCAAAGTTGCTACAAGTTCAATATTCAAAGGCATTTGGCAGCGTGTCATCAGAAAAACAAAAATAATCTACTTCATAATGATTAATTTATTTTACTTATCGCAAATGTATATGATTGTCGTTTTTTTTTTTTTTTTTTTTTTCTTTTTTTTTAAGGAAATAAAGAATGATCTTAGAATACAAAAGAAAAAGTTATATTATTTATTATGATTGTATTGAATAATTGCGAAGATGTAGTCATAACACTTCCGATTAACGTTGTGATTTATTAAATTTTTTTCTTTTATCACTAACACTACTTTTACTTGTATTTGTACATCTGCTTTGACTTTGTGTAACTTTAACGTAATACTTCATGAGACGGCATTGATTTAAAATTATCCAAGCATTGATTCTTTAAAAATTTTAAAAGATTTACGACGTATCCAACGACATAAATTATATTCATTTACATCAGTTAATCGTAGTAAAAAATTAATTTCGTTGAAGCTTAAATCCACTCATTTCATAAAACGCTTGATTATACTTTCAATCACGAAAGTTAATACACGTACCAATGTTCTATAAACTTCATGTTCACCCAAATACAAGTAATTAACAACTACGCCAACTTAATCCAAGCTAATCCATAAAATATTTTCAATTTTCAGAAACGACATATCCGTACGGCAACGCATTAGAAAAGTACGGGATTCAAATACCAAAGCCAAGGCTGATACGAAGGCAGCGTCACATCGACAAAGCGAACGCGATATTCTGCGAGCGCTGCGGAAAAACTTACCGCACCGCCGGCAATCTCAGCCGTCACACGAAATACGAATGCGACAAACCGCCGAGATTCAGTTGTTCTCATTGTCCTTACAAGACTCATTATAGGTACACCATGGAAAGACACGTTACCGTCTGCAGACAGAAGAATCTATTGTATCATCAGTGACGTACTTTCATACGTTTCTCAATGTTCTTTTTTTTTTTTTTTTTTTTTTTTTTTTTTTGTTGTGCCCACGACGCTTTCTCTTTTAATAATTGTATATTTATTTGTACTTTCAAATTTTAAATGGTTTGATCGTTTGAGATGTGTCGACGTAATGTTTTGTATGCTCACCTTTTCAGGTGTTGCGCGTTGAATAAAAATATTTATTTAAAGTGATGATTGTTGTATTTAAAAGTGTTTGTATTTTGTGTATATTGTTTATCAGACGAATTATTTAATGTTTCTTTTAAATTTTAAGGAGTTAGTTGAAAATATAGATTAATAATGTTCTTTAATTTTCCTTCTTACCGCATTTATATACATTTTTATTATTAATTTAAGAATTTTCATTTTACAGATCATTTTAAGCTGAAATTAAATAGCTTTGAGTACTCAAACTCGAGCAAGAAAAATAACCAGCGATTTTCTTACTTTACTCTATCTTCAAAAGTATTATTTTAATTAACTACAAATTTTATTCACGATAAACTCATTAAAAATTATTTTGTGAAAAATTGTTGTGCATTCAAGAGTAACATATGTACATTTTACAATTTTTTGTTAGTTGAACGTAAAATTCAAGTATCCTAATACTACGTTAAGTAGATTAAAATATTCTTAACTGATCGATCATCTTGAATCTTTTGTTTTTAGGAAATTATGCAGCTATTATCGATTACACGTCCATAAAAACAGTTTCGAAAATCATCATAAATATTAAAATTGTAAATATCAAAATTGTGAAAAAAACTTAAAAGCACTTGTTTACGCTGACTCTCGCATTTAAAAATGCGCGAGTCAAAAAAGCTCCATCCATCGCCGCAAAAGATTTATTCAAAAACAATCGACTAAAGCTCACATTAACCGTAAACATAGCGGCAAAGCTCTTTAAATTCAATTATCGAACTGGATAAATGGAAATAAATTGGAAACCTAACAAAGAATCGCTTATTGAATGCTATCCTATTAAATTCATTAGTACACGTTACAAGCTGTATTTGATGATACAACTTTTTATACTTTTTCCCTTTTTCTTTTTTTTTTTCGATTATTTATTTATTTATTATTATTATTATTATTATTATTATTATTTTTTTTTTTACTCTAAAAATACATCATTAACGTCTAACTTGACCTATTTCAATTGCAGAAAATTGGGAGGAAGAAAAATTTACCATCGAGGCCCCAATAATACCGTCCCAAGATTCAACGAGAGAACATTCCGAGAAATTTATAGCGCGTCCATTGTCAAATGATTTGTTCAATGATTACTCATGTGAAAAGTGCGACAAACGCTTTCGGAATCAAAACGTTTTGCAGAATCACGTTTATTATTGTAGACAACCGTCTCGTTTCGCTTGCGTTTATTGCAGCTATAGATCTAAACGCCGGGCCAATATAAAAAGGCACGCCACATTCAAGCATCCCGATAAAAACTTTGAATTTGATTTGATTTTGTAATTAATTGTATCGATAAAGCACTTTGTCGACCTTGGCGAATTTTGGTAATTTATTATTAATCACAAATAATAATGTTTTTATTAGGATAGGGAAAAAGTTATTTATCTATGCAAAACGTTGCAATTTAATTTAGATTTCATTAAAAAATAATGACATTATTTTGTTTTAATTGTATAAAAAATAAATAAATAAGAATATTAATGTATTGCGCATGATATTTTATTTATTTATAAAACATTTCTTGTATGAATTAATATTTTAATTTAGGTTATTTAAAAATTTGTAAGCTTACTTAATTTATAATACGCTCAAGTTTGGATTCGAAAGGCAATGTTACAATGTAACATTTTAAAAATAATTCTTTCCTTCAATTTAAATTTTTATAAGATATTTATATGATTTAGAAAGAAAAAAAAAAAAAAAAAAAAAAGAAGAAAAGAAAAAGAAAAGAAAAAAAAGAACGAAATAATAAACGCTTTAACAAAACTTAGAGCATGACACTCATTATTCGATGTAAAAAAATAAAATGTCAAATCGCGAACGATAAAACGTTCTCACGATGTACACAAATCCAAAGTACAAACAACAACGAAGACCTTTTCACTTCATCTACTAACTCCGAGCCCTTCTCTTTTTGCTTTCAGACTCATTGGATTTAGCGGACACGTTGAGTATGTTCGACGTCTCGGATTTGGTAACGCCCGTATTGGCCGAACAAGTGAAAGTCCAACTCGAGGAAGAGGAGGAAGATTACTTGCTCTCGGCGAGTGATTTCAAACATCCGAACGTTTGTTTACGTTGCGGCAGAACATACAAGCACTCGTCGCATCTCATGCAGCACGAGAAGTACGAGTGTCACAAGCCACCGCGTTTCGGTTGCTTCTATTGCTCGTATCGTAGCAAACGCAAGACCGACATCCGACGACATATTCGGATTAAGCATAAGGACAAGGATTTCAAATTTGACGAACAGCCCGATTAAGCTTAACGCGCAATTCGAAAATTCTCTCCAGCGATTTTAATAAATGTTTTTCTTTTATCGTCGTTGAAAAATGAAGATGCCAATTTGATTATTCATAAATATGTGATTTTTTATATGGTTTACTCACCGTTATCTTATAAATTTTTTAAATAAACGCCAATAATTCGATGCAATATTATTTTTATTTTAAAAATAATAAAACACATTTCTTAATATACATTTTTGAATCGCTAGAGATTAATTCTCGATAACAATTACATAGAACAATTTTTTACGTTTTATGTACATCTAATGGATTAGAATTTTTTATGTAATTTTGATGGCTTAATTTTTTTTCGTAATTCCTCATTTCTAAGTTAAGACTGTTCTTTTTTAGATGATGAAAAAAAATTTTGATGTTAACCAATTTATTATTACCGTAGAATTTATTAAACGTAATTTAAAAAACCTACAATCATTTTCTATAAAAATTAATCTCATTTATTAAATATAATGAGAAAATAAGAATTTGATTTCTATTTCTTTAATGTATATTGTATATTTACGTTCGCATTTTACATGAATAGAAGAATTAACGTCAGAAAGATTTTTTTTTTTTTTTTTTTTTTTTGCTTCAAGAATTTTCGCTCTTATTTTTAATTTTTAATTTATTCTTGCTGTGAGATATTGCAACTGAGCAGCAACACGTTTTACATTTCTGCGTAAAGATTTTAGAGCAAAAGTTATGTAATGATATGATATTTCACACTAATGAATAATTTTTTACTTTTTTCAAAAAGTATTCAATACTTAATTTAAAAAAAAAAAAAAAAGATGTTTCGATGAAGAGTTGAGTTTTTGAAAGTCAAATTTTTAATTTCTACAAGCAAGAAATAATTTCTTGAATTAAGAAAACTGAATGATTTGAAACAATAAGCCATTTTGAAGAAAACGTTTTTCTTCATTATTATATCAATTAATTACTTCTATCGTTGTATAATTTTCCAAAATAAAAAGTTGAAATTAAATACTTTGGAATGTACTCAATTTAATAATTACGTAAATAATGCTACTATATTTATCAAAAGTTAAAAAATTACCACAGTAATATTAAATTACTTGTATATTTTTACCAAGAAACTATAATAATTTCTCATGAACAATATTAAATTTCTTATATAGATTTTTTTTTTTTAAATTGATGTAAATTTTAACATATTAACCTTTTGCAATCCATTGTTCAGTGTTACTTACTGGACATCGAACAATACTTTTATAAAACCAGTGGACCTGAAAGGGTTAAGCATGCATTATTTTATTTGCGAACAGATCTGTAAACACTTAAAGTGCCACAACAATTAATCATGGATTAAAGTATTAACGCAACATTCAAGTAATAATGTTCCTATACTATGTTTTTACTTTATCGATTTTAAAAATTATGTTCGGTCATAATATTTCTCATTTTTATGCGAACAATAAATTTCAAAAAATATATTAACGAATTAAAAACAAAAAAAAAAAAAAAAACAAAAAAAAAAAGTAAAAGAATAACGTCAAATAAAAACGTTAGATCTGATATACGTAATGTAAGTTACATGTGTATTACATAAAAATTTAGCAAAATAAAAATTATACCTAAAAATTAAAATAGACGTATTAAAATATGTTGACCAGACGATTATTAACAGAATGAGCTTTACAATTAATTTGTTCATCCAATGGTAATCTCCATTCCATATTATTCTAGAATTTCGAATGCTTAACATAGCTCTCGTACGTACGTATTAAACTGTTACATCGATGACAAATTTATAATATAAATGCACTTGCTTTTTATATAAAAATAAAGAAAACGTTTAAAGTATTTTAAATTCATTTTAATATAAAATAATAAATAAATAAATAAATAAAATAAAATAAAAAATAATAAACAATAATAAAAAACAAATACGTTTCTTCGATTGTAAAATGCATAAATCTAAATCCTATCTGTGTGCACTAGCGTTTGTATGCGAAGTATTTCACGTTTAAAAAATTGTACATGGATAAAAATGGGCAACAATAAATTTATGAAGAATTAGATGAACGTTTGAATTATTGTAATTACCGATATACTTGCTTATAAGTTACAATTTTATTTATTTACTTTCTTTTATGTCGGACATTTAAATTTCTTTTATTTATATACTTATTTTTTTTTTTTTTTTTTTTTTTATATATATTATTGTAAATTAATAAATTTTTCTTTTTGAAAATTTTAATATCAGTTAATTTAATTAACTAACCATGAATTTTGTTTCTTTTTATTTCAGATTACGCCTAGCCGACGGTATAAAATAAGATGCGGTGCGAATGAATAAATGTTATTAAAATCAGATCAAACTGTCGCGTTACTTGTGTTCATTAAATTTTGATCAAGAATTGAACACTGTTACGTTTTGTATTAAATAATAAAATTCATAAAAAAACTATGAAATTTTGACAATATAACGTCATGTAGACCTCAGTTATCACAAATTACAGCACTACTATTTATACTGACAATGAATTTTTCTGTTTCAGATCGTTCAGATGGTATAACGAAGGATTACATTATAAATTATAATATTACTAATAAAAATATAAAGCAAGATTATAAAGATTGATAAACTATTTGATATAAAAAAAATAATAATGATAAATTCGACAATATTGTAAAAATTTTTAAAAACATGTCTCGCTAACCGAAATGCAAATTTCAAGTAAAAAAAAAAAAAAAAATGCTATCTTTATTGCTATTACTATTACGTCAAGGCTAGTATAAGAATGATCGGTTGGATTATATTAAAATGATCGTTACATTAAAATTAATAAAATTGTTTATATTTGTTATATAAATTTTTAAAAATTATTGTACTTCATATTAATAAAAATAAAAGTTTATGTTTAATATATACCGTGAATTTGAAAATGATTCTTAAAAATATATATTTTATTATTATTATTACTTTATATGATGAATGAAATTTTAAAATGTAAATATAAATAAACATGACTATATTATTTAATGTCAAACAATACATTAGATTAAAAATTAATTATGAATATTTAAAACACAGGTATCACACATTTTTCTCGATAAAACGACTTTTCGCAATCATTTGAAAAATTATCTATTTATATATTTATACACTCTTTGATACTCGTCTCATCTAATTACTAAATTCAAAAAACGTTTCAATCATTTCAATTCTCAAATTATCAAACTTTTTAACGCCAACGTTAACACCAACATCGCTACTTTATTTTCACAACAGCTCCTAAATAAAATAATATTTATCTCATTATAAAAAAACTCGATGAAAATTTCATCCATAATAATTTTGGACGTTTTAAAAAAAATTTTTCAGATTACAACGAATTCGCGGGCTTATGGTACGAGCCCCAAGTACCGTTGAGACAGAAAAACAACACGGCGAGCGGCGAAGAAGGTAGCAACGTGTGTCCACGTTGCGGCAAAACTTACATACATTCCAGGCACCTGAAGCGCCATCTTAAATACGAGTGCGACAATCCACGGCGCTTCTGTTGCTCTTACTGTCCACATCGCAGCAATCACAAGATCGACATGCAGAGGCACATCATCAGGCGTCATCAGGGAAAAAGCATCAAGTTTTACGTTCTCAAATGAGCTTCGTAGATTACTCATTACCCTTTTATTTTTTTTTTTTTTTTTTTTTTTTTTTTTTTTATTATTTTTATTTTTAACAATATTCATCCTCGCGAATTTTGTCACGATCGGTAAGCGCTTTTTCTAGAATTTTCTCGGCGCGCCGGTTTGAATTGCATAATTTTAAACGCGATTTTTACTGTTATTTTTTACGACTGACACTTTTAATTTTGTCTCTCTTATTATGATTTTTTTTTTTTTTTTTTTAATGTTAGCTTAAGAAAGTCATTAGTTGGATAAGTAGTATCACTTTCCTGGTAGAAAAGAAAATTATAGTAAAAAAAAAGAAATAATACAATTGTTCAATTATAATATTATGAAAAAATCAATATTAATAATTTCAATTGTAAAGGTTATTAAATTTTTATAAAATTTTATAAATTCTTACATAATATCGATTGTTAAAAGCATAAATGAATCTTAAAATTCATTTATGAATTTTAACTACTTTTTACCAGGATTATTTTAAAAATAATTTTTGTTCGCGGTAAAATTTTTACAAGGGAAACAATCGATTTTAAATAATTCTAATTACATTATTATGAAAAGGACATTTACTTATCTTAGTTAATGCAATTGGAAATAAAAAGAAAATATTAAACTATTGGAGAATAATAATTAATCACATTTTAAAAATTAGATTCTACATGGTTTTTAATTCAGCAATTTTAAACCTATATGAGATTGTAATTTTTCAAAATAAATAAAATTATACATTTACATCTTAAATTTAAAAAGTCAATCAAGTCAGATTAAAATACATTGTAATTTTTTATATTCGAACAATCGCCGTATCAAATATTAATGTTGTGCTAATAAAAAATCAACCAACATATATAATAAAACGATAAAGATGAAAAAATTTATGTATAAAATATATTTTCGAATATATGTATTCTGAATATTGCAAATGAATTAATGAAAATGAACTAATCACTTTTTTTAAATATTTGTCTGTCTATAGACGAATATTGAGGAAAAATTACTGGACGGATTTTAATGAAGTTTTTACCATTGTAAAGTTAATTGTGCTGAAAAAAAAAAAAAAAAATACATTCTCCGATACATTTCGATGTGACATCAAAGTAAAATTTTAAAAGAAATGATTTTCTCTTTATTATTTTTATTTAAGTTCACATAATAACTAAAAAATGATTCGTTCATGATAAATAATTGTAAAAAATGTATATCAAAATCTGAGTTGTTAAAAAAAAATTTCCAGCAAGCAATTTTAATTGATCGTTAAACTATTTTAACGAATATTGGAACGTTTTGTAAAATCCAGTTTATTTCCTGCTATCTTTTAAAAATGCAAATTTTTTATCGATATAACGTAATTGTTACGCTAAGACACGAAAGTAGTGCAGCTCAACACGGATGTTAATAAAGGAAAATTTTATTTATGTAAAAATTATTGAAATAAATAATAAATAATTATTAAAAATTAACAAAATTAATAAATTACAATGCTTTAATACATTATGATTTTTGTTAATAATGTATATACCATTAAACAATTACTCATAAGTAATTTTTTTTTAGCTAACTCCTTAAACGAGAAAAAGATTAAGTTTTTAACTTTTAGCACAATAATTCCAAATATTGTAATAGCTTATACTTAAATTCAAAGATCAAATGTACTTTTCTTATGAACTTTTGTAAAGAGTTCAAAATTTTTACAATTAATAATAATAAAGTGTTCTATGAAGTATTTCTACGTTTATACTTCTCTTTTTATAAAAATCTGTATTTTCATTTACATTAAAGTATCATATTTATTTTTTCAAATAATATATAGATAATAAAATTTAACAAATACTAAAGTTTCATTCACGTGTATATGTATGAATAATTTAGATATATTCTTGAAATCACTAAAAAATGTTTTAAAAAATTTATAGATAGAAATCATGAGTTAAACAATGGTGCATATAATATAATAGTCTTTCAAAAATCATTGAAATGTGCTGACATTAATTGACCTATAATAATTATAATATATTTTCTTTTTTTTTCAGATTGGAACGAAATTTATACAAAGCAAGAGAATGATAATCAAGCAATCAATAACAAAGAGAAAAATTTAAAAGGTGAGATAATTAAATTTTACGATTGAAAATAAATTTCATCGAAAAAAAATTATTGATTACGAATTTTAATGAAAAAGCTTTTAAAGATCTGATTTAAAAAAAAAAATACAGCAAAATTACGAAATATTATTGAATAAATTTTTAGCATTATTAAATAATAATTGCATTAACTAATAAAATATTTTGCGATCGAATTACGCAATCCCAAAATATTCAATACGTATCGGTAATCGCCTAAACTCACAAAGCCCAATCCATCAAAATACCATATAAAAATAGATAATAAAATAAAAAACAAAATATCTAAAATGCACACAGGCTACACGAGCGAGAGCACGAGACGGATGAGCGAATTGTCGGCGAGGCCGCGCTACCGTCGTCGCAGCGGCGCGGTGGAATTACGTTGCAACGACTGCGATTTTCGTTGTTTGAGCAGACGCAGCCTCGGCCAGCACATGGAAATTAATCACGCTCAGGAAACGAGCGTCCAGGATTCATCACGAACGTTGCATTATTGTCCGCGTTGCGGCAACGGTTACAAGTATCGTCATCACATGCGCACCCATTACCTGCACGAGTGCGGTAAACCGCCGCGTTTCAAGTGCCCTTTTTGCGATCACATGGCTAAGCAAAAATCTAACCTTATGACTCATATGCTCAGACGACATCCCAGCGAACCACTCGTTAATAAATCGGGATACATGCGCACGAGAAAGTGAATCGATTGATGGATTAAGCGGATGTATGTGTGTGTGTGTGTATGAGTGAGAAAAAGAGACTTCTTTCACCAGCGATGAGATTGTATTATATACGTTGTGTCCGGTGGAGACTTTAAATTTTGTCAGTGCAAAGTTAAAGGGTTTAATACTTTTATTTGAGTTTGTCTTCGTAAAGAAGTTTTGTTTATTAAATTAAGTCACGTTAGCTTTAAGTATTCAATTCTCGTTCTATTCGTCTTAGTTTTATAAGTTTACCTCATCAAAATACATTAAAATTTGGTATATAGATTCTAATTACAATTTACTTGTCTACAATAACTATTTAAAAGATTATATTATTTTTAAATTTAAAAACTTTAGATATATGACATTGTGCATTATTTTATTTTATTTGTTTTTTTTTTTTTTTTTTTTTTTTTTTTTTTTTTCGTACTCCTTTGGTACGATTATTATTTCGAAAGCAATAATTCGATATTGTTTACATTCTACGGCAAATATTTAATACTATACGATATTATATCTTTAATATTATTGTCTCTTGGAATAGTTTTTCAATTTATATTAATATTAATAATAACAATTATAGTTATATAGAAAACAAAAAATTAAGTATCGGTAAATTATTTCCTTACTCATGCAATGAAGAGAATTTTTTTTTTTTTTTGAAATTATTATTTAGGATTTCATTTAGAAAAAATACTTAAGGAATTATAAACATTTCTTCTATACAAATTTAAAAACTGCAATAAGTACAGTAATGTTAATCATGAATACAATAAATATTCGAAAATTATTTTAATTTGGATTATTAGAAATAAAATTGATTTTATATTGTTTAATTTAGTAAATATATCTTCTTCTTTGTCGCTAAAGTTTTTGAATATATAAAAGAAGAAGTACGTGAAGAAGAAAATATTACTTTTTGATTGACAATGTTTCTGCGCCAAAAATTCGTTCACTTATTTATAACAATGATAAAAAATAAAAATACATGTACATAAAAGCTAATAACTGTAATAACTTGTAATAGTATAAGAAATATAGAAAGTGTATTCTTTTATTTAAATACAATACAATTTATAATATTTGCATCCCAAAAAATCAGAAGAGTCAACGTTAAAATAATTTGTTTTTTCTTTTAGTACGATTTTATAAAAAATTTATTTAGATAGTTAACTGAAAGTATATTTTAATTGAAATATTATTTATAAATATATTATGTATACATTTATTAATATTACCAAAGTTAATACATATAATGATGTTTTAAGGACAACTTCTTATTTATTGAATTTCATATTAATTTTATTTTCTTTTTAGGTAAAGAACAGCTGCAACCTATATTATTTTATCGAGAGAAAACAATATAAATTTTATAATCGATAACACAAATTACAAAAAAATCAAATAAAAGATAAGTAAATAGTTTATGCCAATTCTAAAATTATCATTCACAATTGAATTTAAATTTAAAATATTATAATTTTTTTTTTTCAGAATCTAAGATTACATACAAGAGTCTAAGCAGTTCCTTCCAGTCAACATTTTTAACAATAATAAAACAATAAAACATTTCATTGCGAACAAACCGCTGTTTAAAATATCATGTTTAAACGTGTTTATTCAAAGAATAATGAATCATAATGATGAATCATATAAAGCAAAAAAATATAATAAGTACTTTTGATAACCTATAGTTGTAAAATTTAATTTTTAAATTATTATAAAATTTATTTATTTAAATTGTAATATGTAATATAATGTAATTCTTAAAATATTAAATTTTAGTGATAAAATATATACATATATATATACATAAGTATACAATATATAACAAAAATAAATACATATTTATATACGTTCATTTATTAGTGCGCATTTTTTATTAGGTGCTTCATGACGCGCAATATGAGAAACGAAGAATTCCTTGATATTACGCCAAACTCTACTGTTGAAACCAAGACCCCACGCTCAAACATAGTCTCATTCGAGTTTGTGTTAGTAGAGAATAAAGTATAATAGTGGGGAAGAAACCGTTACGTAGTATGTGGCTCTTGTAGTCTTCCTCTCCTATATATATCGTTTTGTGTACCATCAGCTGAAGCTGAATGAATATAGAACAGTGTCTCGATTTTCGTGTATTATTGCACGTTTTAAATACGCGTCCCATGATTAATTATTATTCGGTTGGTGTGTTGAATGAATAATTAATGCATCGATGTAAGTTGTATACGCGTCGCTTGTACGCGATAGAGTATTTGAAAGTGAAATGTCGAAGAGTGAGGTTAGGAAGTAACGAAATAAGAGAGCGTGCGTTTGTTTACATGTGAGATAACCAAATGAATTTTTGTGAACTTTAAATAAAAAAATAAGGTGATAAAAATTTATGTGTTAGATTGGAATATTATAAAAATCAATTCAACATTTATTTGTTTTGTAAAAGTGAGTGTGCTTAAATTATGTGTTAAAAATAAGTAATATATTTTCATAATTAATAAAAATACTTCTAAACTCATAGATTAAACTTAAAAATATTATTTATATTTTATTTTATTCCAAAATTTTAAATAAATGGTGCATTCAACTGTTTAAATTTATAAACAATTTAAAATAATTTTAAATAATAATATATGTTTAATACAGTTTAGTCATAAATAACAAAATTATTAAATACAACGCAACTTCAACATTCAATTAAATATTTTCATTTTAGTTCAGTTAAAACCAACATTTATTTAATAATTTTTATTTATAATTTCAAAATTTATTATTTCTTAATAGTTTTGAATAAATAAAGAAAGAATAAAATATATCGCAGACTATTTTTAATTAAAAAATACTTTCGACTTAATTTTTGTACACTCATAAATTGTGCAAAAAATTATTGCATGCGAATACTATTAATGTTAATAATATTTAATTGGTGGTCGAATGTATCAAAACAAGAGTTTATTAACAATTTTAATTAGATAAATATGATGTAATACAATTATTTTATTTAAAAATATACAATTCAGATAAAACTATAATGAAACGTAAAGCAATTTTATTTTTTCATGGAAATATTTAAAATAATTATTTTGAAGAAATAAAAGTCAGTGAAGAAATGTATATTTCGGTTAAAATTAAATAATTGTGTACAATTGCTTTAAACTATATAATATTTAATTCTTCATAGAAACATTTAAAATAATTATTTTTAATATATAATTAATTTAACACAAGAAATCAGTGAAAAATTATACAAATGTTAAGCAAAATAAATTATCAAGAAATAATTGTAGATAATTAATATGTTTATATTAAATCTATAATAATTCTTTACTAGAGTATAATTTGTTAATTCAATTATATTAGACTTTTTTGTGAATAAAATCATTAATTCGGTTCATTTTATTGTAATTAGATTAAAAATTACTTTAAGAGATGTGAAATTTATTTATAATTTACAGTACATCTGTATAAATGGGTAACAAAATATATTAAAATAACAATAAAAATTATTTATCAAAAATGATTAAAAAAAAAAAAACAAAAAGTTCTAGTAATACACATGAAAATTTCGATGCATAACACTGAATGAATGCCATACAGAAATACTTTTCGTATTTTGTTTCGTTGTTCTTTACGACAATCGTTCTTCATTAATGTGGTCGAGACTCTTATCGGTAACACTAACAGAAGTATTCAACAATAATTTGCATAAGATATTTGGCTACAGTTAAGAATTTCAATTTATTTCGACGTTGATTTGCTGTTTCTGGCGAAAATTGGAGTAATCAAAAGCAGGTGATTAATTAAAATTTATTATTTATATTATTTTCATTTTAATTAAGAATTTATTAGCGACTCTTTATTTTCATTTCAAATTTTAAATGCAATGCACTAATAATTTATCGTTATTATACATATATAACATGATTAAATACCTCGGAACAGAAAAAAATATATAATGTATGCGATTGTTAACTTATCATTAATACGATGTATATTCATAAAATGTATTCATATAATTTAGGTATCGAAATTATTTATGATGTTTTAAGAAATTCTTAAAAATTCTTATATTTTTTAATTTCATCTTGATGAATAATATTATTAATAAAAGTATAATAAATTTTCCTAATTACAAACGCTAATTTAAAATTAGCAAATATTTAATCCTCATTTTTACTATAACTTGAAGATTGAGGGCATCAAAATTTTTGCATGTTCAAGCATATTTAAGATAATTGAATCAAAACGTACGCAAATATTGCTTAAATTTTAATTACATCAAGAAGTCAACGTTTCATTATAATTATTATGAGTTGAAAAGATAAAGACATAGTACATGTAATAAAGTGTAATAAAAAAAATAATTGTTAAAAAATTTTAATTAATAAATTAGCGAAAAACAAAATTATTGGATTTTTTATTTATGCTGTAAAATTAATGTTATTAAAATTACGATTATTATAATGAAATTACGATTGATTAAGAATATTGTGATTGTTTATATTTTTCAGTTTTTTTTTTTTTTTTTTTTTTTTTTTTTTTTTTTTTTTTTTTTTTTTTTTTTTTATATATATAAATTTTCATATCGATTATAATTAATTTTAATATATATTTATCGAATGTTTAAATAGTAATTTTTTTGCAGCTGTTTAAATTTTATTTTCTCTTAAATAAAAACCTAAAAAACTCAACGAACAAAGAAGCGTTTTATTTAGACAGCTTGGCGCATGTTATTTGTATCACGCTTGTAATGTTTGATTTATTTTAAATAATTTACAATGTTTCAGTTAACGAAAATGTAAACGAATCTACAAGTTCTATCAAAGTAGAATGTATAAAAATTGAAGAACTTGACGTATCCGATGAATTTCTAACTTTTGAAAGATCCGATCAAGCAGGTCCGTTAAATATTGCAATAAAATTTATAAAATTTTGAGTTTTATTTTTGACGCAGAGTAATTTTTTTTTTTTTTTTTATAGAAGAAAAAAAATATGACACTGTTGCAACTGATAAACTTATCGACCTAAACGTTTCAGATGAACATTCATATAAAAAAGGTAAAAATTGGTTTAAGAAAATAATATACATTTTTTAAATTCATACTAAAGAATATACACGACTTACAGTAAATTTGGATAAGAATACATTAAGCGAGGCTAATGTGATAGAAAATAACGTAAAGGATTACGAAACATCTAAATTTGGTAAGTAATTAATTTAAAAATAAAAAAATAAGAGCTTAAAAGAAAAATAATACGTTCCTCGCATTAATACGTAAGAATTATCCTATGTTATAGTAAAAAAATAAATATTTCCAGTTCCAGGTCTGCACAATTATTTACAATTACTGTGCGTCAAATGCGACAAGGTATACAAAAAAATTTTTCGCGAGAAACAGACCAACTGTCCCGAATGTAACGAGCGGCTTCATTACCAATGCATAAAGTGCAACAAACGCTACAGGCAATACTGCGATATAACGATGCACTTGAAATACGATTGTGGCAAACCCAAAATCTTCAACTGCAACGAGTGCAATTATAAAGCGACGAGAAAGCAACGAGTGAACGAACACTTTAAAATCGTTCACACCATTTTAAAGAAGAAAGTTTTACACAGATGCGATAAATGCTTCAAGACCTTCACGATGTTGAGTACACTTAAGGGACACATGAAAACCGTCTGCGGAAAAATAGCGAACCTCAAGTGTCCGAATTGCGATTTCGTAACGAAGTACAGCAATTCTTTGCGCAAGCACATAATGACCAGACACCATCGAGACGAGTCGGTGACTTATGCTTGTCACACATGCGACAAGGAGTACAAAACGAGAGGAACATTGCTTACGCACATAAGAAACGTCTGCGGTAAAACGCCGAGATATCATTGCGGGCATTGCGATTTCAAGACTTACAACAAATATCCCTCGTTGGCTAATCACATTCAAAGAATACATCCCCAATTGTTTCCCAAGAATGAATTTTCGTGCAAACGTTGTCGCAAGAACTTTCGCTGGCATTATCGGCTCAACAAACATTTAAGAGAATCGTCGGCGTGCGTACCAAAGAAGAAGGCTCAATAGTAGCGGATAATATCTCGATTTTGCGTATTAAAATTATAAATTTATTCACAACTGGCTGGTGTATAAATGTTTAGTCGATAATGTGGTTTTCTTAAATTTTAAAATTTGATTATTCCGTTTGAATTTTGAAAAATAATTTTCAAAATTTCGAAGAAAAAATGCCATCTGTTTGATATTTATTAATTTCCGTTAAGTTTCAACGATAGACATTTCATCAATTATTAAAATGTCATATAAAAAATATTAGCATATTATACCGTATATTATTTTAACGAGAATTAGGTTTTGTCAATTTTTCATTGTAAAATCTTCAACTGTATTTTTAAATAAATATACATTTAAACGATTGACATATTTTTTTACTTCTCTTTATTTTTCTTCATTCCTTTTATTCTCAATTTATTAATTGCAAAAATATTCTAATCAAAATTAATATTTCTCAGGTTAAATTACGAAGGAGTTTTTTTGGATGAGACGAATGATAAATTATACGAGGATAAAAAAAGTTTTCAGCCAATGAAATTACAAGAAGGGATGTAACATCGAAAATCTTATAAAATGCACGGGTCTCGCTAACGTCAAAGATTTTCAAAAAGTCTTTTAGAATATTGAAGATGATTAATAAATATTTAATTTAACTTGATTTGTATGAAATACATTATTAAAAAAAAAATATTGCTTATTTTTTTTCTTTAAAATTACCTTTATAATAAAATTTAAAAATCCTTTTGATGTATTATACTTTAAACCTATTTTACATTGACATATTAATTTATTTTATATTTATCTTTTATTTTAATCCTTAATTAGATAGAGAAAAATATAAAATAAAAAATGATTAATATTTTAATTATAAACATATTTTATGAATGTAATAATTGATATTTTACAGTATTATTCTATATTTATTAAAGAAACAATATATTGCGTAGATTTAACAAGTAGATAATTCGTTAAAAAATGTTGTTGCATTTGATTTGCACAAACTTGATAAATAAAACGTTGGTGCAACATTAGTTTAATATTTACTTTATTAATTGAATGAATATATCGTAGCTTGTTATTTTTTTATTTTGCCAATTAAAGCATGCGAGTGATGAAAAAAGCGTTTAAACTAATGTAATGATCAAGCGATGTCAAATAAAAATTTACATTACAGGTACTGTTAAATCAACACAAGAAACAACAACCGTGAGTCAGCTCGAAAAGAAAAAAATTGGTACGTATATTGTAGATTTTTGTTTGAAATTTTTAAAAAATTATCATAAATTTCGTATTTTACATTTTTAATAAAAATGTTTTATTTTAGATAACGGGATGCAAGAATCTTCAAATAAAAATAAAGTACACGCAACGTCGTCCGCAAGATACAGTTGTGAGTATCTTTTTATTTTATTTTATTTTTTTTTTTTTATTGAATATAACAACTGTATTATTGTACGATTTTTATTTCAACAATAAATATGTTTACTGTTTTTATAACGAGATTAAAATTGTTTTAAATTTAATAAATACTAAATTTATAGCCTTTCAATTAAAAGATTATGTATGACTTATATACTTTTTCGTTAAATCCCAATCATCTAATACGATTTTCAATAAATGATAAATAATTCGATCGATTTATAATTAATTTAACCCGCACATTTAATACAGTATTAAGTGTATTATTTTTCATTTTCGATCGTAAAAATTCAACAGGTCCAGTCGAATTGATTCTTCTCCACTGTCCAAAGTGCGCTAGGTCGTTCGAAAAGCCACCACGGAAGAAGATAACAACGTGCGAACGTTGCGACACGTCGCTTCAACTCCAATGCTCAAAATGTCGAAAGATATTCCGTAAATACATGACGCTTTATTGCCACATTAAGGCAATCTGCGGCAATCGGAATTCGGAAATCGAGTCGAAAGACGGCCGAGTCGGCTGCACCGAATGCGGCACAAAATTTTCCACCTACGAGAATTTACGACGACACAAACGATTAACCTGCCGAAAACAAGCAGGTTACAAATGTAGCTCGTGTCCATTCGTCAGCCGTTACAGAGCCTCGCTCGAGCTCCACGAGCGCAGCCAGCATCGTAAAATCGGCGAGATTTACAAGTGCGCTTGGTGCGCCAAAACGTTCAGACACGCGCAGACCCTCAAACGCCACGAGACTTATAATTGCGGCAAGGAGAAGGGCTTCTCCTGCGGACACTGCGATTACAAGTGTTATCTTAAGTATCAGCTTAAAAATCACATGAGGGCCAAGCATCAAATATTGTTCTCCAATGGGGATACGAAATTATAAGACTAATATTTATCAACGACTGCTTAACTATATGATAATATACTCTTATTCTTTTTTATATATATATATATATACTTGTATTTATAACAGGAACTTTAAAAAGTCTGACGCGCTGAGCAATAATTTTTAGAATTTTTTAATAGTGTCTAACGTTTAGGATTATGCTGCGATCTCATGTATTAAGAATACTTTTTTACATTAATAGCTTTACAAAGCGATTTTTCGAATTTAAATAGAAAAAATAAATAAATAAATAAATAAATAAAAACAAAAAATAACCGTCAATAAGAATTTAAGAAACGATTTACAATTCTTAAAAATATTCATCGAATTAAATTTAGATTTTAAAATCAGTACGTTAAATAATAAGCTTTTCATTCGATACATATAGTCGATAAGTTTAAAGGATGAATTTTTTTTAAACATTTGTAAAAAACGAGAGCTTTTTTATAAAAACACATTACACGAAACAACGGCGCATGAATAATTAGCTTTAACATTTTTTACACTAATTTATACTAATTTTATATTTACAATTTTATTGTAATATTTATGCTACTTACGCAAAAAAAAAAAAATTAACATAAAGGTTAGATTTTTGTCAGCCTTTAATCCAGTGTTCAAGTTGATTGCAAGCAATATTCAAAAATGTTTTTACAAGCAATATGACTTGCATGTTTTTTGATATCGATATATAGAATTAATAATAATCGTATCTTCGTACAATAAGTAGATTAATTATCGTAGGTATAGACGTATGCTATATTATAATACAATATACACTTTTATATAATTTTCTATATTATTAGAGAAAAAAAACAAACAATTCTAAAACATTTACCATCAACGAATTTATAATGCGCACATTTGTAAATTTACGTTTGCGCAAATGCATTTTGTACAAGTAGAATTATAATTTCAATAAATATATACAAATGTAAAATTAAATTTTTAGTTATTTTAAGATTGTAAAGTGTAACGGTGATTTTTTTTTTTTTTTTTTTTTTTTTTAATTTTTACAGGTAAAAATTTTCCCAAAACTTATGTTAATTTTTAATTTTTGATTTATTTAATTGGTGTATACTTTTATCGTTTGTTTATAATTAATAATATTGAAAACGATAAATAAGCTATTGTTTTATGTTACAGGTGGCAGATTTAAAAAAAAAAAAAAAAAAAAAAATTAAGACGAGTTTTATTTATAAGAAATAATTGATTTGTATTTACAATTGATAAAATTAAACATACGAACTTACGTGAAAAATTATAAAAAAAAAAAAAAACTCTTTGTCACAATCGCACGGAATACAAGATTTTAATACACGTTTGTAAGACGTTTAAAAAATATCTGAAATGCTTAACCTCATCTAACATTTAGCATTGGAGCATGTCATAGTTTAATGAACCTTTAAATGTAACATTTGCTTGTTTCAAATCACTTATTAAAAAAAAAAAAAAAAAAAAAAAAAAACTGCATTTAAGTTAGCATATCCATATATTAGTACGAATATAATCGCATACGTTTCAAAATCATTGACATTTACTTAAATCGATTGGATTTTTAAGAAACATTAGCATAATCTACATTGACGGTATCCCGGCAATCTTAGAAATTATTTCGATTTTCATCAAACGTACGTTGATCTTTCATCTAAAAACTGCAGGACATTTTTGATAAATAAATAAATAAAAAAAAAGTTATTTCTTTGAGAGAATGTTATAGTAACGAAACACTGAATCTGCAAAGTTTGAAAAAAAAAAAAAAAAAATAAAAACTTCAAGTGGTTGTACACGCTAAGCTAAGATGTCTTTATAAATGAATCTTATTTACAATTTTTAATGAATAATTTCAATATCGTAAATTTAATTGTAAAATTTCGTAATTTTTATGATTGTCTAATCGCTAAAACCAGCTTAGCTTTTATAAAAATTTTATATTTAAATCGTTATAAGTCGAGTTTTAAGTTTACTTAAAACAAAGTCGAGTGTTAAAATTTACTTGAATAATTTTATTTTATTTTTTTTATTTTTATTTTTTTCTAATTTTAATCTAATGTAATACGTTTTAATAATTTAAAAAATATTTTGATAAAACAAAGTAATTATTAACTTAAAATATATATATAAAAAAAAAAAAAAAAAAAAAAAAAATAAATAAATAAATAAATAAATATTTTAAAAAATGTTTTAGATTCAATGATGGAAGTGGAAAATTTACCTACTTGTAAGGTTGAAGTTTCTTGTTTGGAAGAAGAACCAATCGATATAATTGATATCGATATTTCAGGTACTATGATATTTATATTATTTACCTGATATATAAAATATTTAAATCGATTAATAATATGTACAATTTTTTATTGATAAGATGCGCTTACAAAAGACGACGACGTGATATATATATCTGATTCTGAGATTCCTAATGTCAATCACAACCGTCCAATGAATGATAATAATCATGATATAGAAGGTAAATAAAAAAAGCTTTAATATTTAAATTTTATTATAATATTGAGCCTTACGATTTGAAAATATTTTTAGAAAATGAAGAAAAAAATATAGAAAATGACACAGTGACTGTAACTCAACAAATTAAACAAGGCAATGAATTGAGAAAAGGTTTGTTACACGAAGCTTTATGTACATTTGAGTTATCAATCGACTTTAATAACGATTAATGATAATTTATTTAATTTTCAGCAAACAGTATTCCTAACATACGAAAAAGAAGTCTTAGAAGTAATGCAAAAAAAAGTTGGTTGAATTTTTCTTTCAATTTTATCATTGGGTTGTACCTTTTGTACTCTTATAAATAAAACTTTGTTTTTTTTTTTTATAGACGACAAAGAGGTTTCATCGCAAAAAAACGATGGCAGTGACATATCAGACAAAGGTTAGTTGCCTTTATTAAAGTTATTTTATCGGATAATATCTTAGACGATTAATTCGATCGTTATTTTACAGAGCTAAAGGAAAGCTTGAGCGGCTACTGCGAAATATGCAAGCGCACCTACAGCAGTACACCGAAAAATCCTGTAACAATTTGCATCGACTGCGTTAAACCGTTGAGATTCCGTTGCATAAAGTGTAAAAAATCTTACCGAACTCTCGGTATATTAAAAAGTCACCTCGAGCGCTGCGATGCCATCAGTGCGGAAAGTATCACTTGAAGAGCGGCGAAAAAAATGATCACATATGTCCTAATCCGACTACGAGCAAACAATGAATGCGATTGTTTCGTACACGCGTATCTATATATGCACGTATATTTTTAAATACGTACATGAAATCAACCTTAAAATGATCTCATGGAAGACGAGTACGTTATTATATACAAGCGAAAGTTTTCGGGGTTTCAAGAGTACAAAATAAAATGTGTGATTAAAAGCGGTGTTTAATAATGTTATGGAATAAATGATATTTTGTGATAGTTTTGTCGAGATCGAAGTGCGGATTGAACTTTATACAATCATAGAGAAGAAAAATTAAAGAATTATTATTTTATAAAATGTATCTTGAAGATTAAAAAGAAATTTTATATGTACGCATTACATGTTTGAAATATAAAATATATGTATAGAAATAATTGACCTAAGCAATAGAAATTTTAATATTTTTTATTGAAAAATTCAAACTTCAAAAGCAAACTTTACATTTTGAACTTGAAAGAAATTTAAAAAATAATATTTGTTTGATGAAGTTGTAAAATTGATTAATTAGAAATCGCTAAGATAAAAATATTTTCTACTTCGGTGATAGCATAAATATATTAGCGGAAATTTTAACGGAATGTAAATATTAATTTTATCAGTGTACCTGGTAACTTTTTCTTAAGCTTAAAAATAAATCAGTCCATTCAATATTTAATTATTAAACATAAAATACTCGTGCGTATATTTTTTCTATTATAATTTTTTATTCTTCATTCTCAATATATTTTAATAATAAAATCAACATAAATTTATATAACACAAAGAAAAATCTTAAGAATAAATAATTTTTAATGTGTTACAGGTATTAAATCCCGTTATTTTATTAAAAATGTTTAATTTCAATCGAAATAACAATATTTTTTATAATTTTAATTTACAATATTAACATTTTAATTGAAATTTACGGCAATTACTTTAATACTTACTATATTTCATTTTAATACTTTTTTTTTTCATTTCTTTATTTATATTAACATATTTATTAATTTCATTGTTCATACATGTTATTTATTATTTTTAGTATGCAAAAAGATATTAGGATAAACATTATCACAACTTTCAATTCGTAGCTGAAACAGTTAACAATGAGAGTCATCGGATGGGATATGGCCGAGCTTCTGATAATGAGATACTATGAGATGATCAAGACGATCCTCGGTATAATCTGCCCGATCCATTGGTTATCCAAGACGCGAAAGAACATACATAGTTATCCTTTCTACATCCAAGGAATGTTCCATTAACACGAATATTCATGGATAAAAATTAGCGGTTTTGAATACCGATTGGAGAAATTGCCTCTTCGGGGAGTGTATTTGATTTCATTTTGGCTCGCAAAAGTTTATGGAACGTTGCTGCGTTAAGAGGCCACATGAAATTCCAAAAAATATGTATAAATATTATCTGTTAACGATAATATGAAAAATAGTAACAAAAGAAATGAGTTAATGGAAAAAAAAACAGTTGAGAAATTAAAATAATTTTAAATGCCTGAGATAAAAAAAAAATTCGTTTGAAATTTCAAGCTCTATCAAAACGAACGGATGATGTTTATTTGATATCAATAAAAAATAATTAGTTTTCTACCTAACTTATATAAATTAATAAGTAACCAACAAATAGATCGACAAATAATCAGTAAATAATTGGTTTTCTTGCCAACCGATTATAATATTATCTTTATCTAAATTTAAAATTATAGTATGACTTTTTGAATGATTTAATAATTAAATATATAATGAAAATTCACCTACTTTTCCTCTTGTTTTACATGCATTAATATTGTTTTTCAAATGCAAATTAAATAATTTATAGTTTATGGTTATGAATTATGAAAATATATATGATATGATTGATGAAAAAATATCCAATTATATATGAAGTCACAAATGTAATAAAGAATAAAATATAACATATTTATAATTTATGTTAATAATATTTAATAAAATGCAAATAATAATAATAGTAATAATAATAATCAATTTTATCAATAATTATAAATTATTTAAAAATGGTATATATGTTTATTATATGCTGCATATTTATATATAAATATATTTAAATTTTTTCTTTTTTTTTTTTTTTTTTTTTTTTATGTTATATTTGTATTATAAAATATATATACATATATATATATATATATTTTAGCCAAAAACCAAACTCTAATATAATTTATATTTTATTTATCTTGTATATTTTTACAGTCGCCTTATTTCACTGGTGTTGGTTTCATCTTTAAAAGTAATTAGTATTTTCACGTTATTGTGCACGTATTAGATTTATTATTTTCTTATTTCATCACGAATCTTTTGTTTTCATTTTTATTATTAATTATTCTTTCTTTTTTTTATTTTATTTTTAATGAAATTTTATTTATTTGTTCATTTTTTAAAATTTATTTACTTTCCGAGGTAAATTTTATGGATGAATACTGTATTTTCAATTTTAACTATTAAACTTGTAAATAATTATAGTATTTCATGGTTATTAAATTTTATATGACGTGTATCATAAATTTAATAGCATTCACATATTATTATTTGATTAAAGTTGATGACTTTTTTTTAAAAATATATAATTTTATGATTAATTTACTTTTCACAGTCGTTTTATGATTACCTGATTTTAATTTCTTTGATAATGCAGTCAAAAACTTGTATAAAAAAAAAAAAAAAAAAAAAAAAAAAGTATCACATTTAAAATCAAAGAAATTGTAATTTATTCTTAAAACGTCTCTTTATGATATTAAAATACAGTATCGAGCCATAAATAATATTGTTCGAAATAATAAAATTTCGTCCTCGAAGCTTAACCCCAACCGTAGAAAACAAAAACTGACCATAAAAAAATCCACTTGTTTTTCTGTCCCCAGGCAAACCATCGAGACTGAGCATGATATCGCTCCTACGTCGTAACTTCAAGCAGTTCGCGAAAAAGCCTCGGCCGTTGACGCGCAGCCGCAGCGATCAGCAACAATTACAGCTACGCGGTCGTTTGGAATTAGAAATCGAGCGACTCGACGACGACGAGGCTTCCTCATCGCGGGACAGTTTGGTCTTTCCCGCCTCGCTCGGCCTCGTCTCGCGTCATCAGCTCGAGCAGCAGCAGCAGCAGCAGCAACAACAACAACAACAACAACAACAACAACAACAACGACAGCAGCAGCAACAGCAGCAGCAACAGCAGCAATTCCAGCGAATCAAAGATAGCCCGGCATCGGCGGCGACGACGACGCGAGAACCGAGCCAGCAACGCGAGTTCCGTTGCCGTTTCTGCGGCAAAGGATACAGATGGAAGAGCACGATGAGGAGACACGAGAGCCTCGAGTGCGGCGACAAACCTCCGTCCTTCCAATGCCCACAGTGTCCTTACAAGGCTAGACAAAGGGGTAACCTTACCGTGCACTTTAAGCGTCATCATCAGACGTCTTGAGTTTAACGGAATTTGAATTTTAACGTTTACATTGGGGGCTTTGTTTTATTGTGAAAGGCTCCGCAACAGAGATTGTTAACGGGAATGATTTTGATTTTTTTTTGATTTTTTTTTTTTTTTTTTTTTCAAATATAAATCACGTTGACATTCTTTTGGATTTTAATGATTTTTATATAAACGAATTTTTAACCTTATTGAACATCGATTGATAACATTTATTATAACAACGAATTTATGATGTATTATTGCTTAAATTGAAAGCGCTTTATTATTATTTTTTTTTTTTTAATATAGACGTTGTAAAAAAAAAGAAAGTGCTAAAATTGGTATAATCTACATGAAAATTATAGCGATAATTTTTTTTAAAAAATTCGATACTTTTTTAACCTTGAAAATTTATATTTTTCGATAAAAACTATTAACATTACTTGTTAACTTGTCTTTATTAGCGAGGTAATAAAATAAGGTATATTTTAAGTACGTTTCTGATAAAACAAAAGAGTTATCTTAATTCGGGTTACACATCGAAAACATTAATCACAAACAATAAACGTAAATGTATAAATAACATTAACGTCTTGAGAAGTAACGACAATTTTTCAATCGAACAAAAATATTATCCAAGTATAGGGAAAAGTCTACTTTGTCACAATAAAGTAAATGGAGATTAATTAAGAATGGTATAGTAGAAATAGCCTATTTTATTTTATACTTTATTTATTGATATTTAACTTTTTCTTACATTATAATTAAACATACCGTTAGATTCGTATTAAACTTGGTTTTAACGGAAGGTAAAACAATTGTTTTTATAGTTAATTCTAGCTATCTAAAAAAAGTTTGTCTACTTTTCGTTAATTATTATGAACATAATTTTTAATAAAAATCTCTTCTAGATGTAACAACAAATTATTCTTTTTAAGACTTTTGTTACTCGTCGATCAATTTTTTTTTTTTTTTTTTTTTTTTTCTTTTTTTTTTATCTAACGCAAGATTATTTATACAGCTCTCTTGTATTAAACTTTTACGGAGTTGAAAATAATTATTATATACGTTAAACTTTATTCATTAATAATTCGTTAATGATAAAATGATGAAATCAACATTTCTTTGCTTGGAGTATACACTTTAGTATTATGAATTGAAATTTTATTTGACGTATTAAAAATATACATATATAGTTAAAGTATTCTTTATTCGCATATTAATACTTGAAATTGTTTTTAACGATAATTTACTAAAAGAAAAAAATAATACTCGAGTTAAACATTATCCATATCATTCCTTAGTATTGTTAAAGTGAAATTTACCGAAGTAACAAAATTTTATGTTATGGGTAAATATATTATGTACAAGAATATTTAAAATTTTATATAGCTATATTTATCAAATATAGCGATTAATATTAATAATAAGCAAGGAATTTTTTTTTACATACAAAAAAGTTAATTCACATTAAAAATTACATATTTATAATATGTAATATCTCAACATTCCTAAAATTTAGATTAGGCACAGTATATGAATAAGTATCTATATTTTTATAAAACTTTTTTACGATAAAAGTATCCTCGATTAGAATTATGGGAGCGGTTTTTTAAAATAATATTAAAATTGCTAATGTTGAAAAGAAAAAAGATACAAAAATGAGAAAAAAATAAGAAATTTAAAAAAAAATATTTTTAATATTTACAATTAAATTTAGGTAAATAATAAGTAAACATAAAAAATGCATTAAATGCTCACAGCAAAATTGTTACTTTTATAAAAACTTCATTTCGATTTAACTTTATGGCACAAATGAACTTATTGCAATGATAAATGTTTATAAGTAAAATTTATTTATATAAAAATAACGAATACATCGTTCGAATCAAAAAATTTGAAGATGAGCTCTTATTATTGTATGTTACGGTTTTTTTTTTTTCTTTTTTTTTTTTTTTTTTTTTTTTTTTTTTTTTTTTTTTTTTTTTTTTCAATGAATTGTAAAAACAAAAAGTTATAAATCGTTGTTATTACATGTAAAAATTTGTGCCTTTAAAAATTATTGTTGTCGAAACAAAATGAACGAAGTTATTCAATTCTAAAAAATCATTATATCAACGTTAAAATTTAACGATAATAAAATGTATGATGTATTCGACAATTTATCGATACTTCGTAATTATCATTATTTAAATTTTGAGTATTTTTTATGTCGTATGTAAATTATTTAAGGTGTATTACTTACTTATCAATAATATTGTAATTGCGTCCAATTTTTTAAATCGAAACATTCCTACTGATAGTTACTTTAGTACTTACTTAATTTTATTATTTTAATTATAATAATATTTATATTTAATTAAACAGTTGCAGGGACTATAATTTATGTATAAACTTTGGTTGTAATCTTAATACCATAAGATAACTTAATTTGTGGTTTACGAATTTTATTAATTTTAAATACATTTGGAAATTGATAGGGTGAATGGTATTATTATTATTATTTTTTATATATATACATATAAGATATTTTTGTAATTATTAAGATAATGTTATAAGATGCGAGGAAGCGAAAACAGTTTATGAACATATTTTCATACGCATTTAAATATACATTTTCTATTTAAAAATAGTTTTTTTTTTACCAAACTGTGTACAAGGTACTTAAATATTAAACTATTTTATGAAATAAAAACTTTTTATTTATTGTTATCCTACAACATTCGTAAAAATGTACGGTCGAATGAAAAATTTATTATTTATTGTTGTGAAAATTAATTTTTAGAATTAGGCACTATTTTTAGTAGAATTAAACCAATTTATCTTTTACTAATGTATAATTTTATTTTTTAGGTTCTTCAAATGATAATTTATGAGAAAAAAAAAAAAAAAAAAACTTCAGAATTATCGTCAGCAGCTACCTTTGTTATGTTTTTTTTTCTTTTTATTGTTTTAAAATATTATTTAATTTTATACATAACATGATAATTATATTTTATGCAAATGTATTATTATTATTATTTTTATTTTTTTTCTATATTTTCAGTGAAACAATGAATTTTCATTATTATTGATGGTAAAAATTTATCAAATGTAAAAGAAGACTCGAAAGAAATTGAATAAAAATACTTGTGTACATATATGTATAAATTAATTATCGATTTTTCGCATTAAGTTAATTTATCATTTTAATAAATATATCGTCATACTTAACGAGGCTTATATTTTTAATTGGTTTGCATTTATTTAATGTAGCAATAGTTAATAACACCGTATATTTACATTAATTTGGAACACATTAAATCGTTTATTATCCATCCAGCATGATTAAAAATAAAATACTATTATACTTCTTTTTTTTTTTTTTTTTTGTTTTTTTTCTTTTCTTGTAAATGTATTCAAAAGTCCGCACTGACAATTATTTTATTTATGTTGCAGGAAGTTTATTATATCGATTGTTAACCAATACTTGTCAAAATTATAGAGAAGAATCTTTACCAATGCCAAACGAAATATTCTTTGACAAATTAGGGAACGATCCAGGTAAATATAAATGTTTTATGCCTTTTTTTTTTTTTTTTTTTTGTTTTAAACATGAAATTAAGAAAAGTATAATTGATGTAAAATCATCGCTATATTACATTAATTTAATGGTTATTGTTATTTTGACGATAATCTTTCGTACATAATAAAGGTTAATTTTCAATTTGAACGATTAACTATTCTTTATTTTCAAAGTGCCAATATTCACGTTTCTTTCTAACCCCAGTGAAAGATATTAATTTTTTTACAGAGACGGACGAGAAGGAGGAATCAAGTACCTTATTCACAGAGGAAGATCCATTGAAACCATAACAATACGTCGGTTGATGAAGTAGTCGATGTTTTTATCGAAAACGAAAAAAGGGATAAGAAAACTAGACAGTATTGCTTTAATTGTAAAATTGGCGGTTTGTCACGATCATCGGATTGTTCTTGTACTTGACGTGCGCTTTAATAAATTGCGGATAATTGTATTAAATAAATCGATGATGTAATCACTGGACAATCGATTGCGCATTGAATAAATTCGATGAAATTTGTAATTTTAATTTACTATGCGTAAATTTTGATCGACTTTTAATTGTGCAATTTTGATGTGGATTTTCTTTTCTTTAATTAAGACTTTTTAACAATGGTCGTAGTACATTTTTATTTATTTATTTTTTAGAGAAAACGAAAATTTTTTTGTTTATCATTACGTTATTAATCTTTTAAGTGTATATATATATATATATATTGATTTTATGTGGTATGAGTTTACGACTGATTTTAACTTTGTTATATTTAATATTATAAAAATATAAATATGATATACTTATCGCAATTATTATAATAATATAAAAATGATATCTTATAAAAATTAAGATATTTTATGTAATTTTATACAATTTTTACTTTTTTCTTTAATACCAAACATAAATAATTTTAGTGCACGAAGATGCTCCTTTGTATAATTTTTTCTCATACACTTGTACTTATTTATTTTATTGAATTAAGTGTCATTCTTTTGCTTTATTTTAATTGGATCATGTTTATATTACATTCGATTTTCTGGAATAATTAGTTTACGTAATTAATAAATTAAAAAAAAAAAAGAAAAAAAAAAAAAAAGAAAAGAAAAGAAAAAAATAATATCAAATGAACAGTCGAAAAAACACCTTTTACATGCAAAATACTTTTGTCATTTCAGGTGATAATCGTAAAACAAAAATCAAAAGATTTATCAAAGAAGAAACGACGAAAACAACTGACGATGACAATGAAATTGCAGAAATAATTATCGGTTAGTGTAGTATGGTCTTGCGGCTATGAATGATCGTATATAAAAAAGAAATTTATTCTTTTTTGCTTTTCTTTTCAATAACCTTTGTGTTAATTTTTCCAGATGAAAATTCAAGGACCGTTCGCGAAGTGCATTATATGAAAGAAGAAACCATTTACTCGGGAGAATCTTCCAATGAAAATCAAAACGATGCTCTTGATGTTCTCGATATATCTGGTGCGTTGAATTTTCGTATAATTAATGAAGCAAAAAAATGTTAAAATTTTCAATTATGCAAGTTAAAATTTCATATTTTTAATAATTCATTATTCATCGTCGCTTATTATCTTCATAGCCGCATAAAAATTTTGCTCATCGTGAAATTTCAAAACAATCGTTTACAGACGCAAACTATGAGCTGACCTACTGCAGCAATTGTAAAAAAGGCTCAAAGCTCGTTGACTGTCGAACGGAAACACGCTGTCGTGACTGCGATTCTGTCTTGGAATACCAATGCGAGAGATGCAACAAAATCTACATGCGAATAAAATCGTTGCGTTATCATCTCAGGCACGACTGTAACAAGGACCCGAGCTATTATTGCGCCAATTGCGATTACAAAACGACGCGCAAGGCGAATCTTCTCTTACACGTAAAATGCAAGCACACGGAGTATAGCGAGCGCCACGAGTGCACAAAATGCGGCAAACTTTACAAGCATCGTTCCCACATGCTGAGCCATTACAAATACTGCGGACGCGACGCCATGAAGTGCGAATTATGCGACTTCAAGACCGTAAAGCCCTGCAATCTCAAATTACACAAGCGTAATCTTCATTTCACCGAACTCGACGGCATCGACTTGTACAAGTGTCTAAATTGCGGAAAATTTTACAAGCACCCGAGGTCTTTCTACAAGCATAAGAATAAGTGCGGAATAGAGATAAGCATATATTGCGCCCATTGCGATTTTAGCGCCTCTAATAAATTGAATCTATTGTATCATATTAAAGAATTTCATCGCGATGAGGTTTATCCAATTTCTAACAACGTCAGAATGATGGTTAAGAGGAAAAAAATTTTGCCGAAGAGATATACCGAGTAATTTTTATTTACGCGGCCGGTTAGCGGATCGGACGAAACTTTTACCGCGACGTTAAATTTATAGTATATGTATAACATAGAGAATTATCGACATTAAATTGATGTATAAAACTTTCTGGAAAGTTTACATAAATGTATTATAAATTTACATAAATATCAAATTATTTTAAGCCGTGTTGTTCATAAACATTTGATATATAAATATAATAATTATAAATTACTTCTTTTACTAAAGACACATTTCGAATTTTTAAAACTTAAATTTATTTTAAGATTAAAATTTGCCGCGGTTTTGTTAACGTTGATAAGTTTTGTAACGAGTTTCGACTTGTATATAATTTTAATTTAAATATTCTAAACCGTAATTGATCATTTGAAATTTTAAGAAAAGATCGTTATAACATCTATTTTTTTAATCGTATTATTATACTTAATTAAAAATATTATGTATTATTATTATCTAATTATTAGATAATTTGTGACAATTATTATTACTTCGAAAATTATAAAAGCTTACTATTTTACTATTCTACGTTAAGGTTACTCCGTCGTAAATATTATATATAATGAACAATATAAATAACTTGTAAAAGCTCTAACGAGGTTATGGTATAAATAATAATTCAAATTTTTTAATAAAAATGTTTCAAATCTGAATAACTGGCTTTGGGATAAAAATTGGTTTTGGGAATCAGCAGTTGCAGCTGCATAAGATATTTAAAATAATAAAAATTATTGTATGAAATGTATATTGTTAAAACATTTAATAAATAAAACGAATCAACATTATATCGAATTATATATGTGTGCACGTGTGTGTATATATATATATATATATATATATTAATTGTAAAACTTAAAAATTAAGTTATTTTAATAGTTAATATTTATTATAGATAATGTTTAAGAAACTAATTTTTTGAATTAACATTGTTGTTAATTTAAAAAAAAAAAAAAATTCTTGTACATACACTTTTCTAAAGTATAATACAAACAATTTAATCAAATTTTTTTACTACTGTACATTAAGTAAAACGTAAACTTTTTCCACTTTCTTATGCACACTTTTTTTTCTGTATATATTAATGTCTTTTTATAATTAGGTTTGTGTTAAAAAAAAAAAAAAAAAAAATCAAATAAATAAATAATTATGCACCTTATGGTTTTGTAAAATGATTTAATACATAATAGGTGCATAATTGATTTTTATTATTCATTCCAGGTGAAAATCCCGATGGTTATACTTTTACATCCGTTTCCGAAGTGGACTTGAATAAAATAATAATTTCTAATTCAAGAAAGAAGATATCGAACATTATCAATCCTGCTAACAGATTTGTACGTCCATTATGATTAAATTCACTTTTTTGGGCTTATATTACATATATTTTTTTGTTCTCGATAATTATTTACATTTTTCAAAATGTCAGATTGTGAACAATTTACAGTACACAGATATAAATCCTGAGATCATTATGAAAAATTCTTTGAGCATGTCGGCTAATTATGACGAAAATAGATCGCAAGAAATATTTATAGCTAATTTGCCGAACGCCGATGAAAATTCTGATAATCATAGTCACGTTCCTTGCAATCAGGTATGTGAAATGAATAAAAATAAACTAAAACAAATTTACTCAGCATCATAATTATTTAAACAAATAAATTTATTTTATTTAAAATGATTTTTAATTTTCACATGCATCGTAACGATCGGTAAATTGAATAATCTCTCTTTTTAATCTAATTTTAAAAATAATTTACCATTAATATGAAGTAATTTTCATTCGATATTTATCACCCTGTATATGAATTTTGAATTTTTCAAATAAGGACTGGATTCTAATGAATGTAAGGGCTTGGGTAGAAATGCACGACAGAAAGCAGCTAAGGGTGTCTCCGTTGACGAATGTCTTGGACACTGGTGTTGTCGAACCTGGAGATCGACGTGAATTAGTTCGCATAGCTGTCGCTGGAATGGTAGAATTCAACGAAGGCAACCTGTACATATGAGCTTTATGTTTGAAAAATCAAAATTAGCGTTGTAATTTGATTAAAATCTTTATTTTTATGTATAAAATACTATTTTCTGTTTACTTTTTACAGGTATCCGTCATGTCAATTAAAGACGCAATTGGCAAAAGATATAATTACAGCTTTTCCAAAATTACAATCCGCAAATGGTGGTTATGTAAGTGTACTAAAAGATTTTATAACATCATCATTTTCATTGCTGGCTCAAATAATTAATCGTACAATATTCTAACAAAGGAGCACTTTTACGATCCAAAAACAAATCGAGGATTTATAGAATTTAGATTGAAAACGCTTCGATTGAAATTGAATCCATCGGAAAAGAAACGAGCGACAAGTTCACATGTGCGAGAAAGAAAAACAATTAACAAAATGCCTGTAAAAGTTTTAATAAACGAAGAGTTACTCGATGACAAAGAATTCAATTCCAAAGTAAACATATATGCATATTATTTTACTTAAAATAAAAGTAAAGTTTAATATATATGTGTGATTGTATCGTATTTTAGGTGACCGAATTAATGATGTTGACACCAATTGAAGCTAACAAGATTGAAATATTCAGGCTTACCGAAGAGACCAGAGCAAATCGTCAAAGTCAATTAAAAAGAGCATTCGAACCAATGACTTTGACAACTATACTAAATATATATCCTCGTTTTAAAGACTTTGAGGGTGAACTGGTAAGCATAATCGCGTCATCAAAATAAATTTTTTTTTACGAAAGAATTTGTAAAGTTATTATATCCTTGTTCAGATAAAAAGAGAATTTTTAGCGGAATATCCAAAACACGATACATTTTTAGATAAATTTTCAGCGTATTATGCACCGAGAATTTTACAATATGGTTCCTCTACGAAGCCACATCTTTTACAATCGATTCAAGACATCAGCGATAGTCAGTTAATATCTTAAATTAGTAAAGCATTATTCTATTAAAAATTAACTCTTCTGTATCTTCTTTTACAGATAATTTAAAAGCTTTAATTCTTCTCCCCGAATTATTACCTAGTCCAAATTATACCAAAAGAAAAGAGAACAAAAACGTGAGTTTGTTGATTTTTTTTTGAACGACGCGTCGTCAAATAGAATATAATTGTTTTCATCTCTCTTATTAGGAACCAAAGGCTTTGTTCAAAGTTAAGCCAACAAAAACTATACCAAACGAGCACTTACTTCAATTCGTAAACGTCAGTATCGGAATAATTAAATATCTCTTGGCCGATATCAATAATTTATCTTAATTTTTAACTTAACAGGTAGCCAATGAATCAATTTTAAACGAAATTTACGCCAACAGAAAATTTCCTTTCTTACTCTGTTGCATGATCAATCACGAGAGACGTGGAACATTCTACATAAAAACTAATGGGCATTTAATTAAAGTCGGTGATAACGCAATCGTCGCATTCGACGTTCTCCTAAAGCTACATTATTGTTTCGACATACCGTTCGCTAACGATTTGATTTACTTCTACGATTTTATAACCGGCTGTATATTGCAATTGAACGAGCCAAAGGGATGCTGCGTCGCCCTTAACTCGTCGTTAAGCAACGTCACGTTGAGAAACATCGATTCGTCAAATATGTTTATGTTTACGCAATAATTTATTAATGTTGATATGTTAAATGAATATTTTTAATATAAAAGTTAGTTATCAATGGAAATAAAAATCGATAGTTGTTTAGAAAGAAAGTATTTGATAATATAATGTTATGTAGGAATTATATCTAACGGTGTAAATTTAATTTTAAAGGAACATAAAATCTCCTACAATGTTAAAAATTTCGATAGCGTTTTATTATTTTGGCTTGTGTATTTTATATTGTATTGATTATTTGTTAATAAAAATCATTCATATAAATGAAATAACATAATTTAAATAAACAATTTAAATTTAACTTTTCTTTATTAAATTTCAGATAAATTATTATTTTCAATGATACCTATGTAACATAAATCTTTACTATTTTAGGTAATGTGTGGATTATCAAAAAAAATTTTCATTTGTTCAAAGGTGAAATCTTGTATTGATATGTATATATGTAGATAATTTTAATATAAACTTGATAAATTTCACAGAGCGAATATTTTAGAAAAATAAACATACTAACGTTATGTCTTTCAAGTCTCATCGTTAAAATATCCGATAAGCGGTTATCAACATGGATTGAATAATAAAATCAATAAACAACTGAATAAATTAAGCAAAAAATGTGAAACTTTCCATGAATTTAAATATAAAAAATGCGACGCGGAAATGCCTTTTTTCTAATTATGGTAATAAAGTTAGATAATGCAGCTTCAATTTTATTATAATTGTTTTTTTTTTTTTTTTTTTTTTTTTTTATATATATTTTAAATATTATTTGATTATGTTTTGTTAAATCTGTATGTTGTACATGTATATATTTAAATTATTGTAGTATAGAATATTTATTTTTTAAAAATTATAATTTTTTATAATTTATAAAAAAATTTTATTTGAAGTTTGAAATAGTTGTCATTTATTTGCTAAATAATAAATAAATTATTATGCATTATTTATACATGTTTTAATAACACGTTTATAAACTGATGTTGTCAACCTTTCATGTTACTATTATGTTAAAATTATTCCTATAACAATTCCCGTTTGAGTTATTATTATTAATTTAAATTTTAATTATACTTACACATTATTTTTATAGTTTTTAAAATCATTATCATTTTAAGTTCCTCCACAATTTTTTGTTTTTTTTTTCGCATTCTCTAATACTAACATTTTTCACAATTTGCTTTTCAATCGTAACATAATTACCGCGATGTAAAATACCTAAACTTACCATTTTTTGTTTTTTTTTTTTTTTTTATTTACGTAATCTTTATAATATTATTGTTTACAGGTGGTACTTCCGAGATGAAACCATTTTTAAAGATCCGAGAAATTAGGTCTCTAAGGTCTTCCGATTACGTGTCTGACTTCTCAAGGGGTAAATATAATTTTTGCTTTTTATTTTTAGTTTAATCAGAATCAATGTTTCACATAATTTTTTTGCAGATTTGAAGTGCGAGGATTCTTTTTCATCCGATGAACTTGATACGGACGATGATTTAAAAGTGGAAGACATATCTCCTTTTGAATTAAATTTTTCAAGTTCGTAATTTTTTTTCTTTTATTTCATTTATTAAATAGTTTATGTTATGATTCATTTATGACTTTTTTTTTTATTTTTTTTTTTTACATAAGTTATTATTATGGTATTATTTTTATCGCAGATGATTCGGATGAATATAATCCTGAAACGGATGAATGGAGTAGTCAATCATCTACTAAAAGTAATAAAAAATTAGGTATGCATTAATTTTATAAAAATATTCTTATAAAAAATTTAATTTTTCTATTCAAAGTCGTTTTTTCATTGTATTTATTAAAGCAAACATTTGGATTGTGTGCGTATTTGTTTGAATATTAATTATATAATATATAAGATACGATAGAAATTTACGTATTATTTTAATTTTATTAATTTTATAAAACTTTATAAGAGATATATGTTATTATTTTTAAAACATTTATTATATCATTTTATTTAAATTCAATAACGTTTTTTATTTAATTATTTTGAATAAATTCAATTTTTTATAAAAAAAAAAAAGAAGTAAGTAAACCGATCGAATAAATTGAATATTATATAAACTACGTTATCTTAATCAATTACAGACGACAGTAACCTCATACACCTCTACTGCAAGGTATGCAATATATCATATCCACGAAGTCCAAAGCCACAATCGCGTCTGAAGCAGTGCGGCACCTGCAAAAGTATTCTCCTTCATCAATGCGCGCGTTGTCCCGACAAAATCTACACGGCTCATCAATCGGCGCTGCGTCACGTACAAGGCGAATGCGTTAATCCGCAGACGCTGCGCTGCTTCTTCTGCGATTACAACACGGCGCGGAAATATAGATTGGTCAAGCACATCGAGAATCGTCACGGTAATAGGCAAAAAGATTGGAACAAGGTACAAAATATCGTGCGCAAGATGAAGGTCACGCAGAGGAGGCGATTCAAAAAATGTCCGATATGTGCCAATAAGTTCAAGACCTTGGTCAGATACGAGAAACACGTGAAGAAGTGCATGGATAAATGCATCAAGGTCGAGTGATTCGTAAAGGGAGCGAATCGAATCGGCTGTGTTGTGTTCAATGTCCAATGGAAAATTTATAGGTTTTTCACGATGGTCGGTTAATGCTGGGTCGGATAGAATATTTTTGTACAAGCAGAATATTAACATACTTGAAACATACATAAAAATGTTTTTTTACCCATTAGAGCACAAAGCTTGCATAAATTTTATTGAAAATAATGAAAACTTGGGATAATCTAAACGATGCAGTGAGATAAAATCAATGGATATTCAGTATGAAAAGATAAATAAATTTTTCTATCGTAAAATTAAAATATATCGCTGTTCGATTTATCGAATACATTATTTTTCAATGGGTCAAATACATATATATATATATTACATTAAATTTAATAATATAATTGTTTATTTTAAAATTTGTATGAAATTAAGAAAAATGCTATCGCCGAAATCTCTATTTTTTATAATTACATAATTTAAATATATTAATATAGATATATGTATATTTTATTGTTGACAAACATAAAATACTATTTTACGAACAAATAAATTTGAAGTTACTTGGAATCAAAGAAATAAAGAATATGTTGTTTTTTTTTATAAAATTGTATATTATTAAAAATATAACAAATTTATTTATTACTTATTAATTCAATAATTGCTAATCAGTAAATTAATTCTAAATTTACTAAATAGATAACGAATAAAATTTAAGAAAAGCGAAAGAGTAATAATTGAAAAAATTTATATAAATATTAATGTTAGAAAATAAGTGCAATAAATATATATATATATATATTACAGATTAAATCATATAAAAACGATGATATAATAGATAAAATTATTATTTTGAGCGCCAGCTCAATTATTTTATTAATTTCTTTTATAATAATTTTCTATATGTAAGTGTCTTAATATTTACATTAATACGGATTAATAGTATTTTTCTGCCCTGGTGCGAAAGGCCTTTTCGTACCTTCCTCAAAGTTTTTTTTCCGAGCGCTGCTCAAGGAAGGCACGAGGACGCCTCTCGTATCAGGCTAGAATAATATTTTTCATGCCGATACCTCGAAATCTGTTATCAAAGTTGGCATTTCGAGGTTAGGAGCGTGAAAAATATTTTAAATCCATTAAACGCGTTAAATCTGCGTTTTGGGAGATTTTTAAACAAAATCAATGTAAAATGTTTAGATTTTAGGTCAATATAATCGAGTTTAACTGACAATAATTTGCGATCATACGTTATTCTCAAATTTATGCTAAAAAGCGTAGTATTTCAAATTTAGGATACATTAAAATCTCGGAGAATTTAATTCTACTTATGGGTTTGGAGAGAAATTTTTTCATTTCTCTATGTAAATTTTTCAAACATATTTATCCATTAGCAAATTATAATAAGTGTTTATAAAAGTAAAAAAAATATGAATAAGTTGATTATATCGTTAATCTATTTGACATTATAGATAAATGTTTATCATAATTGAAATATGTAATAATAGCTGATAATGTGTGGATTGAAATTTAAATTTTATATTAATAAAAAATAAAAAATGCAAATTGTATCAATTTATTTATTAAACTCAAAAATTATCCAATTATTCATTTCTAAAAAGTAAAGATCAATTTATTTTGAAAAATTTCATATTATGAAAAAGTAGATAACTACATTTATATTTAAAGAAAGATGAAAGCAGACGTATAAAGAAATATGAAATGTGACAAATAAATCTGATGATGTAATGTATTTGTGTGTAACTTTATCCATTTAACTCTCAACTTTTTTATTTATAACTTGGCAAAAAAAAAAAAAAAAAAAAAAAACAAATTTTTTTTTTTACTTTTTTGCTGTTTGATGCTTGCTAACATTTTTAAATTATTGAACAAAAATTTTTTTTTTTTTTTTTCCGTCGAATGATTGCAATGTATCCAAGATTTTCTATTTAATGTCTAAAGAGTTTAATAATTTTATTATATTTAAATAAAATGACAATTATAAAATTAATCATGAAATTTAATTTAATTTTTGCTATGAAATTAAATTATGATGTAAACGTTTCATTAAAGGTTCATAAATTGTTTTTAAAATCATTTGAAAAATAAAATAAATTTCAAATTTAATTGCAAAATTTTAAACAATTATGTATTAAACTTGTAATAAATTTTACTTCACCTAGTTGTACAAAATTCATTTTTATTTTTCAGAAGAAATTACAATTCATTCATTAAAAGGTTTTTCATCAAAGAAGAGTTTAATTGTGATTCGAAAGAATTCGAACCAAGTTATAAAAGTGACGACAACATTGGTTTGTATTTATTAACGGGCTTTTAATTGATCAATAAAATATCGCTACTTTATTTACTATTCCTGATTGTAGAATCCGCACCGTCAAATGTGACATCTGCGGATAAATTTATTTCAAACAAAACAATGGGAAAAACAAACGTCGTGCAAAATTTATGCAGGAAAAAAACGAGCTTTATAGGTAACTAAAATAGTGTATTACCGAATGATTTTGATAATCATATTTTATTCCCTGTTGATAATATCTATAATTTAAAGGTCGATCCGTCTGCAGTCTGATAAACGCATATTGCACACAATGCGGTCGCGCGACGAAGAAGCCGGAAAATTACAGATATTTATTATTACACTGCAAGGAGTGCGGCACTCAATTAAAATTCCAATGCGCGATATGCGGTCGTTTGTACGAGGTGTTCGAAAGTGCGCGCACTCACGTAAGTTACTCTTGCATTAATCGCACCATTAAGATCAACGCCGATGTCAACTGCCAGAACGAAGGTCGAGTTTACAAATTAAGACCGCAATCGCGAAAACGGACGAAATGTGGCAAAAAGATTCGTCTCGTATCTTGCAAGTTCTGCAATGTACAAGACGCAAACAAACCAGCAGGTCAAAAGGCACATGAATCACCGTCATCCCGATCAGCAATACGATGGACCAAGCAGATTTTTAGAAAGTCACGTGTGCTCAATTTGCGGAAAATCTTACATGTATAAGAATTCTCTTAATCGTCATTTGAATACGTGCAAAATTTTAATGGTTAAAGTTGAACATCCGACGGTACACGATTCTTAGACCTCGAAAGAAAAATTTTTAAAATAAATTTCTTTAACTTTTTATAACTTGTTTTAGGATTTCTAATTAGAAAAGTGTGCAATGTTTAGTTTATTCTTAATTCTTTTCAGGAGTTACATTTGTCAAATTTTAAATGGCGGCAATCAACTAATAACCTGACTATTCAATTCAAATTATTAAACTATAATATTCAACGATATTAATAAATGTTATTTATCGTACGCAACAATCAAGCATTAACATATTCATTAAATAATTATTAAGAAGATGATTATATCGCTTAAATGTGTACAAAATATATTATAAAATTTTGAATTGTTTTGAATTAATGTATTTCATTATTTTTAATAAACAATAAATGAAAAATTTACATTTATAAACAATGTTTTTATTGAACTGTCATGGTACTTTAAAATATTTTTATTGCATAAATTTTTTCTTGTATTTAAATCCTAATACGTTTAACTAATTAATTTGGGCATTGTGTTACAGATTGCGGAGAATCTTCATCAAATTTTTCTCCTATTTTCATCAAAGAAGAAATTAATTTACATACGGATAACTGCCATTCTAACTTGACGAGTTTTTTTGGTAACCATTTCAATCGTGTACACAATAAGCCAATCATTTTAATAAATAATTCATAAAAATATTTTTCATCGTTTTAGAAAGTAAAAACATTGATTCCTGTGAACAGAGTTTTATCGACGATAGTGACGCGAAAAAACAATGGATAGAACAGCTAGTAGATTGCTGTCAAATCTTAATCGACTGTCCAAAGTGTGGAGAAAACATTCGAAATACGAGCGTCAGCAGGCATAAAAAAATATGCGGCTACGAGTCTGTATTTCAATGTCCAATATGCAAAATTACCGTGACTTCGAAAAAACTTCTCGTCTCTCACATACTCTGTAAACATGATATCGAAAAAACGGACTGTAAAACAAAACGATACGATAGCAAAGTGAAAGACGAGCCCAAATGGAGCACCGACTCGATATGCAAAGAAAACGAGATAATCAAAAATCTTAAAATCGACGATATCCAAAGTAAAATACCGATGGAACAAACGTTTAAATGTACCCTCTGCGATTTCGAGATTCGAGCACGAGATTCGGGAACAAGTTGAACTTTCAAACCCGAGCTCGAGTTCCATTGTTCGTTTTGTACATTGCAAATGCTATCGTTATTCCGACAAACGTGGTTTTGACCGATACCGATTTATTTAACCAAAATGTAAATTATCCTTTTTATCGAGATGTCGTTGTAAAATTTGCGAACGAAACTATCGGCGCAATGACGGGTTCGATTATTAATCTAAAATATTCCAGCATCTAAAGCTTTGCATAACGAAAAATCTCTCATTCGCGATGAGACAATAAATATTTTTATTAAAGTTTGTGTTTTAATGAGTTGTAATGGGTTGATGATCTATTTACGGGCTATTTATGAGTACTCTATAATTTATAAAGATTTAAAATTGATGGATAATTTCGGATATTTATCAAGATTAAAATACATATTTATTTATTATTTGTGTTTAATAATTCTGCACTTACATGATTGTAGAATAAAAAGAAGATTCGTTTTCAGTTACGTTGATTTATTAATTTATTTGTTCATTTGATGTAAGATTAAAATACATTTACCTATTGTTTACTTTTAAGAATATTGTACTTAAGATTATAATAAAATGAAAAAAAAAAAAAAAAAAAAAAAAAGTTTTCGTAGAGCTATGTTGAAATTTGTTATCGTCTATTTATCGTTATTTAAAATTTACAAAAACGAAATTGAAATCAATGTAATTTGTAATATAATTTTATACTTTGCAAATAATAAAACGCCTGATTATTTATTGACACTCATATAAGTTTTTAATCCTTTAACTTTTGCTAATGTATGTTTATATTATCTAAAGTATTATTTTCAAATAATTTTTTATCTTCTTTTTTAACTTTTTAATTAACACGACTATTGTATTTCTTTTTTTGCAGAAGCTGTCGATGAAAAAAAACACCAAGACGATGATTTGATTAAATTAGAGGATACTTCAACGCGTCCCTGGTATTCAGGTAAACGCATAGTTTTGCTTAAAAAAAAAAAAAAAAATTCTTTGTCGTAATAAATTTTTCAAACGATGTTTCAATTCAGGTAGCAAAAAACAAATAAGGAGACAAAAGCAAAAATTGAAAGCCCAGATGTTTAAGAAAATGAATCGATTTTTTGACAAGCAAAAAGAAATTCATCCATTGGTCGAAGTAAAAGAAGAGATGCCGAAAGTGCAAATGCAAGATTTGCAAATGTCGATTTGTCAATTTTGCGGAAAGCGTTTTTACACTTATGCTAAATACGAGCATCATATGGCTACGGAATGTTCTGGCAAAAAATAGATTTGATCGTTATTAATGATTTTATCTTATTGTGCGAGTAATCACAATCTTCAATGTTGATGGATTATGAATTATTCCATAATTTACTTTTTTTTTGTTTTATAACTAATAAATCTTAGTAACACATTATTATTGTGTATTGTGCTAGAATGTATTCTATTAATGAAAATAAATGAGTTACATAATTACCTAAGACCTTTAATTTTATCCTATTCAATCTCTATTTCACGTGCACTAAGTTTCACCGTATTTCAAATCGTTCATTATTTTCAATAATCCAAAAAAAAAATGCTTATAAAAAAATAACAAAATCATGATATTATACAAATAAATTCTTACAAAAATTTTTTACTTTCAGGTTTAATCATTATTGAAAAACTAAGCAAGAAAACTGAAAAATTGATCGGTACTACTGAAAATTTTGAAGATTCAAAGCACACGGGTAACGTATTAAAAATTAAAAACATAAATGAATTATGTCATTCGCTCGTTAAAAAAAAAAAAAAAAAAAAAAAAAAAAAAAAACAGCAACAACAACAACAACAAAAATTTATGTTTCAGATGAAGAAGTCTACGACGTAGATGATAATGATTCAGATGAGTGTTTCATCGAAAATGGGATAGGTAAATCTTTAATTTAAAAAATTAGCCTTTATTTGTGAGACGAAAAATCGATTGTCATAATTTTTAAATCTGAAATATATTACTTTTCACATAGACGATGATGATTTGTACACATCAAATCCTTCGTACGTTAAAGAAGAGATAGACCTAGCGCCAGATGATCTTCATTACATAGAGATATCAGATAGTTCTGGTGCGTATGTAACATAAAACGCACATTTAATTTTTTTATTTAATTATTTTTTATTAGTATGTTGATGTAATTAATTTTATTGCAGACGATGCAACGAATGACAACGCTAGCGATATCGTTGCATTAAAAACCGTGCTCGTGAAAAATACAAATATAGATAACAATTCTATGAAGAATGAAATAAGTCATGGTAATTATAAAAAAAAATTTTTTTTTTCCGAGAATATGGTTCATAAATAAATCTTTGGTTCTTAAATCTTGATTTATACAATTAACGTTTAAAAAAGCTCGTAATTTTTGGTATTCTTTATCCAAATGTTTTTTACATCAAGCAGTATTCTTTTTTATATAAATAAATAAATAAATAATTTAAATCAGATGATAAACATACATTACTTAGTAATATCTAATGTGTCGATAAAAATGAATATTGAAATAGATTACATTTAAATCAGTATACCGATTAACTTGATATTAATTTTGAATAATTAATCAATAATAATTCTTTAACTTTTCTTGTCTCATTGACATAATCGTATTCGAGGTTTCGCTTATGTCTCAAAAAAAAAAAAAAAAAAAAAATGTTCAAATACCCATCGTAAGCTCATAAAACGAAATTTTTATTTCAGAAATGAAAGAAAGAATCGATCTGAACTGTAAGGAATGTTCCATCGCTTATGAAAATTCTCCGCTACCGTTGGAAAACAAATGCGTAAAGTGCGGCGGATTTTTGTGCTTTCGATGCAAAGCCTGCAGCGAGAATTTCGAGGAACTGGGTCAGTGCCTTAATCACCAAAACAAAATTTGTTACAGCTCAAGTGCCTTCAAATGTAACGAGTGCAATTACGTAACATACGTTAAACGCCAGCTGACGCGTCACGTTAAGCTTAAACACACTTACGTGATGTGCTCCAAGTGCGATCAGCTGTTCATGCAGATAAGCATATACAACCATCGTAAGTTTTGCGGCAAGGAGCCGCGCTTCAAGTGCAACGAGTGCCCTTTCGTCACCCATTTCGAGTACAATTTCCGTCTTCACATGGCGGCCAAGCACACCAATCACGTTTATCCGAAATGTAGCACCTGCCAAAGGATGTACCTAAGCGATAAACATTTGGCGCGTCATCGCAAAAGCGGATGCAACAGGCGCAAGGGTTTCTTCAAGTGCGATCATTGTCAATACGTTTGCCGTCACAGGGTCACGATGGTCAAGCACATGAAAACACGTCACGTCGAATTGTATCCCACGACGAAATTTTCATGCGACATTTGCGACGAAAAGTTTCATTATCTCGGACACTTGAGACATCATGAGAAAAATCGCCATCCGCATATATACAAGCAAAAGGTTTTCACCTGTAAAAAATGCGGCATTGATTATTTCACTTTGAGCCACTTGAAGCTACATATCGAGCTTAAGAAGTGCTTGTAACGTACCGACAATAAAAATGTTGGCTTGATAAAGCAATAACAAGCAATATTAAATATTTTTCGTTTTCCAAAGCAATTATTTTGACTATATATCGATACTTTTATCTAAATATTATATATTTCGTTTTTTTTTTTTTTTTTTTTATTCTTTCATTATTAAATATTATTCATGTTCTAAAATAATATCATAATTATATTTTTTAATTTAACCATTGATAATTTGATAGCTTAAATATATTTATAATAATAAAAATTTAATTGTTATACATACATATTTATATATAAAAACAAAACACGTTACAATTTTAAAAAAGTGCACTTAATTATATCTGTAAGTTTTATAGAAAGTATATATGTATACGCACACAATATTGGAATCAAATTCCGCAAAAGAAAAATTTTTAAAAAAAGTTTTCAAATGTTAAACTACTGTTCCTTAACCTCTATGTACATGTTGATTGTAATTGAAAGTAAATAATAAATTTTAATTCAGCACCAATTTGATTCTGCGCCAATGATTCGTTAAATTCTAATTCCTCTAAGTTAATATCAACTTTTTCTTTTATAAAATTATTATAAAGGGTACGTATATCCAATCAATTTTCAAGTTGTTTACGAAACAATTCAATATTTAACCAATTTATTGTTAAATTTTTTATACTATTGGTCGGATAAATCATGAAAATATTTTAAACAAATAATGTAAAGAAATACGCTAAAATATATTTAAATTAGTCTATTCTTTTTAAATTTCATACAATTTTGTGACAGTAATAATAAATAAGATTGAGAATAAATTTTTTCATAATATTTTTTAATTTCAGGTAACAGCTAGTCACCAATTTGATAATCAAGCAAGAAAAAACGCTAATTACGATGCTAAATAAATGATTCGCTGTTAAATGTGCAACGATTTTAATTTCAATTAATATTTACCATTTTAAAAATCAAACGTTACACGTAAAAATGAAAAGGTAAAAATTATGATCTGTAACTTCTAATAAACAAAAGCAACTTACAGAATTTAATAAAAACTGTACATATTAAATCTAAGTTAATAACAATGTTAATTTACATTGACGCACAAAAATATAACATAACAATAATGAAAGTTTACGCGCGCGATAAACAAGTACAATATAAACTAGCAAAAAGTGTAAGAATGAAAGCAATAAAAAATATCCACACGAAAAACTTGAGGTAAAAAGCACGATTAATCGAACTAATGGCCACTATATAGGTACATAACGTATTAATTGAATCGCATTAAAACGCGAAAGCGTCCAGTAAATCCAACAGCTACGGTATAAAAAGGCATACGTGTGAACTGAAAAATTTTTCAATTTCCTTAATTTCAGAAAGTCAGCTGAATAACGTAGCAACAACTTGGCCTCATCGTCGCACGAAGAGCGTTTACGAGGCGGGTCAATGCTTCGGCGACAACGCGACTAGCGAAAAATTTCCCTGCAACAATTGCACGAGCGTCTTCAGCCGTAAGCGCAATTTGTACTATCATCAAAAGTACGAGTGCGGACAACCGCCGAGATTTCAATGTCCTTATTGCCGTTATCGTACGAAACATCAGTCGAACGTTCGGGCTCACGTGAGACGGATGCACGCCGGTCGCGAGGTCTACTTCATCGACGTCGGCAGGCAGGAATTCGAGTCGGGATTTTAAATAACTTTTTTTTTTTTTTTTTATTCGGTCTCGTCGTTCCTTTTTTTTTTTTTTTTTTTGGCTCAAGAGAAGCTAGTTTGTTACAGTTGTGATGAGATTCTTCTTTTACTTGTGTTTTATGGATAGTAATTTTATGTAGATAACTTCCATATTGACATGGGTAATTTTCTGTCTTTTTCTTTCATATTTTACAAAAGAAACTGAACTATTATACTTGAGAGATTTAATTTAATTGAAATAATATAGTTTACAGATCTATTTTAAAAAAAGTTAATCTTCATTCCGATGTTACAAAGTAATTAATCATTACTCAACCGAGCTATAGACAAATTCAAATACTATTGATTACAAATTCAAAGTGAGAGATTAGAAAAAAGACTGTCTGTCTAATTAAACAAAATAAAAATTTTTTAAAAACGGCGAATTCTTTCTTCAGAATATTGTAAAATACTTTCAAATCTGTATTAATTTTTGTTCTATTAATTGATATATAAATTTTAAGTATGTTATAAAAATTATTTAAATGCATATAAAAATAAGGATTTTTGTTTTAACGTTTTTTTTTAAATATATATATATATATATATATATATATATATATATATTTATAGAAATTCTAAAATAAAACTACAAAGAATCCTTGACAATTATTTCTTAGCATTGTACAGTTTTTACAAACTTTTACAAAAAAAAAAAAAAATATTAGTTTGTTTATCGAGAATAAATCAAGAATTAAGATATAAATATAATAATATTATATGCGATTCGATATCGTAATAAAATTAACAAGAGTTGAAAAATATATTGTATAAGTACATATATACTCAAAAAATAATGATCAAAATTAATTCAATTAATAAAATCGCCTTGAATGTTTGCTCTGTTGAATTAATATGACATTTATTTCATTAGTATTATTATTAAGTATTATTTTACAAAAAAATAAAAAATATTATTAACTGATATTTAATGAAATTTTCATGAAATTATATTTATATTTGAGATAAATAATATATTAAAATATTAAGATTATAAACATCGGTAAGAAGTAAACGAAGTTGACTTTAACTTCTTACCGATATTTAATTGTAACATATTATTGTTGTCGCAGCTTTTTTAAAATTTTAAAAATGTATTTTTTCTTGACTTGAAATAAATAAAAACAATCGATATTTGTATACGAATTAAGTCTAATTTGAATTTACAATCCTAACGTCCTTCACAAAGGAATTATTTTTGCACACAGTGATTTTATAAAAATGTCATTTTACTGCATCGCATAAAATTTATTTTACTTCATGGCATGAATATTATCATTTATAAAATAAGATCGATTAAGAAGATAACGTTCCAAAGGAAAAAAAAAAAAAAAATTAAATAAATAACTAAACATGTAATTTAAAGCAAAAAAAACAAAAAAAAAAAATACAGCCAATGAAAAATATACAATTAATACCAAAACTAAAAATTTTTCATTTTAGATTTTCAGCACGAAGACGATCCATTAAAACCAACGCGAAGACAGCGCCGAACGAGTACTCAAACTTACAATTGCCTAAACTGTCCATCGGCCTTTTCATCGAGACATTCGTTGCGTCATCATCTTAGGCACGAGTGTTGTCGCGATCCCCAATACTGTTGCCCTTATTGTCCTTATCGCGGCAAGTGGAAACCCAACGTTAAGAGGCACGTTGTGCACCTTCACAAAAATAAACCGGTAAACGTTATCAACGTCGCCATGGATCGACAAACGAACGATTCGGGTTATGACAACGTTTGAAGCGATCATTTTTTTATTATTAAAAATTTGAATTTTGAATATTGATTTTTGTAAGTTAGAAATATGTATATTTACCGGAAAAAAAAAAAAGTGTATTGTGTATATTCAATTTTATTCTCTTGCTAGTTAAAAATGAATAAAAATTGTTATAATTAAATAATATTGAATCAAACAATTCATTATCATAAAAACTTTGTCGTCTACGCTAAAACAATTTAATAATTGTAAATTTTGTAACTATGCAATCAATTTGTCGATGTAAATATATTATAAATGTATTAAGTAGTATATAAGTGTAAATTATTGTTAAATTTTTTTTCTGTGTATAATTTAATAAAACGTAGAAACATCAAACGAATGCATTTGCCATTTTATTATATTTTCTTGTATTTACGTGTGAATATCAAAGCGTAACTTTTAAGAATATTTACAGAAAATATTTAGACATCGACTGTAACCAGTTATCGAAAAAACGATCGTAGATCGGCAAGCAACGATTAAAAAGTCGTGCGTTAGAAAGGGAATATAGTATCACTGTTGGAGAGCAATTTTTCTACGTCAAAAATCATTGCAAAAATCTTAAATAAGAATTCACATCGTCTGTATTGGATACTACGGAAAAAACATGCTGTGAATATATTTAAAAAAAAAAAATATGAATAAAACTTTAAAATTGAATTATTTTATAATAATTAACCGTCGTCATTACAATTTTTATTTCTATGTATTTTATTGCGTTTATTATTTATGCCGCATTGGGTAATGATAAACAAATACATATATACATACGTCAAACATTATCACTCGAAAGTATAAATAAACAAAGATTTCTTTAAGATTCTTCTAAGATAATGAATCTAAAACGACTAAACTACCGACACTCGAGTATCGAGCAACAACACCAATACAAACATCTTTTCTCTGTTCGCATGTAAAGCAACATGGAGGCAGCAACAGCAACAACAGCAACAACATCATCATCATCAGCAGCATCAATCGTCGAACCCAACAAAACCATTGTGTCGTCGTCGTCGTCGTCGTCGCAGCCTGATAACAACCGCCGAGCATCGGGAGCTCATCTCGGAGATAATCGAATTACCTATACCCTGCGACAGACCCGACGATTTGACGACGTATCGCGGAACACCGAAAAACTTCCAATGCCCAAAGTGCCCGAAACGTTTCTCGGCAAAGAGCAGCGTCGTACAGCATATGAAGTACGATTGCAACAGATTGCCAAGATTCGCCTGTCCTTATTGCAGCATGCGAAGCAAATGGCCTTTCAGCCTTTACAAACACGTGCGTAAGGTACATCCCGGATTTCGGGTGTTCTGCAACGATTTGTTTAGAAACGAGACGATTCAGTGATCGAGTAGGAGGAGATTAGGCTGGATTATTGGCTTATTGGTTACTTGAAAATAAGAATTGTGATTCCTAATTGTTATGAGTACATATCCAAACGCGTATTAAGTACGTAATATTTTAATTCGATCAAAATTTTTAATCAAATTTAGAAATTAATTTCGATTTTAATAAAAGTCGATTTTTATGAATGAATAATTCTATCGATAGCGCAACGTTATTTTATGCAGCATAACACATATTTTCCAAACCGTTTGTATAATGCAATTATTATTTATTTGCAAAATAAAACATTGCTATATTTGATTTTATTTATTTATTTATTTATTTATTTTTTTTTCGATAAAAATAAAACGGAAATAAACGGCGAAAGGTGAAGTGTGTTTTCTTAAATACTCAAGTACGGTTTGTTGTGATTAAACGATTTTGATAACAATAGATATAGATTTTATAATTTATTGAATTAAGCGTATATATTTAATAAAAAACAATACATAAAATATTTATTTTGCCGATGTACAGAAGATAACTGAAAAATAGTTGCTCAATGTTACATATTATAATAATACCATACTTATTTTAAATTATTTATTTTTAACAGCTTTGTTGCGATTATAAAAGTTTGTAAACACTTTAATAATCAAATCGTTTTGAAAAAACGTTAAACGAACATTATAAAATTTAAAAACTATGTCGAATCGCCTGCCATATTATTTAAATATAATATATTATCGTTGTAATTATAAAAAAGTAGAATATTTTCTTCTCTACGACGACTAGTGCTATAACAAAATCTGACTAATGTAAAACAAAATGATAAATAAATAAAGATAAATTATTTATCGCAATCGAATTTGTATAATTTATCCAAATCAAATATATTTCTTGTTTATTTTGAAATATATTTATTTTATAAAATTTATTCGAATTTATTTCTTAATTTATTTAGCATTAATCGTTTTATAATTTTTTTTCACATTTAATTGTAAAATTAAGTATAAATTTAAATATCAAGCAATAAACAGTGTAAAGTACCGTAACAAATTTTATCTACCGTTACATAAAAAATGTAAATATTTTATTTAATGTTTAATTATAACAATATGTTGTATGAAAATTAATTAAAAATATATAAAAATAAATGCATCAAAAAATATCGATCGAAGCACGCCAATTTTAATCCACGTAAATTGAACTAACGCCGCACTTTCTATTTTCTGTTTACAGAATTCGACGAAAACTTTTCAAACGCGAATTATTCAAGAAGGACAACAACCAACCAAGATAAAAATATATCGAATTGTTCAAGAAACAAACTTCCGTCCGTCCGACAAAGCCAGCAATAATCAAAAAAGTTTCCGCGTCCAAAATATCCAAGCAGCTTTACTTATTTGAAAGGTTTATCGACGCATATTAAATACGAATGTGGCCAGCAGCCGATATACAAGTGTCCTTCTTGCGATCACATGAGCAAATGGATGAACAACGTTTATGAAGACGTGCGCACGAAGCACGAGGGCGAGGAAGTCCGTTACGATGTTAATTGGTAGAGATGCGACGAGATATCTCGAGTGTTTATTTTTATGCGCGAGTTAAAGTCAAAAATTTATCGGTTCGTTAAATTACTTTTGTACGACGAGGTACTTATAACAGTTAAAATCTATTCCGTATGATAAATTTTGAATGCGAAAAAAAAAAATAAAAAAAAATAAAAAAAAATAAATGAAATAAAATAAAAGCAAAATTTATAAAATATAAATTTTATACGATGCAAATTATATTTTATAGTAAAATTTTACGATTATTATAATAATATAATTTTATAACTTTCAACGTATTTATAAGTTCGAATTAAATAATCATAAATTTTACAAATAATTTAAATTCAATATTTATATTTTTTAGATAATCGATATTGCAAAAGGGAAAAATATAATTATCATCGAAGTATTTTGATACAAAGTGAAAAAAATATCAAAAATCTCTTTTCAATGGTTTTAATTATGGAACGACAGAGAACATACAGACATATACAAGAATAGCATATTTTACCGAAAAACAAACATTCGTCGTTGTATGATACAAATATAATGATTAATGTTTTCTTGAAATTGTTGAAAAATTTCATTTAATGCCACGATAATCGTATGAAAAAATCAAAAGATTATCAGTTGATAATCGTTTGTAACTTTAGTAAATATTCATATAATATTATTTAGTTAATCACTCAAAAAACATTGTAATTTCTACCACGTACACTTTACACTTATATTTATTTCCTTGTAAATCTAATGTCATAAAAAAATTCTCATCTAATCTTTCACGCGTATTCTATTTTTCCTTTCTTTCTTTTTTTTTTTTTTTTTTTTTTTTTTTTTTCTTTCTTTTTTCTAGTAAACCAATCTCAACTATTAAACCAACATCGTCAACAAAACTTTTGGACGCTTACGTCAAACGAGAATTTCCGTTGCACCAAGTGCTCGAGATCTTTCAGCGTTTACAACAGCCTTTATCGACACTCGCGTTACGAGTGCGGCAAAGAACTGAGATTCGGCTGCTGTTATTGTCCCTACGTCACCAAACATACCACCAGCGTTTATCAACACGTAAGGAGGATGCATCGGGGATGCGAGCAAGCTTGCAAAAATTGGCAAAAATGACGTTTGAGGTGGATATGCGAGACTTGCTAGAATTGTTTCTTTTAATTTTAGCGGAGTGTGACAAGCGTTTCGTCGACGTTGGTTTTGTTTATTATATCGCGGATAAAAAGAAAAGAAAAGAAAAAAAAAAAAAAAAAATGAAAAGTCGCGAGGGTTCGATTGAACTTCATATGTATGGACGTGTTTAATGTTTCTCATATTAAAAAGTGCGTGCGTTAAATTCTTATGTTGCACTTTTTTTCTTTCTTTTTTTTTTTTTTTTTGTTACAGCTGAGTTTTTGCTAATTTCATCGCCCTGTTAAACGACGATATATTATTCTTCGAATGTTTTGAAAGTATTTATTGTACAAATATAATATATCACAATCGGCAATTATAAACCATGATTTAATAAAATTATTGAAAAAGTTGAAAGTGTACATTATTCATTGGAAAATAAATGAAAAGAGAGAAATTAATATCTCTAAACTGACACGTTTTATGATCAATCGAATCGATTAAAATTTATTTCTTATTTATAATAATATCCAACTTATTTGTGTATCGTGTGTTGTGTACATTAGTTCTCGATTTTTATCTTTATAATATACGCATAAGTATACATTATAATCTATAATACATAAGATAACCGACCCGATGGAAAGTAATGTCGAATCGAAAGCTCTTAAACCTACACGAAAAGGTCGAGTTATAATTTTACGTTAAAACGATAACGAAAAATTCAAACTAATGAAAAATCAATCTTTATTTTTCTCTTAATTCTAGATCCAGTGCTCGCGACGTCGCGGTTTTACCCAAGAAATCATCATCATCGCATCAGAGTCGGGCATCAAGAGGAACGTTATCCATGCCCGAATTGCAACAAAAGCTACGGTACTAGAAGCGCGATGAACGCCCATTATAAGTACGATTGTGGAAAACCGCCGAGATTTCAATGCCCTTACTGCGGCAAACTCAACCGTAAGAAGTTCAATTTGCAGGATCACATTAAGCGCATTCATCCGAATCGGCCGATTATTTGCAACACGCGTTTTTGAGACGTTTTTTTTTTTTTTTTTAGGATGAGATGGGGGTATAAGTGATATAAGATGAGGCTAAGTTACACTTCGAATTTAGTTACTATAACTTTATAAGATTCGTGTGAATTACTTTAATTTTTTTTTTTTTTTTTTTTTTTTTTTTTTTTTTTTTTTTTTTTTTTAATATTATTCATCGTAATTGATATTTGATTAATTGCAGAAACGCTCGTCAAGAAAAAGTTGGACCAAATGTAAGAAGTCGAGACAATTCCTTCTAACGTATTTACTTGGCTTAATTCGATTTTCGGTGATTACATATCCTAAAAATTTAAAGATTATTACGTGGAGTTTGACAGATCTCGATAATTAAAATCGTTATTACAAAGACATTTTGTAATTTTTACGAGAATTAATTTACTGGAAAAACATTTCAAAACTTAATTGGAACCCGTAAAATTATGGTGTCTCAATCGTAGTTTTGATATCATGAAATCTGCTTTAAAAAAATCGACAAAGGAAAAAATAATGAATTTTTATTTATTAAATAAGAAAAAAAAAAGAAAGAAATTATAGGTATTTGACAAAATAAAACGGATGATTTTTAAAAATTTAAAATACGTTTTTTTTTTTTTTTTTTAAGATCATTGCTAATAGTCGGCAATGCACGACATCACTTCCTCAAATATTATATGAACAGCTGATAAAAAATTGCTTTTGAACAATACTTTTCATTCATTGGCCTATTGTGATAACCATTTACATTTTTACACTTTTAAATAAAATCTTTTTGTTCATTATAATTAATTATCTGTGAGATTCACCGAACCTCCAGTGACCACCGAGGATTTTAATAATCTACTTAATGTATATAAATAATATTATTTATTCGACTTTGTGGCATCGAGCTTAATTATTTCTTTTAAGAAAGAAAGGTTCTTCGATTCTTTTATATCATTAGTAGTTAAATAAGTTTTCATTTAAAGTCAGATTATTGTATATGAAGTTTATTTGTGATGATTAAAAGTTTTTTTTTTTTTTTTTGATTAATTGATATAAAGAAAAGTATTATCTCATCGTTGATTGCGTAACGATTAATCTCTTACTATAACATAATTATTAAAAAAAAAAATAAAGAATAATGTTTGTACTGATTGAAAATTTTAATAAAATTAAAACGAGAATGAAATAACTATGCCTTAGATAATGGAGAAAGTTTTATAATAAAATATTATTATAAATAAAATTAATTCGTCTGATTTCTTTTGATTAGATTGTTAAATGCGCACAAATAAATTATATTGTAATGCGTAAAAATTTACGATATTATTTCACGTCATTCTTAAATATTCCATAGATAGTTGTAATAAATTGCTAAATCTACAAACTAAAGCGGTACTTAAAAAGTAAAAAAAAAAAAAAAAAAAACAACAACAACAATGTGAGGAGGCTCTTAAGATAAATAATTTAAATTTAAAACTTCGCTAGAATATTTTTATCGTTAAGAAAGATAAAAAAAATTTTTGTACACGTAATATACGATATATCATTGTTCGATGGCGTTTTTTCTACTGATAAATAAAGCTTGTTAAAATCTACATCAACGTCTGCATTTTATTTTCACGTTGTTAAACTTCTATTTGATAAAAAAAATATTAAACGATTGTTAAAAATTGCTTTTTAGTATCGATTTTAATTTTATAAATTTTACACTTAAATTTTATTTTTTTTTTTTTATCAAAAAGAAGTTTCTCTTTTCTTAAATTATTTACTAATCAATTATTCATGTCTGATTGCCATTAAAACTGTTAAATCTTGTTAACAACATTGTAAAAATTAATTTATTAAATTTAATGAAAAAGTAAAGGAAATTTTTTTTTCGAGCGATTATAATCGATTAATGTATGTATTGAATAATTTCGATTTATATATACTTTAACAGATTTTAATGCGCCATAAGAAGAAAGTTTTCTTTACATCAATTAACTTTAATAATTTTGCTTATCGTATCGAAGAACATTATATGTTTATATTAGTTTTATTTTTCATTATTTTTACTTATACTTTATTTATATATGACATTGATTTAGTCGTAAGATAACTTAAATTTCTTATTACGTTGCACGAATTATCTTGTTTATGTATGTTGAATTTTAGAATTACTATATATATATATGTATATATATATGTATTTAACTGTATCTTATATTTAATTTACATCAAGATTGATAGGTATTGTTAAAGTTACAAAATAATTAGGTACTGTTAATATACAATTGTACATTAAAATTGCATCAAAGTTATTGTCAGCAACGCATCCCAACTAATCGAACGAATTGTCTTTTCTATTTTCAGATCGCGATAACAACGGATTATCGTTACAAGATCGGCCGATTTTACCGGTTTACAGTAAAAAACGCACTAGACGCGAGCTAATGCGCGACTTTCAACAATACAACAGTCAAACGCGCAAATTTCATTGTCCTAATTGTAACAACGGGTACGGGAGGCGAGCCTCGATGATCAGCCATTATCGTTACGATTGCGGCAAGGCGCCGAGATACAAGTGCCCGTATTGCTTACTCGTAAGCAAGAAAACGTCGAACGTTTATCAGCACGTAAGAACCGTGCATCCGGGTAGAATAGTTACTTTAGTAAAGCTTTACTGAATATGAGCGAGACATTTCTTTAATACATTTAATCGTACATGATGTCATTTATTGATTTTGTTAATGGATAAAAACGTGCTGTTATCGAGCACTGAATTTCATCGATGGTGTTTAAGTTTACTTAATTTTTAATATTTTTTTTTTTTTTTTTTTTATTTTCAGTCAATAAATTTCAACTCATAATCTATTTGAAGTCTATCATCGCTTGTTTTGTAATTTTATAAAGCTTATATAACATTATTATGCATACGCTTTAAAATAAATGTAAGATACCAATAAAGTGAGTTTTGCAAAATATTGTTAATTATATATTGTATAAACTTATTTAAGAATTATTATTTAATTAACATTGAATTGAAATAAACATTATTTTATAAAATTAATTTTATTTTACATAATTATTTTCGAATGTTTTGCATAATTCGACAAACGAATAAAAAGCACTAAATGCACACGTGTTAGCTTTAAAGACACATTAACAACGAATACATTTTCTCACCTTCGGCATACTTTGTCTTGTATATGTGTATACGTATCCCATTTTTTTATTTTTTCAATTTTTTTTTTATTTTCAATATTTGTTTCTTAACTATAAAAAAAAAAAAAAAAAAAACAAAAAAAAAAACAAAAAAAAAACAAAAAAATAAAATAAATAAAGAGTTTTCATACATTTAACATACTCAAGATCATAAGCAGCATCACAACTAAACAGCAACAACCGATAAAATTTCCTTACTTCATAAAAATAAAAAAAGTCGAAATCATAAAAAATCCGACGATAAATCTAACCATAAAAAAAATTCTCGTTTTATTTTTCCAGGCACGTCGAAAAGATTGCCACGTATAGGCGGCCAATGGTACAGCTGTCCCATATGCATTCGATTTTTCGACTCGACGCAATCTTTATCGCGACACGTGCGTTTTCACGATTTCACCAAGGAACGCGAGGATCAGGGAATTCTTTATCGTTGCAACTATTGCAGCTACCTATCAAAGTATACCTCGAATATGCACAAACACGTGCGTCGAATGCACAAGAAGAACAGCAGCGAGCGACGGTCTTATTGATTTGAAATATGAATTATTTTCTTCTTTGTTTTTTTGTTTTTTTTTTCTGATTATTTTTCTTCTTTTCCTTTCGAGCTTCTTGTTGGTTATACTTTGTATGATCGTAGTTGTTTCGGTTGAGTTTAATAATTTGTCGGTATCGTTTGTTTTATCTTTGTTGAAATTCTATATTTATATTTACTTAGTCATTAAATTTATAAAAAATTTGAATAAACCAAAACTTTTTCGATAAAAGTTTTAAAGATATCACTAATTCATTGTTAAAGATATTTATAAAATGAATTTAAAATTGTGTATTAACATTTTCAAGCCAAACCTGAATAATTTATAACTTTTCTGTAGTTGATAAGTAGACGATTATTGTATCAATATGATTTTTATAAATTATAATCGTTAAAATAAGTGATTGAACTTGTAAATAATATTGAGAAATATTATTTTTCGATTAGTATGTAACATCGAATTAGGATTGTACATTAAACATATGAAATTTAACGATTTAAGTCAAGAAGACGCCAAATGTAATATTAAGCGATCGATCGTTTTGTTTTTTTCTTTTTTTTTTTTTTTTTTTTGTTAAACATTTTTGTTATTAAAATTCAAGCATTAATGTTTAAAAGTATAAATGGTGAAATGAATCGATAGTATACATTGTAGTATTTGTAGAAAAATGTTGTAGTCAAAGTATTTGCAGCGATGTAGAGTTAAGTTTTTCATAAATATTTATCGATTGTCTTCGATAAGATAATTTATTGGTAAAATTTTGTCGTTAACGTTAAACTCGATAACTACGCCAGAATAAATAACTTTGTGAAAGTGCCTGAAATTTTTTAAAAAATAATGTCTTATAGTAAAACGTTATTTGTTGAAATGAATAAAATTGTATGATTAAAAATAAAGAAATCATTAAACATTTTTATGTGAGAAATTTTTAGAAAAATATATTTAGTTATCAACGGTTCACATTTTCATAAAAAAAAAAAAAAAATCTCCCAAGTTACTCTTTTGCACTCACACACATTTAAATTCCCATACTTATTAGACAAATCCAACATTGTATCAAAAAAAAAAAAAAGGAAACAAACGAATAAATAATCACCCAAGAATTCTCTCATAACACGATCCACAAGGCATTAAATTTTCGACAAAGCATGTCTTTCTCAAAACGCATTCTTCTTCGCGTAAACTCTCGCATTAACTCACACATACACACACACACACAGACAAGTTTTCCCCGATGACGACGACGATGACAACGATGACGACGACGACGTCTATAAGTACGTCGTACGATGAAAAAAACAAAAAAAAAATAAATAAATAAATGAAAAAAGAAAAATAATCAGAGTAACGATGCAACCTCGATTTTTCTTTTACAGATCTCAGCAACTTTTCCAACGCGCTGCCCGATCCCCTCGACGTTACGAATTACGTATGCGAGAAATGCAGCGCCGGCTTTCGACGCATTGCCGATCTTTACAAGCACAAATGCGGACCGCCTCCGCGTTACGGCTGTCCTTATTGTCACATGAAGGGCAATCAGTCGTCGAATATTTATCGACACGTGAGGAGATGGCATCCCTCAATGGAAGTTAAAATTAACAAACTTTATTGAATTATTGTTGATTTTCGATTAAATCCATGTTCATTTTTCAATGCGTTTGATCGTGTGTGTGTGCAATTTTTTTTTTTTTTTTTTTTTATACATTTTTTGTGAAAATGCGAATGGATATATTTGTCTCCGAGTGTGAAAATTTGTATATAAAACTTTTGAGAATAAGAATAAATTTTTGTAATGAAATTTTTATTCGATTGTTTAACTTTTTTTTTTTTTTTTTAAATTAAATTGTTACCTTTTAGGCAATAACGATATGTTATGAACAAAATAAAGATAATTTTCATCAAAATTGTATCCTATAAACAGGACAACGAAGATTTAACGTAATTTTCAGCAAATTGTGCTTCATCAACCGCAAAATTATATTTAACGTATAAAAATTACGTGTAAATAATTTTAATATTTAGCAAAAATTCAGCATTGCGTCTTAATAGCATGTTCATGCGTATGATTACGTAATTGCTTTTAACGGTATAAACGGCGAAAATAGATACATATACGTATATATATTTTTTTTTTTTTACTTTGAAATTATTTTATTTGTGATAATAATACGATAGCTTTGAAAGTACAACATAATCGTCGCGAAATTTTCTCAACCATCGAAATGTCTACAAAAAAACTTTGTAATCAAACAAATTTATCAACAAAACGATCGTTAATCGTTGTACTTTCATCGCTAAACTAACCCAAACTCTCGACAAAACAAAACAAAAAAAAAGAGAAAAAAAGAAAGAAAAATAACAATACGTTTAAAATTAAAATAAAAATAAGAAAAAAGAAAACGTTCTGAATAATCAATTTCTATAAGATCATAAAATTTCAGGTATGTACGGGTCCTCGAGATCGCGTCAACGTTCACGTGGTACATACACCTGTCGAACTTGTGGAAAAGCATACAGATGGTACAGCGGACTGCATCGACACGTGTCATACGAATGCGGCAAACTGCCAAGATTTCAATGTCCACATTGCAATTATCTCGCCAAGCATCGTTCTCACATCTACTGTCACATCAAGAGTACTCATGCGCAAAGTGCCGTTTACGCGGTCGATATTCAACAAACGTTCAAATGAATTATCGTTTTATAAACGATGGGACTTTTTTTTTTTTTTTTTTTTTTTGTATTAGATTAACGAATAAGAACGTATGGATGTATCTTAAAGTCAAGTACGATTTAATTATTGGATAATTCAAATTCATTTGAGTGAATCAAATTTTGCTTTGCGTTAAACAAACTTTCGAAACGGAAATTTATTCAAAATGTAAATATGCGACGTGTAAATAAAACTTTTGCAAATTACGTTCCTAAACACACAGTAAGAGAATCAATCAATAAATAATCGTTAATGTCGAGATTCTCGTTAGATTAGTAAATTTTGCCAAAGAAAGTTCCATTTGAAAATTAATTTTTGTTTTTTTTTTTTTTTTTTTTTTTTTTTTTACATATATATATTGATAAACATACAAAATTGAGCAGTTAAAATAATGAAAAATATTTTGAAAACAATTTTTAACGATTGTAATGAATTATAATGTGTGAAATAACATATGAATTTTTATATTTTATAATATGCGCATTGTTATATTCTCAAAGATTAAACAAAAGAATTTTCGAAAGTATTAATTGATCTTATTGAATTTTATAGATTTATAAATGGATATAAAATAGTGTGTAATAATTATTCTCGTTAATTAGGTTTAGAAAACGAATAATTATACTTCGAGGTAACGAAATATATAATAAAAAAAATTATAATTTTTGAAAAATAAAATAATTACTTTGCATAAAATTTACTCTTGTCTTCTTTTATTGAAAAATGTATACATTAATTAAGTAACTCTTTTTAAACTTTTTACATATTTTTTACATTTTTTACTAACTAAATGACTTTATTTTTCAGGTATGACGAATACGTAAAATTTCAAAACTGAGTTAAGACGCCATGATCAGTGAAATCAATTATCAATAATTATACCATTACGTATCAGTTTGACTAACTGCCAAGCGAGTAGTCCGGTATAATCAATGCTTATTCAAGGTATTTTATCTATTTAAATTCGCCGATAAATAAATATGGTATCGAGATGGTCGACTTTATCATTGATGGAAGGCAATACTTTTGAAAAACACATCGATCAAAAATGAAGAATTTTTTAGATTGCTATATCAATATTACATAGACTAATAAATATATTACAAAATTGTTAAATATGTTAATATTTTAATTTTTATAAATAACGCTAATCAAACTTTTGTTACAGGCAAAAAAAAAAATTTTATAAATTTACTTGAAAGATTGTACAATACAATATTTCTTTTTTATTATTGTATTTATTGTTTTTCATACAAATTACAGGATTTTTTAAATTAATTAGATCAATAATTACAAAAATGTTTAACTTTTATTGTAAAGGTGTATTCATATGGAAATTATTTATATTTGTAATTAGGTATAAATTGTAAACGGATGCATCAAAAAAATCACATATTAAAAAACAAAGAGCAAAGAATATCTTTAAAAAAATTCAGAATAAACATTGGTGAAATAATTCACACGATTTTGGGCAGACTTTAAAAAAGTTGCAATTTCGTAAAAAATAACTCTCTTACATCTCATTTAGCAAAAATAAAAAAATTCAATCTCGATAAATATTAACATTTGTATTTATAAAAAAATCAACTTATACATCAATCTCGACCATCGCAGCTAATTTATCGCCTCTTTATTCGATCATTAAAAAAAAAAAAAAAAAAGAAAAAAAAAGAAAAAAAGAAAGAAAGAAAAAATAACGCTCCAAACAAAACGATCATCTGCAACTTATCCATCGCCTCATTAACTCACACATTTGCTCTCATTCATACATAAATACACATACGATCTTTAATCAAGAAAAAAAAAAAAAAAAAGCAACCACCTCTCTCTCTCTCTCTTTCTTTCTCACTACTCACTCACTCCTCTCTCGAACGATATCTCAAAAGAATCTATCATAACCCATCTAATAAAAACCAATCGATTATGTTTGCAGACGATTTGATGAGCCATTTCCGTCACTTCGCGGACGTAAGCGGGGAGGAAAGGAGCGTCAGCGTGAGGACCCGACAAAGCCATCGTCGCTCCTCGTCTAAACGACCCCAATGGCGAGTTAAACAGTACTACTGTCCGAAATGCAATCGTGGCTTCACCTTAAAAAGTAATCTCAAGCGTCACTACACTTACGAGTGCGGCTTCAAGCCGAGATACAAGTGCCCCTATTGCGATCTGCGCAGCAAGCAAACGTCCCAGATTTATTCTCACATTAGGAATAAGCATCCGGGTGAGCAAGTCTGCTTCGTTAACGTCGAGGAGTACGAGCAGAGCGAGTAGAAATTTCACTTTTTTTCTTCTTCTTCTTTCTTTTTTTTTTTTTTTTTTAGATGTATAAGTAGATAGAGTATTCGAAATCTTACCGGTAATGGTTTAATCGATAACGCGGAGCGTTTGAAAAATTTTTGCGCTTTTGTTACTTATTTTTTTTATTTTTTTTTTTTTTTTTATATATTAGGAAATTGCGATTATAAAGAAAGAGATGTAAGCTTGTCGCTTAGCGACGACGATGCTTTGTCGATTTTGATGATGACATTAATTAGGCTCTAGTGAATTTTGCGTTGGTTATTATTGTGTGATTCGACTCCAAAAATAAAAGTCAATGAGCAACATGCTGTGTTTTAATCTAATTAAGTAGCTTTATTTTCGAATTGAATAAAATTATTATTACCGCAAAGTCTTTACTGAAAGTATCAAAACTTGGGCTGTAATAAAAAAAAGAATTGCTAACGTAATATTAGTAACCTTTTTTCGATATTTGAAAGTTTTCTTTTGATCTTTTGTTATTGTGCAAAAATTTACCACTAAGCGATACACTGATAAAACTTAGCTTTAATTATTAAAATCAAAGTTATTGTTCACGCACCGTCGCATAACAATTTTAATGAAGTCATTAACTCACTACATAATTTCCATAGTTTGTCTGCAAAGTTTTTTGAAAAATTGAGACACATTTGCTTCTATCTTCGTAAACGTATTATTTAAAAAATACGGTACAAGTTCTGATACTTTCGAAACGAGTCTGGTATATATCTGAAGCATTATTGCGTAAGCAAATGAATTTTGTTTAACATATCTATGTATATATACATATTTATGTGTACATGTATATATACACATACATATATATATCTCTGCTAAAAATTTATATGATGTAGGATTAGTATTATAAGAGTTGGTGAGCCGAAAAATTAAAAGAAAATTACGTTTGCACGACTCTTAAAAGGATAGCCTAAGTGTGATAAAATTTTCAGTCAGTGATATATACGTATATATTATAACAATATTAATTTCGCTTCAAAAGAAAAAAAAAAAAAAAACAAAAAAAAACAAAAAAAATGCAATCATTAAACTAAAAACGATTTAGAGTAAAATTTTACTACAGGAAAAAAGAAAGATATCAAAACTTTCACAAGAGATGTTTCTATTACAAAATATGAAAGTACGTTATTTTTACACCAATAAAACAATTAGCAATATAAGATTAAATTTAACGATAAACCGAGCAATGTTATTTACGACAATTGTTATTCGTCTTTTTCATTTTCTTGAAGGGAAAATTTTACTCCGAACTGAGTATAATATTATTATCGTTTCGTTTGATTAAAAATCTTAATTTAATCCGAAAAAGTTCATTTTTGTGATTATGTATTAAATATAGTGAGAATACTAGTTTAAGCTCAATGTAAAATTATTGCTTTCATAAGAAATACTAAATTTCGCTAAAGATACGAGTATATATATATATATGTAATTGCGTTTTTTATTTTATACGATTTAATATATGTAAGTTTAATGTTTGCACTTTTCACTTGAAATACTAGTTGTTATCACTGTTCATTAAAAAATGTGTAGATTTACTATTTTGACAACTGCTTTCAACTAATATTTTAAGGTTAAAGTTTAATGAACTTATGTTATGTAATATAACTTATCGTTATTGCGATTTCTATGAAATTTGATTGTTTTTTTTTTTTTCATATAAATATATATATATATGCGCATCAAATGCTTGCTGTATTACTCATGTTATAAATTTTTTTTTTTTTTTTTTTTCTCTATGAATTTAGGTTCTGTAAACTTTAATATGTAAATGTAAAATTATAGTATAGAAAAAAATTTTTATTTATTTTTTCGGTTGATCATAAAATAAAAGAAATTGTAAAATTAAAAAGTGAAATTGTAAATCTTGTAGAATAATAAAAATATTTAGATTTGGTAATTATTTTATTTAATAAATATATGAAAATAAGCACGTATCAAGGAATTAATCATACAAATCGACATTTAATTAATTCGTTATTTTTGACGTTTCGTTAAATAATGACGATTAATTCGCAATACTAGAAACTTTTGTGAATTTAAATCTTACATATGTATCAACGAATATTATTATATACATATATATATATATATTTTAAAAATGTATTTTTTTGAATTATTTGCTGAAAAATAAAATATGATTGTAAATTGTGCGATATTCATTTAAAAAAAGAAAAAATCCTTAAAAATATTAAGTATTAAACGATCAAAATACTTCGAAATTGTGTAAACTTCTGTAAAAGAAAGGAGTGAAAGAAAAAGGTACTTTTAATTTGATTGATTTTTACAAATAGTAAAATATTTATAAATTGTACAGTTGACAAGAAGCAAAATAAAAAAAAGAACCATATAAAACACCATTCGATGAAAAAATATAGGCGTATAAGAGAAAATCATAAATCAGTAGTACAAACACGAATAAGTCAGACACTCGAACACACTCGACATAAACATAACCATCAAGTCAAATACTCATACATACACATCCCGAACAAAAAGAAAAAAGAAAAAAAAAACAAAAAAAAACAAAAAAACAAAAAAAAAAAAAAAAAAAAAAAAATAACCCCTTCCTCGTCATCTAATAAAACATTTGTTATCTGCTTGCAGGTTACATAACGATAGCTCGTCAATATCAACAATTATCGTGCCGCAGACGCTCGCGCGGTAACAAGAACCACGTGTGCGTCAAATGCGGCAAGGGTTACTCGTTCCTAAGGAGTCTCAGGCGTCATTTGCGCTACGAGTGCGGTTTGGCGCCGAGATTCCGTTGTCCTTATTGCAACGTTAGGGGCAAGCAACGCTCTCACGTTAAGGAACACGTGAAGCGAAAGCACGTCGGGAAGAAAGTTTATTGCGTCGATTTGTTCGCTTAAAATCGATGATTTTTTTTTTTTTTTTTCTTTTCTTTTTTTTTTTCGTTGAGTATTCGTTATTCCCTTTATTTTTATTTTTTTAAGATTATTATTTTTTATTTTCTGTTTAGTTTTTGTTTTAGATTGTTTGAAGAACGGCTACATTCCAAATGCGATGTGGAAGAGAATGTTTTTATATTTCTTGATTTAAGTATACTTTGTAAAGATGCTTATGTATACATCGATATTACGAATCTCTAGTGTTTCATGAAAACAATAAAAAGTTTATGTGTACAATAATTAACGTTTGGCGACTACAAATTGTCGCTTTTATTTTATTATCCCTAATTATACTTGTCTATCATAAATCATTTATCTTAAATAATAATTATTTCCTTGTTTTTTTTTTTTTTTTTTTTTTTTTTTATTTTCTAGGACAAAACGAAATATACGAAAAGCAAAAAAAAATGAAAAGGTTTTATACATCTTCGTTTACTTTTTATTTCGAATTTTATTCAATTGGAATTTTATTCGATAACGAATATTATAAGGAATTTTATACTGTAATAAATAATTAAAAAAAAAAAAAAAAACACAATAATTGATGCCAACATAAACAAATTATATAAAAACACAATGTAAATAATGTAACATGACAAAAATTATTTGTAAATGGATCGTTGTAAAAATAACATACTTCTTGCGGATCCTCAATATCCTTTGAATCCTTTAACATCTCGTAGTCAGGGTGAGCGGTAAATTTAATTTTGAAAACATCATTTATTTAGAAACGCATACTTGTATACCTCATACATATCCACATATGAAAATTCATCCATAACTAACGAAGGTTAATTTTCATTTCAGATTTTCAAAGGATTCACCTTCACAAAGACCCAACGACATATCACGTCGATCCTTTCAATGTTCAGCTGCAAGCTCGCACGGCGAGAAACTTAAACTCGTCGCCGGGGCATTTTCCTTGCAACAGGTGTGGAAAAATTTATCGTTGGTATCGTAACCTTACCACGCATCTGAGAGTCGAGTGCGGCAAGGAGCCGAGCATCGTTTGCCCTTATTGTCCTAGACGGACGATGCACAGGAATAGCATGAGATCGCACATACGCAGGATACACAAAATAGTCATTTGAGAAAGACTATAGATTCGCAGATTATCTTGTGTTTGATTATTTTTATTTAATAATTTCCATCTTTCGACCTTTCTTTTTAATTCTGCACAAGATCGACTCACTCATTATTATTGTCCTTTTTTTTAGTTAAATATTTATTGATCGTATGTTAGACATTAACAATCGTTGCGAAATGAACAATAACATAATTATATTATAATTTCTAACTCTTAAAACAATTTAATATTATAATTTATTATAAAGACAAAAAGTTAACGATAGATAACAATAATGCAAATAATTATTTACGAGCAACGTTGCCTTTGAAAGAAAAAATTTATTTGCAGTAAATAGTAAAAATTAATGAAAAAAAAAAAAAAAAAAAAAAATGTCGACGTAAAATTACAATCACGATAAATGCTTCGATATCCAACAATTATGATGTATCTAAAATATTTATAGAAATTAAAAATGGTTAAATTAAAATGGCGTTCAAAGCAAACAAATTTCCACCTAATTTGTAATAATGCTCAACCGTGTATTATAAAAAAAAGTATATTAAATATTTCATTTACATTGACATTGATAAAAATAATTTGTTTTAAAAAAAAGATTATAAAATATATTGTGAATAACATTTTTTTATTCAAATCGATTGTGATATCGTAATGAAAATTTATTATTTTTACTTGTACTTAAAATAATGAGAATACATCACGATAATAAGATTTGTTGATAATAATTTATTTATCAATAATTATAATACATAGCAAAATATTTTAAAATGTATTTTTAACGAATTAAAAATTTATTTTTTTAATAATATGTTTACTAATGTATTTATTGTATTGTTATAATATATTGAGGCTAAATAAAAAAAAAAAAAAAAAAAAAAATAATAAAATAAAAAAAACCAAGTTAATGATTAAAAGAATCTTTTAGTGATTTTTATTTATACATTTATATTGATGTTAAATTTTTTATAAATTAAAAATTATTATGTTAAATGAAGAAACACGTAAAGATTTTTAATTATTTTTACTAATTTATTCTTTTTTGTTTTAGGTAAATCATCAAATCGGCCGAACAATCGTCACATTGAATTCAATTGACCAGACAAAAATTAAGCGATATAGGATAGACTGGTCTTTCATAAATATGCAACGTAATGAATCTGCAAAAATTAAATATAAATGATTGATGAACTTAATGGTTGATTAATAACAGTGTTGTAACTCAAAATACTATATATCGTTTTAACGATAATAATTGAAAACTATGTCAACGTTATATATTTTAAAGGAAAAAAAAAAATTTACATTGCATGATGTGCGTGGATCGATCGTTTAATACGTTTATACGACGCGATGATTTATTTATTTTTTTGTTTTTTTTCGTTTTTTTGTTTTTTTTTTTTTATTTTAACGCAAATATTATCCACAATTTGTCTTATGCGTTAATTGGAGTAATAAAAATGTTGAAACGTACTACGAAAAACATAATACACACACGCACGCCAAAACCAACAATCGTTCGGATTAAAACTTATCAACCCGTAACTAAAAAATCCCTTTCCATCGCAAACATCCATGATACAACAAGTCACAACGCAACAATAATCTCGAAACAAAATCTAATCGAAAAAAAAATCCCTTCTGCCTATAATTTTTCAGAGACACCGCTGTTCCCGATCGTGAGGCCGCGTCTGCACGTATGTCCACGTTGCGGTCAGATGTACTCCTGGGCGTCGAATTTGCGAAAGCATCTTAAAACCGGTTGCGGCACCATAACCTGCGAGAGCCACTTCTCTTGCCAGTATTGCCCGTACAGATCGCGCGTCGAGGCGAGTTTTCTCAGGCATCTCATGTCCGTCCACAACATCAAATAAGACATCGCCGAATTTTTGTGGATGAAAAATTCAACGAGCTGGTCGTGAAGAGTTTTCTTGTGAAGTTTATTTTTTTTTTTTTTTTTTTTTTTTTTTTATTGTGTATCTTGTCAATGTGTGATATAGTTTAGTTTATTATTATTATATATATATATATATATATATATATATATATATATGTATATATATTTTTTTTTTTTTTTTTTGTTTTGTTTTGTTAGGTGTAAGACGAAACCGCGATTATTGTCATTACTCTGAGTAATGGAAAGTCTGTCAACAAATAAAAACTTGTCTTATGTGCTAGTCTTTAATCGATACAACTTTGTTTTTAACAATTCTTAAATGTTTGAGACTGTGTCTTAGCGAATTTTTATAAATTTAAAAAAAAAAAAATATATATATATATATAAATATATATATATATATATATGATTAATGATAAACTATTTTTTTTTTTTTTATTTTTTTTTTTTTTTTTTTTTTATTTTAACGCGGAAAATCTAGTCCAGAAAGGAAGAAACAGTAAACGATAATATCAAAATAGTCAATTAGACTGATAGAAACTATTTATGTAAGCTTAGATTTAGAAAATGATCGAAATAATCAAATGTATACGTAATATAATTATATGCTATTAATGATAGATATATAACGTGCGTGCATTATTTATATCGCACCGTCAATGCAATCGGAAAACAAAGTTACTTTCATGTTCCTTCAGCTAAAATTACAGTTCCTCGAAATATAAAAAAAAATAATAATAATAAATAAAATAATAAATAAAGCCAAAGAAAAAGATTCACTTGGAAAAAAAAAAAAAAAAATGATAAATCAATTGATGTATAAATCTCGATTATTAAATTTAACTAAATTTATACATATATAGGTATATATATATATATATATATACACATTTTAAATAAGTTTGCATATCATTGAATAGTCACTAGGACGTTGAAAATCAAGTTTTTTATCCAAGCCATTGAGGAATAATCAAATAATGTAGATGAATTTTTTTATTGCAATAATCTAACATTCGCTAATATAACATAAATAAAATATTCGCATTATTTATTAGACTTATATAGAAAATGTTATAAATTATTCCCAACGATTTAACTATCATAAAAAGATAAAAAATTTAAAACCGATCGTTAATTTCATCATGTATATTTCGTCGTTATAACACATACACGAATAAAAATGCATTTCTTGTAAACTTAATTATCCCCATTTATATAATTGATAGATCGATGAATTGTATAACTCTAAAGATAAATCATTAAGATTGGATTAAAAATTTATTATTAATTAGCGGATCGATATTATGTAAGTCATTTTTCAATAAATATACATGTAAATTGATATTAAAAATACAAGTGTGATGAAAAAAAATGTATTATTTTCACACTCCTCTACTCATTAATAATTTTTTTGCCGAATTACTTTTTTATCTGTTACATAATTGATTATTATTATTTTCGCTTGATAAAATAAATAAAATTTCATTGTTTTTTTCTTTTTTTTTTTTTTTTTTTTTTTCTTAAATATACTCATTATTTTCATTTTTATTTTCAGATCTACGTTATTTTTACAAAAAAATACGTATATTTGCATTGTATAATGTTTATTTTAAGTACAGATCAATGATGAATTTTAATTTTAATTATTGTTATCAATAGGAATCATTATGTAACAAAAATTACGTTTGAAAGCAATTGTTTTTAAGCGTATATGATACAATAATAAATTATTTGAAACTGCATTTATTTTAATGCTTGTAAAATGTACGCAATAACTATATTTTTTAATGTTGTATTTATTTTCATTCGAAAATATATTCTACGTTTTATACGATATTATAAATAAAAATTTTTTTCGGAACAATGATGTACTATTAAAAATATATCATTTATTTATTTTTCTATTTCTTCATTTGGTATACGATCGCTTACTATTTTGATGTTTATATTTTTCATTTCTTTTTTTTTTTTTTTTTTTTTTTTTTTTTTTTTTTTTTTTTTATTATTTTATTTTATTTCGTGAGCACGTATTAACACTATTCATCCTGTTAATTTTAAAAAACTAATAATCGTTTCTTTCTTTTTTTTTTTTTTTTTTTTTTTCTCTCATTTTCAGAAACACCGATCTTAAAATCCGAAGTTAAAGCAACCAATACAACCGGTAATGAGATACGTTCGAAATTTAAATTCGACTGCAAAAGATGCTTAAAGGTGTTCGATTCTTACGAGGCGCTCTTTACCCACTCGCGAATCTGCAGTACGCCAAAGAAATTTTCTTGCCCTTTGTGCAATTATCAAAGTAACCGAGAGTGGAACGTCAAATTACACGTGTCCTGTATTCACGATAAAAAGTCGTTGAAGGGAAAGAAGGATTTGGAATTAGATTTGTAAAAATCAAAGATAATTTATTGTATTACGAATTTTATTATTATATTAAAAAGAAAGAAAAAAGAAAGAAAAAAAATGCAAGAAAATACTTTTTTTTTCTCAATGTTGTATAAACAAAATTATGTTATGTTTTCTCAAATATATCATTCGTTACATGATTTTTTTTTTTTATGATAGAGATAAAGATATATTAATAGTAATTACGAAAGCATATATGTAATTTGAACAATAGGTAAAAGTTTTGAATTTATTAAGCAATGTTTTGTATTGATATATTTTATGGTGATTGATATTACATTATTGTGTAAAATGATAAACAAAAATAAATGTTAATATATGTGCAAACAATATAACAAATGTACTTCATTTAATTCATTTTTTAAAAAATTAAAATTTTAAAGCAAACTGAATCGTCGAAGTTTTTTTTGTTATCATTTATCTGTCACGATCCATTTAATTAAACATTATTAATTTTCTTTTAACCGATACGTTTTTTCTTTTTCAGAATACGTTAAACGACATAAATAAAAAAGTTTTATCTTTGGAATGAAAATGTTAAGTCTATGTTACACAAAATGATGACTACGTATTGAAATGAGTCTATACATGAAATCGGAAGAATTTATGGAATAACTCTTCTGCGTTGCAACGATGTGAATGAAAATTTCATTTAAATAAAAAACGAAGAACATATTTTATTTAAACATGAATGAAAATTGAATTCACTTATCGAACAATTTATGCAAAGTTTATTAAAAGGAATTGACTATTGTTAACAAAATTATCGTTGATGAATTTTCAATCCCGTACCTCTGTGTCAAAAACAGAAAATTTTATAAACCATCGTTCGCTATTTATAAACGTACTCTAAATATTTATTAATTTCGTAAAGATCTTTTTATTTTTATTCTATTTTCTTTTTTATTTACACTTAAATATATATATATATATATATCATCAATTAAGAACGAAAATAATTAAAAAAAATTTATTCGCAATCACCAACAACGCAACTTAAAACCTAAATACGTAAGAGATATCTAGGAAAAAACTTTTCTCTGTGCTTACAGGGAGACGACTGGTGCGCGGTTATCTAAACAATCAGCGCGTGACTTATCCCTGCGGTAATTGCGGCAAGCTCTACAACTATCACTCGAGCCTGGCGCGTCATCTAAAACACGAATGCGGCGTCGAGCCAAAATTCCAATGTCCATTATGTCCATACAGGACTAAGCATCGATCCAGCCTGAAGCTTCACCTCAACGGCAAGCATCTTAAATTGAAGAGCGGCGAGATCGGTCGAGTTTTACCCAAGGAATGGAAATTTCCGTCTAATGGTTGAAAGTTTCCTAATGTATTATTTGCGTTTCGTTATTTTAATTCGAATTTTATCGTTATTTAATTTACTTTCTTTTCTTTTTTTTTCTTTTTTTTTTTATTTATTTATTTTTTTTTTTTGTTAATCTTATACACTCCATTGTTCTTTTTTTACCGCATACGGTGTTGATGTTATCTTTCATTTTTATAACATAGATTGTAAAGTTGTTTAGTATTAATACAATAGAAATATTTTATTATCAAAATAAGATTATCGAAGTTAAATGAATTGTGTTCTTTTTCATTTTCGTTTATACTTATGATTTTTCTTTTTTTTTTTTTTTTTTTTTTTTTTTTTTTTTTTTTTTTTAGCCAAAGCATATATTAATTGTACACAAATATTGTAATTTAGAAATTCAAAAATAGTTTTTAATTTAAATAAATATAATTATCGTACGTTCAATGTTATAGATAAAAGACAAATCTATATAATTTTATCCGTTTGTATAATTACAGATTTTTAATTAATATTTTTTTCACTTTTAATCATAAAAATATAATGATGAATATTGTGAACTAATAAACATTGTTGTATATTGAAGAAAAAGATTAAGGAAAATATGTTAACTACGATATAAAAAACAAATATTAAACTTAAATTTGCAAGTATTAAATAATGTAATGAAATAAGATTGTTAAATATATTTTTCACATTCACGATATTTATTTTCATTACGTTATTATTTACAATATAAACTAAAATATCCTTCAATATCAGGATTAAATGGTCAGGTTATAGTATATTATGTCAACGAAACAAGTTGACATTGACAATAAAAGTGTTCTTGTAACGAAGATTACTAATTGTATTAGCTACATTTCAATTGTAAATATACTTTATTATTTTAAAATTCATTCGTTAACTTTATTTTTTTTTTTTGAAAAAAAGTTTTTAATTTAAAGACAATAATCAGTATCGATAAATATTTGTTTGAAAATTTAAACATCAATTTATCATTAATTTAAAAAAAAAAAAAAAAAAAAAAAAAGACAAACAACAACTCTATTTTTCAGTTGGAAATAATCTAACTCAAATCAACTAAGTATAAAATATAATAATAACACCATGTATACACTGTATTGTTGCTTCGTCGATAATAGTCTGATAAATAAACCAAAAAAAGCTCGTTTATTTTATATAGAAAAACGCTTATATTATCAAAGAAAAATAAAAAAAAAAAAAAAAAAAAAACACACACAAAGAGAACAATACTAAAACCAAAGTTAAATTTATGTATAAATCTATACATATATATATATATATTTACATAGCGAGTAAGCTGTGCACAAAATTGTAACAAAAATCTTACGTTTATCTTACTAAATACAAAAAACTGTAAATTATCTATAAATTGAAAAAAAAAAAAAAAAAAAAAAAAAAAGAGAAAGAGAAAAAAAATAAACACAATTAAAGAAAATTTTAAAAGCGACTCGATCAATCATTGCATCGTCTAACCTAAAAGTTGCATGTTTACAAAAAAGGATAAAAAGAAATAAAACGATCGACCTATAACCATTCATTATATATGTATGTTTCAGATCCCATAAAAAATGTACAGCTACAAAGACGTCCCTTGAACGGGCAAGGGTTTTACGTTTTAAAACGTTGTAATCGACGTTATAATCACTTGATTGCTTTAAGACGTCATTATTGTCGTCGATCAACTTTACTACTGCTGATGGATTTTTAATTGTTTTTCTTTTTCAGTCTATATTTATTTTTTCTTTTTTTTTTTTCTTTACTCTTTGTTTATACTATTAAAGACTTTTTTAAAATTATATTATACAAATATTACCAATAAAATATTCTTTGTTTCTTTTTTACTTTGACCAGCAAATAAATCTACATCATTTTTTTGTTTTTTGTTTTTTGTTTTGTTTTTTAAATTCTGTCTTGATGAAAATACACGTTTATAACAATGTATAACCATAAAATTTCTTCTTAAAATTTATTTTTAATTTAAAATTTTTATCGGACATGTGCATTGTTTGTAAAAAAATATTTATAAAGTTTCAAAAACGAAAAAAAAATGTTAAAACTCCATCGCTAACTCGTCTCTGCTTTTTGTTTTCAGCGAATCTACCAACTTTGTCGCTTAAACCACAAAGTCACACGTGCGAAGACTGTCGTCGATGTTTCGCGGAAATAAACGCGTTAATCCATCATCGTATATACGAATGCGATGGTTTATCAAATGTCACGAGTGGAAAAAGAGCGCGATATAAACACAAGAGGATTAAAATCAAGGGTAGACTAATGTACGCTTGCGAGCGTTGCAATAAAATCTACAGTTTTTTCTCGTCGCTTTGGAGACACAAGCATTACGAGTGCGGCGTCGAGCCACAATTCGAATGTGGGCTTTGTCATAATAAATTCCGGCAAAAAGTTAACCTCGAACGGCATTTGAAAGTTAGACATGGATTTGAGGATTCTTAGTAGATTTTGTGAATATTACATAATTAATATTCATGAGGTTTTATGTTTTATTGCGTACGATAATTAAGATATATTTAATTTTAAAGTTTTAAATTATATTTAGTTGTTTTTTTTTTTTTGTAAGTATTTAAAATTTATTTATGTAATATAATATTGTAGACTGGTATAGCAAATGCTACTTTCGCAATTTCAACCGACAGAAATTTAAAATTTTTAACCTACCAAATTAAAATATTAAATTGAATTAATTAATTATCTCAAATGAAAATAAAATAATTTATACGATGTATATTTTTTAAAAAAGAAAAAGGATTTGTTCAATTTAAGAAAAACTTAGATATTTTGTTAACAAGATACCTATCTGCGATAAGTATCAAGGATTGAGATGTGCTGTTTGACTGAATATTCATGAATACACACAAATAAAAATACGTTAATTTTCTTTATCGTAGACTTATTCAAAGTGTTAGCGTTGTTTTAAGGGAATCGACGAAACTGATAGAAATTTATTTATTAAAATAAAATATGCACGTTTAAAATATTTTGATTGTTACATTTTTAACTGATGTGCTAGAATTTTAAAAGAAATCAAAAATTAGTTGTGTTAATGAGTTATTTATCGATTATTACCAATCATTATATTAAATATATTTTTTTTTTCTTGCAAGAAGATTAACAGTTCTATAAGATAACTAATTTAAACAGTATGCTGACGATGCAATGTATGCAGTAAAAAAAAAAAAAAAAAAAAAAAAAAAAAAAAAAAAAAAAAAAAGTTATAAAATGTTTGTATTTTCTTTTTCACTTATTTATTAATAAAGAATAAAGCAGTATTTTTAAACTCAACAAAATATAAACCCTTTGCCGTATTTTAATTTTTAACATTTTAGAAATCACACGTCATTGCCTTTCACGTTAGATTACAAAAAGCAATTGTAAAATCGTTGTGCACATTATATTATAGGTAAGCTCACCAATAATCTACTAATCAAAATTTAAAAATTTTTACCAGCAAAAATATTTATAGAAAAAAAAAAAAAAAAATATTTATGTACATAAAAAAAAAAAAAGAAAAAAAAAAAAAAATCTCCTCATTTTCCTACATCATTAATTTATAATAATATATAGCGCAAGCCCTCGAATTACCGACTAATCAATCATCTCTTTTTATAAAATTCCAGAATTTTACGGCAACTGGCCTCGTCTACCGGCGAACGTTTGCGTACAATTATCCAAAACATCGACAACGGCTACGATGCTGAGCTGTCAAACCTGCGGTCGCGACTACAAGAAAAAGGTCAGCTTGATTCGGCATCTGCGCTACGAATGCGGCGGACGTAAAAGTTTCTCCTGTCACCTTTGCAACGGTAAATTCACCCAAAGTGGCTCGCTGAGGCAACATCTCGTCAAGATGCATAACGTTTATCTACCCCCGAAGAAGAAGACGCGTATGCGCCTCGAGGAGTCGTTCTCTTGTTGAGATTAACTATGGCTTGTTTCTTTATTTTATTTTTTTTTTTTTTTTTTTTATTTTTTCTTTTTTCTTTTTTTTTTTGTGTGTGTGATTTTTACATGCGGGAAGCTCAAAAGTGGAGTTTGGGGAATATTCGAAGGATAAGCATTCCAGCGTCGAGTGGCAGTATTAAATATGTACGTCTAAAAGGAAAAGAAATTATATGATTTTTTATTTAAAATACTATATCGTTCTAGAATCAGTATTTGAAAGTTTTAATGTTAATAAGTTTTCTATGGTAAGAATATGTAGTTGTTTAAGTTTACAGTTATATTTTATTATAGTTTCACATTACATGTTAAAATAATATAAGTTTGAATGTCGTTATAATTGTTTTTTTTTATTTATTTATTTTTTTGTTTAAGTAGTTAATTGTTTAAAAAAATATAAACAACTGTAAGATTAAACAAAAATGTTCAAATGTTTAAGGCGAGATAAAATTGTTCGTTTATTGGTATGGAAAAAAAAAAAAAATGTAAAAAAACAAAATACTTATATTTTTATAAAATAATGGTTTAACAAAATCTTTTTCTTCGTTAAGATCGCTTTATATTTAATGTTATTTAAATTTTTTTCAATTTATCGCCATGATTTTATGCATTTACAATGTCTAAGACTGAATGAAAGTATTGAAAAAGAAAATTATTTTTGTTTATAAACATGCCGAATATTATTTTATTATTTCAACGTTTAATAATCCATTTTTTTTTTTTTTTTTTTTTTTTATATATATAATAATTATTTCATAAATTTTATTCATGGAGACTAATCTATGAAAATTTTAAATGTACTGTATTAATAATGTGTGTATTAAATTTATTGATTATGATTCTAATATTTTAAAATAATTATTAAAAAGTTATTCGAAATAAAATATTTCTTCATTTTCATAACTTGCGTACTGTACTATAAGTATTATGCTTTTATTTTTGTGTGTGAAATTAAAAATTAATCTGTAAAACATTAAATAAATTATTCACTTTTAATATTTTCCACGTCTTTCTATTTCCAAATGATTTTTTTTTTTTTTTTTTTTTTTCTACCTTATATTTACAAAATAACCTTTTCTATAAAAATAAGTTAATAAGATGCGCTGATTTGTTTAATTTACACTACTTAATATTTCAAAAAAAAAAAAAAAAAAAAAAAAAAAGATATACGACAAACGAGAAACAAAAAACATTTTAAATTAACAACTATCCCGTCGTTTTATTTTTTTCAGACTACTGCGACGATTATACGCTCATGAGTTATCCACCGACAAATCCGGCGCAATTGCCGCAACAGCAGCAACTGTTCGTTCAACAACGATTTCGATTAAATACGAACCGAAATCTCGAAAGCACTAGCACCGAGTTTCAATGTCAAAAGTGCGGAAAATGTTATTCGTTGAAAAACAATTTACACAGGCACGTTAAGTTCGAGTGCGACGGCCAGCGGCGCTTTTGGTGTTATCTCTGCCCGAATAAATACACGCAAAATGCGAGTCTTCACAGGCACTTGTTGCATCATCACAACGTCGACGTCAGAAGATTAAGAAATCCTACGAGGAAATATAACAGCCAATAAATTTATTTATTTATTTTCGATAACTTACGAAAGCTTTTCGATAAATCCGTGCGATAAATCGAGCGAATGTTTCTACGGTAAACACTTGGCGCTTTATATTGTATCGGCGATAAGATGCTTGATTTTCGCATGGACTTATAAAATGGCACTTGCATATAAGCCTTTTAATAAATTTTACTTGTTATTTATGATGTTTTTTTTTTCATTGTTTAAAAAGTTTTATCGAATAAGTTATGTTTAATAATATTGCATAAGTTTAAAGTAGAAATGACTGATGGTTTGTTTTTTTTTTTTTTTTTTTTTTTTTGCATCGTTACATATATGCAAAAGGAATGCATAATAATGTTCAAGTAAATATAATTGATGAATAGTACTGTAAATATGTTGATTTGCATTTCGATATTTTATCAAATTAAAATAAGAATTTATATTATGAGATTTTCTTATTTTTAAATTAAATTGAAATTATGTTAAATATTTACTTGAATATTATTTTCATTTTTATTAAACATTAAAATATTTATATATTTACGTACCTAATAAAAGCATGTTAAATTGTTTATAAAGAATAAAAAATGATTATTAAACTATTGTGTTATTTTAATAAAGATAAATAAAATATTTATACAAAATAAGTCTGAAATGAAATTTTAAAATTTCATTTCAAAAGCCTTAAATCCTTATGTAATCCTATTTTTGAAAAACTGAATATTTTCTGATACTTTTAAGTATCGCAATTAAGTGCGTTGAAAATTGAATATATAAAGTTATTTAAGATTTATAGATTTATATGTATAATTAAATAATAAATCATATAATATGTTAAAAAAAAAAAATCAAATTTTCTTACCATTTTCTTGTCGAAAAATGTTATATTTTTTTATGTAAAACTATTGTTATGAACTTTTTTTTTTTTACTAATATCCAGATTATTGAGAACGATGTTTCATCTGCAAGTACAATGGAATAATTTTATCCCAATCGTTATTGTGTTTGCCAAGTATGGATAAATAATATCCGACAGTAGTCATCTTTTTTTGTTTGATTTAATGATTATCAATGTAGATGTTTCTATGTCTATTTTAAAATTTTCTTTTCTTATTTATTTATTTATTTATTTATTTTTTTTTTTTTTTTTTTTTTTTCAACATATCACGATAAGTTATCTAAATATTAAATTGTAAGCAATTATTATAAAAAAAAGGAAATAATCGTCACTCTTAAAAATGTATCGAAAAATTTGTTGCACATTAGTGCATTAATCGTATTTTTTTCAATCGACATCATATCTAAAAGTCAAAAAAAAAAAAAAAAAAAAAAAAATATCACCAATAATCGTGTAATCGTTAAAAAATCTTAAATATTAATTTTTCCTCAACACGTAATCCAAGAAATAAATAATTTCAACCGATCAGTGTACCTACAAAAAAGCAAAAACAAATCGTATTCGAGTCGAGCTCATCTTTTATTAAACGAGCATCGAAACTAACCATTAACGTAACATTATGTTACAGAATTTCAAGACAGCGACAATCCGTTAACGATAACCAATCAACCGAAGATCATCCAAATAACACCTCACACGCATTTGAACAAAAGGCGTCGTTACATCGGCGGCATCTATCAATGCAGCGTATGCGATTACAAGAGCACATACAAGACCAACGTCGAACGTCACGTGCGCAACGTACACAACGATTCCAACGCCAAATTCAAATGCAAAGCCTGCGAGTTTCGCAGCAAGTACAAGTCGTGCCTCGATCGACACATCCGTGCTTTTCATAAGAGATAATAATTTTTTGCTTGAATTTTGTGAAAATCTTATCGTTTTCCTTATTTTTTATTTTTTATTTTTTATTTTCTTGTTTTATTTTATTCGTTGGATTGTTATAAAAAAAAAGAAAAAAAAAAAATAACATTGTAATTTTTACGTTAAAGTTTATAAATTTTCAAATTTATTGTTGGTAAAAGAAAATGTAATAAAAATTATTTACGATTACATTTTTTTTTATAATAATTAACTATAAGCGACGTTATTAAGATTTGCGAAATGACGAATTTTTAAAGCTAAAGGTAAAAAATTGTCTTGGTACTTATATATTTTAATAAAAATAAAGCCGAATAAATAGATATATCGTACATAATTTTATATGTGAAATCGAAAATACTCGAGGTGCTATATTACAGTACAATTGTTGAAAAAAAAAAATATATATATATATATATATATTGTAATATTTAAATACTTAAATAAATACATGAATATGAAAATAATGAAAAATCGTTTAAAATTTTAATACTATTGTTTAAACGTTTTGTTTTGCCTTACTTTTATACTATCTATAAGAAAAAATTTTTTGTACAGCCTTTACTTATATTATTTTTAAACTATTTGTTTATAGTCTTATTTATTAACGACAAAAATATAATATTATTTTTTACAGCGCTGAATTAATTATTTTACGAACGAGTAAGTTCGAAAATCTTGCAAAATACAAAAGATGACAAATAAATACTCATGACGTTATCCAATTTTCTTTGTCTCTTCATACCGGAAATTTATGTGTGTACATATAAATATACTTTCGATGATACTGCAAAACCTACATCGTAAAAAAAAAAAAAAAAATCTATCGCAACGCATGTTGATCATCGACAACAATTACGATCCAAAACTAACAACACGTACCGTAAAATTTTTGTTTCAGACATACGCTGATACAACGAGACGACTAATCCAGCGTTATCATCAATTAAATATACGAGGATTCAATCTTCAAGAAATATATCTTACATTTGTTCGGATTGCTTTAAATGTTACGTTTTGCAAAGATCGTTATGGCGTCATAGGAAATACGAGTGCGTAAATTCGATGCCGAGACTCGGCTGTAAATTTTGCGATTACCTAACGCCGCACAAATGGACGCTGAAAAATCACAAGAGGAATAGGCACACCGATGAATGTCGAGAAATGGAAAATTTCACGCTTATCAAATTTTTCATGTTTAAATTCTATTAATATTGTTGGTTGTATGAAAATTCTATTAATAGCATGAGAATATAAGAATGTTTGTGGTATCTATTTTTCGATAAATAATTTTAAAAAATTACTTTTTCTTTTAATAAACTGTTAATTATTAATATTACATAAAATTGAAAATATAAGCCGTTATTGTTAATTGAAAAATTGTGTACATAAAATTTTTAATAAAAAAATTATGCATAATCATGTATATTTTGTAATGTTATTATTTATGTTTTTTCATCCTTTCAAAGGTTGAAATCAATATTCAATATTTAATATTTTTTAAGGAATAATTATTTTTCAAAAATAATATTTGGTGCGTAAATAAAAACGTTTGTGTAAATTTATCGATATCATTACGTATTTTCATTATATATTAACAACCTAATATTTTAATAATCCTTTTCTCATTGAATCATATTTTTTTTTTTTTTTTTTTTTTTTATATACAATATAAATACTGTTGTAAAGGATCATATTAGAAAGGTTCTTATTATTATATACACTAATTCAAATCTAAATATTTACAAACTTTTTGAAAATAACACAAATTTGATAAAAATACAAACAACAATTATATCATTTTAACATAAATTATAACAAGGAATTTAAATTTTAAATTTCACATAAATAATGCTTAATTTTTGGCTTCTTCCTGTAGTCCAGAATTAATATTAATATTAATGCAAAAATCTTTAACATCTAGTATTCGATCAGCTTTGAAAAAAAAAAAAAAAAAAAAAAAATCACCTCGAATATTCTTACTCTTTAAATTTCTCTATTGTAATCGCTTTAAAATAAATAATTCAATCTAAACGCTTTTTACTCAATTATTATGCATATCCACAGTAGTCTACAATTTCCTTCTAATCGACAAATCACAACCAAAAAACAAACCTAAAACTTGCAAGGAGCATGAAAAAAAAAAAAAAAATATCACACAAAGCTAAAAAATAAAAATAAGGGATAAAAAAATTGATACGAAAACACACGGAAATGTCACTAATTCGACCGATCGATCGAATTGAATATATAGTTAAATAATAATCGTTATGTTTACAGCCTATCGGAAAACATATTCCGGGGAACAGATGCTCGGCTACACGTGCACCAAATGCAGCAAATTCTACAAGATGTGGAGCAATTATTTGAAGCACAAATGCGAGGCGCCGGAATTCAAATGTCTTATGTGCCCGTTCGCTGCTTTTAAAGCCTTCATACTTCACGCCCATCAGATCGAGCAACATTTTTCACGACTTGCTGATCGACCCCCGAGTGATCGAACTGAAAAACAATGAGACTGCTTTTTCAAACTTTTTATTATTATTATTATTATTATTATTATTAATAACGCTATAATTACTATACTTTTTATCTTTTAATCAAACGCGAATTTTAGATTATTGATAAGATGTATAATTAACCGTTGGATATTTTGAAACGAATAGTTGTTTCTTATCCAATACATTAAATGTTACTATTCTCATTAGAGAGAGAGAAAAAAAAAAAAAAAAAAAGTATGTTTAAATAGTATATCTTTCGATAAAAAAAAATTTCTTTTTTTTTTATTTTTTTTTTTTTTTTTTTTAATTTTAATAAAGCGTTATTGCGACTTTTTGATATTGTGATATAAGTTTAAATATTTAAACGATGTAATCGTTACTGTTCTCGACTGATTGTATTTTGCGCGTAATTAGAAAGACTTTAAAATCGTATTGAAATGACACAAAATGTTAAATAATTAATGTTACGAATTAATTCGTCAAAAATGCAAAAGAGTTATATCGATTATTTTGTATACTGCGATAAAATTTGTTATTCTCGCTATTTTTATACGGAAAATGAATGAACGAATTCCTATCAATGTAGACGATTTGAATTATGAAAAGAAAGAAAAGGTTATTTTTCAATTAATCGAAATTTCATCATGTGATAATAATAATTTGTAATTACGTTTCTTTTAAATTTTATCTTTATTCTATTTGAATTGTAAAAATTAAATTTTTTTCCTCGCATCGTAAGTGTTTTGTATTATTATAATACATAGCTGTTTTTTTTTTTTTTTATTTCAATTTATTTCAATTTTCTATAAAAGCTTGTTAATTTTACGTATATAATTATGCTACCGCTTGACTGAATATTCTATCCCGCTTGATGACATTATGTGATTTACTTTCTCCTATATTTTATTTATGTATCTATAAGATTCAATATTATCAATAAAAATCTTTACGTAAATGCGTTTCTTTATTTTTAACGACAAATGTCAAGTCAAAGAATCCTTCAATATTATGGATAAGAATATATAAAAAATTTATACTAATCGCGTTGTTTTCGATTTTTTAGGATGATGCTACCATGGATAATAACGGATAATTATATCTTCTAGCAATGCGCACTGAAAAATTTATTTCGTAAAATCATCGGGACGTTTACGTCGAGGATGTAAAGATACAACGAAGATTTATTTATCAGCGCTGTCGAACAAAGTCGACAAAGAAATGAATAGTTACGAGTGTAAATATATAACAAAAACAAGATAAACTCTTTAAATAAAAATATGTATAAAATTAATTTATATAATTAATTATCAAATTTGCTTTTATTTTTTCAATTCATTACACCATTATATTTATTTTTGTTTCTAAAAAAAAAAATATAATCAATGCCAATACATATAAATTGTCATAAAACTCTCTCTCTCTCTATATATATATATTTACATCAAATAAATCCAAAACCCACACAAACTTTTTAATCTGCCATAAGCACCAACAACAACAATAAAACCAAATATCGAGAGCGAACTCATCCTCATAAAATACCGTCTCTTCTTTCAGGTTTTTGGCAGCCTTTGCCATACATGGCTCAACAACAGCAACAGCAGTATCAGCAGCAACGTTTGCAATCGATATCGGTTCGTAACTTCTACGAAGGAACAATGACGAAAAGCAATAAGTTAACCTCGGATCAGGCGAAATTCAAGTGCCCGAATTGCGGACGCATGTACATGCGTTTGTCGTGCATGAGACGTCATTTGAAGGTCGAATGCGGCAAAGCGCCGAAATATCAATGCCAAATTTGCCAAGGATGGTTCAAGTACAAGCACAACTTGTCGGCCCACATGCAATTACACGTCGAGGAGCCGAAATTCGCTTGTCCGGTTTGCCCGAAGAAGTATTACCGACGCGATAAGCTCATCGATCACGAGAAAAAACACGGAATTAAAGCGTCGAATCTTCTTTGTTGAAACGTTGCCGCGAGATTTTTTTTATTCTTGTAAAGTTTGTTTGATAAAAAACAAAAAACAAAAAAACAAAAAAAAAACAAAAAAACAAAAAAACAATAAAAAAAAAAGAATGAAAAAGAGAGAAAAAAAAAAAAAAGAAATTGCGATTTTTTAAATTTTAAGAGAATTTAAGATGAATTTTTATAGCGACGAGACTGATTTAAAGAAAGATTTCATTGCGTATTGTTTTGTAAAAAAAAAAAAAAAAAAACGCGCGAGTATTTTACGAAATAATGATGTATTCTGTATAGAAACTGTAAAGTTACTTAATCGTGTTGTACAACGCAATTCAAATATATTAATTTTATGTTCGACAATTAAGTCGTTAAAAACGAGTAAGGGACAAAGAAACTTTCTTCGGTAATGATTTCTGTAATATTATAATATCTTTTACAGATTTTTATAAGCACGTAACTTTTACTCAAACAAAATTGGCTTCACGTTTTAAGGGTAAACTTAAATTTAATATCCTGCGTTTTTTTTTTTTTTTTTTTTTTTTCATTTTATTTTATAAATAACTTTTCCGTGCTTATTATAAACAGATATCGATGGCACGATAAAACCATAATCCTCTAACAGTATTTTTAACGATATTTACACTTGAATGTTATCTCGTGAGTTTACAACTTACAAATTTGCATTAATGAAATTAGTGTCAGGCGATCGCACAAAGTTATCAGCTGCTTGAATTAATACCGTTGATAAGTTCGCCTAGGTATTTTAAAAGTTTGTAAATAATTGAGAAATACTATAAAACTCGTCGAGATAATTTTATTGTTAGACAATTGTACGTTTTGTACGATAACGATATTTGAATTGTTTCCTATACGTAAATGCTAAAAAAAATATAATATAGTCGATAATGTAATATTACGAAAATCGTTATTAAACAGTGATTAAATATTTTTATATAGCTATAAAATATTTTTTTATTTTACGGTTAAAATTTCGTATTAATTATAAATATATATATATATATAAAAAAAAAAAAAAAAAAATGATAGTAAATCAAAGTTTTTTTAACGATTACAAATGCATATTGCTTAAATAATCTTTTGTAACCTTCTGTGTATACTTATATTGTAATAAAAAAAAAACAGACCTTTCTTTTTTTAATCTTTTTAATTCATGATTTACCCAATTATTTTTTTGTAATACTGTAATCCAAAAAAAATTGAATAATAAACATATTCATTAATTACTATTATTCAAATTAAAACATATATATATATATATATATATATATATATATTTTTTTTTTTTTTTTTTACAGCTACTGAAACTTAACATTTAATGCAAATAATATGAATTGTTTTAATCTAATTTAATTATTTAAATTAATTTTACTAACATTATTCTTTTATTTTTTTAGGTTTTACGTCAGAATGAACAAGATGGAAAGAAGAATTAGAATTATTCCTATAATTATTATATAATTTGCATATGTATAAAGTTGTTTTCAATTCGTATAATATATTAATTGGATATTGGTTGAAACATTAATAATTCATTGATATACTAAATAAAGGTAACAGTTTTGTGTGTAACATCATACAATATTATTATTTAAAATAATACATTATATAATATAAATATATGAATGATGAGTTAATTAATTGAACATTTATTTAATACGAATAAACGTATGTGTATTTATTTATTTATTTATTTTTATATATATATATTTTATAATATATAATTTTTCGTTTACAGAAAGTTTCTTCATTTACACTAATTTAATTAAAACAATTATATTTTATTTTTTTCGATTGAATAAGAAATATTGTATAAATGAAATATATTTTATGTATTAATATTTATAAAGTTAATTCTATAAATTTTAAAGAAATTATTTTTCCATTGTAACATATATTTATTAATTAACTAGCAATCGCATAGTGTTTTATTTTTTATTTTTTGCTGAAATATCGAAGCGTAGTTTTGTGAGCTCTTTAAAGTACATTATAGTTAGCGAGTATATTTATTATTCGATTACTTAAAATTAGAAATTTTTTATTTAATTTTATTTATTTTCAAATACTAAATTAATATTTAAAAGCATGCGCACTAACTAGTTAAAATCTATTTCTGAAGAAATACTTCAATATCGCTTACTTTTTGGGAAAGAAAAGGCGCCGAGCGATAATGCGACGAATAAAATTTAACTTTGAAAATATAGTTGTAGTATTTATCGTTTTATACCAATACTAATAAAGTAATCGGCCTTTTCATTTTCAAAAAGTCAATAACGCCTATTTTTATCAGCATAAAATATTTTCTTTAGTAGCTGCTTGGGGTCTTAGTAATTATAAGATTATATCAATTTGTTTATTGTGAAATCATGAAACGAACGTTATTGCATCAATGAAGATAAACAAGTGTAATAAAAGTATACGTATATATTTTTCTTTTTTTTTTTTTTTTTTTTTTTTTTCTTCTTTTATGTACATTCTTAGTGACTTTTTTATGCATAGAAACTTTATATCTTTCAAGATCTGACCGCTTTTCATCTCTTTTAAAACTAAGTACAAAATAAATTTATTTAATATTTTATTTACAGAACATCCAACACTGAATAAAGTTTTTTTAATGGAAACATACTCTGTGTAACGATCGTCGAAAGTTGCAGTAACGTTTAACCAAGTTTTATCAGAACTTTTCTCATTTGCAATGTCGTGCAAACATTTTGAATAACAAAAAGTTTGAGTAAAATTGGCCACAAATGAAATTAATCGCTGGTATCGTTTAGTTTATGCTTCGGAAGAAAAATAAAACGTTTGCACGGCGTTGTAACTTGTCTCCGCCTCAAAACGTAATAATTTCCAAAAAAAAAAAAAAAAAACAAAAAAAAAGAAAACAAAAAAAAACAAAAAAAAATCTTTCTGCAACGTCGACGATCAACATAAACGTTCAAAAGCAACGATTATCGCTAAAACGCTCGAAAAATTTTGTTACAGCTGAGGACCTGAGCATCGCCTCGAGTTTAAAATGGGCCGAGGCATGGCAAAAGCTCGCCGAGAACGTACCATCCATAATGTGGCGATCGGGAATATCACTGGGCAAAGGTATGGGTTTCGACTCGTCGATCAACGTCAACGAAGGCTTCACCTGTGCCCCTTGCGGCCGCGTTTACAAGCTTAAGAGTAGCTTGCGCAATCATCAGAAGTGGGAGTGCGGCAAGGAGCCGCAATTTCAATGTCCACATTGCGTTTATCGAGCCAAGCAGAAGATGCACATCTCGCGGCACATGGAACGCATGCACAAAGAGAAGCTGTACAAGCAGGAGATGGTTTAAGGGATGGATGGGATCGTTTTCATTGATTTAACGAATGCGAGAAAAGCCGGTTTTAGATAAAGGATGTTAGAAGTTGATTGCGTTATTCCATCGATTTTTTTTTGATGATCACGAAACTTAATTTGGCCGTTTATGCATTGACACAATTATTAATTTCTTAAAAAAATTGATCTCGAGAAGGATCTTCGATAGCAACGAATTTTATTAATTTTAAACATATCGTACTGTATTTTCGCTGCTGGATTTTCAAACATTTACGACAATAACAGTCAGTTTTCAAGTAATTTAAATAAGTTACTCTGTTTTTTTTTTTTTTGTTTTTATTTACAATATAATGAATTACGTATGTTGATTGTTTTTTAAAATAATTAAAGAATCGTTGCTATCAAACTTTAAACAAATTTTTAGGTTGATTAGTATAACTATACGTCTCTCTTCTATATCCTTGAAAAAAAAAAAAAAAAAGCAAAACAAATCGGTAAACTTTTTATTAGCTTTTGCAAATTGTCGCTGGCGAAATTGACAACTTTAGGAATTATGGACATAGTCCTGCAGGTTATATATATATATATTTTTTTTATTTTTTAATAATCGTACTCTTATTTTAGTAGTTTAACTACTTTTTTTTTTTTTTTTACAATTTTTATCAAGTTATATTTAGTTCTCTACAATCATTGAAACAGTCAATGCTTAGATATTAATGAGAAATAATCTTGCTCGGGGCAATCTGTTTTCTTACCATAAGAATACAGATTATAAAATTGAATAATTTAAAAAAAAAAAAGAAAAAAAAAAAAAAGGGAAATATAACGTACTATTAGTATGTAAGCTTAGTTTTTACTTTGCGCTAAGATTTTCTAATTAACAAAAATGATTCGGATTAAAAAAAGATAAATAAAAATAAGAGGGAAAAGGATGGAGACGTAGGGAAAATTTTGTGAAAGCAATGAATAGGTGCAATTGGTTTTTGGACTAACAAAATTTCTCCAGGCGAAAAATGGATGATTTGTGAAATTAGCTGTGATAAATTGCACTGGTTTGCAAAGGACAAAAGAACCATATGCGTTAAGAAGTGGGACAATTCTCATCAAAATTTGGTCAAGAATTAAGAATGAAATCAAAACGAGCACGAGTTAGAATGTAATATTTTTAAAAAATTTTCTCGCTAATTTTAATGCTCAAATCACTTTTTATTTAAGTACTTTATTATTCGATTTAGGAAAAAGAAAGAAAAATGATTATTTTATTGCATTCACAAACAAAAATTCAAACTTTTTCCATCCACATTCGGATCGATGTTTAGATTAAAAATCAAATCGATCGCCTTTAGTAATAAAATGCTGTAGTCGAAACAAATATCTAACCCAAAATCATGATTCGTAAACGAAATTCGCCTCGAGTTAGAAAAAATATCGCATACATACATGCATATGTATATCCCGGGTTAATCCGGAACAACTCTTCCATAGCAACCATTCTGGTCACACTGGTTCCATATTCTATTAATTCTTGTTTTTTTATTTTTTTTTTTTTTTTTATTTTTTTTTTTTTTGATTATTATTATTATTTTTTGTAAACTAACGAACGTCACCGTGAACGCGCTGTTTTTTTTTTTTTTTTTTTTATATTCATATCATTTCGTAACGACTGAATAAAAGAAAATAAATATGTAACGTACGTTGCCACTGTGCGTATATACAATTTACGCGATATAGTTTAATTAAAATAGCATACAGTATACCAGTTCGAAGCGTGTAAGATATTTCCGTTGTACATAAATAGTTCAGTATCATTATTTATATATTTATTTACGCGTAAATCACTCCGATATTTTTTATTAATATTATTATTATTATTATTATTATCTTTTTTTTTTTTTTTTTTTAAATTATTTTATTTTTTTATTTCAACGCCAACAAAGACTTCCACTTTTAATTTAAGACTAATCTTGAATTAAATAATAGATTTATAATGATTAAAGTCAGTACATTCCTTTTTTTTTTAATGATTTTTTGAATAATAATATATTATGAGAAAGTATTATTTTCATTTTTAATACGATAAAATATAACTCGTCGGATTTATTGAGGTAAAATACAAGGTAAAGAAAGAATAATTTTTTCTTATTCCTTCATTGTATTTCTTCTCGGTAGGTTTGGCAAGGAATATTTTATCCGATTAAAATATAATTTTTTCTTTTTTTTTTTTTTTGAATTTACTAACACTTATTGAATTTTTTTTATCCCAACTACTTTACGTAGTTGAAAGATTACTTTATAAGTAATCTATTAAACAAAAAGTTTATCTGTAAAATACCTTCGAAACCTTCAAAAGGTTACATCAACTTTATATAAAGATAAAAATAAAAAATCTCACACACGCTCACATAAACCCCCCAGTCATGTCCACAATAACTCACCCAATAATCTACCTTCACAATTCAATAAACTGTACAAAATATAAAAAATACTAACAATATTTTTTTGCCAAATAGATAAATCGCTAAGACATACAACGTAAATAAATGCCGTCTAAATACTTGTCTCGATAATATATTCCTGCGTTAAGCCAACAGCGCGTCACGGACGTTCGACTTTCCATAAAACATAGCCAATATGTATACCATACAAAATATTATATAAAAACAAAATAAAATAAATTACTACACTTAATTTTTAAACACACTCCATATCAAATACGTGATTTATATTAGCGTGGTAGGCGAAACTTTAGATTTTTATACGAGTTTTATTCATTTCTTTTTTTTTTTTTTTTTTTTTTTTTTTATTCACATAGACATCAAGAGTTAGATTTTAATTATATTAAGATTTCACGAGTCGAGGCTATCTTGATTATTTTGCTTTTATTTTTAATAACTTATAATAAAATATATGGAATATGGATAGATTCTACTTAACCTTATAAATGACCCTAAAAAAATAAATGCAGATTATGAGAATATTGAAACGAAGAAGGAATTAATACGATATATTTTTAAAAAAAATATAGAATTAAAAAGAAAAAAAAAAAAAGAATGAAAAATATAAGAAATTGTATATGAACAATTTTAGAGCCTTAACAGTAAGAATTTAATATTTTCGATTATGTTTGGAAAGGTTGTAGCTTAACTCTATTAATCACCACAAGACGGTGTGTTGAAATACGCTATCAAATTTCGTTCTCATTTTCATGAATATCTGAAAATCGGCGACTGTGAAATTAAGTTTTTCCGTTGAAAGCTGTGTCAATCGTCTTTACATGGAAGTATATAAAAATATTGCCACATTGAGATTCCAAAAAAACAGCAGCAATTAGATCGACATAGCTTCTAATAGGGAAACTTCAACTCAAAAACTTCTCGTAGTTTTAATTGCCCGGTGATAATAACGTCGACTATTGGTAGCGTGTTTCGATAAGCTATCATGCGGTTCTTAGTAATCTTTCCAAGCAGATTAAATTTACATAAATACGTGTAAATTTATTGAAAAAAAATAATAATGATAATATAGTGCCTCTTAAGACCTTTAATGTTTGATAAATTGAGAAACATTTAACGATCGATGATATTTTAAAATCAAACAAATGTTAGTAATATTGGTATTAATATTAGTAATATCGGATATTAGGCTATCATTATCCCCGAATGAAAAGGAAGAATAAAAATATCTATTTTTAAAAATTGAAGAAAAAAAAAAAATTGAAGAAAAAAATTATACAAAAAGTTTTTGGGATATTCAATTGGTTCTTTTTAACTATATTTTAGATTATTAGTAACACTGCAGTGCATTGTAACTTATTAGAAAAAAATATACAAATATATATGTGTAACTCAACGTGAACGTATAAATTTAATAAAATCGGGGTAAAAAGTTATAAAATATTTACATTAAATGGTGGAGGCTCTAACATAAAATTACATGTCACTTGATGTACTACAATTTTTTATTATTCAAAAAATGTATATGTACATGAAGAAATTTTTAATTAAAAAAAAAAAAAAAATTTGCAAATGTTAAGAGCAGTAAAAATATTAAAAAATAACAAACTTTTATAAAACAAAAAAAAAAAACAAAAAAAAAAAAAAATTTAAATACCTTTTAAAATTAAGATCGATCTATCCATATGTTTAGTGTAAAATGGATTGTATTTTTATGATATATAACGTACGTTTGTATAAGTACTAAGAAAAAAGTAGAGATGGAATCGTTTGAAGCTTATTGTAAGGATGAAAGTAATGTAAGATAGCAAATAATTGCAAATGTTATAAACAAATGTACTCGAAAGATAAGTTGCGTATGTTAATTATAAGTATTTTCCAAAGTATTTGGACATTTTACACAAGTGATTTGATAAATTTTTATTTTATAATTATAAACTAAATTATTTGAAAATTTATCCGAAAATATTTTTATACTTTGTTCTTTAGGCGAATTTTATAAAAAGAAAAAAATTTAATTAAATATTTTGTGACACGATTGATATAATTATGATGTAGAAATTTTAATTTTTATAAACGTTAAATAATATATGTCATCTAAAGGAACGATTTTTTTTTTTTTTTATAACGATTATTATTAAGAATAATATAATTAAGTTTATTAGGTTGATATTTGATGTATTTTCAATTAAAAGTATATCATTGAATATCGAAACATTAAGGATTTTTTTTTTTTTTTTTTTCTCTTCTTCAAAAAAAGTTTCTTTATCACGACCAAAATTTTTATATAGCTTTATTGTTCCGCTATATTATTGTGCGTGAACAACTCGAGCAATACAAAATTTAGCGTTGATCGTTAAAAAAAAAAAAAAAAAAAAGAAAAGAAAAGAAAAAAAATGCGTAATATTTACAAAAAAAAAAAAAAAAAGAAAACAAAACATTCGGCGTTAAAAAAAATAATAAAAGAAAATTATTTCGATCATTGTTAACTCTCTTGTGGTAAATTATTATTATTATTCCGACGTACTAAATAAAGCTTTATTATAGAAAGAAAGAAAAAAAAAAAAAAAAAACAAGACAATGCTGTAAGCTTTCAACAATTGCATTTATGTAAGTCGAGCCAAACCAAGAGCTTTGTATTTTTAGAATTTAACATTATAACTTAAGGTAAAACGAACTAGTGATAAAAAAAACCGTACTATATTTACACGATAAGATGAATGATGATTTTTTATCAATTATTTTTAATATTATTTAAGTAAGTATTAATAATTTACATTAAAAAAAAAATAAAAAAATAAAAAAAAAAAGAAGTAATAGTTTCAGTTGGATGTAGCTCAGAGTTTAGTCATCTTTGATTTTAAATACTCAATTACATCGAATGAAAAAAAAAAAACAAAAAAAAACAAAAAAAAAACAAAAACAAAAAAAAATTCACAGCGAAATCAAATTTAATAATACGACCCATATGATCTCTCACGCAAATCTACATTGTTTCAACATTGACGTATTCTTTATTTACACTTTAAAATTCGTAAAAATTTTTAAATCTTAATTTCGTACAATTTTCCCTTCTTATATAAACTGTTTTGACGTCAATGTGAATGTTGCCGATTGTAGCGTCGAGAGAGGAAAAACTGTAAATTGGTTAAATCACGCTATATTATACAAATTTAAAATTTGTAAGACGATTAACTTATCGGCCTTTTTCTTTTGTATCCGCAAACAGTACTCGACACACATAAACATAAATTCACTTCTGTACATTCGTACGCTTGAATAAAAAGCTAAGTCCAGAAATTAATCATAACGTAGAAACTAAGTTAGAAAATTTAAGAGATTGAATTAACGAAAATTAAGATGAAGAATAAATAACACCGACAAGAGTAAGAGAAAAGAAAGGTAACGTTTGTTTTTTTTTTTTTTTTTTTTTTTTTTTTTTTTTTTTTTTTTTTTTTTTTTTTATTTAAATGTCCGACCGAGGAAGCTGTGAAAAAAAAAAATAAATAAATAAAAGATCGTAAAGAGCCTTGCGTTACGTGCCTTTAAGTGTACTACTTAGATTTTAGGCTAATAACAGGGGCGCTGAGTATGATTTTTTGTTTTATTTTCTTCCCGCAATCAAAATAAACTTTATTGTTACATTGATGCTTGAAAAAGTGAATGATATCCCTTTTTTTTTTTTTTTTTATTCGGATGAAATTACGATAAATAATGGAAATTTTGTTTTAAAGGTAAACGATAATACGTGCAATGAAAAATTTTAACAAGCGAACGATGTATTTCTTTTTCGTTTATTGTCATTTTTCTCTTATTTTTATGGCTTTTCATCGAACTATAGATAATAAAAGAGCGACAGGCTAACGTAGAATTAATCGTGTAAGTAATAAGTAATTATTAATGACGTTTGCGTTTTCATGACCGGTGATAATTTATATCGGTAAAACTGCCTTAACTACGACGAATACAACTGCCAATTATAATTTTCTACGGCATCGCATTTGATAAAAGTAAAAACGAAAATATAAAAACAACAAAAATCGTTACGAATTAGATTTAACGATTAATCGTATTTTTTTATATGTAAAAGCTTCAATAGTTGAAAGATTTTTTACTCATTTCGAAATAGATTTTTAAATAATAGACTCCGCGCCCATATCAAGCGTTTCGCATAGTACAACTTAATTTTAAAACACAGTACGATTGATAGAGCGAATATTTAATGTCAACGTATGTCTCTGATCGCGCTGGGTTGCATTTCACATTGGAAAAAAAAAAAAAAAAAAAAAAAAAAAAACTGTAAAACCGCCTTAAAAGTTACTCAGCGCCTCGTTTAAAAGAAACAAAAAAAAAAAAAAAAAAAAGAAGAAGAAAAAAAAGTAAATGAATTAATTGAATAGAATAAAAAATATTTTATACTCTACGTAAATTGTAATTTCATTTCGTCATTGATTTTTCCAACAAATCTACGTAATGTTTTTTGTTTAATCAATATCTTCTTTTTCTCTTTTGACAATTTATTAACGAATATTAATGTAAGCTTTGTAATCGATAAATTAGTTGCGAAAAATTAATTATAATTTTTACAATCATATTTGTACTTGATACAAAAGATTTTTTTTTTTTTTTTTTTTTTTTTTTTTTTTTTTTTTTTTTATTTGATACCGACGTATAAATATTAGCAAAATTTAATACAACTTGTCACGATTTTGTTCGTAAAATTTTTCTCTTGCGAAATAACAGAAAAAAAAAAAAAAAAATACAAAAATACAAAAATAAAAAAAAAAAAAATCGCTTTAATTTGTAAAACAAATTTTATAAAGCTGACGAAATAATCTTAATTTATATCATTCCAAATTGCTTGCGGTTTAATACATTTTTTTTTCACAAACTTGTAAAAAAATGAACTGTATTTTATTTAAAAAAAAATATCAATAAAGTTTATAAGGTAAATTTTATCTAAAATTATTTCGAATTTATTCTTAAATAATAAAATTTATTTATATAATTTTAATAGCTGATATAATAATATTTTAATTATTAATGGCTAAGGAAAATACGAGCTTTAGAGATTTTTGGATAGAGTTGTTTCAACAACTGCTAGAAAACTATTAGGTAACTTATTTTCTTTTTAATTTAAAATTTAAAATCCATCAAAATAAATTTATTCGACAACGTTTAAACAGATATTATACTGATACTTTACTTTTTCTTTATTTCAGGTATGAATTTGAATCTAAAAAAAAAACATGGAAGGAATCGACGCGAAAAAATGTCAAACTTCACCGTGAATATCATCATCATGAAATGATGACGATGAAATAATATATTATCTATGAATAAAACATTGTTAAATGTTGTTTTTATATCCTTTATTTAAAATTATTATAATATTCGATCACAATAATATTTAATGTTTCAATACATTTTGAAATAATTGTAGAATTCAAGTGCACATAAAAATTGTCATAAAGTTATGTAAAGTAACACAGAACACAAATATCTATACAAGTTAAAATTTTTTATACAATTTATACGACATTAAACTAATAACCAATCACACCGATGAAAAAGTTATCTTATTACATTCTTATAAAACAAGTAAACATAGATTAATCTAAATTTATAACTCGACAAAATTACAAAAACAAGATGATGCTTACAACACATCCAAGAAAACGTCACGCGTACACCTGCGAGCTCGATAAACCAACAAAAGCTCGGTCCACTTCATTAATTTATTTATGTTCATTCAGGTATCGTCGGCTGGACGGAACAGGGCCAGTTCAGATGCGAGCGTTGTTACAAAGTTTACAAATTCCGCGGCTCGTTGTATCAGCACCAAAGGCGCGAATGCGGCGTCGAGCGGCAGTTCTTTTGCATCGTCTGCGGCTCGAGATTTAAGCACAAACATCATCTGAAGAAACATCTTAATAGACTTCACTACATGCGTTGATGCGTTGGCGAACATTTTTTATCCATATAAGTGTTGAGTTTTAGATGATTCTAACTAAATAATAATGATTTTTTTTTTTTTTTTTTTCTTTTTTTTTTTTGTTCGTTACTTGCATTTTAACAAAAAATAATAATTTTAATCGGAGTTACCATGAAGAGCGTAAATTAAAATAATGTAATTTATAGGCGGCTTCGAAATTGTAAATAATATATTAAATATTTTCAACGTTATTTGCGTTAACGATTGATGAAAATTTGTTTATATCAACGCTTCCATATTCCTTAATGTTGTACAGAATTTTTTTCACATAAATAAATAATCGTACGAATTAAAAAATGAGCAGTTAATTTTATTAAATTAGATTTTACTCAAGTATTATAAACATTCCTTTCGGATTATTTATTTTTTTGGTAGATCCTCGATTGTTTCGAACAATTTATTTTTATTTTATAGATTGCCTTTAATTTGTGACAATATTAAAAATATTTATTATTGTGCGTAAAAAATAAAAAGTAATACGTTTAATCTTTTTATATTTTAAGGGGGGGGGGGAAGAAAAAAATATGTTTTTTATCTTATGAAAGCAGCAAATATGTTAGAAAATTCATGCAAAAATTGTAAGTAACCAATGTTCAACTTTAGCTTTAAACATAAATCGATTAACATAAATGTAATCAACTTTAATTCCAGAGTTAACAACACTCTCGATGAGGTAACTAATATTCGATAAAACATGTCGAAAAATCAACTAAATACCAATAAAACTTTCATTACCTCTTCAAATTTCATAACGAGGGAAGATCAAAGTACGCTTACGGTGCATTTTCGATGATAGATTTATTGACAAATATATATCTGCGTCTTCATAGACTTCCATAAGTTAATAAAGACATCATGAGAATGTTCGACGTGACATTGTAAGTATATCACACAAACATTTGTATTTTTTGTTTTTAGATCGTCTTTGATTTACTATGATTTTTTTTTTTTTTTTTTTTTTTTTTTTCAGATTGCGTTACTTCCTACCTTTATCGATCTGCATTACCTAATGTTTTAAAATACAACAAACATATTAAAAAAATTTATAGCTCACGATATTGCTTTCAAATTTATGGTATAAAACGGAACAGCGGATAAAATAGTCTCGAAGAATTCGGCGTTTTTCAAACACGTTTTAGGTAATATTAATATCACGATGTTATCATTTATATCGTTATCTTTCTTATTAAGACAATACTTATTATTTTGCTGTACCGATAAGCTTCTCGCTGAAGACATTTCCACACTAATTATTAAATATTTCTTTTCTAGACGTATTAATGAAAGTGTATCAAGAAAAACGAGGCGATTTAATCATTGAAAAAAAAAAGTTTTCAGTTCGTTTATATGTTCATTAAAGAATGCTAAAAATTGGATTGGTTATCCTTTTCAAGAAAAGTAAAGGAACGAGAAAGAAACTCGGCCGAATAATAATAAAAAAAAAAAAAAAAAAAAAAAAAAACAATAAAAATTCGACATTAGATTCATTCATATTTGAGGTTTAAAAAAAATGAGTTTGATTTAAAATCATGGACTTGTTAACTTTTTGTAAATTTTAATATTTCATTTGTCTAAGTTTATTATTATATTTTTACTACAGCTTACTAATTAACAATAATAGTGTAACAAATTTTTTTTTCACTTAAACGTTATTTTTTTTCAGTAAAATGATAGAGTTTATTTTGTAATCACTTTTGTAATAATTACATTTTTTAAATTCAATCAATGATATAAATTTAGTGCATACGACTAATTTTCACTCTATACCATAGTTTTTTATATATGTTTACTGTACAAGAGGTTATTAGTTTTAATAAATCCATAATATAGTATAAAGGTATAAAGTTAATTTAACAATAACAAAAGTTTTCCTTCTATTACCGATTGTATTCCAACACTTCGAATCTAATAATCTACGATAATTGCATTATCGTATACTAAAATTTGTTATTTATGTTAGTTTGGAAAAAAGAAAGGACAGCTTATTTTCAGATTATTTATACCCTCTTACAAACAAAACAAAGAAAAAAAAAAAAAAAAAAAATAAAAGAAATATCACAAAACGATAAAATAACCAAACGATCGTTTAAACTTAACCAGTTTCGCCTCTGTTTTAGAATGGCTGCCCGTCTCGTATGATCCGCTCAACGCTTACGACGAAATAACCCAAATGTACATCTGTCAACGTTGCAGTCGACGTTACAACCATAAGTATTCATTGGCGCGTCATCTCAAGCTCGAATGCGGTAAGCCACCGAAATTCCAGTGCGTCCATTGTATGCGACGATTTAAACATCGTCATCATTTGCGCGCCCACGGAAAGATGCACATGAACGCGGAATTGCCGTGAGTTTGATGATTGATTTATTGAGCGAATGTCGATTATCGTTTAAACGAACTTTTCGAATCGTCAGCGCGGTAAACTTATCTTACTCAGCCGTCGACGAAATATCGTGTATTCACCAATACTCGAGCCTGTCATTATGTAATAACAAGACTCAAATGAAATTTTCATTATTTGTATTATAACCACGATGTGATAAGAAAAAAAACAAAAAACTCTTCTACAGAAATTTTTTTATCCTGAATTTTCCTTAATTCGTAAGAATATTTAATTTACGTAAAGATGATATTAGAGAATATTTTTTGAAAAATTTTTATAAACTTTAAAAAATATATGTGTACGTAACGTAAATTATAGAATCTCTGAAAAATTTACAATATTATTTCAATTTTTTTAAACATTTTTTTTTTTTTTTTTTTAAATTCTTTTTAATTATATAAATAATCTTTAAAAATTTAACAAGACTGATTATCAGAATACCACATTAAATATATAATTTATTTATTTACAATTAGTAAGTTATTTATGTGAAATGAATAAATATTTCATCGATCTAAATACATACATTTTACAAATTAAATAAATTTTCATTATTTTAAATGCATTGCTTGAATTTGTTCAATAAAATTTGACTAAACATTAATTTTAATTAAATAGATCTTTATTATTGCTGTTAATTACATTTATTACACGTATATTTTTATCTACTATTTTTTATACATAAAATTGTAAATGGAAAATTTATTATTGTTAGAAAATAAATGATTTATAAAATTGTATAATAAAACTATATATTATTTAATGAATTTTTGTATTAAAAAAAAAAAAAAAAAAAAAAAAAAGACAAATAACACTAAATTTTTATTATGTAATAACGTTAATATTATTTCAGTGTATTAATAAATGTAATAATAAAAAATTAATAAATGTAATATAAAATCAACAATTTTCTCGTATACAATTTAAGAAGTCACCCATTATTTCTCAAAAACATTTATTACGCAACTAATCATTAACATAAATAACTTTTTATTTAACGTTTGCGTAAGTATAATGTTCTATTATAGCCGTTAAATCTTTATTTCAATCATTAAACGTAAAAATGTCAAGGCAAACTCCCAATAAAACATTTATCATTATGTACATAAAACAATTGCGACGATGACTAATTCCAAAGCAACAACACCTATACGCGCGTGCCATAGTTAAAAAGTCGTCCTAACGTATCGCAATAAATTTTTTTGTTTCAGTAATGATCCACCGACCGCCTCGTTTACATCACACATTGGCCACATCTAGCAGCGGACGTTTCCTCTGTCCAAAATGCTCGACGTCGTTCACTCGCAAGGACAATCTAAGGAATCATCTGAAATTTCAATGCGGACAACAGCCGAGATTCAATTGCCCTTACTGCGACTATCGCACCAAGCATTCGCCTAACGTCAGGACTCACGTTAGGAGGCTACATCCTAATCAAACTATTTACGTCGTCGATGTATTGCTCGGCAGGAATTTGCTGTGAAGACGTTTATTTATTTATTATTTTCTTTTGTTTTAAACAAGGATTTCGGCGCGCGCGTGCGTGTTTTGTGTGGTTCATCGTCGATCTGATAGTTGCAAAAAAGTACACTTAGTCGAGAGGGAAAATTGAACGAAAAGAAGCGCAATAATCGCAATGTGTGAGATTTAAGCAATTAAAAATTTTATCGCAACGGAATTCAACATAGAATGTATTAATCTTTACATTTTAACATTGGGTAACGTTTCAAAGAATTCACAGGCTTATTCAAAGCGTTCAATATTTAACGAGACTAATTATTTTATTAATTTTATCTCTTTATTATCGTTATTCCAAGTTATTCGAAAGGAAAAAAAAAAAAAAAAAACGAAAAACAAATAATTATCTTAATTCTTATTTAATTGAGAATATTTAATTTATAAGCTACACAAACGTGACAATATTTACTATTAGTAAAAAATTATTTATTATGAAATATATTTTTATGAATAGATTAAAAGCATCTTTTTATTTTCATTATGTTTATATTAAAAATATAATAATGAATAAAGTATTATTGAAATTTATTAGTTAATTTTATTTGAAATTATTTTTAAAATATTCAATATAGAAAAATACTAATTAAGTTAATATTTCAATAATTTTTAAAATTGCAATTAGTTAAACTTCATCATTGTAAATAATTGTTCGAATTTTTCAAAAATTTACGGTACAAAAATTTTATGGTTTTCTGAAAAAATATATATTTACGTACTTAGTATGAATTATATATTAATCAAATATACGATAAATAAAAATAATTTACGTTATTTTATATATATATATATAACGAGTGTAAAATTTATAGTAATGTTCACTTTAAATTATACAGTTCTATGAACAAAAATTTATTGTCTATTTCATGTACTATTTCAAATACGTTTTTTTTTTTTTTTTTTTTTTATTTGTTAGAAGTTTTAATTAAAATTTGTATTTTTCATTATTTGTTTAGCAAGAGACAACTGATATTAAAAGTTTGTTAATATTATTTATGAAAAATATTTAAATGAAAAAAAAAAAAAAAATTAATAATAAAAATATTTTAATAAAGTTATTATTTTTGTAAAAATTAATTTGATCCTTCATATAAGTATAAACGTGTTTTCCATAACCATTGATTTAATTGGTAAAAAAAATTAATATAGACGCAGACTAAAATTAAGAAGAAAATTATGCCGTTTCATTAATTTTAAATGTTAGTAAATTTTTATTTTGTAAGCAGCGAATTATTTGAAGAGATAATTAAATATTTTACTTAAAATTTATTATTATCATCATTATTATTATTTTCATTTATGATATTGTTGATATTATTCTTTCGTCCTGAAGATATTATAAGAAAAAAAATGTTCGAATAAATTCAAACAGGTTTTTTTAAACTTTTCAACCTACACAATGAATAACATTATCAAATATAAAAAATAAATTTTATCTTTTTTATAAACTAACTATCGTTTGATCAGTTAAACAAAGGTAATGCCATTAAAAATAAAAATTCACTCAACATGGTAAGCATAAAATCTAGCAAATTGTAAATTATTCAGTAATAAGTTATATTTATAAAAATTTATTCATTTTACTGAACCCATCTATCTGTAACTATAGCTTAGAACTTTATCTCCATCTCGAAGCATGTTTATCTACCCAAACTCACGTATCGCCAATAAAACAAAAAAAAAAAAAAAAAAAAGAAAAAGAAAAAGAAAAAGAAAAAGAAAAAAAAACAAACAAAACTAAGCGAATTAAAAATAAAAAAGAAATAAATGAATTAAAAATTGAAAAAAAAAAAAAAAAAAAAATTAAAAAGAAACAAGATAAATTCTCACGTTATTCTTTCTGTTGGGTAATTAGGCTGGACATACGGAGAAGTGAATAAAATGAAGGACCCGCTAAAATTGGACATAGTACACCGACGTCGTCGTCGAGGCAGGCCTTCGTCATCGTTAAATCCGACCAATTCGCCGGAAGATATCGATCACCATTTTCAATGTCCCCGTTGCCCGAGCCACTTCACTTACGAGCGAGGATTGCAGCAGCATTTGAAGTACGCCTGTTATCAGTATCCCCGTTTTCAATGTCCTTATTGTAATTACAGGTCGAAATATAGATACAACGCTTACAATCACGTGAGGAATTCGCACAAGGGACTCGAGGTTTATTGCGTTGATGTTAAGAACAAAGATGAGTAAATAACGGGAAAAAGAGACCTTTTGTTATTTTTTTCTTCTTTTTTTTTTTGTTTTTTTTTTTTTTATATATAATACTCTTTTTCTTTTCTTTTTTTATATATAATGCTGTTTGTCTTTATTTATTTATTTATTTATTTTTTTTTTTAATAGTCAAGATGGTATTATCTTTTTTTACAACTTTAAATGTATTTTATGCGTATGCATATGAAACTTATTTATTTCAATTCTTATATATATAATACTTTGAGTTTAAAAATATTAAAAAAAAAAAAAAAAAAAAAAAAATTAACTTTTAATTCTAAAATTTAATTTATATCTTTTCAATTAACTTATTTAAGACATTGATTTAAAATAAAAAAGTGAAAAATTATTTTATTTTATACGTTTATAAAAAAATCGATAAAAGAAATGATTTAAAACTGTAAAAAATCTACGAATCTCATTCGAATTATTTATCAAAATTATTTTATTTATTGTACGATAAATCATAAACAGATTATATCTTATAAAATGGTTACGTGGGGTAATAAACCCACACATTTGCAAAAAAAAGTTTATTACATCATATAATGGATCTCAAATGTAAAAATTAGCAGTCGTTATGTTGTTAAGCAATAATGCTGTACAAATAACGAATAAAAATAATCATTATTATTTAAAACAGTTTATATATATATATATATTTTTGCAATATAGCTTTGCGAATGTAAAATGAAAAAAAAAAAAAAAAAAAAAAAAAAAAAAAAAATGTTATTACTGTAATTTTAAAAGAACAAATGTATTTCCATGACTGATAAAATTAATAATTTATTGTAAAAATTCACGCTGTAACTATAAATTAAATTAAAATTTGAATAAAATCTTATAGATTGTTTTAAATTAATTTTTAATTTATTTATCATTATGTTATGTTTACCTTTAATATTTTAAACATTCGAAAATACTTTTGCGTTTGCTAACTAAATCGTATGTTTGTTTTTCAACAGGTGAGCCAACCAAACAACTGAATTTATACAACGCTCGATAGATTCCAAGAGATAAAGTTCGAAAAACTAACTCAAGCTTAACGAACATACGAATCAAGAGTTGTACTTTTGTAACGCATTAATATAAAATTAATATTAAATTTATCTATTAATAAATAATAATAATATTATAAAATTTATATTAATTTATACATTTTAAAAATTAATGATAAGTTACGTTTATTAGATTTATTTTTAATATAAATATAAGTAAAATAATGAATAAAAAATTATCAATATACACTAACCCTAAGCGATATAAATAATGAACAATTAAACAATAAAATTATAATTCACATGAACTTAAAATTTCGTTTCAGATACGAATAACCTAATATTCGCGGACGTGGACCAAGTGGATTCAACCTTAGACATAAACTTAGATTCGAGCTTCGAAAAATTCGATCCGTTGAAATCTTCAAGAAGATGGAGAAATAAAAAAGAGAAAAAAAAAAAATTATCGCCATGCCCGAATTGTAAGAGCGTTTTCAATCGTCCCGACAATTTGACGCAACATTTAAAATACGCGTGTAATAGAAAGCCAAGATTCGCTTGTCTGCATTGCAAGCACAAAGCGAAGAGGACTTGCGAAATTTACTCGCACTGTCGCGTACGACATATCGGCCAGAGAGTCGCCTGCGTTGATCTTGATAATTACGATAAAATTTTAACGCCCCAAAAGAAAAGAAAAAATCGTTGCGATTAAATTTTTACTAACGATTACGTTTTATTGTTATTGAAGGATCGAACAATATTTGCATTTCTGTGATGTTTAAAAATAAAAGATGACGATTATCGAATTGGATCAAATTTTCATTCGATTCTTTTTAAAAATCTATTTGATAATACTATTTAGAAACTTAAGCGTTGAAAGGAATACAAATGAGATTAAAAATGTGTTAAAAATAGTTATATGTCTAATAATAATGTTATAAATAATTATGTTTGTTATTTATAAAGTTTAAAATTTTCTTTAAATTGTATACGTTTAATAAATTTATTTTTAATAAATGAATTCTTAAAAAAAAAAAAAAAAAAAAAAAAAAAAAAAAGTTTCTTTGTTTTCTTTACCAAAAAAAAAAAAGAAAAGAAAAAGAAAAGAAAAAGAAAAAGAAAAATATAAAATTTTCACTTGTAAATAACGCAAAGTTTTCTATTAATTCTCAGACAAATTACAAAAGATAACAACATTCATCAACAGCAACATCATGAACAACAATAAATAATAACATCATCAACAACAAATAAATAATAACAACAACAACAGCAACAATAACAACACTAACACTGCATGAAAGATAAAAAATTCATCCGAAAAGTGTACATTTTTTTCACCTTTACCGTGTAGTTTGAGAAAATTCACGAGCGCAATATTTTATTTCAGACTGGAATGTTGTGCAATTTGCAGATGTCGACAACGTGCAATACGTAACGAAGGTGGAATTAAACGTGGATTCGAACTTACTTCCACCGTGTGATCCTTTAAATCCTAATGAGGATCCAAAAGGTAAAAGAGAAAACTTATTTTATGAAAAAAATAAATAAATAAATAAATAAATAAATAAATAAATAAATAAATAAATAAATAAAAATGATGGGTAAAGATGAATCGCATGATGTTATAATTTCGATAAAAATAATATTTTCTTTTATTTTATTTTTATTTTCAACCGTAATAATTTATACTTTTTCCACGAAAAAAGTAAACGTTGCTTTTATTTTGTCAAAATGTTTTTCAAGACATTATCACGAAGTTGTCTAAAATACAACGTCGTTAAACAGCACGCGAAAATAAAACGTAAAATTACAAACTTTTATTTTTTTTTTGCCTCGTTTCTTTCCAGAATGGACGCCGTTTTCCTTCATAGAGCTAAATCCGCCAAATAAAAAAAAACGTAAGAATCAATCGAGCGAGTCTCAACAATCGAACAAATTAAAAAGCGCCAACAGCGATAAATTTCCCTGCCCGAATTGCAAGAGCGTCTACAATCGTTACGACAATTTAACCCAACATCTTAAATACGTTTGCAATAAAAAACCACGTTTCGCCTGTCCATATTGCAATTACGTTACGAAACGTTCTTTCAGCGTTTACGGACACGTGCGCATTAAACATCCGGATGAAAAAGTTGGCTACGTCGACGTTAACAATCCAAAGACGATTATTGAACCGCAATAAAATCGATGAGCGCTTTCGTCGAAATTTCTAACATTTTATAACCGATGCTCGAATATTCAAAATCTTTTGGATATTGAGATATAAAACTTGTATCTGTGTATATTTTTCACGATAGATTTTCGTGTTGAATTATTAAAAGCAATGATTAAATACTAACTATATACCGATGCAGTTGCAACATGTTTTTGAAAGGATTTTGAAAGCATTTACAAAAAAAAAAGGCTCAAATTTATCCGATAAATTTTACAATTTGGACAATAATCAAAGAATAAATAACATATCTTTATAAAAATTAAAATACCTTGACATATCCATAAGTTAAAAGTAAACAAAAAAAAAAAAAAAAGAAAGAAAAGAAAAGAAAAATAGATACATATGGTCAAATTGATTGCTGTGAATGAATGAGCTTACAGAATTAAGGAATCAACTAGATTTAATTTTAAACTTTAGTTATATAAGTATATAAAAAAAAAAAAAATAACCTAGATTATAAGAAAAAAAAGAAGAAAAAAAGGTATTTAATAAAAAAAAAAAAAAAAAACAACAATAATTTCATAAATCAAGTGCAATAAACAAATGAATAAATTCTTATTGAATTATAAATTCGAAATTGGTGATAATAGATTAGTTTCGTTTTTATTTAATAAAATACTAATACATTGAGCAATGATATTGTTAAATATATTTTCATTTTCAAATAATTATAATTAGTAAGAAGTGAATTAACTAACATATCTGTATTACTATTTAATTAACACCATATCATGTCGCAAAGTACAATATATTAAAACATGATATATATATATATACAAATCCTCTTTAGGTATAAATGCGAATCGAGCGTTAAAGGAATGTTAATGAATCTTCGGTACCTGTCGTATTATACCTTGTAAAGTACATTAGATTAGATAATTGTGCAATATCGTTTAGATTAATTAAACCTTGAGTTCGTAAGACGTCTTCCCAAAATTAAGTAGAAAAATTTAGCAATTATTGTTAAAAATTCGCCTGATAAACTATTGTGATCGTTTTAATTTTAGCAATGCGTAAACGATCGAGCACAATAATTTTAATTGATAATTGATGTTTTGAAAATTGAGAATTTTGCGAAGAAAAGTTTTTTTTTTTTTTTTTCATAACGTCGTACTTATTGCTGCAATCCGAGTTTTTCGATTGATAAATTGTAAAGAGACAAATGTGATAAATAAAATTAATTTAAGAAAATATTTATACATTTTTTACGTTTACGATGATAATATTGTAAAACACAAAAATAAGTAATAAAGAACTACGTCCGTATAAAATAAAGATTTTTATTATTTCACGTATTTCAATTCCATTCTTAAACTCGTCTTTTCCCGCAAAGTTTTTTTTCTTTTTTTTTCTTTCTTCACTATCTTATTATTATTTAGTATATTTCTATAATCAACAATTAATTATTTCCACTACACATTGTAAATATTGCATCCGAATATTCTGAAGTAGACGAAAAACTACACTAACACTCGATCATATTTCACCACATCCATATTTGCCTATATAATAAGAGAGCTATAAAAAAAATAAAAAAAATAAAAAAAGAGGGAGACAAAACAACATCTGATACATCTTAAATTTTTTTTAGGTTTCCTGGATCCCTTTACCCACAACTACGACCCGATGCTATTTCCCCAATTGGAAGATTTGAATCTCAGCGCTATCAGTCCGATCAAGACGACTCATCAGACGACGACGACGACGACGACGACGACGACGACTACGCCGACGATGTCGACGACGTCATTGTCGGCTATGAACGTTTGCCATCAATGCGGAAAGACTTACGTTCACGTAACGACCTTGAAGCGACATTTGAAATACGAGTGCAACAAACCGCCGAGATTTTGCTGCTCTTACTGTCCGCAACGTAGCAAACACAAGAACGATATCAAGAGCCACATAATGCGTTGTCACAAAGGAGAGAATATCAACTTTTACGTTGTTTAGTTTTTTTTTTTTTTCTTTTCTCTCTCTCTTTATGTATATATATATATATATATATACATACACAGATACATTAGAGAATTAATAGGTTAAGTAAAAGAGAATTTGGCACTGAAAATAATCAACACCGATCGTGTTCTTTTTAAGTTTTGAGTATTATTAATTTTTTTCTTTTCTGTTTTTTTTTTTTTTTTTCAATACAATAATATTATCATTGTTATTTTAAGCCTTGAAGTACAAAGATTGAAGTTTTTTTTTTTTCTTTTCTTTTTTTCTTTTTTTTATATTTTTAATTTACAAAAACTTTGATAAAAATATATTTTAAGTTGATAACTGCGCTGTAAATCGAGCTTGTATTAACTTATATCAAAACGATATAGTCTGCGATCATTAATTTTTTATGATTTTTTTTTTTTTTTCCTTTTTTTTTTCCTTTTTTTTTGTTTCTTTTTTCTATGTTTAAACAACTTGTACAAAGTTTAATATATCGAATTTATCGATGAATATTCGAAACCTTTGTATTGTACATAAAAATGATCTTTACACATTGAAATAAAAGTATTAAAAATTTATACAAGCAAACCGAGCGTCATTTATTTACCACACCGTCGTACCGCTCCACGTTATTTCCATTCTGCTACGATTACCTCGTTAAGATAAAAAAATTAAAGATAAACTAGAACAACCTCGACTAACGCTTCGTTCTCGTTTTTCAGATCTTTACTACGCTTCGTCGGTAGAATGCAACGATCCTTTGGCGTTTACCAACGTGGATATTTTCGACAAGCGTTACGGGAACGTCTGTCTACGTTGTGGAAAATCTTACAAGCAGTATTGCTCGTTGCAACGTCACGTTGACTACGAGTGCGGAAAACCTGCGACGTTCAGATGCGCCTATTGTCCTTATAGATCGAAGCGAAAGGATACGTTGAAAATACACACCTCGACTTGTCGGAATAAACCGTATTATTGAATGTTTGGCTGGACAACTTTCTTTTTCTTTCTGGTTTGATTATTGTTTCTTTAGTCTACTTATGTATTTGGTAAAAAATTCTTTCATTTTTATCCCATTATTTATTGAATTTATCGGATAATGCTTTTCTTTTTTTACCGAATCATTGTCAAAAAAAAAAAAAAAAAAAAAAAAAAAAAAAAAAAAAAAAAAAAAAAAAAAAAAAAAAAAAAAATCATCGAAAATTTATCTTATTTAAAAATTTCAATCGAATTGTAAAAATTTTCGTGGTGAACTTAATTGTATAAAAATTATTATAATTAATACTTAATTTATCAATATTTATAAATTATCACTTTATTATAACCTATTTGCACATTATACATGTCTAAACATTTTCTTAATCATCGGTACGTAAATCATCCTTTTGCAAATTCAACCTGGTACCTTCTTCTCACATAGTAACGTTAATCAAAATCTTCCATCGACTCACTTTCCTATAGTTTACTTTTTCTTCCTCCGTTGTTTTACTCGTTTTTCCAATTAATTTATTTGACACTGCGACTGAACCTATAACATAAGCGATTGTATGTTTATTATATATGTAGGTTTATGTATTTCGAAAATTTAAGCAGATATAAATGTGAATGTAGACTAGAGCTACATTGATATTGTAATTATTTGCGATTCTCATCGTTCAAAGTAAAATACCTTTTTTACTTTTTCGTCATTTTAATTTTATTTATGCGTAAAATATATTTGTAAAAATAAAACTTACTCTTATTTTACGATCAAAACTTTAAATTGTAATCTTAAAAAAATTGTAAATGAAAGAATAATATATTTATCGATCGTGTATGTTAGATAATAAGACATTTGACACAATGAAATGAGACAATTGTATATTATATAGTTTAAAAAGAATAGAACAAAAGACAAAATTAAAATTTTAAAAGTTTAAATAATTGTTAACATTGTACGAGTAAAAACAATAATAATAAACAATAGGTCTACGTGTAAACTTTAACACGCGCCTACTTTAAGATTAAAATGAAAAATAAATAACTAAAAAATAATTGTTAAATTATAAATTATAAAAAATTACTAAATATATCTATTGTACATAAGCAATGATTTTTTTTTTTTTTCTTTCATTATCCTTTATTCAATAAAATAACGTAAATAATTCGACTGTATAATAATTGTCATCAATACAATTAATAACTAATATTTTGAAAAGAAAAATAAATTTCGTACTCGTAAAATTCAAATAAAAGCAATAATTTACGATAAAATAAAAAGTTGAAATGATAAATTTAACTCTCTTCCTAACGCAAAACCAAAGCAAAACCTCATCGAAAATTCTCTAACACCCAATATTCTTATTCTTTATTTTTTCAGTCGGAAATTCCTATCGCGGATGGATAAAATGTCATCAGGAAAAAATCCAACGTAACTACACGTGCATACAATGCGGTAACTCGTACGTTCACGATTTCACCCTGAGACGTCATCTCAGATACGAGTGTTTTAAACCGGCGCGTTATCGCTGCTATTATTGTCCCCATCGTAGCAAGTACAAGGCTAACATGCAGCAACATATACTACAGCAACATCAGGGCGAAGAGGTCAAGATTCATGTCGACGATTTTATGGAATGACTGGGTGTTTTGTTTAATGTTTTTTTTTTTTTTATATAGGATAATGACGATACAAAAGTGTAATATAGTATTTATGGTGTAAGTTATTTTTTTTTTTTTTTTTTTTTTTTACATTGTTTAGAAATGGTTTTATAACGGCATTGTTAAAGCTATGCATAATATTTACATACAGTACTTATACATTAAACAATTGTTCTTTGGAGTATTTTTCAAATGTTTCTTGCATTTTATAGTTTAATAACTCTAGTTACATATGTATATTGTATACAAAATAAACAAATTTTCTTTTACACCGATTTATTTTAATTAATTGTTTTATTTGTTTATTTTTCTTTTTACAGATAAAGTATAATTTTCATGTGAGATTGCAAAGACTAACATTAATTTTAAAATCTTTCAGGTGATGGAGTAAACGACGTTGTAAGGACTATTTTTTTCAATCAATTGCCCTGGTAATTTTACATTTAATTTTACAAGATGATCACGAAAAATATCGATTTATTCCTCTGCAGAGAGAGAGAGACGATTACTTTCTCCATTGCATTACGAATCGAGAAAAAATAACGATTGGTATCTTCATCGGTTATCGAAATCCAACCCGATGGCCACAATCGTATAAATGGCCGAAACTTTGCGGCAACGTAAAGACCAGCTTTTAAAATTAAAAAAAAAAAAAAAATTAATAAAAAAATTATAACCTTATTATTCATATTCTTATGTGACGAGTGTATTATGTTACGTAATTATAATCATTTAATAGTAAAGATTTATTTATTTTTATTAAAATAAACATTTTTATCAAATTATTCTCATGTAATCCAAACAAATCATAATAAGGAATGAAAATTACTTACACTTAAGCACGTTTGCATGTTTAAAATAAAAAAAAAAAAAAAAATTATTATTATCGATACTCAACTAACAAATTTTTACTTATTATTGATAAATTTGTTTTAGAAGTCCAAAAGATAAAAGTAAAGCAGTTTGTTAACGAAAAATCAAAACAGCTTCTTGTTGAAGTGTTGAAAGGTTAGTACTAATTTTTATTTATTATATGTATTTTTTTTTTTTTAATTTTACAAGGGAAACGAATGATTTAATTAATGATTTAATTAATTTTCTGATTTATTAAATAGTTTTAAAAATATTTTTCATTCGTTTTGTACAACTCAAAATATCTGTAAATAACCAAATCCATTAAATTATAAATGTGGCAAATTTTTTAATTCAATAAATATTTCAGAAAGTGAGGTCCTATCATTTGAAGAATTAAGCATCAAAGAGGAAGTTATAGAGGCAGATTATCAAGATATTGATAGTTATTCGGGTAAGTCGATGTACAAAAAGTAATTGCCGTATTTAACAAATTTTTCGATTTTAATTTGAAATATTTAACATTTTATATGTTTTAGATTATGAAACAATAGCGGAGAATGTTTTGCCTGGTAATTTAATAAACGAAACCGAGCTTATGCCCGAAGAAAGAACTTCAAGAGATACAAAGGATTTAGGTAATTGATAATCTAAGGAAATCACTTAAAAATGTACATCTGATTATAAAATCGTATATTAATTATAAAAATTAATAATAATAATAAAAAAAAAAAAAAATCTTCGTAATATAATAAAAATAACTTTGTCCCCAGTATTGAGCAACCTTATAGACTTTACGTGTACAAAGTGTCGTCGCACGTCGAAAAATCCCGACTACTTTTTAGACAAGACCGACTTACAATGCCCGGAATGCCAAGCGACGATGAAGTTCCAATGTCCTCGATGTAAGCTTTTGTTTCGCAAATTCGATAGCGCTTGTCGACACGCTAAACAGATGTGCCAAATCAACGACGACTCGTCCGCGTATCAACAATCTCAGGTGAATCACTGCTTTGACCGAATAATCCCTATTACCATAATGATTTACAACACCGTTGAAAAAAAAAAATACACACACACACACACACACACACACGTATCTCACCAGGATCCGTAAAATTTCAGGAACCGCAGACTCGCATTCGCAACTGCACCTACTGCGAGTTTGCATCGTCGAACGTCCAGGAGTTACGTCGTCACGTGCGCGTCGAGCACACGTCACGGGATAAACGCAACGCCTCGCACCACTGCCTGCGCTGCGGTAAAAATTACAAGACGCGCGACGGTATGCTCAAACACGCGCGATTATGCGGCCGAGAACCTCACATAGCTTGTAAATTTTGCTCGCACAGAACTAAACGATGGGAACATTTGCGCGTTCACATGAAGCACAAGCATCCCGATCCCGAGTCCTGTCACGGCAGCACCTACGATTGCCCCTATTGCAGCAAGCAGTACAAGTATCTTACCTCGATGAAGTCTCACGCAAGGCATTGTAAGGTTAGCGCCTCCACGACGGAGAACGAGGATTCCCGAGGAGATCGACAGTCGACGTCGATCGGTTGAATCGACGTTTTAGCAAAGATTTGATTATTAGCTTGCCGGTCGGTTTTAAGAAAATCAGTCGTTGCTTGAGTTAATTTACATCGCCTACGATAATGTTAATGTTTATATTATTTCGAACGAATCGGTTACGTTGAGGTTTTCGTATTCGTTAAACGAAATCGCGTGAATTTTTAGGTTTGCGAGAATCAACAAATATTAGTCCCAAGCGTACGCGTTATGTAAATATATTCGATATCTATTTAAAAAAATTTGTGACAAATTAACGTTTTTTCTACAAAATAAAGTAGAAAAATTGCTCGCAATTAAAAGAAAAATTAAACGTTTGTGTTTTAACGATATTTCACGTAGATTTATAAAAAAAAAACTCACAAATGTAAATCGGTTAATTTTTCATCTGTGTTAGCTAAAATTTGACGAGAATTAAAGTAAGTTGATACAAAGTTTAAGTACTTTGCTTGGTAAAATGTAAAAATTTGTATAGATCCTATCTTAATTAACGAATTAAACAAGAAATTTCGTTGTTAAGTTTTAAATTTGATGAAGTTTGAAAGTTCGAATAACTTCGATGATGCAAATTTAAAAACAATGTGTGTTTAGAGAGAGACTGAAATGTAAAAAGATAGATTTAGGATAGTTTTAAAGAATTTTAGCTAGAAAAAATATTAAAAATTATTAATTTTCCCTATATTTATAAAAATAGATAGTCGTATTCGTTTATATTTATAAGATAAACATTAATAAAAGAAAATAACATAAACGTTTAAAAGAATTATTAAAATTAAATGAAGATGGTAGGTTGTTGACTTAATAATGAATGATTTAATTCAAATTGAATAATCTAAATTTGTCATTCTTACATCTTTATATTTTAATCTTACCTGATACTATGGCACATAATGTTATTATTGTATGTGCAGAGAAAATAGTATATTTATGAGTATTGGAAGCTATTATTTTTTCTCGAAAATATTGGTCTGGCTTTTAAAACTCCGATAAAATCATGTTTTTAATTATTTCGGGATACAAATATCTATTGAAATTATATAATTGATTAATTATAAAGTAATTAATGTAAAATAAAATATAATCATAATTATATGACGAATAAAATTTTGTCGACATTTTTTTGACTTCTTAATCTTTTTCTTTCCTTGTATTTATTTTCCTTGGATCATTTTCCTTTCTTACAGCTTTTTTCTTTATTCACGAAAAATGCATGAATGTTCGAAAGATCGTGATTAAGTAGACATATTTCAGATTAACGAAACATTAACATATCAAACCATTTAGCATGCAATTACAAATTTATTTGGTATAATTTTTTTTTTTTTTTTTTTTTTTTTTTCACAATCTTAAATTTGTAAAAATTAATAAAAATTTTTTAATATTTTAGGTACAGAAAAATTGCGAATAAAAACTGCTTCGGAGTTGAATAAAACTCACGATGAAGAAATATATTCAGGTAGGATGGAATTAAATTTTTACAATTAAAATGTTAATTTGTTATTAATTATTTCATTTTGTTTTTAATATTTTTGCAGATTTTGAAATTAAAAATGAATCGATAAAAGACGAGCCCAACATTCAATGTAAAGAAGAACCAATTGAGATTTTGGATTTAGGTAATCATAAAATTTCTGCATTTATTTGAAAGCAAGTAATTGACTTTAAAATAATTAAATTAGCATCATTTAAATGTTCTGATGATTTAATTATAGAAAAAATAATCAAAGAAAGTGACGCAGAACAATTCAAAACAGAAAATACACAAAATGAATCTGATAAAAATTATTCGAGCATTGACGTTCCTTCGAATCAATCAGCGATTATCGATATTATACAGAAAAAAGGTAACTTAAAACTTTTTTAAATTAAATAGTTATACAAAAATTATTCAAAAAATGGAATGATTCCTTTTTATCAGTTTAAAAAAAAATGTTCAATTTCCATTTATTTTAATGATACAATGATGCATTAATGTTTTTTTTTTTTTTTTTTTTTTTTTAATATAAATTCATGATAATTAATCACTAAATTCAATTTATTATTTATCACATGACAACGAAGAAGACAGTGACTCAAAATTTTTCAAGGCGGATGAACAAGCTATTGCTTCCATCTCCTCTACAAACGTGAAGGAGGAGGAGGAGGAGGAGGAGATAATTTTTGACACATCAGACGATACGAGTGATTATGATGTTGTTTACGATTTAGAAACTCACAAGATATCTACTAATCGAAAGCACGTGGATGGTAATAATATTGTTTTTTTTATTAAAAGTAAAAAAAAAAAAAAAAAAAAAAAAGAAAAGGAAAAATAACAAAACAAAATGTATGAATAAATAAACCGCGTTACCGCATTCGATTAATAATAACACAAAAAACATTTCAGTAGTTCAATCCGGTCGGAAAAGTCTTCCATCTTCGTCCACTGCGCAACCCCAACTTGATAAGCAGCAAGCAGTGAGTCATTCACCAAAAGACGATTCGAGTATCGTACAAAAGAAAGAATCGGCGCAAATTGGTCACGACAACGCTGGCGTAAAAGGAATCGAATGCCCTTCGAAACGTAAAATGCCCTTTGTTCACGGAGCTCGTAAAAAGAGAAATTTAAACATCGACGTAGCAAATAAAAGATCGATAGTAGCCATCAACAGCGACGACTATCTATGTTTACCGCGCGCGCTCGTCGTCGGCGAGGCTTACATCGCGTTGAAAGCACATTCGTCAAACAAAACGCGAAAGGAATGGAATGTTATACGCGACGCTCGGCGAAAATTACAAAGGGTCAAAGCCGAAAATTTAGTGCGCGATGCTAAAGTCAACGTAGCTAAACATAAAGGTGTATTAAAGGAAATAGAAAAATTTCAAAATTATTATTTAAAACATGGTATAGCGATTGTTATTTTCGATAAGTCTAACATTGGCACCGGTGAAACGTCTTTTTTCAACGGTTTCAAAAATCTCCGCGCCGCCAACGTCAAATTGCGCGGTACAATTTTTCTTCTTTACGACGCGGATTTTCATCATTTTGATACGATATTGAATTTGACGGGAACGGTGGGTAGTAGATTTTTCTGCGCCCATTGCAACAAACGATATCACTTCGTGGATCTTCATAGTTGCGAAGAAATTTGTTCGTGCTGTTTCGCATCGCCGCCTTGCAAGCTCGTGGAAACGGTTAAGTGCGAATCTTGCAACAGAAGCTTTTCAAGCGCGTCTTGCTTCGACAATCACAAAAAGCTTACGTCGGACAAAAAGTGCAGTAAAAATTCCGTGTGCGATTATTTAAAAATGTGCTTAAATTGTTGTAAATTGGTGCACAAGCATCGCGAAGCGAAACACGAGTGTGGTGCTGCTTATCGGCGAAAAGTCTCTCAAGCGTGATGTGTAAAAATATTGAAAATAATACATTTTTCTATGCATTGATGAAAATATAAATTTTTATTCGGTTAAATTTATAAGACAAATATTAATCGGAGAAAATAACAACAGCGTTTAAATAAATTATTATAATGAATCATTTGATTCATTATTTTTCAAAATTTGTTATTTTTTTTTTTTTAACTTTTATATTTTAATCTTATCTGATACTATAATACGTAATGTTATTATACATGCAGAGTAAATAGTATATTTATGACCATTGGTAGCTATTTTTTTTTTTTTTTTTTTTTTTTTTTTCAATAATATTGGTCTGGCTTTTAAAACACCGATAAAATAAATTTTCTAATTATTTCACGATATATAAATTTATTGAAATTGTATAATTGCTTTTAAAAAATTTGATAATAATTGTTAAAAATTAAATTGTAATGATTAACTGTAGTAATTAGAACTAATTAATGTAGAATAAAATATAATCATAATTACAAGATGATTTAAATTGCTTTGAATTTTTCTAATCTCAATACTTCCTTTTCCTTATTCCTGTTCATATTCCTCATTCACGATATGTGCATGAACATTCAAACGATTACCATTAAACTAAAAACATTACATATTAACAAAACAAAACAAAAAATAACATTATATATATATATATATTAACAAAACATTTATGCGTCAAACAATTGAGCGACTAGTTATATTACATTTTATGTAATTCATCTCACAAATTTAAGTTTTTTAATAATAATGAAAAATTTTACATGTTTTAGGTACAGGAAAATTGCGAATAAGAACTGCTTCGGAGTTGAACAAAACTCACGACGAAGAAATATTGCCAGGTACAATGCATTGACCATTTTCTATTAAAACGTAAATATTAGCGCTATAAAAAGTTAATCGTTATTTACTTTTTTTTTTTTTTTTTTTTACTATTATTACAGATTCTAACGTTGCAAATGAATCGATAAAAGACGAGCCAGACATTCAATGTAAAAAAGAATCAATTGAGATTTTGGATTCAGGTATTCATTGTTTTCTATTTAAATTTATTATTTGATTATTATAACGATTGAATAACATCGACGCATAAATAAATTATATTTTACCAGACCCTTCTATCTATATGTACTTCGAATGCGCTGAATCTAAATCCGAGGCCAATTTAGCTCGTACACCCTAAAAATTTTGAGGATAAATTGCAAAAAATCGCCAAGAATGGTTAGAAATCGCAATTAAGAGTCTGAAAAATATTTTACAGACCTATAACAAACTATTAAGTTTGTTGTACCATTATTCGCAATTTTCAAGCGATTTTATTCAAAACGAATCGATATTTTGATATGATTTTGGAAAAATCGTAATCAGCTTATTGCTGTGCATAAAAACAAAATTATTTTTGTTATATTCTTGTTATTTTTTACGATTTCTGCCGAATATACGCATGATCGAGAATAATAATCTCCGTATTCAAATTCAGCTTATCAAAATCCATATGGATAAATGGGTCTGGTCAAATGTACAGACCACTTTTATTTTTATCGTAAGCCGGTGTAATTATAAGAAAAATATAATGTTTATAAAGAGTCTGGAATACATTTTGAAGCAAGTAATTGCCTTTAAAATAATTTACATTGAAAAAATTTTAATGCTTTGATAATTTAATTGCAGAGAACGCGGAAAAATCCACAATAGAAAATAGACAAAATGAATCTGATAAAAATGATTCAAGCACTGACGTTCCTTCGAATCAATCGGTGATTGCCGATGTTATACAGAAGAAAGGTAATTTAAAACTTAGCCGTATTACGGATTCGAACAAAAATTATTTGCAAAATGGTAAAATGATTTAACGTTTAAATATAATTTACTTCAATAATATAACATAATGTTTGCATTAATGATTTTTTTTTTTTTTTTCTCAAGAACTTTTGAAATTTATTTATTTTTTTTTTTAATATATAAGATAATGATAAACGACTAAAAAATCTAAGAATATTGTAAGAAGCTCGATTTAACGAAAAATCTCTTTCCTTTTTATCGTCTCCAGATCGAAAATCGAAGATAAACTTTTACTGTCCCAAATGCAACAAACAACAACTGGGCAAGTTATCTCTAGAAAGACGCGTGGAATGCCGAAGCTGTTCTACGACGTTGCTCTACCAATGCATCGAATGCCGTAAAATCTTTGCCGGATACTATTTTGCAAATCAGCACGCAAACAATATCTGCACGACTCTTACCAGTCCGTTGACATTCATCAAACCTCTGTATCTCACCAGATTTTACAACAATCCTTCGACTTCAACCGGCTCTCAATTGCAAAGTTTGCCGACCATAGGTAGTCCAACAATTGCCAAAATCCGTCTACAAAATCCATCGAGTAACTCGTCCCAGTTCAAAAATTTACCAACGATCAATTTATCAACGACGCCCTTCGTCTCTCCCCGACCATCTCAGCCAGCAACGAGTAATCTCCCATCCGCATCGATCGCCTCTCCTCGCGTTCAAAATATAACAACCATCAACGCGCCGAGCAGCACATCCTCTCGACGTCCATCCGTCCCAACTGCCACGGCGCTCGCGTCGACGAGCGAATCAACCAACCGAGCGAATCTTCGAAGCAGACAGCTCATAAAAAGCTGCAACTGGTGCCAAAAACGCTTCAAGCATATTATAAAGCACAAATACAGCTGTCCGGATCGTCCCGTATTCGCGTGTCCGCATTGCGCGGTCAAACGGACCTCAATAGAGAATCTCGCCTTTCACATAAGGACGTATCATGCTTAGCTTACGAGACGAGAGGTGCCCGTTTCCAAAGAACCTACGAATAATTTGTAAACTTTGCACTTCGATGCGCAAAATTTTTGATTGTTTTTTTTTTTTTTTTTTTTTTTTCTTCTCCTTTCTAAGTAATGATTACGATAAATTTCACGCGCATTGTTTACTTTGATCGAAAAAAATTTTCATTAGTTTAATCATTGTATTTCAATGATATTATTTATTCGATAGTAAAAATTGAACAATTGTATCTTGTACAGATTTTTCTTTTATCCTTTATGAAGAAATATTATTATTATCTAAGAGAGTAATGTTAATTTTTAGTCGTGATATTTTTTGAACATAGAAAAAAAAAATGCTAATCAGCACGCATTGCTTTGTTTAATGAAGCTTAGTTTGAATTATTTTTTTTTTGACAGTAACAGTTTTTATATATTTAATATATAATTAAATGTATTTCTTGCTTTGTAATTGAATAAATCAATAAAACTATTGAAGCATATTTGCAAAGTTTATTAAAATTCACCACAATTCTATTATTTGATTACATATACGATTGAAATTAAAGTAACTAAATATGAATCAATTTTTCATTCATTCAATGAACACTAAACCGATAAAAGTTTTTATAATTTATAATCATTTTACGTTTTTCTATTTTCATGCATCTGAATTATTTATCAAAGAAAAATGACGTATTTCCAGATTTTATAAAATAGTCATGACATCGGTATTTTATTAAAAAAGGTTAATTAATCCAACGAAAATTGAATTCGAGTTTTTATATTTAAATAAACCTTAAAATACTTAATGTTCATTTTTGTTGTCTTGGACTTTACTCAAATAATAAATTGTATTATTTCAGGCATGGAATAATACTATGCAAATCGCCTACAAAATTTACCAGTGTTAACATTGACAGTAAGAGATAAAAGTTTCGAAAAATTTCAAAATAAATCTAATCAATCAAGTAAGTTTACCATTTAATTTTTTACAAGAAAATCTAATTCATAGTTTTTATTTTTCAGCTCGAAGAATTCATAAAAAGTTTGTCTTAAAGAAATGAGAAAATACTCCCGCAAATCAATCGATGGGTAGAATTCAAAGCGAGTAGCTACCTTTCTATCTTTTGTCATCGTACAATAAAAAATTAATTCTACATTTTTTCTTAAAATGCTAAAAAATCATTTCGTCGTCAATTTTAATCGTTGCGACAGGTCCCCAAGAAACAAGCGAATAACTTCGATTAATAGCGAAGCAAAAATTTCGGATAAACCTTACAAATGCACGACATCGCTCTTTTAAATACATAGGTAGTCGCGATCGACATCGACGTCACGAGTGTAAAGTTTCACCTCACTTTAAGTGCTAATATTGTAATTTTATCACGTATTACGAACTGCTTCGTTGCGTAGGCGTCAGTTAAGACTTCATAAGGGCTGTGAGATAAATATCGTCAATATTAAACTGACGGCATGATTGTGTTAAAATTAACAATTTTTATTATTGTACTTATTTTTATGAATTGCGTTAAGCTAAAATTTCAATCGATAAATACATGATTGTTACGTATCCTCAAATTGATGTATTCATTGCAAACAAACATTTATGTCGTTATTATTGCTCTAATAATTAATGAAAATAATATATTTATAATTTAGAAATTGATTTATCAATAATTATGATAAATTTGTCTCACATTGTATGTTCTTTGATTGGTGCGAAATTTTTAATTAGTTCGATTATACAATATATTTTGATTGAAATATTGTTATTTTTTTACTTGTAAAAAAATGTCATATTATCTGCAAAGAATGTAAAAAAAAATTTATTTGCTTCGATCAAATAATCAATTATTGTTCAATGACATTTTTAACTTCGGTATAAAAGAATATTATCCACAACAAAACAGGTTTAGCTATAATAATTTTATCATCAAAAAAATTCAATTTATGTAAATTTGATACACTTTAATTTATTAGCTTAAGTAATGCTTTTTTTTTTTTTTTTTTTTTTAAATGATTATAATTTGTCGTCGAATTAATATATTTATTGCAAGATAATAAATAAGTATTTGTATCTGTAGTTACTGCTTTAAAAAAAAAAAAAAATAATTAATTAATTTTGAATGCAAAAATTGATTTATGAATGATTTAACAGTACTAATTTTCAGTTTTATTTGCATCTTTATTATTTTCTATTATTCGTATGCTTTGTATCTCTTTGAAAGATCGACTAAAGAAATCTATGAAAACCCCATTATTTTTTTTTTTTTTTTTTTATAAATTACATCCGATTAAAAAATTAGATAAATTTAATCCAAGCAATTTCGCAGTCTTACAAAGCTTATCCAGATCTTGTGTTGCTACTAAAGCAATTTTTATTTAAGATATATGCAACCCGCTTGAAAATTACCTCGTCTATTTTTAAAAGCTTATCTTTAAAGCAGAAATCGAGTAAAACAAAGCGTAAGTTCGTATATTCCTCACAGTTATCCCCAAAAATTGTATTTATTTATTTATTTATTTTTTCAAAATATCCTTTTTCCTCCTTTTCTTCCGTTCCCTAAAAAAAGAAAAAAAAAGAAAAAAAAGAAAAAAAAAAAAGGCCAACACACAATCCACGTACTAATACACGATTCTATTTTATCTCCGCAGTGTGGAAAAGCAAGACAACGCCGAATTTATTAAGACGCTGTCGTCGCGGCATACGTAGCGCGACGAGCGACAAGATATTCGTCGAGGAAATCGTCGAGCTACCGCCCGATCCCCTCGACACTTCGACGCCCAGCGGCTCGTTCAAGCAGTTCCAATGTCCCCGCTGTCCTAAACGTTTCTCGGCAAAGAGCAGCGTCGTACAGCATATGAAGTACGATTGCAACAGATTGCCAAGATTCGCGTGTCCTTATTGCAGCATGCGAAGCAAATGGCCTTTCAGCCTTTACAAACACGTACGAAAGGTACATCCGGGATATAAGGTTTACTGCAACGATCTTGCCAATAACGCTGCGCAGTAATAGTCGCGTTACTTTTTTTTTTTTTTTTTTTTCTTTTTGTTTTTGTATACGTGTAATCGACGCCTGATGAATTGATTGATTTGTATTTATTATCAAATAATGTTGTCACAATGCTTTTCTTTGTTTTAATTTTCCATGACAATTAAATATTTACGAACTGTAAACTGTATAGCATTAAAACTATAATTTTTTTTATGTATTTCGTAGGATAAACATTTAATTAATACGAATGTTTTAACAATCTTTGTGGTATATAAACCTGTATTACGCTTTTAAAATTGAAACAATTATAAACGTAATGAAGTAATCAAAGTATTAAGAAAAAATTTATTGGATAACCGACATTTATCGATGATTAATAAAAAAAAAAAAAAAAAAATTATTTCGATAAAATTATTGTAATACAGTAAATCTAATTTGTTTCGCTTTTATATAGAAATAAAAGAAAAAAAAAAAAAAAAATTATGTATTACTTGCCATAAGTTTCACTTACTGGATAAAATTTCAATGCGCTTTTTTTTCCAGCGAAGCTTTCATTTAACATGACAATTTAACATGACAATTATCTTATTATAGAATACGATTTATATAGGGAACTTGAATTGTATCTTAAAACTGAATTTTTGTATAGCGAATTGAAAAGAAAAGATTTATGTTTTGAAAATCGACTAAATTTACATTCTTTGTGTAATAAAGCAGCATTTTACAAAAAAAAAAAAGCACTGTTTTTTTTTTTTTTGGTTTTTTAATTATTCTTCACATTTTTTATAAAATATATTTAAAAATAAATTTTATTGTTTTGAGATAATGTTACACATTTAAGTTATAAATTTCTTTACTGTATTTTAGCATTTTTAAGAGACTTCTAATTTTCTTTTTTATTCTCAAACTAACAATATATTTATCAAAACTAATAATTTATAACTGTCAACTATAATTTATTAACATTTTCGTGTCAATACGAAATAAAAAATAAAACAAACCCTCGATTATTAATACTAACACGTTCTCCAATAATAAAAATATTCGCGTGGTTATATTATTTTTAATAAAAATATTTATTAATTTTTCAGGATGGAAGCCTTACGACATTCGCCATGAAAATTATTACTATAATATAAAACTAAATTACGGGTGCCCTTATTGTAAATATTGTTCAAGAAAGACGACTGTGATATATTCACATATACGCAAGAATCACAAAGGATTCAAAATTTATTACCTCGACGTTTAAACTCCATGACGAAATAATTTTAATTTTATATGAAAGTTGACAAAAATTTGTAATACGTTGGCTGAATAAAATAAAAAGAAATAATTTTCTAAGATATATAAAAATATAAATAACTATTTAATTCAATTTTAATCTTAATGATTGATATAAAACTGTAAAAATTTGAAAAAATTACAAATAAAATCATAAGAAAGTGTACTATTTTTAAATTAAAACGATTATAAAATATTGTTGCAATTAACGGCATATATTTACTTGTTACAGGTAAAAAGTTGTTTTACACCGTAATAAAACAAACTAATCCCGAAAAAAATTTTATCGAACACGACGAGGATTACGAAATACCGACAACGAAAAATTCATCAAAACGTAAACCGGGCCGACCTCGATTATATCACATGATGAAAGAAACAGAGTACTTAAACTTACCTTTCACGAATAAAAAAAAAAAAAAAAAAAAAACAATTATTCCAAAAAATAATTATTCTAAACGTTAAGCGTTTACTTAGTCGATGCGAAAATAAAAATTATTATTATTTTCAATATATTGTATATTATAATGAAATGTGCAATAAAGCATTCTTAATTAGTTTGTATTTTAATATGATTATTTCGTTGATAATAAAAAATATCATCTTTATTCCATCTATTAATATTATTCATTTATTAACTAATTTGTTGAAAATAGCATGAAACTTGCATTACCTACACAACAATTTGCATTACCATTTTCTTATCATCGCATTCTTTTTTAATAATTCACTTTCCGTTTCTAAAATAAACTAATTTTACTTCAAACTAAATAACATTGAACTAGCTTTTCCCATATGCTGCTTTATAATGAAAAAAATTTTATGACTTTATAAAATTAATTATATTGTGATTTTTTGTTCCAGTTTCAGACAGTCAAAACGTTGCTGAATCGTCTGCAAAGGGCGATCATCGTCAATACGAAGATAAAAAAGATTTAAATACTTCAACATCCTCCAATTCAAGCAATCCACTTTCGCAGAAAATGTATCGTTTTTCAAAATTATCAAGCAACGATACGCAATTCTTTAGTAGTCAACAAATAATGCAATATTCCAAGGATAGCTTAATCAAAAGAGGAAGACCAAAAAAAAATCCATTTTTATTTTCAACGCCTGAAAGCGGTCTCCTTAAATTAAGTAACGATCCTCCCAAACTCTCCGACGAGCTAAAGAAAACTCAATCGAATTTTCTTCTGATAAACAAAACGTTTGACAGACCCTCGATAATGGATACAAAACTTTCAAACATAAAACTTCTAAACAAAATGGATTGCGAAAAACTCGAAATGATCATGAAGAAGAAGCGCGGTAGACCACCAAAGATCCAAAGCATTCCGAATGTTAATACAAAAATTGAAAAAATTAAAGAACAAGTTGAATCGCCATCGATTGCCCAGCAAGGAACTCAGACTGAACCTCAAATAATTAGTGCACCGTTAAATGTAACCAGCAGTACAAGTAATCAAGGTAATATTAAAGAAAAAGTTACACCACCCGACATTAAAATAATTTCTAACATACTGATAAAGAGAAAACCAGGTAGACCGCCAAAAAAAAACCCTCGTATTGGTCGTTTAACCCACGATCAAATTCGACTGATTCTACCACAAACAATTCCTAACCAAATGCAAAACGATCAAACTCAAATTATTAAAACAAATGTAAAATCGGACGTTTCTAACGAGGTTGCAAAACGAAAAAAAGGTAAACCACAGAGGCATGAATTATATATTAATCGAGAAATAAAAGAAACTCCACCGACTTTGCCACCATCTGAAATTGTTACTACAAAAGATTCTCAGGATAATCAGGCAAGCGAACGAAGCTCGGGTAATAACATGGATATTTTCAAAATAATATTAAGAGAGGTTTCAAAAGAGGCTGCAAACGTTAATCAATTGACCGAGAAGCAACCGACGAAAGAAGTCGAATTCATTTTACCTTCAAACGAAGGCGGTGCTACTAGTAAATCTTACGAAAGCCAAAATATAATGGATAAGGAAGGCATAATAACATTAGACAATATAAAGGATGTAATAGAAATAAAAGAACAAAAATCATCGGAAAGTGATATTAATATCAAGCAAACGCCGGATAAACAAGCAGAAATGGTTGTACTGCCGAGTGAGCCCAATACATCTGACAAAACTGCTGATCAAAATAATAAAGCGTCAGGTAATACAACGGAACTAATGAAGAGAAAACCACGGAAACCTGTAAGATTTTCCGAATTAGAGTTCAATCCAAGACCATTGGAAGCTACTACATATGTGTCAAAAGCTGCTGCCCAGTGTCAAGTAGAACAACATTCAAAAGATATAGAAATCTCATCGTCATCCATCATCGTAAAAAAGAAAGTTGGCAGGCCACCGAAGGTCGTAAGCTTCAGTCAAAAAACCAGCATAATAAACGAATCCTTTGAGAAGAAAACCGATACAACTTTGCAACTTAACGAGACCGTGACGCAAGCTGAAGGTAAAAATGAAAATCCCCAATCGTCGGGTGCATCAATTGACACCTCCTCAAGTAGCGATGTCAACACTGAAGCGGTTAAGAAGAAACCAGGTAGACCACGCATATATCCTATATTACAGTCGATATAATATTCAAATATAAATGATGATAATATAAAACTTTCGAATAATTAATTAAATAATGTAATAATTGTCTTCGAGTAACTTCTTTAAAAATAATATTCAAATGTAATCGCAAATCTGTTCTAGAAATATGATAAAACAAAAAAAAAAATAAATAAATAAAATAAAATACACAAATAACACATATATAAAAATAGATATAAAAGAAATAGCCTAAACGTATCACGCAATATAGATATATATGTTTCTGTTAATTTTCATCACAAAGTTCTACGGTAGTTTCCATTACATTTGTTAAAATATTAATATTATTACTTTTATCTATGTAAAACTCGAAAAACATAGTCGAATAACATAAATTTTTTAAATTTAAATTATAACCAATTGAAAATTTGAAAAATGAATTGTACAATCTTTTGCACTCGGAGACTATTTATACATTTCATTTTACCGATTCGAAAGCGATTGATGCGATTGTCGATATGATATCAATATTTCGAATTTTTAAATCAATACTTTATAATATCGATGACATTATACCGAGTACAAAAGAGTCGATAATTCAATGCTTGATTTGCATTTGTGAATTGTAAATTTTAAAAGATTGTTTCGAAATTTAAATCATCGAACTAACATAATAATAATTTTAATATATTAATTAAATTTGCATGAAATTCTTAGATTTAAAATACTGATTATTTAAATAAAAGTTTAAGTGACTTTAATGTGTAATTACGAAAATGTAGACATTTTTTTTTTTAATAATATTTTTAATCATGTGTGCTGAAAAAAAATATATTTTTTTTTACGTAATAATTTTTACATGTTATTTTAATGTAATTCTAAGCGACAAAATCAGACATGTGTATTCTGCAAATGGTGGATTATTATTAACAATTAATTGTAACGATCTATAAATGTAACATTTTTATAACAAATAAAGTGTATGTGCGTAAATTATGCTAAAAATTTTTTTCGACATCACAAATCATCCATTCATTATGTCCAATGCAATGAAAATTGTCAAAACTTGAATAATCAATCGTTGATAAAAAAGATTATTATAAGAATAGCAAATCTTAATTTACAAAAAAAAAAAAAAAAAAAATAAAAATTTTAACGTAAAAACAGTAAAAATTTTTTAACGTATAACAATATCCGAGTTTTGGCAGCACAATACAGACCTATTTCCAATCCATAATTTCATCAAGAAACTACTGTAAAGCTAGCCATTTATTAATTATAAATTTATTTGAACAACAAGTACATCATTAATAATTCAATTATTGCAAATTTCATTATTTTATCATATTTAAAATTGAAAATTATATATTTTTCTTTTTTTTTTTTTTTTTTTTTAATGCATTAATTATTTATTTAATCTATTTTTCTAGATGAAGTTTTAAAACAAAAAAAAAAAAAAAAAAAAAAAAAACAGTAAATGCAATTTAATATATCATAAATAATTATAGAAATTGAAATTTTTATTTGTTTAATTTTTTTTCTTTTATTTTAATTGAATAAATTATTTTATAATATTAAAGAAAAACACCATACATTACAACTTTAATATTAAGCGGTAAGTATTTTTTGTCTTTTAAATTTTACAATTTTTGAATACTATCATAGCCAGTATTTTAATAAACATTAGCAGTTACAATCTTTTTTATATGATTTACTTTACCACTTTCATTGCTGGTACAAATGCATAATTATAAAAAAAAAAAAAACAAAAAAATCTTCAACGTTGTATTATTTATTTTTCAGCTGGAGGTCACCAATCGAAACAATATAAGAGAGCAAGATATACAAATACTGATCAGAATGTTGACGTTCCTTCTCGCAAAATCGAACCAATATTATAGATTCAAGGCTAAGTTATCATTGCACTTATATAAAATCACGTAATAAATGGATTGACTTAATCTTCCCGATTAAATTATTATAACCGATAAGCAATACTAAATAGAAAATCTTATGAATAAAGATTTGTACGATACAGTTTGCACTGATCGTTCGTTAACGATGATCGAAAGGAATTATTCGAAGATGGATCGAAGTTTTTCTTTGTATTAAATGTATTTAATGAAGTTGAGTTAATTAATGTACTACTTTAATTCAAGTTCAATGTAAATAAGATAAAAATTGAATTTTGTTAAAAAAAAAAAAAAAAAAAAAAAAAAAAAAGAATGTATGTGGTAAAAAAACTTTTAAACGCATATTATAATTAATAAACTTTTGTAAATTTAAGTACGAATAAATGTATGTATGAAATTTGACGATAAATTTTTAAATAATAATCGATAACTATTCAGGGGTAGAAAGCCAACGATATCAATTCGTTATTCCCTCGGCGAACTGACGCACATCCAATATCCTTTAACTAATCTCCGCTGAATTATTTCACATTACAGATCCAAGAAAGTCAACGAATTGGTCGGCCACGTCAACCGAATCGCCAAACTTTACGAGCTACGTGTGCGACGTTTGCGCCGCGGGTTTTCGCCGATTGGCCGATCTCTATCGACACAAATGCGGCCCACCGCCCCGTTATTGTTGCCCGTATTGCCAGAAAAAGGATAATTACTCGTCCAATATAAATCGGCACGTGAAACGTTGGCATCCACGTATGCCCGTGAAATTCATCAAGATTTTTTGAGCTCGACGCTTGGGAAGTTTGTACAAGAAATTAGGTTGTGAGCAAAGTAATCGATGTAGAAGAATTTATGATAGGAATATTTTCTTTTTTTTCTTTTTTTTTTTTTTTTTTATACTTTTCCATTAACTTGTGAGATTATTTATTTAACGTTCGATGGGTTGACGAGCGTTGGTGATGGTATTTTCGGTGCCAAATATTTTTCTATTGTTCTTTAGCGACGGCGAAACGGACTGATTTGTCAATTATTTTTTACAATATTACACGTTTAATGTAATCGATGATTTAACGTTGTAATATTATTTTGACAATTAAAATAACTTATCCTTATGGTCACATAGTACCTGTGCGAAATGCGAACAATGTTGTATATCAAATGAATATAATGATTTACTATTAAAATTCGTTTATCGTTCATTTTTTACCTTTCAATTAAAACACCTTTGCAGTGAATTAAAAAAAAAAAAAAAAAAAATTCATTCCGATTTACTTTTATAGACACATGCAAAATTTTTGTTTTGATTTTTATTATATATTATTGTTTTGATTTAAAAAAATAATTTCGTTTCCCGATTATCTTAATAATGCTTCTGCAAACTGCTTTTTTTTTTTATTATTATTAACCAATTAATTTATATCAGTCAATTGATTCTGCACGTGTATACCTTCAAGATAAACCATAAAACCTTAACGAAGCCTTGAAAATATCAATCAATAATTATTTTTTCTTTTACCATTTCAGAGGAGATGTACTCGTTCAAGCATCGACAAGAGGAGAAGAAACTCATCAAAGCGAGTTACAGATATCATCCTAACGAGCGAAAGTGTTACGAGTGCATAAAGTGCAATCGACGTTTCAGTCACGAGACGACGATTATCGATCACTTGCGTTATTTTTGCGGCAGGAGTTACGGCTTCAAATGCCCTTATTGCGATATGTTAGCCTCGTGCTCCTCCAACGTTTACAAACACGTTAGAAAGTATCATCCGAAAAGGAAGCCTTACAGTGTTAAGCTTTTCAAAAGCGTCAACAATAAAATAATTCTAGATTCTTAAAAATATCAAAGGTTTTATAGGTTTATTAAAAATTTTTAATTGATATTTCAAATTTTACGCATATTTGATGTTGAATTGGTTTGTCGATCGTAGTGCTGGGATTTATAAATTAAATATACAATCAACAAGTTAAAGAATATACGAGCTAATTTTTGACAAGATTTTTTCATATATTATTATATTTTATTATATTTTATGCAAATTTTTTAGTTTAAATATTTTTGTTATTGAAAATATCTTAGTTTACAATTATTCTGTACTCATTTTTATATGACACTAGCAGAATAATAGACTGATAATGTACACAACAATTAAATTGAATAACAACAACAAATTTTGTATTAGTTTATATACTATTGTTCTCTTTCACTACTCTCCACACCTTGTTATTTCTGTGTTGATAATTTTGTTAAAATAGTAGCAAATATTAATAATCGATCGAAAATAACGACAAAAATTTTGAAATCTCATCAAATTTGTTTCTCATTTAAACGAACAAAATTAAAAATTATGAAAACGTGTTTGTACTTTTTTATTGGAATGTAAGCTAATGTAATGTTTTATTTTTAATAAATCGTTAAACCATAATAATAAAATAATGCTTCATCAAAAGTAATACAAATTTTTTTTTTTTACGAATTTTTACGAACGCTGTACATTAAATGAAACCTTACTAAAATAATCCTTTCAGATATGAAATTAATAAAATTCTTGCCTAACCCAAAGTTTTCTATAAAGCCCAATTGTAACCGATCGATATGTTTATTTTTTATTTATTTATTTATTTATTTATTTAATTTATTTATTTATTTTTTTTTTTTTTTTCAGTTCAACGATACACTTCGATCGCCGTAAAGCAAAATCTTCACGATTCCGTTAATTTAGCATACAAAGTACACTTGACCGATTCTAAACGTTACCAATGCATGAAATGCCAACGGCGATTTTCTCAAAAAACAACGATAACCGATCATGTGCGCTATTTTTGTGGCAAAGGTCGACGTTTCAAGTGTCCCTATTGTGATACATTAGGTGCCAGTTCGTCGAATGTTTATCAACACGTTAGAAGACATCACAAAGACAAAGAGCCGCGGGCTGTAAAATTGTTCTCCAAGTTGAGAGATTCGATATGAATTTTTTTTAATTATTAAATGTTTTCAATGACGTGACAGTTTAAATATATGTCAATTTTTCGAACGATTTTTAAAATAAAAAATTTTTACTCTAATATTAAGAAGCATGTCTTGATTTTGTAAATAACCTTCTGTAACAGTTTACATCAAATTGTGTAAATTAAGGGGTCTGTCTAGTAGCTCGCGCCGAAAAAAACGCGATTTTCGTGATTATTTCTTGGGATACTGGATAAAGGTAATGATATAAAAGTTATTAGGCTTAGTAAATTACACTCTTGAAATACATAAAAAAAATTTTTTCTTTTATTTTATACATGTATTATGACCAAAAACGTCAGCCAAACGCAACATCTCGAAAAGTAGGTAGGTCCGCCTTGTTGATAAAATCTCGGAGCTGTGTTGTCTGAAACAAAAAAATCAAAGTGCTTTAGGTTTGGTATGACAATGGCTATGTCCCCTATAAATTTTTTTCAAAAATTTTGAATTTTACTATATTTTTTTTCAAAAATCGGCGAAAAAAAACCGGTTTTTTGAAAATTTTTTGTTTTTTCTTCACCATTTTTTTATTTTTTAAAATAATTAAATAAAATTCATAGGGGACATAGCCATTGTCATACCAAACCTAAAGCACTTTGATTTTTTTGTTTCAGACAACACAGCTCCGAGATTTTATCAACATGGCGGACCTACCTACTTTTCGAGGTGTTGCGTTTGGCTGACGTTTTTGGTCATAATACATGTATAAAATAAAAGAAAAAATTTTTTTTATGTATTTCAAGAGTGTATTTACTAAGCCTAATAACTTTTATATCATTACCTTTATCCAGTATCCCAAGAAATAATCACGAAAATCGCGTTTTTTTCGGCGCGAGCTACTAGACAGACCCCTTAATTGTGTACTTATAAAGGTATTGATCTACGTGTTCATGTCACATCTTTTTAAATTATATAAATAATACTCGTATGTATATATATTCGAATATGGAATTCGATAAAATTTTTTATACTTCTAAATTAAATATTTTATTAATACAACTTTTTATTAAGATTTAAAAGTAAACCAAAGTAAATTAAATTGATGATCAGTTAAATTAACTAAAGGCTTATTTAAGTTTACTGTACATTAAAATACGTGAGAAGTCTCGTAAAAAATAAATTTTAGTTTTTTATCCTTATTAAAAGAAATGTTATACAAATGTTATATTGTTATGTTTGAAATAAATGAGTTATTTGGTATATAAGCAAAATAAAATTTACAATGTAAAACATAATTAAATAAAAAAAAAAAAATAAAAAAATTAAAAAAAAGGATTAAAAATAAAATAATACATGGTACAATCATTTAATTTTACTTAATGCTTACATATATTTCTGTATATAAAACCATTCGTTTAAAATCTGCAAGCACAAATACAATAATATATTTCGTACCGTTAACCAAGCAAAGTTTATCTTTAAACAAGCTATATGTCTGTCTCTCTCTCTCTCTCTTTGTCTCTCTCTCTCTCTCTTTCTCTCTCCAACCGTTTTAAAGTATCTTAACTTCGTTTTTTCAGATGACCAAAGCGTTTGTTCGATCCGAGTGCGTACCACGAGCGAGATCAACGAAGAGGCTAAGCTCAAGTACGGCTGTCCATATTGCGATTACAGAAAGAAATCTCGCAAGCACATATACGAACACGTACGCAACTCTCATCCCGACGAAAAGTTAGCTTATAAAAATTTGAACAAACAACGGCTTCACGTTAAAAGTGATAAAAATAAAGATTTGGCGCTCAACTTGACGACTTCGAAGAAGACGTGAATATGGAAAATTGATTGTTTGGATAGTTTCAAGATTTATGAATCTTGTTATTTATTGGATATATTTTTATACGATTGAATAAATAAATTTTAACGATAAGAAGATGTATTTATATTATCGTTAACGACAAAATTTACAAAAAATTTATTCATTTTTTATAGTTGTGCTTGTAATTTTAAATATATTGTTATATTTTCACGTTTATATAATCTTTAATCATAATTTATTATGTATGTATTAAATATAAATAAAGTTAAAAAAAAAAAAAAAAAAATAATGTACAATTCAAATATTTATTTGAGAATTTTCATCGATATAACAATCAATTTTAAATAAACCATCCTTATCAAAATCCCACGTTTTTATTCCTCAATAGAAATATCAATGAGTATTCAACCGTCTACATTCACAATATATCCTACTACCACTAATCTTCGTTCTTTCTTCCTTTCAGATATGCCGACGTGGAACGACATGAAGATATCTTCGCGACGGCATCCTTGTCCACGTTGTCATCGGAGTTACAAGAATCGCAGTCACATGACGCGCCATTACAAATACGAGTGCGGCAGCTCGCAACGTTTTCAATGTCCCTATTGCGGAATACTCCTGAGACAGCGTAGCCAAACTTGGCGGCACATCGAAAGCTTGCATCCGAACTTTGAATTGTATTGCATCGACGTAGCTACGAATACCAGACTCGTGAAAAATTATTGGCTGAATCGATGAGATCTCATATCGTTCGTTGTGATTTGTCACTTAAACGTTGCGATTCGACGAATTAACCGATGGAAAATTTAATCAATGTGTACGTACATAGAAGAAAAAGAATTTAAACTTGTTTTGATTGCCGATTCGAGCCGCTGAAACGCTGAATTGTTTTATCGATGAGATTTTTTAATGCTTCATTACCTAGCGAAACTCCGATACCTTAATTCAACGAGCTTTTTTAGAATTTGTTCTTTACCGAGGGCTGAATCATAAGTTTTGCTTTGTGTTGTTTATAAAAATAAATTAAAATTTCCAAAAAATGTGGGACGTTTAATTTTTTTATATGTATATGCATAAATATTATACTTTTGTAATGTAAAATAATCAAAATTTTTTTATAAATTATACAATATTGACGTATATATATCTATATAGATATATGCCTATTACAGTTGTTTATAAAAAGCTTGTAAAAAGCAATAAAATAAACATATGATAACGATGTGTATTTTGTGTTTAAAAAAATCCTTTATTTCGCTGTTACTTACATTTTAGTACATAGATTAATAGCTACTAATGATATTTTCCACTAATCGTTCGAAAAATAATGCACCTAAATATAATGACTTTTCTTTTTTTTTTTTTTTTGTCATTTAATCAATTTTTGTTTTCATTTATTTATTTATTTATTTTTTTTTCATTAAAAATTAACAATAATGTACTTAATTGCATGCGTATTTTAGAAACATCATGTGTGGCAATGATTTTTTATTTCAAATTTACTCATAAAAATATCTACTTCAAATATGAAAAATACAACGATTTATCGTTTCTTTAAGGTCGCAAACGTTTTTTCTATTTAAATCCTTCAGACGTACGAAGGAAAAATCAACGCACAACTTTGTTGATTCGCAACTTTGAATCTCTAAAAATTCTTCCCAAATCATCATCAGCATACTAATCACGCACGTATTTCTAATATAGCGCACCTAAGCATCCAAAGCAGGGCTAGATCGCACCACAAAAAAAAAAAAAAAAAAAAAAAAAAAAATGAAATAAAATAAAAAAAAAAAAAAAAAAAAAAAAAAAACAATCCACAGGAGATGAATTTCACCCACTGACCAATATCGTTGTATATCTCTGCTTACAGCAAAGCTCCACCGTCCGTCGCGATCGCCGCAAAAGGAGCTGCGATTATCGCGAAGGCAGAGATTCGCGCGCGTTAAAGAGGAGAGGGATGAGTCGTCCCCGTCGTCGTCGCCGAGCCCGACGCCCTCGAGGAAGCACAAGCACGTAGGTCGCGAGAAACAATTCTTCTGTCATAAATGCAACCAAGGCTTCACCCTCAAGAGCAATTGCGTGCGCCACGAGAGATACGAGTGCGGCCAAATGCCGCGTTTCATGTGCCCGTATTGCCGTATACGTTGTAAGCAGACCTCGCAGATTTATACTCACATTAGGAAGAGACATCCGCAGAATGAAATTTACGTCGTTACCGTTGATTCGCCCGAGAAAGAATCTTAAATTTATCGGTTTACGATGATTATTCGTCGATTGATTTTTTCTTTCATTTTTTTTTTTTTTTTTTTTTTTTTTTTTTTTTTTTTTTTTTTTTAATAAAGTCAATTTGTTTTTCTTTTTATTTCGAAAAATATTTTTTTACACGATGTTTCAAAATAAGATTAATTTTTTTTTTTAATTTTCTACGGTCAAAAAATCAAATACATCTATTTATTCTTAGGAATAATTGTTCTCCAAGTGAAGAATTGCGTATATGACGAGAATAAGTTTGAAAAATATTGTTATGTGTTCTGTTAAAGTGTAATCGTGTTTACGAAAAACGTCTGTATACGTACAAAAACAAAATTAATTTTTCTTGAATCCCAGATAATTTTTAAAGACAATCTTGTTAGCTAGAAAAAAAAAAAACTAAAAATATTAATTTACTTTTATTATGCAGAATATTGATTGTCTGGACAAAAAGAAAATTGTTTCAAATTCATTAAGTTTTTTTTTTTTTTTTCATGCGCCATTGTACAATGAACAATTTTTAAGAGCACATAGATTTTGAAAAATAATTGATTATAAGTATCACATTTTAATAACCTATATTATTAACTAAACATTACTATTATAATTTGAAATCTAATTAAATTTTAACTATAAAACTTCGATAAATACAATATAATTTACATTAGATTTTAGCACTAAAATAAATAAAACGATTGCAATGTCGCAATAATAGTTATGACGCAATCGCACAATGATATTTTTTAAAAATAAAAAAAAAAAAAAAATACAGCGACGCGTTTCATAGATCAAATATTTACAACTGCACAAGCATAGAATAATACATTAAGGCAAATGAATTTGTCGCTTTGTTACTAAAACAAAAAACGAAAAAAAAAAGAAAAAGAAAAAGAAAAAAAAAAAAAACGTTTAGCGTTTAATTATAGACATAGTTTAATTTCTATACTTTATCCGTTGTGACAAAATCAAATAAAATGACATATTATTAAACTCGTAAAGCCGAAGCACCAAATATTAATCGATACTAATATTTTTTATGCGTGTACATTCGACAATTTTAATAAATTATCTTTACAATATTATAAATTTTAATTAATCTAATCGTTGATAATAACGACAATGAAATTAGCTCCATCGTGGATAAAGTTTTACTCCGCGTATGCAATAATCGTCTAACGTAAAAATTTGAACGAAATTTTTTTAAACGAAAACGCGATTGATTATTTTATCGATTTAACCCAATCAAGATTGTGATATTGTATTCTAGTTTAGTAGGCCAGTAACAAACAATGTATACGACGTTGATAAAATCATCGTCGTTAAAATCATTTTTCGTTTTGAAAGGGTTAACGAATAAAATAAAAAAAATAAAAAAATAAAAAAAAATGTTTATAACGCATTCAAATACAATAAATACTGTTAATACTTCAAAATGTACCGTTGAATTGACATATACTTTTGAAGGAATGAAATTTCATCAACGATGGTTTTTTAAAATCGAGAAAATTGTTCTTTCTATACTCTGAATTAAAATTAATTTTATTTATTAGATAAATATAAAATAGTTTAAATGACATAAGTCATTAAATGACATAAGTATATAAATACTTTGTATTCGTAAGGTAAATATGCGAAAATTCTAAAATAAAATTTCAATTATGGGAGCACGGTAAAAACTTTTTAGGGACAATTATGTAATTAATATTAATCATAATGGAGATGGTAATTTCGAAAAAAAAAAAAAAAAAAAATCAAGCAATTTATGTGGTAAATTTATTTGTCTACCACACAAAAGACTAGAATATAAAAGAAAAATGTCCTTCACTCAAATCGCGCATTTATATTTTATTTTAATTATATATTAAAAAGTAAAATCAACAATTTTATATTAGATTACTAGAAATATGTATATTTTATGCAATGATAGAAAGGTTAAAAATAAAAATTCATAGAAAATCTCTGGTATATAGAACGAAAGTTTGACAAAAAAAAAAAAAAAAAAAAAATCAATAACGAATTATCCGTCGTGTAGAAAATAATCCGTGCAGAATATTACATTTAACGTTGGATGATAAGAAATTATTTATCGTATGCTCATGATAAATTCGTCATATTTTTGTACACGCGAACTATATTCAACTTAATTGAATCTGTGTATAAATTTATTGAAAAAAAAAATAAATAAATAAATATTCATTTCGATCGTTAAGTATTAGGCGCGGCCTAAACAGAGTTCAAATATGGTTAAATTAACGTTTAAAATATGTTAGTTTGACTAGTTTAGAATTATAGATAAGGTTTACGATCAATTTTTTTTTTTTTTTTTTTTTTTTTTTTTTTTTACAACATTGTTTTTAATATTGTATCATTTACAACTATATATATATCGGTGTATTTTTATTAATTTAAGATTAATGTTTGCATACGCACAAACATTATTTGGCAATAATGATTAGTGATAATTAGGATAATTATATTTTAATGAACAACAAACTTTAGTTTACTTTACGTCGACGTAATTAATTTAAGCATCACAAACAGCATGAAATAATGTAAAGATTAAGTTGAACTGTAATAATAAATAAATAAAGTTTAATGGTGGATGCAACGATATATTTTTTTACGAACCTCAGTCCAATCCAATTATAAAAAAATTCCGATTAATACGTTACCGATTGTTACAAGTATTTATTATCGTTGTTAAGGAAATAAATAAAATAAAACCTTTTGATTTATCAACATATCATTTAGCATGCGTAAGTAAGTAAATGCAAGAAAATGGATTAATACATTGTATTATTCTTAAAAGAATAATCTTTCATTTTCTTCGAACATTGTCTTATTCAAGAGAATCGATATGCGTTAATACGATGAGAATTGTCTCGTCAATCCTACGTTTTTCAATTTTTTTTTTTTTTTTTTTTTTCACTAAAAGGTATTTAAAAAAATTGATAAAAATAATCCATTCTTACAAGCAATGATAATCGTAAATTGCACTTTATTTGTTTAAATATTACTAATATATTATTTGTAATAAAATATGATATATTCGTACTATAAAGAAAAAAAAAAAAAAAAAAAAAGAAAAAAAAAGCAACAAATTCGACGTGTTTACGATGGAAAAATCGTTAAAATTCGTCGCTTATGTTTACTAACACGTACAATATACGCACGCACGCACGCACACACATAGACACAAAAACATCATCTAACCAATATAACCATTCCCATACGATCGTAACTAATCATCGTAAATTCTTTAACTGGTTGCAGCGTCGCAGATAATGACATCGGCGCATTATCGCGAGTACGCGATGATCGGTGAAAATTCAATAACGATGAATTATCCAACGGAGCAACAGAGGCACAAACGCGCGAAAGGCGTGAGACGGGATTACGTATGCTCGAAATGCGGCAAAGCTTACGTATTTCAGCAGAGCTTGAATCGCCATCGTAAATGGGAATGCGGACTCGAGCCACGATTCCGCTGTCCTTATTGCGGATACAAATCCAAGCAGCAGACGCATGTTAAGGAACACGTTATGAGGAAACATCCCGGTAAACGCGTACACGTCGTCAAGCTCGTCGATTGAGCTTGGGAAACGCTTGTGACGCTTTTTGCGTGAGACTTTTTGTTGTTTTTTTTTTTTTTTTTTTTTTTCAAGCGAGAGCGAATTTTTAGTTATTGTTTTTGCGATTTACTGTTCAAAAAATATAAAATTTATGAATTATTGTACCCGAATATTTTTGCCTATCTAAACGTAACTTGTAAGATTATATAAAAAAAAAAAAAATTTGCAATCTCTATTTTATAATTGATAATAACGTCGATCGATTAAATAATTTAATACGTAACGGTAAAAGATTTTGTAACAACTGTATATGCTGTAAATATATGTACCTTGAAATTTTATATAATGGCGTATATTAATCGCATTGTGTTTTTTTTTTTATTTTGCTTTTATATTACTTTTAGTTTTGCGGATCAACTAAGAATTTTAAATTCATAGTTTATTAATATATAACGTAATATATTGTGATTATTTAAAATACTATACAAATAAGATTCTAGATTCTAATGATTATACGATATACCAATTGATTGTTATTTTCAGTTACATAAGAAAATACCTTCGTGATTGACTGTGTTATTTATAACGTTGTAATGTACAATATAATATATATTTTTTGTTATTAAATGTAAACCTATTGAACTTAATTTATAAAATAAATTATTAGGAATTTTGAAAACAAAAAATTAATCGACTAAAATTAATTTCTTTCATCTTTCATCGTTTAAAAGCACAATACTATACCATTATTTGAAATTTATAATATATATTTATAATTACTTTATTCGTTAATACGTTTACTTTTTTTATTTTAGGGTAAGACAAGCACGCTGAAGACTTAGGGATATTTGTGACATCAGGGATACCAGCGCGAGTCTTGTTTCATATACATGATCGGCATCTTTGGTTTTTTATACCATCGAAATAATTGGCGAACTCCGTGATCGTCTTCTCGTACTAAGAATTACGTTTCTCAGGGTCTAAGATCGTATGCGTTCGCGTACCTTCCTTATCTCCGCGCGCGTTTTTATTTTTTTTTCGATGTGTCAATATTTTTTTTTTTTTTTTCTTTGCTAGCTTCTAGCCTAGAAACCAGGTATTCACTGTATCCTTGTAGACGCGTCGCGTTGTTGCCGGAAATCACCGGCGCTGCACGAATCATGTGGCACGTCCATTTCGGACGGCGTCACCGTACTCCCTTTGCAATGTAACCTACACTGTCACTCCTCTCTCTTCTCTTCTACCTTCCTTCTTCCTTTTTTTTATAATTCGTTTTATTATTGAATTGATCATTTAATTTATTATCGGAATATACAACAAAAATTAAAGAACATAACATTTATGATTTATAATAGTTCATTATTTTAACAATTTTAATAGTAATTATTTAAAAATAATTACTTCAATGTTTTTTACAAACCACAATAAAACTTTTTTATCTCTTATTTGAACTAACCCTAAAATCTTATTTACAGAGTCATCGCTGGACACCGCCGTTACCGACTTCATCGGTCTTTAATTTTCGGTCTCGATGCTTCATAAGCTAAAATAATTTTACAAAAAGTTTTCACCAAAAGGATGGGATGTATAATGTTACATTTCATTCATGTCACAAAGCTTTTTTTTTTTTACATATTTATAAAAGGTAAGTTAAGTTCAGTGTTCATACTGTTTGATTTGATTGTTGTAAAAGGAAAAAATTGTAGTCCAACAAAATATTGTTTGATGAACGAAAAAGACCAATGAAATTTAATACCTAAAACATTTTTATTTTTTTTTGTTTGTTTTAGACTCTGTACAATTGACATTGTCGAAGTAAATTAAAAACTTGAGGAAGAAAAAAAAAAGTTTAAATAAACAAACCTTTGGACTACTAGCTTGAAAGCTTAAAAGCAAATCTAAACGCTTTTCTTATCGGTATATACAAATTCATTTATTTTGCTGGCATACAAGTGCATCATTAAATATTATTACGATACAAATGGTAATAGATAAGAAAAAAATTCACATAGTAGAAAATAACAATAAACGGTCTGACATTGTATATAAAAGCACATTGTTAATAAATTTAAAAAAATTTTATCACCGATCTATAATACTAAAATATTTATAATTAAAAATATTTACGATGACTGATTAAAAATAATTTTCTCACTGCAAACGTTTTTTTAGCTTTACTTTTTTTCGTCTACCGACTACTTTATTAACTCTGATTCCAATTGAAAATATAATAAATTAATTCATTAAAAAAAAAAAAAAGAACAAAAATAAAAAAACAAATAATTATAATTTTTTCACAGTATTGTATAAAAATTCAATTTTGAAAATAATAAATGTTTAAACTAACGCGTTGATTTCAATGCATAACAATAACATTTACTTTTCAACAAATAAAACTTTCAGTTCAAAATCTTCTATATTATATATAAATAATAACACATATTTCACGCACGCACACACACACACACACACACACACACACACGCATTTAGATGCAAACAAAAAATATAAATCAACGGAAGCTAAACGCTGAACTATATAATTTCATGAATTTCAGCTCACGTTTTCTTTTAAATTTTCTTTTTCAGCATCTATCGACGCGCCTTACCTGACGACAACGACCCGCGAGATGAATTACCGATGCGCGATGTGCGGCCGTGGTTACAAGGTTCTGCGTTCTCTCAAACGTCACATGAAAATCGAATGCGGCAAAGCGCCGAGGCTTAAGTGTCCCTATTGCGATCATTGCACGAAATATAAAACCAGCATACTCAAGCACGTTATGCTGCGACATCCGAATTTACCGTATCGATGAGGAGATTTTGTACATATGTCATTTGTCTTGTATTTGTTTAAAAAAAAAAAACAAAAACAAAAAACGACTGTAACCTCGGGTTTAAGTTTTTATTTATTTATTTAATTTTTTTTTTTTAATTGAATTTTTTAAATATTTTTTAGAAAAATTCTTGTTATATAAAAAAAAAAAATGTAGTAATCAAACTATATATTATGCCTATGTGAAATTTGTTTAACGAAACGTGTATAAATTAAATTGTAAATAGACAAGTTTATGCAGATAAAGTGTTTGTATTAATTATTATTTTTTTTTTTTTTTTTTTTTACTGAAATAAAACAAAATTTATCATTCAATATTTTCATTCGACAATCTTTATTGTAAATCCTATACTCACACTGTAACATCATCACGTTCCTTAAAATCTTCCTAACCCCCCCCCCCCTTTAAAAAAAAAAAAAACAATTATCCGCGATCGTTAATAGTCTTAGATTGTTTTATTTATAGTGATCTAAAAGCAGACTTAACGAAACATCCAAACTAATCGTATAAAAAACGTTTCTGTTTTCAGATACTGTGTACGAGAACGCCAGGGTCGTAATAAGCAACATCTCGACGACAAGAAGCGCGAGCGCCAACTCCTCGTTGCCGAAGGTAACGAACTTTCCTCAACGTCGCTTGCGCTCGAGCGAGTCGACGAAGCTCGTGAAAAGCAACACCGGATCTCACAAATACTTCTGTCCCGATTGCGGACGTCTCTTCGTAATACGCGCATCCCTCGTGCGCCATCGTATCTTCGAGTGCGAGGGCCGCCAGCAGCAACATCAGCTTCAACAACAGAGATCAAACGTCAGACGCGATAAAAAGAAGCCGAGCTCAGCGACGGGCAAGAGCGCGAAGAAGAAAGTTGCCAAGTCTAGCCAGCAACAGCAACAGCTTCAACGACAGTCGATTGCCAAGGTTAAAGGTGAGAGGCAATTCGTTTGCAACAATTGCAACAAGAATTACGCGTTCTTCACCTCGCTATGGCGACACAAGAATTACGAGTGCGGCGTCGAGCCGAAATTCATTTGTCCGGTTTGCATGACGAAATTCGCCCAGAAGAGTAATTTGGAAAGACACGTGAGATGCAAGCATTAAGCGACGATTTATTTTCATTTATTTTATTATTTTTCCTTTCTATCGTTATCTTATTTCTTTAACTTTATTATTTTGTTTTTCTTCAAATAAAGATTACGTGAAATTTTCTTTTTCGTCGTCTACGTTTAAAAAATGATGCCTAAGATGAATTTTTGACGGGGATAGATTTTTACGGAATTTAATTGCGTTTTAAACGCGCATTATCGTCGGACTAAAGTTATTGTAAAACACTGTTTATAAATGAATAAATGTTAACGACGGTCTAAATGCGCTTAAAGAAGAAATAGTTACGAAACATAATACTGCGCATGCGTTTATAAATTTTGTTATTAATTTTTCATTAATTATGCACTTTGAGAAAATAAACGTTTACCAAAAATAAAACAACAAATACCTAATTTAATGAAGAAGATCATCGAATTTAATTAGAATATCTAGAGATTGACATTTTATCGATTGACATATTAAGTCAAAGCCTAATGATTTTTATTATTACACTTATAAAAAGTTAATATGTACGCGACAATTTGATTCTATTAAATTTATTGTAAGAAAATATATATTTAGCTTGCAATGATTTATTAAGCTTTACTTATTTTATAAGTATGTACGTATACGATTTTTACGTAGAAATAAATAGTGCGACAGTTTAATTAAAAGTTTATTTGATGCTTTATTGACACAACGAATATTCGCAATTGTTTGAGTTAGGGTTCAATTAATTTGCTCATATGATTATGTTATTAACAAATATTTTTAAGCAAAATGTGCGATAAAATTATTTTAAGGTTGTGACAGGTGGCTTATCGAGGTTAGGCCACCTGCCATGCGGTGCGAGGTAGAGTTTGCGGCGCCATCGATTGCTTGATCGATGGCGCGTCGCGGAAAAAGGCGCGAGATTCGCGGGGTGCCGAAACGCGGCGCCATCGATCAAGCAATCGATGGAGCTACGCGGGAAAAGAGAAGTGGCGCGACGCAAGAGGGGAAGGAGGAAAACCTTCTTCTCTTCTTAACCGCCGAGCTGCAACGACGTGCCGGAAAAACGAGAGACGAGAGAGAATTTTCACCGCCGCTGCAGCCGTTCGAGAGCGAATTGCGTCACGCGAGATTCGAGAGGACGAACCTTACCTTTAATAAAAGTAAGTGACCACTTTTCGTTAGAGTTACATTTAGATATCCGCGACATATATTCTTCGTTTGCGCGCGCGATCGCGTTGAGTATTTGTATTTTATTGTCTGTGCGAGCGGCGAGTGAAAAAACCGCTCACTTGTACAGCCATAGACTAGACAGACGAGTGAGAGAACCCATTAGATAGAGACTTATATACTAGACTGCGCGCGCTGTGAGAGGTTTTGAAGACAACATAAAGGACAGAGATAGCTTGGGAGGCGTTTTGTCTCTCTCGCTTGGCAGGAAAAGTGGGGAGGCTGTTAAGGGGAAAGTGTTCTTTCCCCTCGTCTATTTGTTATGGTTACTTATATTATGATGTCCTTTTCACGTAGTCAGTCGCTCTCCCCACCAACCTCCACGTTAGAGAGAGACGCAACGCCTCCCGCTATTGTTTTCTCACTTTAATGTTGTCTTCAAAACCTCTCACAGCGCGCGCAGTCTAGTATATAAGTCTATGAGAGAACCGTTCTGATTCGCTCAGTCATAGACTACGCGAGGCGAGAAAGACAACCTATCTCTCTCTCTCTCGCGTAGCCATAGACTGCGTGTGTGTGTGTGTGTCTAGCCGCTTGTGCAGGGTAAAGCGCGCATGCGCAGTACGCACCTAGTCTATTAGTATTGCGCGTCAAGCGAGACTAATTGCGACCCTTGATATTAAGCCTCGACGCGATAAATAATTAACTTTTATACAGACTTTGTGAATATTTCGCAAAATTTCGGGTGCGCGTTATTTGTCGCCCTTCCTCTTTAGCTCCCTGTCCCGAATACCGCAGCCTCCGCGGACGTGACAACCGACCGTTGGCACGCATACCGAGCAGCCGAGCCCGGTGAGAGCAGCACCGGCAGCGGGGCCTTAGGGCAAGGCCCCTCACACGTAAGTAAAGCAGAGTCCGAGGAGGATCCTGCGTTGTCAACGGACCGGCACTGCACGAGAGTGTCATTGCACTGACGGCTAAAGTCCGTCGACACTCGAGGCCGCATCGGTGGACCTGGCGACCTGTCAGGCCCAAAACCGGGGCCGATCGCAGCGCGTACGTGCGAGGGAGAATCTCGCACGTGTTATCCCCGTATACCCGTTGCAACTATACTAGGTACTACAATGTATAACAAAATTTGTACTTTATAAATACAAAAATTTATTTACATTCTACCATAATAAAATAACGATACATTGTAACAATTATTTCAATAAACCTAATGATGTTTTGAAAGGCCTATTGTAATTACACAATGTATGTAATGATATTTTATTGGTGAAATAAAGTGTGTTAAAAACTAATGAATTTATTCGTGCGAAAGAATGCAATCCCACGTCCTATAAAAATTTTAATCTGCATGAAATAATTAAAGTTCGTAAATTGAATTCAGCGTTTATATTTTGTTTTAAAATATTATGTCACTTTTATCTTCGAGTAAAATTATTTTTATATAAATATTTTTTGTCATTTATAATTTTATTCTAAAAATAAGATTTTTTACCTTTGAAATTTGTTTTTTTTCTTCTTATTAATAAATTATATTGACGATAATTTAAAGAAAGATTTAATTTACGTATTAATTTTCTTAAGCTTATAGTTTCATTATTTTCATTTGATTGTTTAAATTTAAAATTAATGTTTTGATTTCGAAAATAGTAAAATATTAATAAAAATCATATTTTGTCAACGCTCTCAAACAAAAAAAAAAAAATCTAATTTGCAATTTTTTCTCTTCGTCATTCTCCATTTCAAATACGTTCACTCTACATGTCCCATTTGCCAAAGATCCGTCTACTTTCCAATCACCTCTCCAGCTATCTTTTTTTTTTTTTTTTTTTTTTTTTTATTTTCTGTTTACAGTAACGGGTCATCCATGGCACGAGTGTAGAGTTATTTTTCGGCAGCAGGAGAACGTCGCATCGATAAAGTGTATGACCAATGAAGAATAAAGAAAATACTTTTGGAATATGCATTCGAGTGCTGTCTTTGATAATTTATCATCGTTAGATGTTTTTGTTGAAGCATGAAAATTTTTCATTTTTAGTTTATTAATTATTTTTGTTAATTTTAATAATTTTTTATCGATAATTGTTATGAAAACGATGCTTTTTGTGTTTTGTTCAACGTCTTTGAAATTATATTTCTCTCTCGCTTATAATCTTTTTCTTTTTCTTGTACAAATTATACGTCTGTGTGTTTAAAATAAATAAACGAATATTAATCTTAAGCATGTTAACGATCAATTTAGATCAGTTTATACTTTATTTTTTAATTCTTTATGTTTTAAAAGAAACTGTTGCCTAAAAATGTTTTTATATGCTAAGTTAAATGTGTTGGTTAAACATGATTTATTTATTTATTTATTTATTTTTTTTTTTTTTTTTCTTTATTGTATTTAATGCATAATAATTTATTTTTCTTCCTGTAAAAAGCATGTGTATATAAATTTACGTATAAATCGAATGTAAATAGTATGTATATATATATATATATATATAAATGTTCATGAAAATATTTTTTAGCACGATATAACAAAAGCCAAACGAAAAACAAAAATATGAGTCAACTGTAAATTTTACGTCATTCAACGCGTTGTTTAAAATAACATCGTCCTTCGTTGATTAATTATTAATTAACAAGCTTAAGCATAAATACTTCGTTGCCGCCATTCTATTTTTTTTTCTCTGTGACGTCCTAAACACACGAATCATGCTTCTCTCACCTTATTAAAAACAAAAGATATCTTTGTAAACGATAAAATCGCCGATAAGAATAATAAAACAACGCATACCATTCACATCGACAATTAAAATAAAACTTTAAAATCTCTCATTCCAGACGCAACGTTGCTTCATCCAATATTCGCGGAGCACAACTTCATGTACAAATGTCAGTCGTGCGGTCGCTCGTATCACAAAAAGTACAGCTTGATACGTCACTTGAGACACGAGTGCGGCGGAATAAGGAATTTCTCGTGCCATTTGTGCCCCGGGAGATATACGCGCAACGAAACGTTGAAGATACACCTTTTGAAGATACACAACGTGCGTTTACCGAAGAAACGCCGACCGTTAAACGAGCAATGATTTGCGAAGTTTAGTTTTTTTTTTCTCTTTTTTTCTTCGTTGCGTTTCGGTAACATTGGACATTTTTTAAGCTGTACAAAGTGATATAAATCATATACGATAGATTCATTCTTAACTTACTTTCTTTTATGTAAGTTGCTTTTTTTTTTTTTTGCTTTGAGTTGAGACGGCATTGGTCTAAAAATGTTGAACTTATAAATAGTTTGAAATGACTTGGATAAAATTATAAGAGATGATCCAACGTTTGATAAGTTCATGTCGATTATTAATTATTTATGTGTCACCAGAAGTTATAGCTTTGTAAAGCACAGTTAAAACATTATGTATTTAAGAAAAATGTAAATTTTTAATGCTTTTGATTATAAATCATTCGGTAAAAAAAAAAAATTTTTTTTTTTTTTTCTTTTAGTAGCATTAATATTATCAATATGTAGTTTATGTTAAAAGAAATAAAATATCTTTTTCCTAATAAAAACAAACCGATATGTTGCTTTTAATTTATTCAACTGATCGACGCATTTTACCATCTCCCGTAAAATTCCAGCAAAATAAAAGTTAAATATTGCGAAAATTCTGTCTAAAATATTAACACAACTCGACTCTTTTTAATTTGTTTGCAAATTTTTTAAGCACTACTTGCTATATTCTCTTGTCAATTAGAATCCACCACCTTTCGACATTGTAGTAAAATTTATTTATTTATTTATTTATTTATTTATTTAAACGCATTTTACACGACTGTTTACAAGGATAAAGTTGAACAACGTGGGATTACGGTGTATTGCAACAGATGATGAATTAATTGAACGAACTGAAGGATTGTTTTATGCGAACAATTAATTTGATAATTTATTTTGATTTGTATTTTTATGCTTCTACATGTCCTTATTTAGTATACATAATTATTTAAATTTAGAAAATAGTATTTTTTGTTTTCACAATTTGCACGATGAATAATCTTCACAATATACACATACGGTAAAATTAACAAAGCTTTAATTTCTCTGTTCGCAGGTTGGCGTACGCGACTCGTTATCAACGAGAAAAAAAACTATCCCTGCCCAAAATGTCCAGCCGGTTTTTCGGAAAAGGGCTCGCTAACGCGTCACCTGAGATACGAATGCGGACAAAATCCGCGCTTCGCGTGTCCTTATTGTGGTTGTCGATCGAAATGGACATCGAGTATCTACAGTCACGTGCGTTGTAGACACGCGGGTCTAAAGGTTTACTGCGTCGACGTGTGCGCCGATCAAAAATCCATGGCTTTTCGTAGCAGTAATATACGCGCACCGGACATTCGATAACGAATTTTGCCGACAATTGAATGTTTAATGTTTTATTTAAAGAAGAATAAAAATTTAATGTAATAATGAACGATGAAATATAGATTTGTTCATAACGAATCACGAAATAATGAATAACGTTTATTGAAAAATGTCTCGAGTCTATTCACTTTTTAATAAACCTCTTAACCCATGAAATAAGATCTAACCCCAGGAATAACAATCGCATACTAATCGATATACGACTAAATTCTTAAAATAAAATCTAATCACACAAATAACAGCCGCATGCTAAATGAAATAAAAATGTATAAAAAAAAAGCACATCAACAAAAATCGCTAGTAAATAAAAATTTACCAAACTCTCTCTCACTCTCTTTTCGATTTCAGGTAAAAATTTGTTGCGCGTCGTAAGGATCGAATCAATCGTAGAATTCGAAAAGAAGAAAGTACCGAGAAGATACCGCGGACGAAAAAAATCCACCGGTGCAACTAATGGCTCCGAGACTTATTGCGCAGGCGACGGCGATGGCTTTCGTAAATTCCGTTGTCACCGTTGCCCGAGTACATTTTCTTATCAACGTGGACTACGCCAGCATTTGAATTACTCCTGTCATAAACGACCGCGTTTTCAATGTCCTTATTGTAAACACAAAACGAAAATGAAACATAACTTACATCATCACATTAGACAGCAGCACAAGGGCAAAGAGGTTTACTGCATAGATTTACAAAAAGAGCAGTGAAGAATTTATCATCGTAGCGTTCTTTATTTTTACGCGGAAATTTATAAGAAATTGTGCGCGTTAATTTTGTCACGTTATCGCAATAATTTATTTATCGTAAGCATTTAAGTGATTAAATTAATGAAAATTCTAAAAAAATTTTTTTATAACAATACTTTTAAGATTTTGACGCAATTATTGTTACATATTGATACATAATATTGTACACGTGAAAATTATACATCGTATTATTTATGTAATCAAAAAATTAAAAAATTATCTTAAAATTTGTAATTAATTTAAAATAAAGTATCCAGACAAAATAGTAGTAATTAATAAAATTTAAAAAGACAACACGACGATACATTTATTAAGCGAGAGAGTGAAATATTTTGTTTTGACGCGCTGCGAAGGTCACGTAAATTCTTGGCAAACGGTAAACGAGATGTAGTCTGGGAATCGTTTAATAGGCCGTCTAGAGATGTAAACTTCGCTCGCGAATGAACGAGCATTTAAAGCTGATAGGATAATATAGACATTTATATTAAAAGGGATATAAACAATGCGGAAAAAAGGTAACAAATGAAAATTACTTTTTAAAGTGTGAAAATATATATATATATATATACTTCTTTTTAATCAAAATGTTAATATTTAATGTTATTTTGTAAAGTGATGTCGTTTTAATTATTCAATTCGACATCATTAATCTTTAAACATATCATATAAAATTTAACGAATATAAACAATATGACATAAAATATAATTAAAATTAACAATAATTATGTTGAATACGATAACTGATTAATTGTAAATTTTTGGTGAATATATAACGTTATTCAAATAAAATAAAATTCTATTCATTTAAAATTTAAAATTTGTTTTGTTTTATCAGTTGAAAAAAAAAAAAAAAAAAAAATGTACATCGATTCAACTGATCAAAGAGTCCTATTTTATCATTCCCCGTGTAAAGACCTAATAAACAACAATAATATATTTTTTATTTTTTAGACTAACGGATCAAAATTGTTTTTTTTTCGTGGATTCGTGCATTAATCCGAAATCCATGGGTTTTTGAAGTAGTATTATACTCGCACCGGACATTTTACAATAAATCTCACCGATACTCGAATAAAATATAAAAATATATGAGAAACCTAGAAATATAATCATCTAGAAAGGTGATGTTCGAATACAATTGACGCATGCGTGTACGGATTATTGCTCTCTTCTTATTTATATATTTTTTCATTTCTCTTTTATATTAAATTATCTTTATAGCGATATAATTTTTGTTATTTGTTCTTATTTTCCAGAATTTGTAGTAGAAATATTTGTAGCTGATTATCTTTCTAGGATTAATTCGAAGCTCAAAAAAAATTTGACAACTTTATTAACATTATGATAGACAACTCAATTCTTAAAATAAAATCTAATTACACAAATAATAACCGCATGCTACATAAAATAAAAATATAAGAACACATCAACTAATTCCAACAACAAATCGCCAGTCAATAAAAATTTACCAAACTCTCTCTTTCTCTCTCTTCGATTTCAGGAGAAAATTTTTTGCGCGTCGTGAGGATCGGATCCATCTTAGAATCCGGAAACAACGAAGTACCGAGTAGACGCCGCGGACGACCAAAATCCACAAGCGCACAAAACATCCTCGAGCCGCATTACGTAAGCGGCAACTACGCTGGACATTTTCGTCGATTTCGTTGTCCCCGTTGCCCGAGTACCTTTTCCTATCGGCAAGGGCTTCATCAGCATTTGAAATACTCCTGCAATCAACAACCACGATTTCAATGTCCTTATTGCGGCCACAAATCAAAATTAAAATACAATTCGCACCATCACGTGAGACAAAGACATAAGGGCAAAGAGGTTTACTGCATAGATTTGCAAAAAGAGCAGTGAAGAATTTCGTTTTATTTTTATCTTCGAATGACTTTATGTAAACTAAATTTTTTTTTTTATTATTATTTTAATATGCATTAATGTATGCAATATTTTTATTTTAATGTGCGTTTTTGTAACTAATATTTATAGTTAAATGATTTTAATTATAAAATACAAGGAATTATTTGTAACCGGTTTAAAAAGAAGTAGTAAAGGAAAACGAAAAATAAAAAATAGTAACCATTCGAAAAAATTTAAAAGAAAAACATGACAATACCATTCATAAAACGATAGCGCGGATATTTTGTTTTGTCGCGGCGAGATCCTACGAATTCTTGACAACGCGACCGAGAAATATTTTGAGAATCGTTTAAAAGGTCGCCGAGGAATGTGCAAAAATGAATGAGAAACTTTTAAAGTCGATAGGATAATATTAATTTATGAATATAAAATATAAAAGGATGTAGTATCGTTAAATAAAGATAATGAACGCAAATGGTTTTTTTTTTTCATCGTTTCATCCCTTCGTTGCATGAATTTTTATAACTGGTTGAAAACCATTTTATATTTCTTTTATTTTATTTATAAATCACGAATTCATTTCTTTTAACAAGATAATCAAATAAACAAAATTACATTTATGCAGATTCCTTATAATTTTTTTTTTTTTTTTTTTTTTTTTTTTTTTTTTTCAGATGGCAAATTGATTGACGGCTTTTATTCTTTTACTTGTGAAAATTGTGTCAAACATGTTGCTTCTCGCTGTACTGGTTGAAATAAACGTGAAATTTACGAAAAATCATCAAATGTACGCGCAATTGTAAATGTATTTTATAATGAAGCAAAATTTCGATTGTAAAATAATTATAGAATGTAATAAAATATGTATAAATGTAATAAATTGTAAAAAATTTGTAATAAAATGGATATATGTCTCAATTTTAACAGATAACAACATTTTTCTGCATCTTTTCACATATTTGCACTTTTTTTTTTTTTTTTTTTTTTCACATATTTTTATATTTTTCTCTCATTTTTGTACATTTATCATTTCTATAACGGTTTCTAATTATTATTAACCTTTAATTCGATATCTTACCTTACTGATTCTATGCATGTCTTTCAACTACATCCGCCATTGTATATTACATATTTGGTAAAAGCCATTTTTAAAACCGCTGCGTTCCAAAATAAACACTAATGATCCCTTTTTTTTTTTATCCCGCAGATAACGTGGAGCTAAAGGTACATCCGTCTTCTGTTTTGATAAACTTCAGTGAGAGCCAATGGATGTCACCTAAAAGCTACGTTAAAACACCGTTAGGACGATATTATTGTCAATATTGTGGCAAAACTTTTTCAAGAAGCGATAATTTACGACGACATCAAATATATTATTGTAAATAAAATGAAAACGAAAAGAAGCTGCTTTGTAAGGAAGGTACTTCGAAGGGAAAGAAAGTGTTTAAAAAATCATCATCAAGCGCTTGAAATATGAAAATGTATCTTTGTTTAATATTTGTATTTTAAGGCATTTTATGGTTTTTAATTTTATTCTTAAATGTAAAAAAAAAAAAAAAAAAAAATTTTATTTTTAATATATATTTAAATTATATTTATTGGTAAAAATTATTATTTTTTTTATAAAATTTATTTACACGTGTATTATATCGAATAAAAAAAATAGTTATGTACAAAAATTCATCTTTTTAATGAAACCATTTCATCAAAAAATTTTAGACGGATTTAAGTACGTCAAAAAATAATAATAAAAAAAAAAAAAAATATATATATATATATATATATATATATATAAAGAAAAATTAAAAAAAAAAAATATAAGCTTAATATTATACGTCAAGGCAAAGCCCACATAAAAAAATAATTAAATTCGCACAATATAAATAGCCAGTAAAAATTAATCGTTCGTTCTCTCTGTTCGCAGGCTGGCGTACTCGATTATCGATAGGTGAGAAAAAAAGCTATCCCTGCCCAAAATGTCCAACCGGTTTCTCGGAAAAGGGCTCGCTAACGCGTCACCTGAGATACGAATGCGGACAGAATCCGCGCTTCGCGTGTCCTTACTGCGCTTATCGCGCCAAGAGGGCATCGAGTATCTACAGTCACATTCGTTGTAAACACGCGGGTCTAAAGGTTTACTGCTTAGACGTGTGCGACAATAAAAAATCTTTTGCAATTAGAAGCAGTAACTTTCACGCGCCTGAAATTCGACGATCTCTGCTGAATTGATAAAATATTCGTTTGACGATTTTATGAGTGAGTATAAATACTGACAAGGATAAAGTTTATTTATTTATATGTATATATATATATATATATATATATATATATATGTGTGTATACTGTGAAACTTTCATTTGCGTTTGTTTTCTTTTTTTATTTATCTTATGTAAACGTTATAAAATTTCTACATAAATTAAAAAATAAAAAGAGACGCCGTATTACGTAACAAAAATCTTTTATGAATAATTCTGTATATATGGACATTTATTTACAATTATTACAACTGACAGTTAAATACGCGAAATTAAGTATTTCTAATTATAATTTTAATTTTATTAATGTTTAATCTTTGATAAATCATTAATATCGTGTAAATGATGGCAAATAAATTTGTCTCTGTAAAAGCATTAATAAATGAAACAAGTATTAATAAATGAATTTTTAATTGGTTAATTTCAGCCTTTATTTTTATTTAAACGCACTTACTGGTGCTACTTAGAATCCCATTTATTTTTTAATATTCTATTATTTTTTTTATGCTTTTTTATTTTAAATAAAATCATTTCATTAAATAATCAGTAACATAAACTACTTCATCTGATAACTAATCAAAATTCTGTTTTAGGGTGTTATCATCAATCCAATGTAAAAATTATCGAATAACGCTGAAAACGTTGATTCCGTACGTGATTTGATAATAGATCGATAATCTATTAAGATTACAGCTATAAATTATTTATTGATCAATAAAGAGTAACTAATTATTTACAATTTTTTAATGTATGCACATTCGTCAATTTTCTCTCTCTCTCTCTCTCTCGTTCTCTCATCCCTCCCCTCCTTTTAATTCTATAAATTACAATGAATTTTTTTATTTCCCTGTTTATTATTCGCGACTAAAATCAAAAAAAATTCTTATTCGATAAAGCATACGATAAAATATCTATCCACCGCGAATGAAGGAAATAAATAAAAAAAAAAAAAAAAAAAAAAAAAAAAAAAACACGCCATACACTTAATGCGCCAATACTTTTAAAATTTTTTCCAGCTCGATAGCGGATCAACGATATCACCTAATAGCGAAAGAAAAGCTCTCGTCCTACGAGTGTCCAACGTTCGTTGCTCCAACGACGCCATGCGACATGCTGCGTTATCGGCGCACACAATGCTCAAAGCAATTAATGCACCGACATCAATATGTTTGGATTCTCGGAAACCGCAGGAATTTCGAGGCTATTTGTTGAATAAATTTATGCGCAAATAAATGAGTGTAAAAATTGTTTATTGATGTTGTAAGAGAGTTTACGATAAACAAAATATTATTTTTTCAATCACAAACATATCGATGTCGTTTATGATAATTGTTGGATAATTTTTAAATTTATTATACCAAATACATCATTGAGAAAGTTATAATAATTTTGAGTTTTGTGTGTTTATTTTACTTTTTGTTGCTTTATACTTTATACTTTATTTTATTTGCTTTTACGATGAACTCTAATTATACTTATTCGTTACTTTTTTTTTGTTTTTTTTTTTTTTTTTTTTACATAGAAAATATGAATTGCACTTATATGTAGAAATGAAATATGAATATCGTCGATCGAAAATATACTTTGTATATTTAAATTTTATTTCAATGACAAATGCTATTTTTTATTTAAAGTATATTTTTTAAACGCGATATTTATTTAATATAATTAATTATTATTTCAGACAAATATTACTTACAACAAATTTACGTAAATTATTATTAATAAAGGTTTGAAAAGAACTGTTTAATTTACGTTGTTTGTTTTTATCATTTAATCCTTGTATAATTTATCTTTTCGTAATTGTAAAAAAAAAAAAAAAAAACTTGATATATAGTAATTTACGGAAATCTAAACTGCGATTATTTATTAAGAAATTAGTAAGTCTATAGAATTTTTTTTTTTTTCTTTTTCAATTTAAGTTTTATATTCCTGAAAAATTCAAATCTATTTAATTCATTTATTACACGTTTACTTTATAAGACCTTAAATCTTGATGATACTCAAATCTAAAAAGTTTAATTTAAACCAAAATGAAAATACAATCGTAATGCCAAAAAAGGAAATATATATTTATTGATTAATTTATGTATGCTGCAAATCACACGATCGTGAAAAATGTTGATTGAAATTAATTCAAAATATGATAACCAACGCACCTTCTTCTATTTTTTCTTTTCTTTTTCTTTTTTTTTTTTTTTTTTTTTTCGTAAACCACATAATCCTTATAATTATATCTAATCACACGAATAATAACTATCGCATGCTAAACATAAAAACATAAAAAAACAAAACAACACCACGACACACACACACACACACACACACACACACACGCGCGCGCGCGCACGCACGCACGCACCAAGATTAGTTTGTAAAACAAAAGTTTACCAATAATTCTATATCTCTATATTTCTCCTTAATTCCAGAACATAATCGTTTGCAACTCGTCGAGGTCGAGGACATCTTGGCAGCAGGTGGCAGCGGCGCGTTACCCCGACGACGTGGACGATATCCGATGTCCTCGAGTAACGCGCCATACTGCGTCGGCGACGGCAACGGCTCGCGTAGATTTCGTTGTCCGCGTTGTCCTAGCAGTTTCTCATATCAACGAGGACTCCAGCAGCACTTGAAATACGCCTGCTATCAACGGCCGCGATTTCAGTGTCCTTACTGCCCGATGCGCTCGAAATATCGTCACGCCATTTATAATCATGTGAGACACATGCATAAAGGGGAAAACGTTTACTGCGTCGATTTGCAAGATGATCAGTAAGAGGTTTCATTTTTTTTTTTTTTTTTTTTTTTTCTTTTCTTTTAATTGAGCTTGCCTTTTTTTCTTTTTCTTTTTTTTCTTATCAATACGATTCGAACGTTGAATTAATCGCGCGCTCGGTGTGTAAATTTATGATAATGAAAATATCGATTCGAGTGATGTGTAAAAGTAAACGTCGCATAAAGACATTAAACTTTCGATATTTTTAGTATTTTATTACTAGATAGTATTTTATGTTTAATCTTTAATTGCTGGCTAAATAATATTTTTATAAAAAATTTTTTTCCTTATACTGGAGATTCGTTTCTTATGTACAATGAAATCGAATTATACATTGTTTTCTTTTGCTATTTGAATTTCATACAACCATTGTACATTTGCTTTACGAAAAATCTATATTTTACTTCATTTGTAAATTATAAATTTTAAATCTAGAAGAATAATTATTGAATGCAAAAATGATTAATATAATAGTATGCGTGAACATAACTCTGTGTAAACTTTTGTAAAGATTTATATTTAGACTCGTATGAAATAATTTGTAATACGTAAAGTAAAATTATTGTAAATTATAAGTAGTGTAACAACTACATTACTCAAACAATAATAATTTTGACCCTTTTTCCAATAATTTATTTATTGTAAACCTGTTCTAATGTTTTTTCTTTTCTGAAAATATGATTTATTTTCCCAAGATTACGCACATAAATTTAATTTTAAAGAGTATAATTCATAATATAATTCATTGAAATTACTTTTCAATGTAAACAAATATTTCTATTTTAATAATTTATTTTTCATTTAATACTGTATTAATTAAAAAAATAGTAATAGATAATACGATAGAGTTGTTTGAATAATTCATCTTTTGCAGATATAGCTATTTTAAATATATTAATTCGGAATATTGTAAAAAGATTAAAATCATTGGCTTAAAGACATTAAAATTATTATATACATTATTGTAATTAAGACACTATATCGTTAGTTTATATAATATTATGACAAATATGTTAAATTTCATTATGCGATCAATTTATAAAAATGAAAACAACTTTTAACTATTTTATTAAAATATGAACTAAAAAAATGGCGATATTTAAATTTTTTTATATAAATTATACTATACACGTTAGTTGATTAAGTTTATTTACTCGACTTATCAATTATAAGAATGTTCCTAATTAAAGCGAATTGCTGTCTTGTTTCGAATTATATAAAATTTAATTTGTGACAGGTGGCTTATCGAGGTTAAGCCACCTGCCATGCGGTGCGAGGTAGAGTTCGCGGCACCATCGATCAAGCGATCAAGCGATCGATGGTGCAACGCGGAAAAAGCCGCGAGAATTCGCGGGGTGCCGAAACGCGGCGTCATCGATCAAGCAATCGATGGCGCTACGCGGGAAAAGAGAAGTGGCGCGACGCAAGAGGGGAAGGAGGAAAGCCTTCTTCTCTTCTCAATAATCGCCGAGGCTGCAACGACGTGCCGGAAAAACGAGAGAGAATTTTCACCGCCGCTGCAGCCGTTCGAGAGCGAATTGCGTCACGCGAGATTCGAGAGGACGAACCTTACTTTTAATAAAAGTAAGTAGCCACTTTTCGTTAGAGTTACATTTAGATATCCGCGACATATATTCTTCGTTTGCGCGCGCGATCGCGTTGAGTATTTGTATTTTATTGTTTGTGCGAGCGACGAGTGAAAAAACCGCTCTCACTCGTACAGTCATAGACTAGACAGACTCTCAGTCATAGACTACGCGAGGCTAGAAAGAGAACCTCTCTCTTTCTCGCGCGGCCATAGACTGCGTGTGTGTGTGTAGCCGCTTGTGTAGGGTAAGGCGCGCATGCGCAGTGCGCGCTTAGTCTATTAGTATTGCGCATCAAGCAATACTAATTGCGACACTCGATATTAAGCCTCGACACGATAAATAATTAACTTTTATACAGATTTTGTGAATATTTCGCAATAAATAAGTTACTAGCGCAGAACGGGTGCGCGTTGTTTATCGCCTTTCCAATCTAGCTCCCTGTCCCGAATACCGCCGCCTCCGCTGGCGCGCCAACCGACCGTTGGCACGCATACCGAGCAGTCGAGCCCGGTGAGAGCAGCACCGTCAGTGGGGCCTTAGGACAAGGCCCCTCACACGTAAGTAAAGCAGAGTCCGAGGAGGATCCTGCGTTGTCAACGGACCGGCACTGCACGAGAGTGTCATTGCACTGACGGCTAACGTCCGTCGACACTCGAGGCCGCATCGGTGGACCTAGCGACCTGTCAGGCCCAAAACCAGGGCCGATCGCAGCGCGTACGTGCGAGGGAGAATCTCGCACGTGTTATCCCCATATACCCGTTACAAATTTTTTATTATATACATCTCAAATAAAAGTATTATTAAATTTTTATTTAGAAATTTAAATATGGCGTTAAAAATGATTTGTACAATATTACAATAAATAAATTATTTTATTAGTTTAATTTATAGTTTTTATTACACAAACAATTCCGTCATTCGCTATTAATTATAATTTTTTATTACATATCTTTTACAAAAAAATATTAACGTTAATCCTAATAATGTGTAATTCTATGTTTAATATATAAATTTTTTTCAATTTTCGCTATTATTAATGCATTATTTCAATTTTTCAGATAATCGGTATATGCACGAAGGATTTCTTACCAACGGATTTTTATTAAATGAATTTTAAAGCTGTGCCTTGTAATTATTACCACAAGTGTTAAACATTATCCTAATATCATTATAATGAAGAATATTTACAAGTTTATGAAGTACTGTCATAAATAATCATTCGTTAATTTAAAATGTATTTGTTTGTTTAAAAAAGTTCAAAGTTCACGTTAATTATTAAAATTTGATTGTTAAATAATAATTATAAAATAAAACGTTAATATATATTTGCTTAAATTATAAATTGAAAATTAAAATTATATATAATTTACATGGTTCAAACATCGCGATTAAACAACGTTTGTAAATTAACTTAACAACTATATTTAAAAATAAATTCTCTGGTCCAACACAAAAAATTAATCAATTTTCTTCACTTTTATTTACTCATTGCGGACTTAGTCTTTTAATTTACAATAAGTCAAAATAAAGTCGATCATCGCTAGAACCACAAATCATAATGAAAACGTGCCGTGTAAAACGTGTAAAAAAAAAAAAAAAAAAAAAAAAAAACTGCTGTGAGGTTAAAATTTGATGTTGTGTGCGATGGATTATTTTGTTAACAAGTGCTTCTGGAACATGGAGATTTTAGTTCGAGAAAGACGATGCAATTTTACACTTGTGCCATTTTGTAATTTTGTATGCATGTTTATTATATGCAATTATTTACACTTTTAATATGAAATCGATGAAATATTAAACATAAATCGATACTAATTTCAAGCACGTATTAAATAAAAAGTAAATTTATCAATCTCTTATTGTTTATTATTTTAAATATTTGAATTTTTTTCTGTTTGCATTTTTGCAGTAAATATATTGTTTTTAATCGCTTTTTTTTCTTCTTTTTTTTATTATTAGATTGCTTTCCACTCTACTTTTATGACTGCTTTTACAATTTGCGTATTTGAATACATGTAGCTTTTTTTTTATTGAATAATCTATGTATCTCTTTCTCACTTCTTTTGTCTGACAATCCGTAGAAAATTATTAACATTACTTAATCGATACGATTAAACGCAAAACTTATGCAATATTAATTTGAAAAACTCTTTATACATCCGTTTATCAACGATCGTTTAATATATGCACGCAACACACGACTCGCAATTCCTTAAATCACCAATTAACACCATCACCTGTAATAAAACAGCTTAACACTAAAAACAAAAAAAAAACCAGCCATAATTTGCACGTCAACAAAACAAAACTGTAACGGTAAAAAAAAAAAAAATCTGACATATTCCAGGTGAAACGAGAAGCCAACGTACGAGAAGGAGCATCGACAGCGGCAGCTTCAAATTCGTAAGCGTGGAAAGCTTGCTGAGCGTCGGTACGGATAAGGACGATAACGACGAAAGAAAATACGATTCCGCGAACAGCTCGTCGTACGCGTGCGAGCGTTGCCACAAGCATTACATGCGCTTGCAACATTTGCGACGTCACGTTAACTACGAGTGCGGCGTATTGCCGCGATTTCGTTGTTACTATTGCACGAAAAGATCAAAACTCAAGGATAATCTACGCAAGCATATCCGTAAGATTCATCGGTACGAGTGCATGAGGTATTTCGTCGACGGTGAACTGTTTGAAGAAGAACAGGAGGGTGCTTTGCTTTTTTGAGATGATTATACGAGCAATGAACGGGTAGTGAGAATTTAAATAAGTTTGCGTGCGCGCGCGCGTGTGTGTGTGTGTGTGGGTTGATTTACAACGAAATACGTGATATATACATGTATCATCTCTTCCGAATAACAGGACGCTAATTCATAACTCATTTGAAAAAGGCACAAACCAGGGAAACGCTTGTAAAAGGCGCTAATTCGGAAGACCCTTGGATAAGGCCCTAATTCGTAGTACGCTTGGAAAAGATGTTAATTCAATCTCACAAATTTAGCGCCTTCTTCGAGCAAGGTCTGAGTCAGCGTCCTTCTTTTTGAAAATGAAAATTTAGAGTAATTTTGTATGAAAGATGAGTGGAGAAATGTAGAATTTATAAACTTAAAATTAACATGAAATTAATTTTTTCTTTCTTTCTTTTTTCTTTTTTTTTTTTTTTTTTTTTTTTTTTTTCGATAACATTTTTAAAACGTAAATATGTTATTTATTCCGATATCTATTGAATGATAAATTTTGTTATTTATTGTACAGAGTGCGGCTATTATAAATGATTAAATTTGCAAATGGAAAATCTAATTATAACTTTATTGTTGACTCGAAAAAAAAAGATACGAATTAAGTTAAGCAAACATTATGATTACTAATTATTTTATCAGAGGAATTTTCGGAAAGTACTTTGCAAAGTTTATCTTTAAAATTATTATCAAAAATTAAACAGCTCTTGACAAATAAAAGAATTTGTAAGTTATACCATTTACAAAGTTTTTCGCTCGGTTTTTCGTAACTGTACTTTCCAGAATTAATAAAATTCTGACTTTTTAAAGAATATTTTCAAGCATTAATTGTAATTAAATATCTATGATTAAAAATTTTCAATTTACTTTATGTACATATATCAACAATGAATTTAATATTGTATATTTTATACAGTGTATTAGTGTGTAAGTAAAAGATAATAGCTATTATTTTGAAATAATTTAGCTGATTTGTTACTTATTGTTACTTATTGTATTAAATAAATATGTAAAAAATAAATTAAAAAATGTATTAATTCAGTGTTGTTTATTTAAATAAATATCAATACAGTATTTCATCATACTATAATTATATGCAGTAAAAAATATCAATTATTTTATGTTAATAGTATTTATAAATTTAGAAATTAAACGTGTTTTCTGAAATTCATGGTACTCACTCATCTAGGCATAAAATTCATCAATGTACAGCAATTAAAATCCACCTCAATTTTCATGTCCGCATTCTTTGCCAAATAAAGCTCCCGAGCTCACGAAAAATTTCCATTATCAAATTGTCTCTTATAGAACCGAATCAATCAAGCTTCAGGCTGTAGAGTATACGTATACAGCGTGAAAAAAACCGTTACGGAAGAAAGAGTGCGAAGGAGAGAGTATTCGGCAAGGAGAACAAATATATAGCTATACATGTACATGCTAAGATCTGGACGCACAACGCACGCGTTCGTAAAAAAAAGAGAAAAAGGAGAAAAAAATGAAGGTGGGGGGACCACGCCGGCACACTCTCTCTCGTTTGTTCCCACCTAACCTAAGCTATGAGAGCCTCTTTTACGCGGAGAAAGAAAGAGACGGGCTGAGAAAGAGAGAAAGAGAATTTCATTTCGGAGCGCGCAGCGTGGATACGGTGCTTTGTTTGCGTGGGTTTCCGCGCAACGTTTGTCGGTTTTATCGGTTAATTAAATACTCAGCATTAAAATCCTCGACTTTTTGTCAAACGTAACCGTCTCGGCCGATCGGTGGAAATTTGATATACTTACGTATCGGCTTTTACGTGGAAAATCATACGAAAATATGGGCGAGAGGTTAGACATAACCTAATCGGGAAAGTGTATTTTATAACAGGAGACTGGTGTGTGAAATGTTGAAAAGTTCATTTATAGATGATATTTTAACGTAAACATTTTTTAAAAAATCTGCGTTACCTAAAACGCTAACGGACTGTTTCATGATTTAGTGATTATTGTTTATGTGAAAATAGTATACTGTTTAATCAGAGACAATGTAGTTGAAACTACTTGTTGCTCACACAAAGGGAGACATTTGGCACTTTCATCTATGTGGATTAAAATACCAATTATTGCCATTATCCAAGTAAACGGAATTTTTATTTAATAATTTATATTATATGCTTTAAGTTGAAAATTAAGTAATTTAACATTAAATATTTTTATTCATATATAAATATTTATTACATCCATAAATGTTTAATTTTATAAATTAAATATTTAGTTATTTTTAAATCTATTTATTAATTAACACATAACTTCAAATTTAGTAAATTTATTTAAACAAAATATGTTTACCTGCTTATAACAATTTATAAAATTGATTATACATATACATATTTTAAACTAAGTAAAAGCATTATCAGTTTATTTTATGCATATTTTACGCAATAAAATTATTAAAAAATAAATTATTATCATTGTGCATAGAAGAATCAGCGTTGGGTATAAAGTTCAATTTTTTTTATTAATAATATTTCTTATAGAATTTAAATTAGCTATAATTAAATTTGTTTATAAATAAGTAAATATATTTATATATTTAAAAATAATAGAATAAATAATTATGTAAATAAGTTTTTGTATAAAAAAGTCACAAATTATATGAGATTTATGTTTGTATAAAAGCTGCTTGAATAGTATCGTTATACAATTTATTTTTCATTATTTTGTAGCAATAGCATTTTAATACATACTTATTAATATATATTATACAACAATTGTATTGTAAATTATATACTAAATATATTTTGAAAAATACATCTATTGTTTAGCATTAAATATATTTTTATTATTTCTACTTAAAATAAAAACTAAAATTAATGTAAGTTACATAATTTAAGAATAAAGCGTAACATAATTTTAGTTTTGCATGTGTGTATTTATCTTACCGTATTGAAATGTAAATGTCAAAATTATTTTGATAAATAATAAATGTTTTACCTATGTTATAAATCTTTCATGGTTTATAATTACTTTGTAGAAAGTTGAATGAAAAGTTAACACTAAAGTTCATTCAACTTTATTATTGTTTCCAAGTAATTCCAATATTTAATAAATCTGATATAAAATTGTAATAAAATTTTTACTTAATATATTGTACATGTATTTAAAATAATCATTCAAAGCCAACAGAAGAAAAAAAAAGATTTTGAGGAAAATTAAACGAAAAATTCACGCAAAAGCTCGTTTAATTCAGACACTATACCACTCGTCATCTATCTGCACAAGTTCTCAAAAAGAAAATGCTGGCATAAACAAAGAATGCGCAGCTGGAAAACGTGAGCTCGCGCACGCAACTCGTAATTCGAACTTCGAGCGTACTACATACATAAGTATATATATATATATGCTTCGTGAGGTGCAACAGGTCCTCCAGGAAACCGATTGCCTCCCTCTCTCTCTCTCTCTGTTTCTCTTTACGTTACATCGTTCAATGCTGATAGCATCGGTACACGGCAGTCTGCTCGAAATCCGGGAAATGACTGACGACAATCATCCGGAACGTGATAAAAAAGAGAGTTACGAAGAAAGAGAAAGAGAGAGAGAGAGAGAGAGAGAGAGAGAACTGCTGTAGGTTTTTAGCCGAGCCAGCTGCAAGAACGCTGAGGGTGAGTATATATACTAGAGCGATTTGTTGATTTATTCTTCTTTTTTTTTCTATATCCGTTCGCAGCGTTATTGCTTATTAGGCACTTGTGTGCAAATATGCTTTATTTACAATCGAGATCGCTGAAGATTAATGTAAGATGTCAGTGTTATAAGATTTTTACAATTGTTTTTTTTTTACGTTATCCTGTAATTATTTTACAATAAATAAAATCAATATAATAAATATATATATATATATATTTTTTTTTTAACTTATGTATTGTAATTTAATAATGTATTTTTTTTTTTTTTTTTTTTAAACAGCCGAAATAAAAAAAAATTGTGTCCAAAATTTTCGTCATAAACGAAACAGTGTATGTCCTACTTATCCCATCTTTCGATTCCCTTTCCTAAGGCTTCCTCTCTATATACTATGAGCACATGTGAAGCTTTATAGCTCGTTAAATAAGCTCATTAAAAAAAAAAAAAAAAAAAAAAAATTCAAAAGATTTCTTTGTTTTAAAACATACATACTGGTTTCATATGCTTCGTGGTATAAAATTTTGTATGGAAAGTTTCGAGGAAAAACTTTGAATTTTATGACCTTATTTGTACTTAATTGTAAGAGCTAATCAAGAACTATCACTTCGCATGATTAATAAAATATTTGTATAGTTGAAAATTTGCTTTTCAGAAACCTTAAATTAAACAGCGGCTATCAATTAACTTATATTAAAAAAAAAAAAAGTTAAATAAATAAAAAACGATACATGTATTCGAATAAAATGTAATTGAGCAAGTGTTCTATGGATAATAATATAAAGTATGAAATATTAATAAATTTTAAAAGAAAATTTCGATTTCGATGTATTTTATTAATAAGTTTTACTGATTTAATTAACATAATGTAACAAGAATAATATTCTTTGTACCAAATACAAAATATGCTTTTTTTTCTTATAATAAAATAATTTACAATGTTATTAACTGCTATGTATACTATGTTTATAAATTTACATATTATATATATTACCTTACAATCTTATTCCTTTGTTTTATAATAAAAATAAATTTTACTTACATGATAACACATTTATAAAATCCAATAATATTTTTTATTACAGGTATTTAAGCATTTTCTTTTTTTTTTTTATATTCTTCAAGTAATAGTTGCCGGCATTATTGCAACAAATGAAGAGGATTTTAATACATCATAATTTTAGCAATCGTCGTAAGAAGATATTATACTGGAATGTTTTTATTTAAATATTTTTTGTAATTATGTAAAAAAAAAAAAAAAAAAATTATTAAATTATTACACTGCAAAATTTCACCTTAATTAAATACCCATAATTATTTATGCTACGTTTATATTTGTTTTATTTATAAATGATATAACAATTTAATAAATGTTTATAACCAATCCCTTTTTTTTTTTCATTTTAAAATTCTGGTGTTTTTTTTTCTTTTTAATTCTAATTTTATACTTTAGTTACGTTTTTTCAGTTGTTACACTGAACTGGTGTTGGAATAATTTAAATAGCTTTACACATTTTGCATGCGACAAGTTACCTAAATTTTCAAAATTACGATCGGTATAATTAAAAAATTATTTTTTTTTCTTTTCTATTATAATTTTTGTTTTTTTTTTCATTTGCATCGACATTTTTATTCGAGTAACTTTTAGCTAACATTTACCAGTAACTATATATGACTCTATTAATGCGTTTTACACATTAATTTAATATTTTGAATAAAAAAAAAAAAAAAAAAAAAAAAAAATAAAATGCTTGCTAATAATAAAATTGTATTAAAATATTTATCGTTCTGCATGTTAATCTTAGTTTACTCGTATTAGAATTTTATTTACTTTTTATCGTTTCTCATAAGAGGTGCTTTAATTTTAATCGACAGTTTTTAAGCATATTTACAATTATCGATCATTAAAATTAATTTTTTTCTTAATCGTTTTCATAATCAATTTTATATCCCATATTGTTAGCCTTTTATTTTCTAAGCTTTTTTTTTCACCGTTGATTACATTTTCTATTAACTTTCTTATTTTTCCATTAAATTTAAGAAAAGAATTAATAGTACATAAACTCGATGGAAAAAAAAATTTCCAATAATATCCCTCGTTAAAATTTCATGCGTATCATCATAAAAATAAATAAAAAATATAATCCAAAATTAATCAAAATCAATGACGAATCCATTCGTTTCAGGCAAAACAAGCAGACTGAGCATGATATCCCTGCTGCGCCGTAATAGAAAGCAGAATACCAAAAGCGGCCAGAATCAGCAACGACCGTTGACACGTAGTCACATGAGCGATCAGCACGAGTCGAAATCAAATTTGAAAATGTACAACGACAGCTCCCTCGACAGCGTTATCTTCGCCGCGTCCCTCGGCCTCGTGTCCACTCAACAGGGCAAAGACGTCATGCTGCTCGTACCGGATCAAGCTCAGAAGAAGCAACAGCAACAGCTCGAGTTCCATTGCAGATTCTGCGGCAAGGGATACAGATGGAAGAGCACGATGAGGAGACACGAGAGCCTCGAGTGCGGCGACAAACCTCCGTCCTTCCAATGTCCACAGTGTCCTTACAAAGCTAGACAAAGGGGCAACCTTACCGTTCACCTTAAACGACATCATCAGAAGCATTGATTTGCTGTCTTATGTGTCTTATAACGATGGCCTATATATATATATATATTTATTTATATATATCATTTACATTAGATTGTACATTATTTGATTCCATTTTTTTTCTCGCTCTATCTCACTAGTTTCGACGAATCGACTCGTTGAATTCTTTTTTTTTTTTTTTTTTTTTTTTTTTTTTTTCTGTATTCGATCGAAAAAAAAATATGATTTTTCTCTCGAAATTTAAATGACAATTGACATCGAAGTTTCGTAAAGTTTTTTTAAATCGATGATAAATATAAAATAAAATTTAATCAGAGGGAAAAGTAATTTTTGATCGTTTGCAGAAATTATTCGTTAGTTTAAATTCACAACACTTAATCTTGCTAATTAATACTTGCCCTTATTGCTTGAATTGGTAAAAATTTTTGATCGACAAATTTACATAATTAATGTTTTTTTTTTAATTATTTAAATTAATTAAAATTTTTGATTAAAATTTTATGAAAGTTATACATTTTCTTAATTTTTTTTTTTTTTTTTTTTTTTTTTTTTTGAAAACTTTTCGTAAACGTATTAACAATTTGTATAATGTTACGTAATCGACTACTGTGCGAATTCATATTTCGAAAATTAATTCCATTTTGATTGAAATTTTTATAAATTTGAGTTAATTTACTTGTTATATGAGCAACGACATAAATTTTTAATGAACATAGAACAACGAATTATAACGAACAAACAATAACTAAAATGGAATCATGAATCGAAATACTATAATAATCATAAGTATAATCATATTGTTTTTTTTTTTTTTTTTTTTCGGGTTGACTCACGCGTTGACTTTTTTAAGCCGACGTTTCGTGAACATTGCAGTTCACTTTTTCAGGTCTGCCTCGAAGACGTGAACTGCAATGTTCATTCGCGTTAAAAAATTCAACACGCAAATCGACCCGAAAAAATATACAATATGACCAATTATCCTCGCGAAAGCCTAAAATCCTAATCATAAGTATAAAGTTTTGATAACTTTTTTTATATATAAAAGGGTTTGAAAGTATTTTTAAGTAATATCGAAAATTATTTTTCGCATAAGTTATAAAAGTAAAATACAATTATTTTCTTCTTTTTTTTTTTAATTATTCTATTAAATTGAATTATTATATATAAAGTATATATCAATAAAAATGAAGAGAATTCATAAATTTAAATAATAAATAAAGAAATTTTTTATCGATAAATATTTGAAAATTAAAAGATAAATGACATTCAAGATTCATAACTTTATTAAAGTTAAACTAGTATTGATAGTTCATAAATTGCGATAATTTACAGTATGGATATAAAATTTAATACATTCGAAGAGAAAAAAAAAATTTTAAAAATGAAACTGTATTTAATCGCTTTTGTTATTATAAAATTAATTTTAAGGTTATATGAAAAGGGTCCAATTTATCATAAGATTGCGTTAATGAAATAAAATGATTCAATGTCATTTTATATAATTACATAAATTTTCCGACTAAATATACGATAATTATGTACCACGGGCCTTACGAACAACGTGCAACAAGCGACACACACTTAAAATATTAAATCTCGAATGATTAATAAGCATACTTTGTTCGCATCCCTGTTTGTTCGCGCTAGGCGAAAAATTTTGTATCGAAAATCACACTTTGTAAGATAAATGAAGAGAAAAAAAAAAAAAAAAAAAAAAAGAAAAGAAAGAATATCGCTATTTTGTAGTTCATAAATGTAAGTTAGATTACTTATACACACAAACAATATTTTTATACTCATTTAATTATTTTTGTAACATAATCGTAAAATAAATAAATTGGTTTTTTTTTTTTTTTCTATGATATAATTATTTTTTCTACGAATTTGCATGTATAGTACTTATAAATTAAAAAAAATGTTTGAAAATTAATGATTTCAATCGTTTTATTTTTATTTATCCTTAATCTCCCATCTTTTTTTCCTTCGCAACAATAATTATAAAGATAAATGTGTGCAATTTTTTCTATTTTTTTTTTGTTCTTTGTTTTTTTTTTTTTTTTTTTTTTTTTAAATAATTTGCAGTATGCATTTGAGGCAATTGTGACTAATTGATTTTTTTAGTTACGGAATGTTTTTCAAAAAAATGTACTAACATAATTTTTTATATTTTTTTTTTTTAGGTGAGGCAGCCCCCAAAGGTAAAATTTAAATTAACCGCAGCCTGCAATTAACTGCACTCATGTTTTAATTAGATACGTGCGACAAATAAAATACATCGGAACGAATTTTATCAACAAATCCTGATAAGAAACTTTATTTACATTATTTATTTTTATTTTGTATATATTATTTTTACCAAATAAAATAAAGAAAAAATTTTTTGTTTGTAAAAAAAAAAAAAAAAAAAAACAAAAAAAAAACAAAAATTAAGAAAAAAAACAATGTATACTAACAAATTTTTTTTCATTTGAAACTTGTTTGTTTTTAAATTTCGCACTGCATAAGTATGCATCTTTAATTAGTTATAAATTTCTCATCTGCTTCAGCTAATGTTTGTCATACTTATGATGTAAAAAGAAGGGTCTTTACTTTATTCTCTGTATCTTTGCCTTTAAAATTTTCAATGTAATTCAGTATTATATTTACTTCTAACGCTTGTCTTTAAACGTTTAAAAAAAATATATATATCTTTATTTTCTAATATTTACATTTATTTCAGTGAAACGGGATTTTTCAAAAAATTGCATCGGTTGAGGACTGCTTTGAATCTTTATGTTAATATTAATTAAATAAAAATTTACTGATTACATTATATTGATAAAGATATATAGAAAAAACTGCATGAATTTTAAATGTTGGGAATTTTAATCTCCTTAGCTCTTTTATTCTATGTTATTTTATATAAGAGAGGAATATTTATTTCAAATTAATAACCTTTTTTTTTTCAAAAGGATTAAAATTTTAACTTTAACAAATGCTTGCTTATTAATGTAAAATTTTATTGAATTATATATGAATTTTTCGTTGATAACATGTAAAAAGTAAATTTTTCATTTTCCAGCACCAAACAAAACTAACCGGAAAATTCCTTATCCTAAACACTATGGTTCGAACAAAAAAAAAAAAAAAAAATAGAAAAGAAAATCACAAGCGTCACTTTGACGTTGAGACGCGTACATAAAATCTTTTTTTGAATATAATAAAAAAAAAAAAAAAAAAAAAATAAAAATAAGACAAGAAAACATAAGAAAAAAAAAAAAAAAAAAAAAAAAAAAAAAAAAAAAGTCATCCATAATCTGTCTTGTTACAGCGCAAAATCTGAGCCTAGCCGATCTTCGTCGTTCAGCGGCATCGACATGGCACTCATGGTACGTACCCTCGATCGTGTGGCGCACGAGTTCGAGTTCCGGTGGCAGCGATTCCAAGGAGATGATAAACTCCGACTCGAAGGAATTCGCCTGTCAGGATTGCGGTCGCGTATACAAATTGAAGAGCAGCTTGCGCAATCATCGTAAGTGGGAGTGCGGCAAGGAGCCGCAATTTCAATGTCCTTACTGCACGTATCGCGCCAAGCAGAAGATGCACGTAGCGAGGCACATCGAACGCGTCCACAAGGATAAGATCGAGCGCAAGTAGTATACTATCGATTACAATTTTGTTGTTTTTTTTTTTTTTCTTTTTTTCCATTAAATCCTTTCACATTCTCTTCTTATTTTATTTTCTTATTTTTTTTTTTTTTTTTTTTATTCTTTTTTCATTTCATCGTGGATGATGACGTTTAGGTTTATTATAATTACAATTATCATTATTGTCCTTAAAATGCGCGTTTGTTCATCCAATTTTATGCATTTGGAAAATACATAAATGGTGCGTCGAGCGAACGATGATTCGTATGTACGTTGGACGCGTCGTCTGAGTGAAAATTCAATCGATCGGCGATCAATTATCGCGGGTTTATTTGTTATCCGACACCGAGCTTTACTTTGACGAATGAAGAAAATTTTTTGCTATTGAAATTCTTTTATTATATAACATTTTTGTTTTTTTTTTTTCTTTTTTACTCTTATCATACGACGTAACGTATAATCTAGATAGATTTTTATTTCGATGTTATGCACGTTTCGCGGAAAACGGTTTTTTAATTTTTTTTTTTCAAAATTTTTATTCATTTTAAATGAATGAAGAATTAAAAAAAAAGCTTCTTTACAAACATATTTTTGTTTGAATTGACATAATAGTTTTATCAGTTTTTAAAAAATTGACGAGATATACATTTTTTATGTGATTGTTTATACTCGATATGAATAAATTTTTTTTATACGAAATTTGACAATTTTTGTTGAAAGAATTATTATTATTATTTTATTTATAAGCGATTGTTTTTTATTATGTAATTATTTACGTAAAAATTGTTCGTTAAAATTTATAATCTGCGAAAATAATTTGTTGAAACAACGAGGCAACGTATAAATATAAAAAAAATTCGATTATGAAAATCAAGACGAGTGGGTTATTGAATTTTTCACTCAGATCGTGTTTCGACGAAGTTCTTTTCTAATGGAGCTATTATTTACTTAAAAAAAAAAAAAAAAAAAAAAAAAAAATTATAATAATAATAAAATAAAAAAACATAATGAAAAGTTAAGTAAATAATGAAAAAATTATAAAATGTACAGGTAAAATATTGCAGGTAATTGCAATTCGCGTCAACTTACAAATTTTTGAAAAAGTTTTAAAATTTTTAAAAGCGAATGAGATAAATTTTTTATTGTATTGCAATCGTCCGTGACTTTTGCCTTACTTAAAATAGATAGCTTTTTAACGTAACGATAACGTAACAAAAGTTTTATATTTTCATAAAACAAAATGAAAACAATTTTTCCAGTACGATTAAGCAAAGCCTAAGTAATTAAGCTCTATAATCATTAGCTTAAAGCTGTGATTTTGCATTTATACTCAGTGAAGATCAAATAAAAAAAAATTAATAAAGTTTGATAATATTTTAAGTCGCGATGACATTAAATATAATCATTGATAAATATATATATATATTTTTTTTTTTCACGTATGATAACATCATACTTTTCTTATACTTGATTGCATTTGCATATAGAAAGAAATTACGCATACCCGTGATTTTTTTTTTTTTTTTCTTTTTATATATTAAGATCCAAGATTTACACATGAAAAATGTGTAAGGGCTATATAATGACGTCGTAGTCGGCTAAGGCATCGTTTGAGTTTTAAACCACGATGTAATTAGTTTGTACAATTGAAAAAGAGTTCAAAACGCGTTCAAAGTACAAAAATAAGAATGTCTTATTTTGCTTGATTAGTTTTGCATTTATCTTCCTTTTTTTTTTTTTTTTTTTTTTTTTTTTTTAATCTTCGGAAAAAATTATCTAGCACTTGGATCAAATTATTTATGTTTAAAAAAATAGATTAAAATGTCGCTCGACATTTTTATAAGAAATATATTCCTTATATTTTATTGGCGATTCGTAGGATGAAGTATAAAATTTTAACCGATTCGCAATGCTTGGATCGAAGTTATTCAAACATTGTATATTATTAAGCAAACAAAAAAAAAAAAACTATATATGTGCTTTATTCTTAATCTTTGCCCTTTTTTAAAAAGAAAAAAAAAAATCATTTATAAAAAATAAATATTATAATTATTAGTTATCGAATTATTTTAATAAGGGAAAGAAAATAGCGAAATTAGGGTAATCGGGATTTATAAATTGATAAATTTTTCACCTCAAGTAACAACTGTATGCAAAAATCGTGTCCTTATTTCGTCTTCTTTTTTTTTTCCGTTTTTTTAACTGTGCATAAATCACTTACAAAGAAATACCAACTGTGATAGATCTAAATTTAAGTCTTAAAAAGACTCAAAAGAGTTTGACTCGTCCACATTCATATAAGAGGTGAAATAAATTTTATCGATAACGGTTATACAATTTATAAAAGAAAAGAAAAAATAATTTTGATTGTCCGAACTAAAAAAGATGGTACATGAAAAATTTAGTTTTATATGAGATAAGTGCCTTATAAAATTATTATATAAAAAAATAAATATATATTTGAGTAAATTAGATTGTAAAAGCTGCAATTAGAAATGGCTTTTTAATTTTTATTGACACATGCGATATTAAAACGATAAAGTAAGAAAAAATAAAAAAGTTAAATTAGTGAGAAAAAAAAAACTTTAAAAGTTAAGAAAAAAAAAAAAAAATACGATCAAAATTCTAAATATATATATATATGTATATATATATATATATATATTTTTTGCGCAAACGAAACACTTTATTGTTAAAAGTGTCATTTAGATATTTTACAATGTTAAAACTTCGACAATTTTTTTCTTTTTTTTTTTTTTTTTTATTATTTTCTATGATGTACATAAACATACATACAACGCACATAAGCCAGGATTAAATAAAATGTTTTTTTAAAATCTTTATAAAAACTGTAGCATCGGCAATAGAATTTTATTTAACGAAATATTAATTTATTAAGCAAATATCTTTCTCTTAATCTCAGTAATAATACGTTTTCACGTAATAATTTATATTTTAAAGCGAAGCATTTTTTATATAAAGACTTATTTTTGTTCTTTCTCCTTTGTTTTTTTTTTTGTTTTTTGTTTTTTTTTTTTTTCTTTAACAACGTCGATAGCCAAAGTAAAATTTTTTTCGACAAAATCGATAAAAATTTAATTTACAAAATACTCACAACTAACGAATACAAAACTCGGTTTTTAAGATTACCGGTTTCTTAAATGTAAAATTTTATTCAAAAGAAAAGTAAAAGAAAGAAAAATAGTGACTCGCATATTATTTCCAATTATAATTATAATACTAACACTTTTTAGTTCCTATCAGTCTTGACTATCCTATTATTTTTGCCACCTACGATTTTATGAAGTTTTTTTTTTTTTTTTTTTTTTTTTTGTTTTTTTTTATTATTGTTTAATTTATACACATACACCGGCTTTTCAAAGATGTTCATACCACGTGATAATACTACTTTCCTGTTATGTTCCTGTACCTAATATATACGCATATATATATTTATATATATATATTTATAGACTGCAATAGATTTGTACGCATAGATTTTTATTTTATTTTACAATTATACCTTTTTTTTTTTCTTTCCCCTTTTGAAACGTATATTACGTTCTCAGACTCGAGACTATCTTCGTATACGAGATTTACATTTTACATAGACCAGTGTGCCATGTTTAAGTTCACTTCATCTAGCATTTAAGGAACTTTTTATTATCATTGTTTTTTTTTTTTTATTTTTTTTATTTTTTTTTGTATTCTTTTTTTTGCTTCATCGATTATTCTCCCATTCCTCGTGATAGTAATAGACATGACATCGCGCAAAAGACTACAGTTTTTATAAAGATTCGTAAATTTTTCCCGTAACCTTCCATCCCTCAAGATGCAACCAATATTGTGACCTGTGACTTTAATCGTACTACTTTTAGGATAAGTGCCACTCATTTATTTTTTTAAAAGTATTTATACGTTAGGACATGAATTATTTTATTCATATACTTTAATCGATATGCATATATATATATGTATATATATATATACATATAAATAATAATCATATATATTATAGGCTTTTTACATTATTTTTTTATTAGAAGGTTTAGTAGAATATTTTAATTTCAACTGTAAATGATATTACGAATCTTCAATGAAAGCATCTCTATAACTGACAACTTTTTTGTAATATTTATAATTGAATAAATAAAAAGAATCATAAAAATTATATTTGTTTACTTTTCCTTGAAAATCAACCTTTTTTCTATCCAAATATCCTGATGTTAATTTATTTTACTCAATTTTTTTTTTTTTTTAAATGCAATGTGATTTAAAAAATATTCCCAGTTTTGTATTTTTATTTAATTTCTTTTACCAAAAAATTAATATTTCTTTATTATTGTCTACTTATAAAAAAAAATATTTTATTATTGAATAAAAATATCTAAAGTTAATATTTTTTTTTTTCTTAAAAATTAACATATAAAAAAAATTTGCATAATATAAAACTTCCTTACACTTCCCAACATTTTTTTTTTACGCGTTTAATACATTTTCCAGTATCTATCTGTATTTGACCGAAGAACGTTTAATTTTCAAAATGTTTTTTCAATCCCGGACAACTTTTATAAATTCAATTCTCAAGAAAGAATTTATTTACAATCTAAATAAGAAAGCTATATCGAGTTCGTTTAAATTATCAGGTATGTTTTCAATACTATATTACATTCGATTTTAATGAATATATGAGATCTTTAAACCAGCTGATCTTAATTAAATTTATAAAAATTTTCATGAGTTCAAATACAAAGCTTTTGAAGTGCGTGTTATCGATGGATGTAAAATAATGTACATAAGTGGTGGATTAATTATTTGTTTGGGAATAAATAAAGTTATTGTTCAAGACACTTTATCGTTCATCGGCGGAGTTGGTGCAGAAAATAAATAAACTTTATACTATTCGACAAAAAGATACAGTTTTATTAAAATTATTCTCGATATTAAATATATATATATATATATATACATAATACATCATCGAGCCGAGCGGCTTAAAGCTAACGTTTAAAAAAATTATATTTATATGTATATATTATTATTATTATTTATTTATTTTTTTTTTTTTTTGTGCGATGTGCTCGATATACACCGTTTACACATTTCATTAAAGCTTAAATTCATTTTTTTTCGCATCCAATTGTTTGCCGAACGTACAGTTAATGCGCCAAATAATATTGTCCGTTAGCTAAATTTTTCCGAGGTAAGCCTTTCTTCCTCAATGGTAATAAAATAATTATAATGTATTAATAATAATAACAGCACGAGAAAGAGAGAAAAATAGCTAAGAAATCTACATCGTTTTACATGTTTATAATACTTCGTTGATCGATTACAATCTACTCTAAAAAAATAATAAATTATTTAAAAAATTACACATCCCTGATACAGTTATCTAAAATAATAAATAAGAAACATTTATGTATTATATACAAAGGAAAAATTCGAGATAAAAAGTACATGCCCGCTGTTTTTTATTTTTTTTTTTTTTTTTTTTACATCTGCATAATTTGGAAGTTTACGTCGGAGAAGAAAAATTAAACAGATCGATTAAAAGAGCTAGAGATATATAGAGCGAGGGTAAAAGAGAGAGAGAGAGAGAGAGAGCACATTTTTGGCAGTGATCCGAGTTGATCTTATTTATTTATTTATTTATTTTTTTCTTATTTAGCTTAAAGTTCTAACGTTTAACAATATCAAACTCGAATCCGTAATTAGCGTCATGAGCGATATGCATAGAATCGTAAAAAAAGAGTTCCATTAGAGGCACCATACATTTTCCGGAATAAAAAATCCATAAAAAAACGAATTACAATGAATTTATTTACAATTATCGAAGATAAATTTAATTATTTCTTATAGACGTAAATTAAATTATTAAAACTAAACTTAAATTAAGTTATTTGGAATGTTTTATAAAAAATATACACGCGTACAAATGTTAATGGCTTCTTAAAATTAAGCTCAAAATTTTCTTCGTTCTGCGTGGAAATTTGCGTTAATAATAATTTCTCGTTCTTATTTTTAAAATATTCAATTAATTTTTACTCCGAAAATGTACAGTTTACATTATTGTAATCATTATTATTATTATTATTATTATTATTATTATTTTTACCGCTCTGTTCTCAAATGGAAAAGTTAATTTGGCAAGATTACGCGAAACTTTACCAGTTGTACATTAAAAGATCAGGGAATCGAACAGCACTTTTGTGAAAAAGTTGGTTTTTCCGATTTAAGCGGTAAACCTAATGTTATTATGTTTTTTTTTTTTTTTCATTCTCTTTACAATATCGCTATTGAATTAGATAAAACTTTGAATACTATGTGTTTCGTTTAAAAACTATTACTTTAAGCACAGTTTACAAAAATGACTTTCACTTTTTATTCTAATACTTTTGTATGAAAATGCATTTTTGTGAAACGACTTACGCGTATCGCTATGAATTGCACTTGAATATATGCAATATTTTAAGAGGAAATATTTCTTCAATATCGCTAAGAAAAGTGTAGCTTACAAACTTTTTTTTTTACACTAATGTTGTTATAATATTTTTTTTCAAAATCTTGACGATATTTAATAATAAACGCTCTCGTTAAATAATGAAAAAGTTTTCTTAATATTTTGGAAGTCATTCGTTTCTTGGTTTTTCTATAAAAAATACTTTTAAAATTGCATTTTTTTTTTCAAATACTAAAAAAATACTTTGCATAAGTTTTAATAATTATTTTTAAAAAATAACGACATTATCTAACATTGATACGAATAATGATAAATTAAGGATTTTGCTAATATTTCACATAATTCATTAAATTATGCCCAAAATTAATTAATATCATTAAAATTTTGAACGATAATGAAACAGTTTATACTTAATTAAAAAAGACGAACGTTTAGCGTTGTATATTTTAAAAACAGGAGAAAAACCAGATTTTTCGTTGATAAAGCGGCCAAATCCCCTGTATAACATATGTACTTGATATCGAACTATTTACAATATTAAAAAAAAAAAAAACAAAAGGTACCGAAAAACGCACCGCATTTCCGATAGAGATCGATTTATGATGGCTTGTAAATATTATCACAATTTAACGATCATTACTTAACTATATAATTATGTATAAATCGATATGATTGGGAGATTATTCGTTCGATGATGCATTTGCGACCTATTTACTTTGTCGTGAACTATGAAAATTTGGTATCATCTAAAAATTATAAATAAATGAATAAATTATGCAATCAAAAAAATTATATTTACAAGAGATTATGAAAATTAAATTAATTAAAAAATTATTAACTTTCAAAATTAATTATCTTTCTGAATGATGAATTCGTTAAAATATACTACGCACAATCTGCGATATATATGTATCATAATTTAGAGTACAATAAATAAATTATTATTCTTAACGTACAAAAACGATTATAGTAACAAAACTCTATAATCGTCATTTCTTTTAACAATGCAATACTAAATTAAGCAATATCAAAAGCTGTCTTGATTTAAAGTAAACATTACTTATTATCACACGCATTTTATGTAATAATGTCAAGTTAATTCTATTTGATAATACTAACACTCATTTCTAATAAATATAGTTTTTTAAAGCGTTAATATACACTCATTTACAGTAATATAGACATTTAAACTAAAAAACATTATTTATCTTTATTACTATTATTTTAATTCTTTACCGTCACAGTTAATATTTTTTGTACTTTAAATTATTAAATAGATATATTTAAGTCTATACTTTATGCAAAGCATTAAAATTCTCATAGTTCATCGTTTAACGTTCTTATTGTGTCGCATAATTCGTCATCAACGTTTACTCGTTATGCGAAACTCGACTCAAGGACTTGTAAGATCCTGCAGCGTACCAAGAATATTATCAAGCTCCTGACGGAAGTAACACAGTTGCTGTTTATCCTTATTGCCAACGTTGTTGCCGATGCTCTTGCAGTCTTTACATCCTTGACTTCTACTACGTAGCAGATCTCGCACCAACTTTTGAAGACTGAGCTCGCGAGTCTCGTGACGCTGTTGCAAGATTGTTATCTTATCTTGTAGAAGTTGCAGTTGCTGAGAACTCTAATAAAATATAATGATATTATAAATATGTAACGTTGTAAATAATAATACATGACAATATGAGAAAAAATAATTCTTGCAAGTGCATACCGGAGTTGAAAGATATTTTACTTTTTCGTTAAGTATTCTATTTTTTGTTTCCAAATGATCTCTTTCTGCTTTTAAAATGATGACTTGTTCCTTATTATCTTGCAATTTCTCTATTTGTTGTTTCAAATGAGATATCATAGTCATTTGAGAATTGACTTGAGCCTAAAATTAAACATAAAAAAAGGTTTTTTTAGAGTCAATATTTCTTCAATTATCTATTATTTATTTAATAAAAAATTCACTGACCTGCAACTTCAAAGCTTTAGTATCTCCAGCTTTTACACTATATTCCTTAACGATTAACGCAATTTCTTTTTCATGTTCTTCTTGTAATAAATTCAAATCTTGCAGTCTCTTATTCTTTAACGCTACAAGGTCTTTATTTAACCTGCTCAGCTCTTCTTTTAGTATCTCATTTTCACTAACAAGTCGTTTCATTCGATTGTTTATTTCACAATTTTCTGTAAACTGTATTGGATCATATAACCTTTGTGTGGATGTTGACATTTTTTTACCGTTTAACACGTGGCCATTCTGGTAGAAGTTTGAATTTGGATCATTTCCTTCAGTTGCCTTTAAATTCGTCAATTTTGAATCAGAGGACGTCATTGCACGATTATGTGTTTTCTCTAAATTTCGACGTTCGTTCAGTAATTTTTCTCGTTCCTTTTGTAATTTTCGATTCGTTTTTTGACACTCTTGTAACTCTTTAGTCATTTTTGTTATACTTTTATCTTTGTTACTTAACTCTAGTTTTAATCCGCGTATTGTCGCTATCAAATGAGTATCTTCTTTTGGATTTTGAGATTTTGGTCCAGCTCTATTACTGTTCATTTTTTCCATCAAATTAGGTTCTGAATCCCGACTCTCTAAACTTCGATGAATTGTCTGAGTTCCAATTTCACCGTAAATTTTTCTTTCTCTCGGCGATGATTTTAACTTTTGTTCCAGCTCTGAAACCTGAGTTGAATATTTTTCCTTCATGTCTGTAAATTTTTTCTGTATATCAGATAATTTAGCTTCAGCAATATTCTCCTTAGCCTTAATCTCATTTTCAAGATAAACAATTCTGTCTTCTAAAAGTTTCACTTTTTCAACATTTAGTTTTTCATTTTCAGAGTTTGCAGTAAGAATCAATGCAGATACTGAATCTGGATTTTTTCGCTTTAATATGCGCTCCATCTCACGTACTTGTCGATTTAAATCCATAATATTTTTATTATCAAGAATTACTTGATCTTTTAATTTTTGAGTTAATTGCTTTTCCCGTTCACAATTATTTTTAGCAGTCTAAAAAATAAAAAATTTTGAATAATTTTCTAATCAATAAAAAATATAATAGCTGTTTTTATTTTAATATTATATTAAAAATTATAATTACCTGCACTTTTTCTTGATAATATGTACATTTTGACCTTAAATCTATGACTTCCTTTTCTAATGGTGCCACACTTTGTTGGAATTGTTCATAATCGTGTTTAATCATTTTTAATTGTTCAGTCTTGGAATGCAATTCTACTTTTAAATCTTCTACTTGCTTTCTCAATTCTAACTCGTTTGTTGTCATTGCTTGTAATCTGTCAGTAATGAAATCATTTTTGGCTCTCAATTGGTCTTTTATCATTTCCAATTCATCTTGTAAAAGGCTATTCTGCTGTGTTACATCTTCATGTTTCAGCAAAAAATCGTTATTTTTTTGTTTCAAATCCGACACTTCTATATTTAACTTGACATTTTCTTCTTGTAAATCCTTTAATTTCTCTAATAATTTATGATTATGGTTTACATTATCTGTCGCAACAACTTTTTGCTTTTGTTGAATATAAGATTTCAGTTCACTCTGCAAGCGCTTTGTTTCTTGTATTAATTTTTTATTTTCTGATTCATAGGCACTGATCAAATTTTCTTGACGATCCAACTCCTTTTGCATAGAAATAATTCTTGGGTCGTACTTCGATTTAGCATCTGCAGCTTTTTTATTTAATTGAGATAACTCATCTACCTTAGCTTTTAGTAAAATATTTTGCTTCTTAAGTGCAAACATTTCCTGTTCATGAAGCATTTGTACATCTTTAAGTTTGGCTTTATAAGTTTCTATTTCATCTTCTAACTCCATTTTTAAATGAATAAATCTCTGTCTTTCTTCTTGATATAACATTTCCAATGTTTCCTCTCCAAATACGCCTTTCCAATCTCCGCCACCAAAGGAATTTCTAGCGATATCTTCAGCCGTTCTTACTTGGCTTCCTTTAACTTCGAGACCGATTTCATTTTGTAAAGCTGTAGAAATAATTTTTATGTAAAATATAATGCATATAAAAATTAATTAATGTATTAAAAAAATTATTTTTTGATACATGTGACTTTTCTACAAAAATATTGAATAAATACATTAAATAATAATATAATAAAACTAATTATAAATAATTTATAAGTAACATTAAAAAAAAAAAAAAAATTAAATAAAAAAGCTAAAACTTACGCTTTGAAAATTCTTTTTTAGTTTTTGGATTTATCTTTGTTTTAGGATTTAATTTCGTTACTGTTTTAAGCTGAGTTTTTATTTTTGGCGCTGGAGACTTCTTTGGCAAAACGGCGGGAGTTTGTTTTCGATTTTCGGTTGATTTGATATTTTTCACATTTTCAAATGAAGAGCCAAGTTTATTTAAAGGCTTAGAAAGTTGATCGCAACTACGAGATTTTGAAATTAATGTTTCATTTTTTGAAATTCTACTTTCTGGAGCACTAATTACTCTTTCAGTCTTAAGATGTTCAGTAGATTTTTTTAGCCCAGTTTGAATAATACTATCGTGAAAATCATTACAGTTCTGAAAATCTTTTTCATGAGCTGATACTTGGTTATCTTTAGGATCGAGACTCTCTTTAAAATCTTTTACATCTGTAACATTTTTATGATCATTTAAAAGCTCTGTATATTTAAAAGCGTCAAGAGCCTTGAAATTTTTAAAACTAAAATCTTCATTATCATCTGATTTAGGAGTTGTTTCATTTTCATTTTCTGATTTTTCATTATCTTTTTTTAAATTTGTTTCGTTGGACTTCTCAGCTAATAATTTTGGAATAGCATCAGCAAATAATTCTAATCTTGGTGTAAGACCAACCGTGTACAACTCATTTTTATTATTTACAACTTTTTTGGGGTCAGATGTAGAACTCTTGGCACTTGTACTGTTTCTTTTGGAAGAATCTCTACTAGATTTTTTACTAGTTTTTTTTTTTGAACTTTCTTCAAGTAATTTTTCTATTTTTGATGAACCTGCAGAGCCAACGTGACACACAGGTGATTCTAATTCATATATTATTTTCTTCGATTCAACATTTACTAATTCTTTTTCTAGGAATTCAGTTTTTTCATTTTTTGTAGATTTTTCTTTTAATGGATCAAATTGATCTACTATTAAGTTTAGTGAACTAGCTTTTGATAAATTATCTCCTTCTTTATCACTTTGTTCTTGTAAAAGTTTTAAAAAATGCGTAAAATCTTCTTGATCAAAGCTTGAACTATGAGACGAAAGTTGTTCGGTATTTTCTTTTGTTCTTTTCAATAAAACATCAAAAAAATCTTTATCTACATCAGTAATTTCTTTTTTCAAATTGTCTTTTTTACTATTTAATTTTTTTTCAGTATTTATTTCTTCTGATATGGAATGACGCTCTATAGGATCATCTAAATCTGAACTACTAGATATTTCAACTTTTTGTTCTTCAAACTTTTTCTTTTGAGATTCTAGTGTTTTCTTAGTATTTAAATTTTCAAGCAATCCTTCAATTGATGGACTTAAACTTCTGCGCTTTTTACTGTGATTATTATCATCTTCATTTGCTTGTTCTATCATTTTAAATATATCTACTTCTAACTGTCTAACTCTATTTAAACCTTCTGATGTATCATTTTGATCAGGAACAATAATATCAGTGTTTAATACGCCTTTTAATAAATTGTTACCATTTTCTTGTACTAATTTTTCTGCTTCTTGTAATAGTTCTTCTACTGAACGTTCCTCTTCTGTTAAAATTTCAGTAATAGTCTTTGATTTAACACTTTCTGCAACTGGACTCATAGCTTCAGCTATTTTACTCATCTCTTCCAAAATACTTCCAATGTCTTCATCAGTAGCATCTATATTACAAGCAACTATATTTTATTATTCAACACACTTTATATAAATATTTTAATGCATATTATATTTATCTTACTTTCAAAATCTGCCTGATATTTGTCCAATGCCACAGATGCTAATATATTATGCAAAGTATTATCATGTTCTTCTACTTCTACTTCATCTTTCTATGAGTAATAAAAGCATCCTATTTTATATCAAAATAATTTTTTTTTAAAACTTGTATTAAATTGAAAACATTTACATACCTTACACATTTTTTCTTTATCTAAAAAATCTTTCATAGAAGAACTTATATCAGAAGATAAAACCAATGGCTCAGATTCTTTTACCTCTTTCTTTTGATTACTTAATTCTAAATGAGTAGTAGGTTTCTTTAACCACCATTGTTCTTTTTTTTGTGAAATTGGATGTGGATCTATTTCTTTTTCAAGCTTTGCTTTAGATTTTTCTTTTATACGAATGGAATTATCTCCAATACTAAAACTGATGGATGATCCAGGTATCTCTTCTTCAGTCGATATAGTCTACATTGACAAATGTTAAACAATATTGTCAACAAAACAAAAACCAAACAACTACTACATTTTTCATATTTATGTTAACTTACTATTAACTATAATTATTGTTTGCATTTATAAAAAAATTAAAAATCTATCAAGATAAAAAAAATATAAATAAAATATTTAATACCAGTGATCAAGTTCATAAAAGCGTCATAAATCAATTCATTAAATAAAACCTTTATAAATAGGTTAAGTCTCTAATTAATTTTAATCTTTAAAAAAAATACATCACACTCACATCATCGATCTGAGAGAGTTGTTTCTCATTTTGGGACATGGTTTCTCTTGTATTTCAATTTTTCATTAGAAAAACATCAAGAAAATGAATCACAGGCAACATTTTTACAGCGTCGCCTTTGACAGTGGCAACCTCTTGTTTGTTTGTTATTGTGTTCCCATTCCCAATAACCACCACTATATCGATGTTTCCATCGCAATTGCTCGGAGGTGCGCATGTCGACATACAAGCGGGAATATCGACCTCTCCAAAAGCTTGATAAAAAAAAAAAAAAAAATACTACTAATATTTTTATTTATTAAAAATTATATTTATATATATTTGTAAATGTATTATTATTTACCTATAAAGTATTAAAAATTTGAATTCTAAAATACCACGTGATTAAAATAATTGAAATTGCTAGTGTGCATATGGTAATAAAAAAATTTAAGATATTAATTAAAAAATATTCAAATCAATAAACTAAAATTTTTAATCTAATGCAGCTATTTATTATAGTTGTATTTCAATACATAATATAATTAAATAGCTGTTAAATAACATCGTGGTTGAAAAATTAATTTTAATTTTGAATATTCATATAACAATAAAAATGTTACATATAATAAATAAATAAATAAGGTGTACATTATAAAAACACTTAAAGTTTGTAAATTTTTTAAATAATGATTATATTTAGTTCTTTCAATTTTCATTTTCATATACAATTTATGATATAAAATTAAAATTATCATATCAATTGAAAATTGATTACAAATGTCATTATATATGGTGAAAATAATATCCAATTTTGTTAAATAAACTTATAGACAAAAATGTTTTACACGAAAATGAATAAATGGATGATAAACATTATTTTTGAAAGTATTCCAACAAATAACTTATATTAAGTAATATTATTATTGTAGTCATTGCTACTAAAAAATCATGTATTTATATTATAAAATATTTATAAAATCATCATTGAATTACATGTAATTAAATATAAGTATGTGGAAGCATTACAAAATTAGTTACATTAACAAAGTTACAAATTTAATTATTTCTGATTGCTATTTTTGGATTCGATAAAAAATGTATAAAATGTTAAAATACAAATTTTTAATAGAAAAATAATAAATATTTTTTCAAATTAAGTATAATTTTCGTTCTAGTAAATCAAACAAACTGATATATATAAGAACATAAAAAAAATTAAAATAAAAAACACAAAATTAAACTTAAAAATTCGGTATTGATTTGTTTCTTTGAACATGATTCACTACTTACAATTTATACAACAATTTTTCTTGAATTATAATTATAACAGACTAACGTACATTTTTAATATTGAAAACCTCATACTTATAAGAAATTTATCAAATTGAATAATCTAGGTATTTCTTAAGATGAGAGTGATTTCAATGGCGACCTTATTATACAACAAAGTTTAACACTAACATTATTGTAATTAAATGTGAGCATGAAATCAGATTCCAATACTATTTACAAATTGTGTTATGCAATGCATGTATGAAATAAATGATAAACAATTATGATAACCACTTCCAGAGTTGTTCAGTTCTAATTTTTTACTCTTATTTAGGTCTTCTTAATTTCCTAAAACAAAAAATTATATTAAGTCACTTTAATAACAAGTAAAATATAAAAAATTTATTAAGTAAACATTAAGAAATAACAGATTACTTACTTTATCAAACTTGGTTCTTGTAAATTCTTTGGAGCTTTCTTACGCCTGGGTCTTGCAGCAATTTGTTGACTGTTATTGCTAATATAACTACATTCTGAATCACTAGACTCCATTCGAGATAACAAAGAATTTCTTCTACAAATAATAATTTATTAAATTTTAAAAATATTCTTTTTATTATTGACAATCGACATAAATTGTTCATTATTAAGTTAAACAATAAAAAATATGAACACTTACGTAAAAGTAGATTCATTTGAATTTTTCCTAAGAGATTTTGAGGACTCATTTTGTAATGAAACTCGATGGGTATCATTGAGTTTTTGCAGTACAACTTTAACAGCACTCGGATTTTTATCTTCAGATTTTTTTTTTCGTTGTTTCGGTTTTTTGTTTTTTCGCATAGCTAACTCCTCTTCGTTATCCTCGCTCACTGAATACCTTGTTTCAACAGACTTTATCACCATACTTTTTCGTTTTTTTATCTACATAATGCAATAAAATTATAATTTTTTTCAGCAAACCTTAAGTTTATAATTTAAAAAAAAAAATCGTAGAATATAAAAATGATAAACCTCATAATGTTTATTACTTTCCGGTGTAAGTATCATTTGGGTCTGGTGGTAATTGTCTTCAGTACTATTAAGACCTACATCTGAAAGTCGAGGTAATTCAATTTTTGAACTTAATCTTACATTTTTATCATGACTATCATTGGTAGGCTCTTGACATCTTATGGTCATAAGTGACGGCAGATCAGGTGCTCCATTTTGAGATATTTTTATTGTTGTCATTTGCGAAAACGTATCGGTACTCTCAACTGGTTTAGGGTATCTATGAAAAAAAAAAAAAAAAAAAAAAAAAATGTAAATATGAAAAATAATTTAAATATATAGATTTAGTACTTACTTTTGAGTTAATTGTACGGTTGCGGTAGGCTCTGACTCAATGTCTACTTGCACTGGTGCATTCTCAGTTCTGTCATTGATATTTAGTAAAGGCTTTAAAGGTGTGAGTTGCAATAATTCATTCAAGTCAAATTGTAGCCTCTCTAGTTGCTCTAATGGCTGTGCTTGTGGAGTTGTCATCTGGCGCTGCATGTTCAACTTGAGAGTTAGCTCATCGTCTTCGTTGTCATCGTTCAGATTGTTGTAAATAGGAGATTTTGCCGAAACACCGCGCCGTTGTGTTATAAAGTGTAAATTTACTCGATGATCATCTTCGTCATCATCGTTAGATGAGCTTATAAATAATAAATACATATACATTTGAAAACAGTCATTATAATATAAAAATTAAAAAATAAAATTCATACCTATTCATCGCGTCTAAACTATTATTGCTTGAAGCAGCTGTAGTGTATGGAGAATCATCATGATTTAATTTGGAAGTAGTTATCTTGGTTAAACTTTTTTGGGAACCTGACATGTTACTAAAAGTCCTACGGCGATCAGTAGAAAACATTGGTGGAGATGATTCTTGTTGTTCTTGATCCTGTTCCATTGAGACCTCATTGTTGAGTGCCGTCTCCTCTTCTGTATCCAAAGTAGAATTATACATCCAACTAGGACCTTCTAGTGGATCAATCAAATGAGATTCAATCACTTGTGATCGGTTATTGAACTTTTTACTCATACTTTTCTTATCAGACTTTATCGAAATGGATGATTTTTTACGCACAGTGTTATTAGTTTCTTGCTCAGATTCTGAAGTTTCACACGATTCTTGTGTTTCCGGAATAACAGTGTTGTGATTTAAATTTTCTGGGCTTATTTGATCACTTCCTTGTGTATCCTCGACGATTGCAACATTATTTGCATTGCTAATGCGTGTAGTTTCAGATAACTGTAAGGAAAATTCGATTTGATTTTTGTCACAATTCAACTATATTTATTAATCAAAAAATTGTTACATTAAAAATTTAAATGTAACATTTAACTGAATAAATAAGAAAAACGTACTATAATACTTACGGATCTTATGTTAATTGTTTGATTATTTGTCAAATATCTTGAAACATCTTGCAAAGCTACGCGAGGACTTTTAATTAATTCATTATATTCAGACCGACGTTTTGATAATCTACCAGTTATTCCTTCTCCAGATAACCGAGCAGAATTTCTTTTTGAATAACGTTCTGAAGATAATCTTCCTCTGGAAAATCTGCTTGCCCTTCTGTTGACTATGACCCTTTCTTCGTTATCTGATAAATTTATAGATTATCACATTATTGAATAGTATATTTTTCTTTTTAAAATGACTTACCATCATTTCTAAGTGTAGATACTGGAAGTCTTTCTGATATTCTTTGTGATTGCCTACTTTCCTATTATACGTATAAAATATAAAAAGTTTAATAAAATACTTTTCTTTTGTACATTTGTAATTAATAATATTACCACTGATCTGTCTGTGTTTCTTTCAGGAGTTGATGGTCCCTCTTCAATAATACTTAAATTTACATTTTGTAATCGTTGCATATTTACTCTACTTAAATTTATTGTAGGTTTAGTGATAGTGTGACCACTAACCATTGGTTTAACAACACCTCTTGCTGGAGATTTTGTAGATATTCTACTACTTGATTCTCTTCCTAAAATTAAAAGAATTAATAATATTTAGAGCAATGAAATATTAAATATAAATAACTAACTTACGTCCTTTACTACCAGAAGAGATACGAGTATTAACTTGATTAGAAATATATTCTTGGCACATTGAAATTGTATTTGTTAAAAAACTTGACATGGTAACAAGTATTTGCATCATGTCTTTAGCATTTTTTTGAATATTTCTTATTACAAGCTGAAATTATCATTATAAATATATATTGATGTTAGTTTACGTTATACAAAGAATAATAATGTACAATTATAAAATTCTACAAAAAATTTTATAATTTTAAAACTCAACTTACATTATGATTATTACAAGTTTGAGCCAGCTCTTGTACTTCTGCTAATAATTCAACATTTCTTGAAAATAACAATTGATTTTCTTGCTTTTCCTGAGATAAAGCTCTAGCTAATGTACTGTTATTGATTTTCAATTTTTGATATACTTAAACAAATTAAATAAATATAGTAATTTTTTATAAATATTTTAAAAATTATAAGAAGTTATTCTTACATGGTGGATAAGTTTTATTTTTTGTATTTCTAATGCATCGAGTCCTTTTTATGAGAACTGTAGCTCGTTTTAATCTTCTATGTTTAGGGACTTTTGCCATTTTTATGAGTATAAATAAACTACATAAAACTAAAAAATATTTTTTTTTAATAACAATGTCTAAGAAAATATTAATTTATTAATTTAAAAAATATATCCCACAAAAGCACTACTTTTTTAATTATCTAATTATTTAAGATTTTATTTTGATATTTTTTACCGTATTTATTTTATTTATGAAAAAAAAAAAATAAAATTATACTTACGACTTCATAAAAAAACTTCAAAAAGTTGTAAATGGATAAATATAAATAAAATAGTTTATAAAAATATATTTCTATTTATTTCTATAACTAAGTTTATAAATGTTCTTGTAACCTAAAAAAAATTTTTCAAAGAGAGTAAATTGAAATTTATTACATTCAAAAAAATTCTATTATTTAACTGCTATTTTACGTGATGCTTACTTCTTTAGTAAAAAAATCACAAACACAAATATCACATTAGAACAACTTTCTTTTTAAGAAAGTTGATTGCATTTATTACCAATCACAAGTATATTTTTTTCCATCAGGTCAGATTTATCAATCGTTAAAAACTTTTTATTTGTATATATATACTTAAATATATATATATATATCAACGTAGTTGTTACAAAAATTAGATGGAGTCATGGAATCCGTTAAAATATTGGAGAAATCATACAGGAAAGCAGCGCTAGTGAAATTTTCTGAAATTAATAATGCTCATGCAACGACATCTTTCGTACCGTTTCATTTGGAATGTGGCATACGAAATATGGTACATTGAAGTTGTGTATGTAAAAATGTGCAGGTAAAAAAATATCTTAATTTTACAAAAATTTAATAATAAAAGCACAAAATTTTAATTTAATTTAAATTATGCAAATATTTGATAACATTTTAGTTGATTAATTTAATTATGCATATTATGTACGTAAAATAATAAACTAGAAGGTATAAGCGAATGAAGGAATAACAATGATGAGGACCAATAGTTCAAACATTAAATTTTTTTTGGTGAATTGCAATTGTAATAATAACAAACGGATAATGAAATATTAAGTAAAATTTTGTTTAACTTAATAATAAATTTAATTTTTAATATTTTAGATTTACTTCTCATTTAAATTATTAATGAGAGATTTTTGAATTTTAGTGAACGATATATAAATAAAAGCGCTTTTAAAAATGACCGTATTTAATGCACTATAGCATGTTTACGACTGTCACTTTTTATTTATGCAAACAAACACGTTCATGATTTCTTCTCTATGGCGCGCATGTCAGTTCGTCTGCTATCGTTGCCAGTCTCTATGCGTGAGACTCTGCAAAGAGCGAAGAAAAAAGAGGGGTGTTAATAATCGTTAGAGTCGCTTGTTATTTCCTGTGTAATGAAGTATTTAAAAAATCCGTAGGCGATTCAATAAACGTGTGAGTCACGGAAGTGGTGAATGCGTTTCGAGACGCAACAATAATTGCCATACGCTACTGCGACGTCCTGAAAAAGGGTGGAAATGGCAGAGTCCGCGGGCCCGATACTTCACGTTATTGTCGTTGGATTTCACCACAAGAAAGGATGTCAAGTAAGTCAAATATCAAGGCCTTGTCTGTTTCATTGTGTTTTCTGTAATTTCCTCTTTGTTTTGGTGTTGGAGACTTTTCAAGACTTTAAGCATTTGTATCTGGTATGTAGGGATAATAATTTGAAGGACACCTGTTCTATTATGCCTGACTGAAGTTATTTTTAATGCCTTTTCCTTTGATGAAAGAGGAGATGAAATGGCTGTCAGATCAAGTATAAAATAAATTTTTACACATCTTGAATATAAATATTATTATTTAAATAAATTTACTATTCTCACTTGTTAGTGAAAATATATACTTTAAAGGAAATTGCTTATAGATAAATTTGATTTTTATAATTTCTTCGTTAATCAAAAACAACTATTCTTATATAAAAACTTTGTAAATTATATTTTATATGGAAAGATGGAATTATAAAATTCTTAACTTTGTATTCAAAATATGATTTTGCAATCAGAATTATATTTTTTTAAATATTACTTATATACAATTTATTATATTACAATATTACTTATTGTAACTTTTTATTGTCATAAAAATTTGAATTAGGAACCAAAATCACAAATAATCTTAATTAAAAATATACTCTTTTACTTGTTCTTTTACATTTTAATGAAATGAATGAAATGAATTTAATAAACTACTTTCAATTGCAGGTGGAATACTCTTTTCCTCCTCTAGTTCCTGGTGCACCAAATGAGTGCCCACTAGGATGGAAATATTTGCCAACTCTTGCTTTGCCAGATGGATCTCATAATTATGATGAAGATACAGTTTATTTTCATCTTCCTAGTCTCAGTGATCCTAACCGTACAATTTATGGAATTTCATGTTTTAAACAAATACCTGTGGAGGTAATTTGGAATAAATTAATAACATTCAAATTTATTTTTTACTTCTTTGTATTATTTTAATACAAAGAATACAAAGAAAATCTTATAAAGTCATTTTTATAACCTCGGTGTTATCACTGATGATTCATTCGTCATGTAATCTCTAATAAAGAAACTTATATTGTTTCAGAATAATTATTTATTATTAAAATTTATTGTTTAATTTTTACAGAAACTAGTGAATCGTACATCTGATATAACTAGAGGGACAGTACAAAAGTCTGTTTGTGTTTTAAGTACAATGCCACTTTATGGTCATATTCAAGTTAAAATGGCTCTTATAACTCATGCCTACTTTGATGAAGGTGATTTTAGTAAGGTCTCTTTATTAGAAGAAACATATCATCACTTAAACTCATGTATGAATGGTGATAGTCAGATGCCACCACAAGTTTTTATTGGTAATTAATATTATTACATCTTTGTATACATTTAGATGATCAATACTTATTTTTTTCTTTTATTTACAGGATTGTCAGCAAGAGATTTTATCTTGCAATTTCGCCATAAAGCTTTATTATTATTTAAACTCTTACTCTTAGAAAAAAGAGTAGTTTTTTACCAATCCCCCGTACAACCTTTATGCTCAGCCATACTTACTTTGTTATCACTATTTCCAGGGATGATTGAGACTGGATTACAGCAAGCTGCTTGTGTCAAGTATGATGATTCATATTTATTGGTTAAAATATATTAAAACAATTTATATTTTTTAATCGTTATGAGATTTAAATTTAATATTTTTGAATTATAAAATTTTTTATTCACCCGTATTGGCAGAAAACGCAATATATTTATTTTTTTTTAATTTATTACAGACCATCAAGACCAATGTCTCCAATACCAAATTTTGAAAACGATTGTACCATTAATCTTGATTCAAATTTAACTGATAACAGTGACGCAACCGACAATATATCCAGCACTGTAGCTTCAAGAATATTAGATAAAACAAACGAAAATTCTTATTGTCTCAATGATAACAAAACAGTGGAAACTATGGAGGGAAAGAGTATTGATTTTGAATTAAATGCAACTACTGAAAATTGTACTGAGGTCTTCCAAGAAGAACAGAAAGTAACAAACGACATAGTACATCGAGTACACAGCGTAAATACAATAAATGTTGGAGTCAATAATGCTGAGGCTGATAATAACTTACCAAGAGACACAAGCAGCGATGCACTGTCCGAAGCAAGAGTTACCAGCAGCATAACGCAAATCGCTAACATAGATCCAGAATTATGTGGTATGCCTTTAAATCTTTTTACCAAGGTACGAAATGACTAACAATTGCTATGTAATAAGAAGATTATGTTATTTTTAAAATAAAGAAGAAAATATTTATATTTTAGGGTTATTTATGTTTACCATATTTATCGCTACCATATTTAGATTTATTAGGAGATATAAATGTTAGAGGCTATGTTGTAGGAGCAACCAATGTTTTATTTAAACAAAAGAAGCAGTTGATAGATGTCTTAGTTGAAGTAAGTTTTAATAATATTTTGTTACGAACAAAAAATTTTTTTTTATTAAAATATTGATCTGTAAGTGAAACAAAGTTCGGTAAAACAAAAAATATTATTTAACTTTATTGGATAGAATAGTTATAGACAATGTAGATAAATATAGTACAAAATTATAAACAAAACTCCAAGTATCAATATTGAATATATATTCAATAAAGAAAATTTAAGGAGTAAAGAAATGGAAAATAATTATACGTCTAATTCAATATTCATTAAAAAAATTAAAGAAAATTTTTTTTAAGGTGGAAAGTGCGAGAATAGAAGCAAATGATCCAGAACTTCGACGACAACTTCACTTGACCACAGAAGATTTAAGATTTGCGGATTATGTAGTGCGCCATGTATCAGAACCAAAGAAGGATAATTTCTTTGATGGCGTAGGCTGGGAGGGTGGCGATGAATGGATACGTACTCAGTTCCGTGTCTATTTGCTATGTCTCTTAAGAACTTCATTACAGCAGGATCCCCGTCAAACTGACCATTACAATGCGGCCTTTATGAACGCCTGGCGTACTACGCACAATTTCAATGCCTGGTCTAATCTCGGTAACACAGAGATTAACTGCGTTGAACCAGGACACCCTTTTGCCGGTCAGCTATCTGTACAGGATATGAAACTACGTCTTTCACAGTAAGATTAAAATTATTCGCGTTTAAGCTTGTTTAAAAGTTAGTGCATCTTTTAATGAAGAAATTTAATCCGTGATATATGATATATTTTTCAGTACCATACAAAATACTGAAAGTGGAAGAAAACTAAATCAAGCTATGGCTTCAACAGGACGAGCTGTAGCTACTACAGGAAAAGCAGTAGGTGAGGAAAGATGTGAATTGATTAATTATAAAAATATTAATATATTATACTAATATATGCAAGGAATTTTTTTATATATTATGGAATTTTATTTATTTTTTTATTAAATGTTTTGATTTTATTCCTTCTTTTTCAATAGACAAAAATATTTTATTAATTTTAATGTTATCTTTAAAACATTAAGGCGGAGCAATATCACAAGCAAAAGGTGCATTTTCTAATTGGTGGAGCACATTAACAACAGTACAGCCAATGATGAATAACGGTGATTCGAAAATCTGCGACATTCAACAACAAGTTCCGGACGTAATACCGCAACACCAAACGAGGGAAAAAGCCAATATGGAAGAAGTGCAAACGAACAGTGAAAATAGGCCGTGAAAGTAAGCAACGCGGCGTGTTTGTACTCGTAAATTTGAAACAAAAAAATTATGACTGAGATACCGCCACGGTACGCGCTTTGCGTTGTAAGAAAAATCTATAAAACGTTAAGTATTCGAGATCAATATAGGTGAGGCTTTTCCTCGGTTTCATTTTTTTTTTTTTTTTTTTTAAATTGTAGCATATTAAGAAAAAATTGAGTATCGAAAAACTAAAGTACGGCAAAAATCATTCTTTCACGATGTAATTGATAGAATCATTACTTTTTTAAAATTTTCAAATATAAATGAAATAGAATTACCATATTTTTAAATTTTTTTAAAAATTTAAATAAAATTTAATTTTTTTTTTACAAATTTTCATTGTTTCGTTGTAAAAAATATTTAATATTTATATATTAAAAGTCTTAAAATATAATAAAGTAAATTCGTTGTAATTTTATTACCTTTTAAAACAGATAAATTTTTGAACATAAATAATAATTTATTTTGTATTATAAAAAATATATAAAATACTCGCCAATTTTGAAATAATATTTCAAAGTATATAAAAACATTTAAGATAATTATAAATCAAATACTATTTTTAATACTTTTAATAAATAAATGCTCTTTTATTATGAAAATAATCAAAATTTGTAAAAAACGTAAAAAAAGAACGTAAATAAGTATTAAGACATAAAGTTAAGTAAAAATATAATTTGGTAAAAAAAATGTAATTTACATTCCAAATTATTTAAACTATTTTAAAAACAGTAAAACTTTCAATAAATGAATTCAAGAATGATATTTGCCGTACGAATTTTTATATGCCGTTTAAATTCACTTGTTGATAAAAGACTTTTTTATACTCTTATCGTTACTTTTAATTTTTTTAATTGCTTTCTTTTTAAACTAAATAAAAAGAAAGGAAATATAGTTCGTTAGGTATGATTAAAGAGTCATTTTGTACTTATGTAAATTTTTGAATTAGATGTAAATTAATCGCTTTTGACACGCGAAAAAGCTTCACCCAGTTTATACCAAGCACACGTAGATGTGAGAATTATGCATATAGTCACGAAGACCCTCATTTTATAGAATGCACGAATTATTATGTTCGCAACAAAATGAGTAAAATTAGTGGGTAAAATCAATTGATAAAATAGTTCCGGTGAAAATAATTTAATCGTAATTCAAAAAAAGTTCTGCTCTTAAAAAATATATGTATTTTGCATACTATTTTGAAAACTTATATATAAATGTATATATTGGAAATCTATACTCACTCAGACAATATAAATGGCGCATGCTAATTACTCATAGTTCTCATAAGCGCACGCGGTGATTTAAAATATATTTTGCTCTCTTAGGAAATCTCGAAAAATATAGATCTAGGATAAGTTTTCTTTAATTTTATAAATAATGAAATCGAAAAAAAAATTTAGCGTAAAATTTTAATTATAAATTTTGGTATTTTAATTGAAAATTATATTTTTCGATTTTTTTTTTTCATACCGTCGATAACATCATTTTGGTTTAAAAGTTCTTAAAGCCTTTTTATAACAGTTAAATTAAATAATTAAAATTTTACTTTAGGTTTGAGTTTATTATGACTTCATTTTTTATTATTTATTATAAATTTCAAAATTTCTCATTTTTGAGACAAAATTTATATATTCCAATGAATCATTCCTTAAAACTTCTAGTTAATAATTATTATTATTAAACCAGAATAATAAATCGGTGATATTTTATTTACTTCTTTTTTATTATTATTTTATAATTTATTTTGTAGATTTTTTTTTCTATTTTATACCTTTATAAATTGAGCATACTATGGAATGAGGGAATGGAGTATTATTTATCATAGAACTAGGTGCATAAACCAGGGTAGTATAGAATATAGTAATTTATGTAAAAAAAAAAAAAAGTACCCATTATTTACCATAAAAATGTTTGATGGTAGATAGATTTTTATATTACAGATACAAGTAAATGTACAGTGCAATTAAGCTTAAATAAGGTAAAACTTTTTAAGTACTTCTCTATTAGTTATTACATGTGCTTATGAGAGACATCGAAGATATAATAATTATAAAGTCAATGAGATACACATATTCATTTGATGACCAGAAAACTATCTATGTGATACTCAAATATTATTATTAAGTTTATCATTAAATGTTTTTTTATACAAACTTTAGATTACTTTATCTAGATATTATTAATTTGCAACATCTGCCGTTATAAAAGTTTTAAATGTTTTTTTGTATATACGTCAAACAATATACAGTAAATAAATTATATATAGTCTATTCTAGTACAAGAGCGTTGACTTAATAATACGGTATAAGCAATTTGTTTCTTTCCCACTCAATTTAGAATATTTTCAAAAAATTTCGTTCAATATTCAAAAATAAAAAGTCATTAAAGTTTATTTTAAATGTTTTTTTTTTTTTTTTTTTTTTTTTTTTTTTTTATAAAAAGAAAAAAAATAACGCTCTTAATAATAACTAAAATTCATAACGCTCTTCTGGAAGAGACTTTATGTATTATTTAATTATCTAATAATTAGAATTATATAATATATGTATCTGAGTTTCCACTAACGAATAAGAGGACAAAGTTATGCAATCACGAATGGTAGATACATTAAACGTTATCTGATGAAATTTTATCAAAATATCACTGTTGATATTTTATAAGCGCGAATCGAACGAAAAACTTGAAAGTCAGATTTTAAAAAATAAATAAATAATGCGGAATAATGCAAAGTAAATTTGTGCGTATATGACTGGAGTTGCGAATTAACGAAGGTAGTCGAAAAATCTTAGTGATAAACTTTCAAAGGATATTTTGAAAATTTGTACGAATTTCGCCTAATATCTGTTTCGTAAACGACTTTTTATATGCGTTATAGCTTTGTAAACAAATCGTGTTTTAGCCGTTAAATAAAATATTGATACACAAAATCGCACAAGATTAAAATGTGCATTCGGCTTAATGTCCACAGTTTTCGGATGTAAAATCCCATAAACTGGTACAAAATCAAATATTTTCTTTACGTTTTTATTTCGAATAACAATAAATTTTTTTCGTATAAACATAGATAGATCTTTTTAATGTAGATTTGAAGCAAATTTGAAAAATGTTATTGACGAATGAAACGGAGGACATTAAGTTAATAAATAATAAAAAAGATAATTGTTTGCAAGGAAAGGAATTGTTAGTATACGCATAAGGCTAACAATTTCTTAAATTGATTAAATTATTATTTGAGAGATGTTATTTTAATATATCGTATCGGAGAGATATTTATTTTAATTTAAAATAATTTACTTAATTACTTAACTTGAAATTAATAATTATTTAAATTTACTTTGACATGATAATTTATTCCGTAGATATTATATTTATCGCGCGTCATTATTCAAGTAATAAAATTATTAAAACCGATGTAAATGAATTTTAATCGTCTTTGATAAATTGTTTAAAGTTAATCAATAAAAATTATTTATTGGATAGATTTTTTATTTATTTTTTATGATTTAAAAAAGAAAAAAGTTTTATTATCAAAAACTTTAGAAAAATTTAGATGAAAATGTAATGATGTTTATAAGTAAAATTTTATGCGTATTTAGAAAAATAAACTTTCGAATTTTTCGAAGAAATCATCTGTTTTTATTTATCTCTTCCTTATTTTGAAATATTAAATTTAAAAAATCACGAATAATTGAAATTAATATAGCCCATCGATAACATTTACCGTCAAAGTTTGTTTAATTGTAAAATTAATTTTATAGCCAAGAAAATATGACACCATTTTAGAATTTTAATAAAAGTTCAATTTCATACAGATATATTTTTTTATTTACTTATCAATTCTTTGAAATACAGAAACAACAGAGTAAAACCGTTGTGTTAAATGCATATTTTTTCAAGATACACGTCGAGCAAGCGCGAGAGAACAACCGTCAGCTGCGGCGTCCGTATAATACGTCGTTGTCCGTGACCGGATATTGTATGCGCTATATATTTTTCTATTTGACATAAATTCCATAAAGTTGTGCGCATAATAATAACGACTTTAGATGTAGTAAGATTCAATAGAAAAGAAAAAAAATTATATCTTAATTTTATTGTTTTCGTATAAGAATCATCGATTTTCCATAAACATATAGTATACATACATTCAAAAGTTGGAAAAAATCAGGTACATTGGGCGTGAAAATGTTTCGCATACGGGCGGCTTTATATACTATATGTACATAACGAACACACTGCCGTTTAGTTAGTCAGTGGGTCTCATTCATCTTTTTCGTTCTTTTGCCGTTGCCGCGATGCCGTACTTGCTTAATTATGCACGCATGCATATACGTGTACATGCACGAGTGGATTTTAAATGCCTCTTTACTTCGTTGAGATTTTAACTGTCTCTCGCTTGGTGAACGTTTATTTTTATTGTATCTTTTTTATTCAATTTTTTTTTTTTTTTTTTTTTTTTTTCTTTAGCTTTCGTGATTTTAATGAATTTCTTAATTTTTAATGCCGACGATCAATAAATTTTAACGTTACTTGGATTTACTTTTAGTAAAATATTTGATAAAGATTTTTATTGATAAATATAAAATTTATTTCTCAAGTTTCATATTCGAAAATAATGTTTAAACATGATGCTTTACAAGGCTGCTATAAATATTAGCCGAAGGTAAGCAAAAAAAAGTAAAAAAAAAAAAAAAAATTAATGAAACCAAAAAAATTTAATTTAATTTTTGAAAAAAATAAATTTAAATTAAGATTGTACAAACTATCAATTTTAAGATAAAATATAGTAACATTTTCCTTTATAATTTTATCATTCCTTAGTTCTTGTACCTTATAATATCTCAATAATAGTGAGAAAGACAAAAAGAAGAGAAAGAGGGGAAACGAAAGAAATGGTAACGTATTTCGTATGCGTGTTCATATAATACAAAAAAGTGAGAACCTTTACTCGAATGGGATGACTCGACATCGTTTTTAGTGATCCATGCTTAAGGTCATTAAATACGAATGCACGTGCGTACACAAGCATACATTGATGTACATGTATAAGGTATATTAATGCATGCTCGTGTACGCATATCGCTAAGTAGTTGATGATATCCAATTGCATCGACACCGCTATCACACGAAATAACGTAAGAGAGCAACATTTTTTTTATGCGTACATGGACACAACACTTGCCTTTGAACATAAATATGAAATCGGATAAGAATATGGTTTTTTTCTCGATTTTTAAAATGTGTTTTGTTGCAAGAAGTTTGCTAATTTTTTGAGATTATCAAAAATAAGCTAATATTTCGTGTGCATTTTTATTGAGTTTTAATTAATTTTAATTTTATAATTATTACTCACGTTTCATGGTAAAATTAATGTTTAATATCAGTTATATCGAAATGAACATACATAATGTAGATAATTACAAGTAAAAATGTTAATTCATTCTGTATGCTGTCATTATAAATATATTAATTAACAATCATATTATAGGTTTCATGAAAGCAATAAGTATTGTACCGTAAACATCTTTAATTGAAAGTTCACAACGAAAAATACGAATAAAAACAATATTAGATATCCAATTATTGAGGCTAAGAGATTACTGTTTTCGATGTTCAATATCTGACCGCGGGAAAAAAATGCATTCACATATTATTTTTTCTGGATAATCCAGTTTACACCGAGTTTCCGGTTGTTAGCGATAAGAAAAAAGGAGAGCTAATGCGATAATTTACTCGGTTTATACGAAAGAAGAAACGGTGATAAAGTAAATAATTTGTTGCGGTTTTATAGTCATTGAATCATCATTTGATTTTTTTGGTCTCACTGTGGTTTCTATTGCATAGCTTGACCATTTACAAAGGTATATTATTTTTATTTATTTTACATTCAGTATTAATATTAAGCGCATATGTGCTGTAAAATAATACTTGTTATGCTTTATCCAAATAATTTTTTATATTTAATCACACTCAAACCTAACCTCGTATATTAACGATTAAAAGTTATTTCAACGTAAATATATATACGAAAATAAAGGGAGAAATTAATTTTATTGATACAAAATATTATATTAATAATTAAATAACAATAAAAAAACTTTTGAAAAAAATGTATAAAATGATTAACTAATTAGCAAGCAAATAACAAACAAGTTACTTTCTGAAAAAGCTTTATTTGCATAAAAAATTAATTTGATTATATTTTATGATTTATGTTTCACATACATACGCGACATAAGATTTTTAAAATTGTCAAAAATTCTATGATGTTCATCTACATTTACTTTAAAAATGAGTCATTAATAGCAAAACTGAGTATTATTTTCTTTGTAATTATTTATTTCATAATATGAGATAATTGACCGATATAAATCTATTTGTTGAACATATGTACACACTAAATGTGAATGTAATCATATGCTGTGAACAATTAAACGAGCAAATTTAATTGAATTTCAAGTTCAATTAAATTCCCCTTCTTTTTTATTTCGTGATTTTTTGGTCATCCCTTCGCTTAAACATCCTACAATTTTCCTGCAAGTTGAACATTTATAAATAGATTCTCCCTTTCTCTCTGCATTTTAGGCGCATATATTAAAGTACAATCACGTCCATATATTCCAACCCATGAACCGAATCAACACCGTAGTTTATCGATAATAGACGAAGGGTGATGAGCGAAAAAACCTAAAAGGAAAGTAAGCGTAAAGCAACCGAAAATGGGGAGGAGGAGCGAGGAAGTCAACGAGAACAGTGATCTGTATAGCTCTGCATCGAATACGTAGGTAAATGTATATGTGTATATTTCTCCAGTACTGCAGTCAGTTTAAAAGCGCTGTAAGTTGTGCGCGCGCGTGTGTGTCCGCTCTCTTTCTCTTACCCTTCTCCCCCTCATCTTTTTCGTTTCATCTCTATCTTTTTCTATATACGACGGCCAAGAAGAGACTCGTAGAGACACGCGGACGATAATGTAATTTTCCGCGTGTACCTATTCTCGCACACGAACGCACGCGCGCTCGCGCACCCGTGCAGTACTTCACCGTCGCGCGACGTTGACCGTTATTCCGTTTTATTTATTTCGTCGTCTTCGTCTACGCGAGTGTAGGGATTGTTATAATTAATCATCAGCGCAGCATCCCGGTACATAGTTGGAAATGGAATTTAACGAATGCTTTTTCTTTGGATTTCTCTAAGAGGGTGAAAAAATGTGACGCGTTTTAATTGGCCCTTCGACGAAAACATTTTTTTCCAAGTAAATTACCCGCAAGAAGAAATAAATACTGCTTAGGATGGAAATATTAAGGTAGAGTAACGAAAAATTCGGTTTTTTTTTCTTTATCTTTTGTTGATAAAAAATAAATAAAAATAAAAGAAAATAAAATAAGACGATGATCGAAACGTCGCGGTGCGTAATAATATTCACGGACGAGTTGCGGCTGCCTTCACAAAGGCCGTCTTTTTATTTACACAGCAAGTCAGTGCGCGCCTGTGGATGTATCTATCGCTTTTTCCGGCTGCTCCTTGTGACCCATTTACATTCCGCTTACACCTTCTCGTTGATATCGATTGCCGTAGCGTCACGCGCGCGCCTTGTGAGGGCAGCCTAAACTCTTCATGCTTGCTCAGATGATCGACGATGGTATATCCAAACTTATACATATGTATATGTAAATATATATATATATATATATATATATATATATATATATATATATATATATATATATACATTCACGTACAAAAGCACACATGAACACTGATGAAGGAGAGACTCGGCGAGTGAAATGAAAAAGAGCAACGAATTATCGCATTCTCAAGCTGGTCTATATAATAAAAATGGCGTGTGAAAGTTTACAAAAATTTAACTAAGTGATAAACTTTTAATTATACACAAAGAAGAGAAGAAAGTGATGCACGAAACGCTAGATTACGATACACGCAAGTAATCAAACTTCTGCTTTAAAAAGTAAATAGAGAAAGAGAAAAACAACGGCGTCCATCTTTGTCATAAGATTCTCTCCGCACGCGCGTGGCTAACGTTCTTGTTTATACCATTACACAAAGAAAGGGATGCACATAAATTCGCGAGCGGGTGGCCGCCATTTTCCGCATTATATGACATCGTTATATGTATACAAGTATGTGCATATAATTTATAGAGCACGCGAATTCAGTTTTTATGAGTTGACAGTATCATTATTTAATATTTTCATTCTTTTATAATTAATTTAGTAAATGTTTAATTGAAGCAAACTCATTCAAATAGTTTGAATCTTTATAGCATTAAAGAATGAATTTATTGAGTCCAAAGTTGATTTTAAACTGATAATATGTTTTAATGCTTGGCGCCAAGTGTGATTTATTTAAAAATTAATTAATTTTATTGATTCATTAATTTTATGATTTATTTATAAAGTTTATTTGAGCTGTTATCAATGATATAATAAAATTGCACTTCGAATTGTAGAATATTTTGTTTTTCAAATTTCAAACAAAATTGACCTTGTATTTAATATTGTATTTTTAAATACTTGAAACCTTTACTATCATTTTTTTAAATTTAGTATTATTTATGGCTGCTAAATAAATCTTATTAATATTTATTTTAGATACATAAATAAATTTATTGCATATTTTGTTTTTAATGAATTTTTTAAATAAAAAATACTTGTAAAATTCAATTGATACAACCTCAATATTATATTAAAAAATATATTTAAATAGAAATCCATTTTTTGCATTTTATTATTTAATTAAATTGTCTCAAGAACTTAAATAACAAGTAAAACAAATAATCATGCGCGCCCTTGAAGTTGATCGAAGACGTTATATTATAAAACGAAGCACACCTGTGAATCTCGGTTAAAAAGGAGAGAATCTTGAATATAGCATATCAACATATTATACATTCACGTCATCGTGTGTGCGCACGCCGTTTTTCGCACTCTAAAGTTTTCAATGCCTGCTCAGTATATGTATTTAAGCGAACGTAAAAAAAAATGCATCAAAACACATTACACATATATTGGCATCGATCTGAAGTGAGTCGCCGACTTCCGTTTCCGCTTTTCCGACTCCTGTATTTAATCTCACTTTTTTCCCCTTCTCTTTTACAATCTATTATCGATATATCTCGTCAGTGTGTTTATAAGGTATTTATTTATTTATTTCATTATTATGTTTTATGTCAGCAGTTCATTGAATGTAATATTGTAGTAAATTTTGATCAATTTTGAGGTTAATGGAATTTAAAGAATCAATGATATTTACCAGTTTTTATTGCATTCAAAGCTGAGCAAAAAGTATTTAGCGTTATATTAACTACTAGAAAGAGAAAGAGTGAAGTGTGTCGCGGATTATCGAAGTCGATTTCTGCACTAAGATACAATCACACGAACAAACGAACATTTACACAATCTCATCTTGTGTATGTTCTGATTTTTATATTTTCATTTTTTTTTCTTATTTTTAAAGCATGAATACAAGTGCCATTGAAAAATAATCTCATTATGAAAATTGTATCGTGTTGTACACAGTACGTATATGTATTTTACGCCGCGCGGAAATAACCTCAAAATTTGCGAGGGTACGAGCGCCCGCGCGCCGCCTTCTTTTTTTCTGAAACGTACCTAATTTCATTTTCTCACGAGTGCGACAATTGGAAAGTACAATCGTTATAAAACTATTACGAACTTGTTGTCTATCATATTAGAAAAACGGTGAAATTTTAAATTTAAAATAAAGGAAAAGCGACTACGTTGTGTGTTTCGTTTGCAAATAGGTGATAAACACAAGACGACAGCTTTTCACACACAACAGGTACCCACATACACATACATCGCGCACGTAGCCATGATGGTGATGTCTCTGTTCTGATTTCGCGAAAAAACAGCAGCCTCATTTTTCCTTCGAAATGCATTTTGCTTAAAACTACTTCATAGATTAGAATATCATTTTTATTCAAATCTTTTATTTACATTTATTTTTTTCGTTTTACATAGAAAAACGTACAAAATTTAAAAAACTTTATAAAGTGTGAATTAGTTTAAAAAATTAATTAATAATACAACAAAACGATATATCTTTTAACAATATTACCTTCATAAATTTAACTTCATTTTTAAAAGACTATTCAGGGAGTGTCAAATTTTTGATATTTTATTTCAGTTGAATTACTGCTATATCCAAAGAAAATATTGGACTAAATAAGATCGAAGAAAAATTTTAAATACTTCAGTGTTTAATTAACTTTACCTCGGTGGAAGATGTTAAATAAACCTATTAAACAGTCGAAAAGTGCTCACCTAACAAGGACCTTCATGATGAAAATTTGTATTTATGTGATTTAATTAAGCACATACTTTGTATAAAGTGATTATAATCTAGTGTCACTAGTGCAAATGGATCATCAGGGATGACTGACAATTGTTGGAACTCTGGTGGTGGTGAGTTAAAAATTATTTAATTATTTCTAATAACTATCGACTAACAGAGATAATAATAAAGATTTGGTACTCTGTTTTATTGGTTTACAATTAAAAGAGGGTAAAATGCGAAAATAGTATAGAATAGTATAGAATTTTTACTATTTTTTTTTAATAAATTTAACAGATTAGGAAAAATAAAATAAAATAAATATGAATTTTTTATCCTTAACTTGAATCAAAACTGAAAAGCCTAATCTAAGCTTGATTTTGAAAATAGTAAAGAATAATTTAGCTCATCATATGAAAAAATTTATATTGTTGTACTGGTTAGGCATATATTATACAAAATGTTGCTTTTCATATTCATTCATAATTTTAATAAAAGTTACATATATATGATTTCATTAGAAGAGTAAAAAATTTTAATAGATATATTTAAATTACATATTTAAATTTAACATTGAGATAAAATTATAAAAAGAATATTTTGATAGTAGAGTTGATATAATTTTTTTTTTTTTTTTTTTTTTTTGGTTTAAAATACAACTTCAAAGTACATAGAATAACTGTAAAATTTTTATTTAAATAAAATTATGTTATTTTCATTTATTTTCTTACATATGTTGTACTATATAATTTTTTTTTCATAAATAATCAATATAAAAATATATTACTGATTTGTAAATGAAATAAACTGCACATAAATACATACGTAAAAATAGTACTTTATCCTCAATATATATAATTTATGTACATATATGATCTGGATAAAAGAATTTATGGTCCAGTTTACTTGACTTTAATTTTATGAAAATTATACTTAATACTATTATATAAATATTTGATTATTTAAAAAAAATTTAATTATTGTTTCTTCTGAGCATAATTTTTATAAATGACTTAACAGTTCATTTTTTTACCATAAAAATTTATTACCTTCATAATTTATTTTTAAATTATATGAATGTGATATTTAAGTGATATATTTCTTACATGATAGTAATATTTTCAGCAAGAAATTGAGTAAATTACTATTTTTGTATTCAATTCAATTATTTAAGTCTAAATAATCAGAAAGAACCACTAAATAAATAAGATGAAAAATCTTCACTGACAAAAAACTGTTGAATTTTAAGTTTGATTATCATAAATAAATTTATTAGTACTGTATCAAGATATTTTCTTTTTACGTATTATATATGTAATAAATATTCGAATATAATCAATTCATACAATAATTTGTATATATTTATGAAAATTGATTTCTAAAATCTTGAGGATGATTAAAACTACATAATTTTTATATCATTATATAATATTACAACAAATGTTATAAAGTTCAACGTTCTTTTTTACTTTTTCTTAAAACAATTTTATTTTAATTATTTCTACAATTTAATTTTTTTTTATTCAACAACATTTTTAATTTTTAATACTATTTAAAATATTAAAAAAAAATTTTTAATTTGAAAGAAAAAAATGAAATCATAAATAATTAATGTATTTAGATTTAAAAGCATATATGTTTATTGTGTCAACTTATCTTATCTTCTAAGTAGATACTGATTAATACATTGTTACAACTGTATTATTTTTAAAGAAATGATAAAATGTAAATCAACATTATACTACTAAAGTTTTAAAAACAGATTCATATTTAATAAGATTGGCATTAATGTTTGTATTGAAAAAACTATATTAATGATCAGAAAATTAAATGATATATTTTATTTGACATATTTTAATTACTTTTACTTCAATTATATATTTACATTATAATATCTCTAAATTATTTTTTATAGTTAAAATTTTTTTTCTGTAATCTAATGAGTCTACAATATTGTATAAATTCATTCTCAATTCATTGTTCCCATAAGCAGTTTAACATTTTTTCGTTAATTACAACAATAAATAAACAATAGAAAGTCTCCATAAAAATAAATATTGCTTGTTCGCTGGTTATGATCGTAAAAAATACATTACTGAAGAATTCGATCACCTTCATCGAGTCGTGTATGTTACGTTTCAAAGAGGGCGCAGTTCTTAGGGATAATGGAAACAAATTATAAGCTGCTTAGATTCGTATACTCGAGTATCACGCGGCGACGATCAATTAGCAGCGTTCGTTCTTTGCGACTCGATAAAGTCTCCTTGTTTAGTATCGATGTTTTACCGCGAAATACGTCGGGCACTTTGCTTTCGTGTATATGGGTCTTAATTGTGCAGCATGTTTTTATTGATTTATGAATGATATTTATCGTTATTTCATAATTTAAAAAATAATAAAATAACAATGCTCTCTCTGCCTCTCTCTCTCTCTCTCCCTTCCTTGTTTAAAATCATTTGAAAATTTTAAAACCTTAATAAAAGAAAAAAAAAGAAAAAAAAAAGAATGAAAAGGCTTGTCAAAAATCTTGGAATCTCTTCTATCTCGAATACGGTCTCAAAAAGAGCCAAGGAGTCGGTCAATCGGAGGTGGCATACGGCCACTTGAAGAAACTCGTGCACAAATTCTCTGAGGTCGCATTATTTCCGATCTATTTATAAAACGGCCGACGTTCGACGTATCCCCATCTCTCTCTCTCTCTCTCTCTCTCTCTCTCTCTCTCTCTCTCTCTCTCTCTCTCTCTCTCTCTCTCTCTCGTTCTCTCTCTCTCTCTCTCTCTCTCTCTCTCTCTCTCTTTCTCTCTTTTCTTTTTCCTCGGCTCGTGTGCATCGCGCCTCGCGCACGGACGATGAAGCTCCAACGCGAAAGAGAAGAAAAAGATAGCCACGCACACAGACATCTTCCTCTATTGTACTTAATGGTGTGCATATGCTCCGAGACGTGTGTTATGAAGAGAGAAAGAGAGAGAGAGAGAGAGAGGCACGGGACAACGCCTATATACGCGGTTTGCGGGAGTTCGTTTACGCCGGTTCGTTCTGGACAATCGTCGACAGTGAGACCCGATGATAGGTTTGCCGAGCGAATTGAGAATTTGTCGTCATTGATGCTGATTTCTTGTACAAATTTTTCTTAATTTTTTTTCTTTCGAGTTTTTTGTCCGTTTACAAATATGAGATAATAAAAAATATGATTTTTTGAATATTCCGTTGTAAATATTAGTTTTATTATCGTATAATAAGATATTTAAACAGCTGACGGAAAGTTATTTACAAGATCTTAAAATTATTTTGACCGTAAACTATTAAATTCGATGAAAATTAAAGTTAACTTATGGTTTTCATGAATTTTTAAAATGTTTGCGAAGACTAAACTTTGTTTCAGTAAGAAAAACTTTATTTTAATATAAAACTTAACTTTTGAATAATAATGACGCTTTTAAATAGCAGAACTTTTGCTCGACGAAGAAACTTAATATATTTTGAAGCAAGTCTTAAAATGAAAGAAATTTTACGTTAAACATTAAAATATTAAATGCGACTTGGAATACTTTATCTGCAATAAAAAATAATGAAAATATATATATATGTATCGTGATATAAACTATCAACGTAAAGTACACTTGTGAGAAAAAAAAATAATAAAGAACGTCTCTCAGATAGATCAGGGGGTTAAATTCACCTTACGAGTGGATAACGATTAAACGGTAGCGCACAATAAGAGATCGGTTGCGATCGAAGGTGTTGCTTTTTGTGAAAGGAGAACTTCGTTTTATGTATAAATGAATTTACCGTCACGGGATGTATAAAAGTCGTATGCGTATTGCATGATGTTTTTTTTTCTTTACAATTTCGGTCGGCTGATGGATCATTTTTAGAGATAGCGATCAAAGAGTTTGTTACTTTAAGTAAAAATTACATTTACCCTTGTCGATATCATTACTCTCGTTTCGTTTATGTTTTCATAAATATTTTCACAGAAATTTTGCGAATGTTAAAAAGTTGTGCGTATGAAGATTATAAATTAAAATTAAATTATGGCTTTTTCCCGTACACCGGCAATTTTATTAAAGTATATTTTACTTATTGCTCGTGTTCTCAAATATTGAATTTAATTGGTTATTAAAAAAATGTCGAAAAAAATTCATTTTTTTTCTCACCTCGAAAATATATTTTTTCACGTTTATTATCGCTGGATTCGTTATAAACCTATTTTTTCCTCGTATAATTCTTTATATTTTTCAAAGAATAATAAAACTTTTGCAATTTGATTATAAAAAAAAATTCAATAGAAAAAAAATTTGCTTCGCAAAAAAATCATGCGAAGAGAAAGTTGATATAAAAGCGAAAAAAATAGAAAGTAATTTTTTTGTTATTGAATAACTCATAGGTAGTTTAAAAAGTAATTTAAAATTCATGTAGGCGGGCACGTGTGCGTTCGGAAAAATATTTTAAACATTTTTTTCTTTATTATTATTATTATTATTATTATTATTATTATTATTATTATTTTATAAGTTTTGAATCGGTACAATGTGTCTTCGTTTTATCGCTATGTATCGACTTGTAGAAATTATGTATACAATGGTTAAATTCGGTAAATATTTGAAGACAATTTAAAAAGAAATTTTATTTATCTTGTAAATAAATTCTTCTATTTTTGTATCGCGATCAAACCACTAAAATCTATTGACTCAAACTCGATGAATTTGCTTAAAAATATTTCAGTTGGTAAAAACACTTCATTGCATAATAACAATAATTCACTCGAAAAAAAAAAGTCATTCGCGCAAGATTTATTTCAATATGAATAATTTATTCGATTCTTGACTAACAAACATTCGTGCGCGCGCTGGCAAAGAGAGAGAGAGAGAGAGAGAGAGAGAGAGAGAGAGAGAGAGAGAGAGAGAGAGAGAGAGAGAGAGAGAGAGAGAGAGAGAGAGAGAGAGAGAGAGAGAGAGAGAGAGAGAGAGAGAGAGATGCGCATATGAGCGAATAGAACCGCAAGAGGAGAAAATGCGGTATAGGACTGCAAGAGGGATGCAATGACCGTGGGTTTGAGCTTTCGTTTTCTTGTTATAGGCGCTGGCGTCAAGATGGAGCAGTTTCAGGCCACCCTGGACCCCAGGAAGCAGGAGTTACTCGAGGCTCGCTTTCTTGGTGCGAGGGTGAGCGTTTTTAACTTTTTGAATTTTTCACTTATTTATTTACTTATTTTTTATTTATTTATTATGTTTATATTGAAAATTTTATTATTTTCGGTAACTTTATTTTGCATTTATTACGAGTACATACATTTGTATGGTTTTTAGAATGAAATCAAGTTTAACAGTAAACGTTACATTTTTTATTTTCTATAAAAATATTTTTTTTTTTTTTTTTTTTTTTTTTTTTATAAAGAAAAAAACAAATAATCTCAAAAGTTTTTCAATCAAATTTCTGACTTTTTACTTTAACAAAATTTAGAAAATTTGTTCAGCAATAACCATAAAATATTATTCCTTTTTAACAACTCGCATCTTTATTTTTTTTTTTCTTTTATATTTTAACATTTGTTCCCGTACACTAATGTTACCTGCACTCGTTTATATTTTTTACCTGTTGCACATTGTGCACCGAGCAATTATTTTTATGATTATTTTTTTTTTTTTTTTTTTTTTTTAAACGCACGTTATAATTACGCACCATATAGGCTATGCATATATTCAATCGTTTTTTTTTTTTCTTCGGCGCATTATTAATATTTAACGATTTAGTTTAAATAACATGTCGCACAAAAAAAAAAAAAAAAAAAAAAAATTATAAAAAACGAAAAATTTCCCCATTACCATGTTTACCGTTTAATAAAGTAATCGCGTCCTTCGATAAACGTTGAGTTAATATTGTCAAAGCAGTGGTTACGCACGTATACAACGATGAAAGTTTAAGGTAGCCGCTTTTGTGCGGTAGACGAAGTAACGAAGTTCACGGTCCATAACTCATTCTAATGGGTCTCGTAAGGCTCCTAAGGTAATGGCCATTCGAGCCCGTGAAAATATGCGAAATATCGTATACGACGTCGGTGTTATGAAATTTCACGACGACATTCGGTAACGCCGTATCTGTCGCTGAGGCTTGTATTTCGTGGAGTAATGCGATAATAATTAACCGAAAAGAATATTGTATACATGAAAGCGTACGATTCTTTAAAAAGAAAAGAAAATATCAAAACTCCAATCCAAACTTTTTCATTATCTCTGTAAAAAAAAAAAAAAAAAAAAAAAAAAAAAAAAAGAGATAAATAAATGAAAAAATAGAAATGAAAAAGAATAAGAGTTGGTAAAAGAACGAAATCATATTCTCGAAAGCAAAGAGCCACGTCCCGGAAGTGCCTCGATCGATCCGTCGCTCGAGATCGGCTGGCTCCGTATACTTGCGTATTGGGTTAGAAAGGGAAAGAGGAAGATATACGTACAATGTATATATAGGAAGGGCGTGTGCGTGAATATCGGCGAAAGGTGCACGGCCTTGGTGCGAGTGGGAGTATGTTTCCGATTATCGCTTGCGAAAGCGCTTGATCGGGAGAGGGAAAGAGAAGAGAGAGAGAGAGCTTATCAGCGATGATGAAAGGAGAAATTGAGCTTCGATTATTATTATTGTTATTTCGGTGCTTAGATACCGCGTTCGCTTCTTTAATCGTTCCTCCTTCTTTCACGGGGTCTGAGTTTGATTAGCGATGAAGTTAAGGGTAGTTGGCAATATTTGTGATGAATGTATGAGAATCGAATTGATTTAAGACTATTTTTATTTGATTTGGGTTTTAAAATAAAGATTTTTCTTTGTGATTTAATGAGAATTTGATGCATATTTATTTTTAAACATTTTTAAGAAGAGATGGCTTAGTTTTGCATAAATATAAGTTATTTTATTTGTTAACATTGTACAGCTATATGTTTTAAGTAGAAAAGTACGCGTTTGGTAAGACGTAGGAGAAATATTTTATATTGCTTTAATATCAAGAAAATTTCATTGATTCTTTTTTGCGGCAATAATAATTATTTTTTATTTCATTGTACATAAATTTTAATAATGTAATCCAACAAATAGTCACGACTCTTGAACAATTTACTTCAATAGTTCTTTTAATAAAAACTGCATAAACATTGTCGCTTCATTAAAATATTCAAACTTACTCGTATCACGCTGAAACATTCATCTGTTAAACTTCATCGTCATTAAAATATCGATAAAGTTCACCGATAGATAGCGCAACTTTAACATTAATGAGCCATGAAAAAGAACGCACTTATTGTATCGAAAAACTTTATCACAATCATTTGTTGTTGCGCTTAGACAATTAGAGAGAAAAATAAAATGTCACGTTTAAAATTTACCATAAAACATACAAAACGAAAAGATGGATGGAAAAGTGGAATACAATATATGAAGAAAAATACAAAATAAGAAGATTTAAAACAAAGTATTTCAAAAATTTTTTCTTCTATTTTATCTTTTTTCGTTTTATAAATTAAAATATCATAAAGCATAACTAGTCGCGATTGCCTGAGCATTGCGCTAGTTCCGAATCGATCGTTAATAGCGCACGGACAATCGGTTGACGACGAAGAGGAAAAACATTAACCCTCGTTGGCATTCCTTGTTCAATGATAATAATAAGATAATAAATCACAATGCGTGCTAATCCGTGTAATGAAGAGATTTTGAGGGATACTATGATATTTGGATAATTTAGTATTCGAAGAGTTGATCGAGATTATTATACGATTATTAAGTTAATAAATGGCTTCATTATTTATCACGGGTCTTATCAATTTTTAAAAATACAAGAGGCATTTATTGAGAAAGAAACATTCGATACAATTTTCAACTACTTATTTCGATTCACGAAGCAGTAATTTATTTATTTATTTATTTATTTATTTATTTATTTTTTTTTTTTTTGTCAAAATTTAACGCGCAAAAAAAATTTAACCAGCAAAAAAATCTATCAAATCAAAGGTTTTTATTTCCGTCGGCAACGATTCAAGAAACTTCGCGTCTATTCGCAAACGATTCGCGCGTGAAGAAGAAGAAGAAGAATTCAAGGTTAGTACGTATTTCTGTACTTACAGCTCTTGCAAGTAAATGAAAGAGAGAAAGAGAGAAACCAAGTATGGCTATAATGTACTAACGGCTTCTTTAACCGCTCGCGCATATTGCAAGTAACGATGTGTGTATAAGTATATAATATCCACGCGGTAGCTTATGATGCATATCGACGTCTTGTTCGATCGTCTCGCTCTGTTTTATTGATATCGTGCGTTTCTTTGCATTTTTCTCGAGTGCAATTCTGTTATATTTATTATTCGTTCAAAGCTTGTTTTATTTTTTAACGCGAAGATTGTAAAGTAATTAATCAAAAAATTCATGCTCAAAATTGAATAAATTATGAATGAATTAATTCTCTCTCTTTTTTCTTCTTATATTAAAAAGAGAATGACAACGTATGTCGCAGAAAACGGTATTCATTCACGGCAAACTCTCGCACGCGGGCGCACGACACAATGAGCAGATTATTTTTTTACCACCGGCGTGTCTCGCTCGGGCACTAAAGTCGACGGCGCTCGCGATAATCTCTCAGTCTCTCGGTCCTCGGCGAGGGGTAAGGTGGATTCTTCCGTTATCGACGCGGCCAGATCGCAAAACTTCCTCTGGAATTATTTATATCTCTCTCCCTCTCTCTCCCTCCCTCCCCCTCGCGCTTCGTTTGCTTATCGCTGTGTATTCGTGGGAGAAAAGAACTCGGCGAGCGCTCGGGTTATCTTATATACGTTACGCGGTGGTTTTGGTCTCGTTATAGGTAAAGTTGACCGTTGGTTGGACATATCGGCGTTGTCGGATTTTTTTTTTCTCCTTTATTAAAAATAAAATTTTTTTATCTATATTATGAAATTTGTCAATATATCGCTAATTTTTAAACCTTGTTATAACGCGTCTAAGAGACACCAATAATGTCCCGTCGAAATGGCAAATGGCTTTAAACGTTATTCCAAATAATCGCGAACCGCAAATTGTTTCGCGCTTGAGCCGGTGAGAAACGCGAGCTTCAAAGGCCGGTGTTTGTACCTTTCGCGCGGCGTAATTTAATTGTCCGAGGCGATATGCGCGCCCTCGAACTCATCTCTCGTTTGCGGCTTCTACGCTCCGATATGTTGCCTCGTTTGTATTTTACATGCGCGCATGTGGTAGGAAATCCCGCGTGTTAGATATTATCCAGTGGTCGTTGGGATGGGGAGTTTTAAGTAATCGAGCGTATGATCGATTAAGAAAGGAGAATTTGTTTTTTTTTTTTTTTTTTTTTTTTTTTTTAATTTTAATTTTTTCTTTTTCGGGGGAAGGCTCACTTTTTTTTAAATGACGCTTGTTTTGTCCGTTATTAGATCTATGCATTTCTAAATTTGAAATTGTTGCTGATATACAAAAAAGGACGATTCAACAGATAATCGAGACAATCATTATTGTACGTCATTTTATACAATATTAATAAAAACAATAAAATAAAACGAATGATTCAAGAAAAATGACGATTATCAAATTACACACAAAAATATACGTATCATAGCGCGCTTACATACACACACACACATGTATACACACGACGCACGCCGACACTCGCAATCTTTTCATTTTCTGAGCACCGGGAGCATCGGCAACGGCGACGTGGAATATATCCGTTGGTCGCGCGTGCGCGCGCGTGTTTCGTACATACGCAAAACTCTGTGTACGTGTGTGGGTGTGCACGCTGCGCCTGAATATATATGTATATATATACGATGGCGGCCGCCGCGGCGGCGATGCGCGGGATGCCTGGAAACTGCTGCGATTCAACGTTCCATCGTTGCAATCTTCCCGACTCTCTCTCTCTCTCTCTCTCTCTCTCTCTCTCTCTCTCTCTCTCTCTCTTTCTCTCTTTCCATGTGGATGTATACATCTCTCTCCCTCTCTCTTGGTCTTTCTCTTTCGCTTTCTCTCTTTCTCGCTTTGTACGTACGCCACGGCCATCTTTTCTATTTACTCGTCCTGGTTTTCTCTTTTCGTAAAATTTTCTGATTTTTTGCAAAACTGTTTTATTTGTTTCGATTTTTGTTTTCTATTTTGAAAAATATACGACGTCAAATTATTCAGTGGGAATAATTTGTAAAATTTTTATTTCTTCTCGATGCCTATTTCCTTTCGTTGAGATAAAGTTGACGATAAGGTAATAAGCAGATTATGGCAAATTTTTTTCAACGTCACTATTAAATTTTTCAATTGCGATATTATTTTTTATAATATTTAAAATCTCATACAATACACGAATATTATAAAATTGTTATGGCTGAACAAAATACGCGAAATTTTACGAAGCCGTGCATTTTGTGTCCAATCTCTCTCTCTCTCTCTCTCTCTCTTTCTCTCTCTCTTTCTCTCTTTCTCTCTTTCTCTCTTTCTCTTTCGACGACTCGGTTCGAGCCACGAAAGATAGAACGACGAGGTACAAGCGTTCGGAACTAAAATTATTTTCAACGGCGCATTCTGCCCTTCTTCTCTCTTTCTCGCTTCTCCGGTAAATTCCTGCACCTCGTTTTCTCCCACATCCTCTGTATATATCGTCTGCGCCTCGCTCCATCTTCGTCTCGCTGTGTTCGCGCTTCTTTTTCGTATCTCTCGCGCGGCAGCTTTGCAAGTATACGCACACGTGTGCGTACATACTTCGTCGTAGACACGTAGAGAATAAAAAGGGCAGATGGGTATGTTAAAAGGGGAAGAGAGAGAAAGAGAGAGGATCGGCGCAGTCATCGGAGAAAAAAAGTAGGAAAAAAAATGCAGGGAGCGAAGGTAGTAGGGAGAGGAGAAAAGAGCGGCGCGATTGAGCGATACGAAAGAGAGACAAGGGCTGAATGAGAGAAAATGGTCGAAAGAGGGAAAGAGAGGTAGAGAGAAATTGCGAAGCTAGGCAGGCTTCTTTCACCTCACACTGTCGGTATAATAATCTCTGCCCTTTATCCTCGTCCGGTCCAATATTCTCGGCGTGGCTAGGCTGTCTATCTCGTCTTATCCTTCTCCTTAGCATCGTCGGCGTCGTTGTCGTCTTCTCCCACCGTCCGCGTGTATTATACTTACGTATATGTATATATGTACACGTCTACACTTACCACGATTCGTTCACACTCGCTCTTTTTTCTCCTTCTCTCAAGCTTCACAAGAGAGATAGAGAGAGAGAGAGAGGCGCAAAGCAACCCGGCCAAACATGACGGTAGCAACTACTACCCCCTTCGTTCCTACTCTCTCTCTCTCTCTCTCTCTCCCCCCTCCTCTCACGGCCATTAGTTATTTTCTCGGAGAGTTTCTCTTAGCCGCGTTCCACACCCGGTTGTCCCTCTCTCTGTACGCGGGTGGATCGATCCGGACGGACACCGACAGCCCGCACACGAGCTTTGCCTAAGAGAATGCGAGAGAGAGAGAGAGAGAGAGAGAGAGAGAGAGAGAGAGAGAGAGCGAGAGGGGGGGGGAGAGGGAGAGGAGAGAGAAATAGAGAATACAGTGGAAATCCTCCACCGGTGCTCTGAAATTTCCGCAAGAGAATTTCCCTATGCACGATACTTTGGGCGAGTCGATGGTTGCTCACCCGTTTGGCCGATGGTGTAGTTGGCCACTCTTCACTTATTAGTTGGACTGATCGTTGACGTTTCGTTCCGATGAAACTCCCTATCGATTGATCGAACGTCCGAGCCTACGCATGGGCGCATGTGTTTAAGAATATAAATACTTTTTTCCTGCCCTTTTTTTTTTATTCTTATACGCGAACGACGATCTACTGTATTGAATCTGCAAATTACTTGAAGATAAGCAATGATATTTTAATGATTAATATTTAATTACAAGTAAACAATATCGTTCTGAAGAAATACGAAAAATCGTTAATATTTGAAAGAAAAAAAAAAAAAAAGCAAAAGTTGCTGGTTTTAATGATATTGAAACATAGAATTTTTGTAGACTATCGGTTACCGGATAGAAATTGTAACGGAGTAACAGTGCGCGGGTCGATGACCGCTTGAGAGATTTTACATCACAGTCATGCGCAGTTTTTATCCTTTTTAAATCATTTCTTTTCAACTCCTTTCCCATTATTGTAATATTACTGCAAACTCAATTTTCATTATAATTTTTTTTAATCTTATGATAAATAAGTTTGAATAAATTTTTGCTAACGTTGATGAACAATAATTTTTCTCTTTTTATAAATTTTTAATGTCAATTTACCGGACTAAATAATTTATACCGGACTATTTAATATGCATCAATGACGTAATTAATCTATATAGCTATTCCTTACTTAAAGTTATTAAAATTAATTTAAAAACAATAATAAACGATCACGACATTAACGACAAATTCCATGTAAATTCTTTTAAAATATCATCGTCATATACACGAGTGTGTGTGTGTGTGTGTGTGTGTATATATATATATAAATGTTAAAAAAAAGCATTTCCACTCTAAGCATTACTCGTCTTTTAATTTCGCGTTGGAACCGCAATAACGGAGGCGAGAGAGGCATTTTTCCTTTTCTCTTAACGTACGTATGTACGTATATATATATACTGAAAATAATGCGCGCTGTGAATCGATCAATAACCAAGCCGCTTGCTAAATACCATCACGATATACTTATAGATACAGACACATATACACACGTGCACAACTAAACGGTACTTTTGCGTAGCGCATACGTGTGCGTTACACGGACGGTATAGAGTCGTGTACGTATACACAAGCGTACACGCACGCACGTACACACACAGTCGCGACGGGATTCGACCTCATGACTTGTCGAATCTTGCATCAAATTGAAACTCTGGTTAAATGTATACAAATTTTCATATAGTAGAAAGAAAGAGTACATTTTTCGGTTAGATTATTTATCTAAAAGGCGACGTCGATTTATCTTTCACTTTGAATTATTCTCGGCGAACGTCGAGTCAACTATTTTGCGATAAGTTGGTTTAACTATCGAATCCAAATTCCAATATTTCGCTTATGTATATATATATTTCATATAGCTACCGCATGTATATATATATATATGTATATGCATACTCTCACCGAACTTCTCGGTTACAAATCATATACCATCGCCGAGTTTGCGCCAAGGAGTCAAGGTCGGTTAATGCTTAAAAAGTTTACCTTTTAACTTTCCACCATTTTCTCGAGCTCGTGTCTCCGCGCGCGTAATATATTTAACTTTTAACGTCACGTACGGCAAACCTTGCAAAGGAGTTTACGATTTACTGAACTTCCAATACATCGACGCGTAATTTTTTAACTTAACTTAATTAAGTTATTAATAATAATAATAATACATATACGAAACGACTATCAGCGCCACTCGCTCGAGACATTATCCTTTTATTACTTATCATTTATTTAATATTATAAGCACACGCACCGTTTCAATGCATTGGACATTTTAAGTAAGCTTATCGGGCTCTCGCGCTCATCGTCGGAATTAAAGTTCTCGCTTGCGCTAAGGTAGCACGAACTTAGCGCGCGTTCAACGTTCTCTCTCTCTCTTTCTCTCTCTCTCGCGCGCGCGCGCGCTACAAATAAGTACGTATCTTCGAACAGATCGGACAGTTTCCGAGATTACCGAGGTACGTAGAACCAAGCGGCTTTGATGATTTTACGCGTAATTGAAAATTTAAATTATTAAGAACGTTTCTATTTTCGTTGATTGCGTTTAATTGTATCGCGAGCATGAGAATTATATACTTTGATGGTCTCGTTTAGTAACGTAAAAAGTCGATGCGTGTTTAATGCCGGTTAAAATTATTTCATTTATTGACAATTATTTCTATTTATACATATGGATTAAAAAAAAATATTTTCAAAATTAATTTAATCATCAAGAATCAGAAATAAAAAATTGAAAAATTTAATAAATCCATCGATCAATGTATTTCCTCGATTGAAATTAAAATTGGGTCGACTATACCTCGGAACTATAACAGAAACGCGTCGGTTAATAATTTATGAAGCACGGATAACGCTCGGAATCCCTAATTGATTATAATTACACGACGCGCAATCGAGCGTAATATTAAAACGTATAAGCATTGCGCGCGAGCAAAAGTAAACGAGACGGGAAGCGAGCGAGTAGACGCCACACTTTAATTCAAAAAATTAATTCCTCACGTGATCGTGTTATTATTCTTGTTATTATTACGGGAATACACGTGACATTGGTATTCGTTTTTTTTTTTTTTTTTTTTTTTTTTTTTTTTTTTTTTTTTCGGCTCCTTCACTTATCTCGGCTACGGTGTGTAAATTGTGCAAACCGTGCGTTATCAAATTTTTCGTAAGTTAACCTCAAGCGCGCGCGCGCACGATCGTCGCTTCTCTTTTTTTATTCTTATGCCACCCGCGTGCATCGATTCCTTGTGACTTTGAGCAAACAAGCGCTATCGACTATTTTCTTCTTCTTCTTCTTTTTAACAATAGCGTTGTACAGCTTAATAACTGGTGTCACATAACGAAGAGAGCTATCGAAGCGATGATCGTTTATATGCTTTATTTCGATGTATAAATATAAGATGAGATTTTTAAGAATTGTTGTATGAAAATTGACGCTAATTGTTAATTAGACGTTTGCGATGGGATAATTGTTTGTATTTTTTTTTTTTTTTCTTTTTTTCTTTTTTTTTTTTTCAATCGAGCTTTCGGCGAATTGATTCTTGTTGATAATGTAATATTTCTTTTTTACAAATTAATTGCGTTGTTTAATCATAAAATAACGCGCTTGATTTTTCGTCTTTTTTTTTTCTTTTTCTTTTATCTTTACGGACGATAATTAAACAATTAAAAAAATTTTAATTTATATAAATATTCTTCACAACGCGACTCGCGTGGCAAAAGAAATAAAAATTTATTATCGTAGGATCAGTCATTAAGATTTATTACTTACACGCCGCGATTTGACCAACGTTTTTCGCTACTTTGATCACAAATTATATGTATTTATATAATAGTAATAAAATAAATAAATAAAATTAATGGCATTGCATTAGTCAATAACGGTACATCAATAATTGGAAGCGAATAACGCGAGGCGATACGACGACGACTACGACGGTAAATCGTCATTTTTCTTTGCGCGCGTCTGTACCAATTTAGATTATTAACGATTTTAATGATAATCATATTGCCGGCATAACGATGCATCCAAAGATTTCTTTGCTCTGTACAAGCGAAACTTGTATTGATTACGGAGGAAAGACGAGTTTCATATATTTTAAAATGTTTGATTTTTTAATTATCGTCGACATTTTTAATCAATTCCAATTATTTGATTTTTTTTTTTTTTTTTTTTTTTTTTTTTTAATGAAAATGAAATATTTCAAGATTTATGTTTATTTTAAAAAAGCGATGTTGAGATTAAATGCGTAAGTTTAACCAATGATCTACCCTTGTTGGAATTACGATAAATATACTTAAAATAAAATGTTAATCGACTACGACGCGAGATTCACACAGTAGAAAGAACGGTTTTATTAAAAAAAATTATATTTGTATAACTTTATTGTAATAAGGTTTAATATATCTAATTCGCACGACGTAATTTATTAACTTATCCAAGACTAATTAAACAAACCTCCGCAATTTAAAGCTTTAATTTAACAACCAATCGAACAAGAAAAAATGTTCGCTCTAAAGAAAAAGCAATAAAAAAAAAATCACCAAATTAACATTTTATAATCTCGTCTCATCTTGGAAAGAGAAAAAGAAAAAAAAATTAAAAAACCAGAACGAAAGTAAAAAAGATTCCTTCGCTTCGATAGTCTCTCTCTCTCCCTCTCTCTCTCTCGCTCTCTCTCTCTCTCTCTCTCTCTCTCGACCACGTACGAGTATACTTTCCAAGCACCAACAGCAACAGCATCCAACGGCATAAACGCGACGCTGGCGCCAGGTCGGTCCGCTTTATAAACGATGCAACGGTAGAGAGGCGTCGTCTTTGCCGGCGCGTGCACCATCACCCACACACGATCACCCGCACGACTTTCTATCTCTCTCTCTCTCTCTCTCTCTCTCTCTCTCTCTCTCTCTCTCTCTTCTCTTCTCTCACCTCACGTGCGCGCGTGTGCTATCGATCGACCAGTGAACAAGAAAGAGAGAAAGGAAGAGAGAGAGAAAGAGAGAGAGAGAGAGAGAGAGAGAGAGAGAGAAAGAGAGAGAGAGAGAAAGAGAGAGAGAGAGAAAGAGAGAGAGAAGAGGACGAAAGACCGAGAGCGATGGCGGAAGATGAGAATAGACCTTCTCTCTCTTTTTCTAGTGCTACTTTTCATTCCTTTTCTCTTCTTTTCTTTGCTGTTTTAGAGATGCTCGAAGCCCCAACTGGCCGAGTATGTGTATATAGAAAGAAAACTGTAGTTTTCTAGACGAGTCAAGAAGGAGAGAGGGAGAAAGGAAGAGAGGAAGAGAAAAAAGTAGGTTCCCGCGATCGTGGGAACGGATAGACAGTTGCTACGAGATTGGTTTTTCGGCTTGAATTGCGTGCGCCTGTATCTGTATGCGTGTCTGTGTGTACACACATATACCAGTGAATCGAAGAAAATGGGAAGTGGGGGAGGGAGAGAGAGAGAGAGAGAGAGAGAGAGAGAGAGAGAGAGAGAGAGAGAGAGAGAGAGAGAGAGAGAGAGAGAGAGAGAGAGAGAGAGAGAGAGAGAGAGAGAGAGAGAGGGGAAGGGTTTCGACTTTGAAGTTGGGGCGCGCGCGAGGGTAGCTTACCGGAATTCAGAAGGACGATGCAGCCAATATGGCGGGATTCACGGCGATTTCGGCAGCCATTTTGGAGATTTTTGCTTTTGTTTATTTATTTTACCTTTATCGCTTATCTTTTCTTTTTTATTAGAATATACGTTAATCGTGCAGATTATTATGTTACGCCGATTGAAACTCAAACGCTTTCATTATACATTTGTGATTATTGCGAATTTTCCGATGAGCATTCAAATAGTTCGGACAAAATTTCAATTTATGTTTCATAATCGCGCACATCGAAAATTAATTCCCGCTTACTATAAAACGAATTCAATAATTTTTACGAACTTCGGTCATTTTTTAAAAAAGAAAAAAAAAAGGTGAAAAAGAAAACAGATAAAATCATCATCGCTCGCCTCAAATCCAAACCAGTAACCGATTACCAATCCAATCAACTATTCAGTCATTTACTCAACCAGCGAGTAACGAAAGCAGCGAGAGAGCGAGCGAGCAAAGAAAAGGGGTAGCAGAAGTAGCATTTATAATCTTAGGCCGGCACATTCGGTCCCCTCCTTAATACTATCGATCGAGCTCTGCGATATCTAGGCAGAACGAGAGTGAGAGAGAGAGAGAGAATGAGCAAGAGAACGAACGACGGTAAGACGGGCTCTTGCGCAAAGAGAGAATCGCGCGCGCGCGTAAAAGACAGGGAGAATGAGGGAGAGGGTGAAAAGTTAAAGAGAAGTGAATGTATATATATAAGCTGTGAGCCGCAAACTTGCGAAAACGGAAAGTCTCCATGGCAGCCCCGACGTTCATTCTTCTCGACGATGTACGCGAGAATTTTCTCTCTCTCTCTCTCTCTCTCTCTCTCTCTCTTCTATCTTTACGCATACCCGGCATGACTATTAATAGAGGCTATTAATAGCAACTATTCGCGAGTGTATACATAAAGAGGCACACTAGTGGTGTGTGATGCATATGTGTATACAGAGAGTGAGGTAGTCTCTTAATGTCCCTCGAATTTTCTCCTCTTCTTTCTCCCGACTTTGCATGAAAACAGAAGATGCGAAGAGCGAGGATACATCGAATACCTCGTTTTTTCAAAGACAAAGAGAAGCGTAGGAGATTTCTGTTTTTTTTTTTTTTTTTTTTTATAATTCCTTAACGGCCGACTGATGTCTTCAAGAGTTTCTTTTTACGAAGTTTACTTCGTTGCGCTGAAACTATCGATTCGTGTGCGAGGGAAAATTTTGACGACGATTACCGCTATCGGTATGCCTTTTTTTTTATTTACTAATAGATAAAGTTAAAACGAGCAAGTTTCGCGTTTTATATGATAAGTCCGTACTTAAATTTTCAAAATAAAAAGCTACTATCGAATCTTGAATTCGCAAAGCGTGATTTTTATCCCTTTCAATCTTCATCGATACATTGGTATTCATGAACGTAAAACTGCACACACTCATCAATACGTTGCACGAGAAACTTGAGAAAATCGCTACGCGTTGACATAGAGCTCACGAGTCGTACGTGCGGCGGATTAGTCACGTGAAAAAATAAAACGTAACGCGCTAGGATCATCGGTGTTATCTTATCGTTATTCCTTCTTTTGTATGTTTATCTCGCTTCTTCTGGAATTTTTAAGACGAGTAAAAATCTCGAATGAAAATTACGCATAAATGGGTAGATGCCTTACCCCAGTAGACGTGCATAATTTTTCTCCTCTCTCTCTCTCTCTCTCTTTATTTTTCTCTGCGCAAAATCGATTCGCGCGCGACTCTTTCTTTTTATTCCTGTTTTTCTTACTCGCATTGTAATTTGCTATGACGCAGACTTTATTTGCCGAAAGAATTGCCCGACAAACATCGCGAATTAATATTTGTTTGAAAATGAAGACAAAATATTATACAGCTACGTTATATAGTTTAGTTTTCTAAATTTTTAAGGTAGGTTGGACGTAAGAATGCGTTTAAATAACCTTGATTTTTGTAAAAATAAAAATGCATTTCGGATTATCAATAGCAATTTTTAATGATCGATAAGATTGTTTATCAAATATCGATAGAGCTGAGATTTTGACTGAGTCAAATCCGATAAAAAATATGCACCAAACAAATGAGAATAGTTAACAAAAGTAACGTCATCGTACGTTTCATTCTCTCTTCTCCAATAAAAAAACAAAGCAAAGAGAGAGAGAGAGAGAGAGAAATCTGTAACAGAAAGAAAAATAAAAGGTAACAAAGTTTATCACGCTTCAGTTAAACGTAAAGTTATCAAAAACGTCACGGAAGCTCGATGGAGTTGGATAGGAATGATGCCGTTATGCCGTATCCGTGTGTCGTGTAGCTTCTTTTCTCCCGTAGGTAAAAAGCTTTTTCGAGAGTGGGAAGAGTTACCACGTAGCCGTCGTTGCCACGACCGGCGTGAAATCATTTCGCTTGGGCGACATTTTTCCGACCTTAGAAGGTGCATTCTATCCCCCCCTCTCTCTTCTTTCTCTCTCTCTCATTCTTTCTTTCTCTTCTATACTATTTATATTGCTTTTTTTGATATTTTTTAGCTTTTTTTTCCAAAGTGTGTAAAATCTACCGTAGATTTTTCTCGGGGATTCATTTTTCCTTTCGCGATAGAATTGCTTCTTTTCTATGTATATGTATAATTTAAAAAAATTGCAGTCGAGTTTGCTTTTGTATGAATAAATGAATAATTAAAAACTATTCCGAAATTATACTTTCTCTTGTTAATTGGATTATTTGAAATTTATTTTTCGTCTGAAATAGATAAAGTATAAGCAAATTTATCGATGACTAAATGTTTAATAAAATTAAATTTTTATTGTTAAAACAAATGCTAATTATGTAACTGAATGAACCCATTTTGCAATGAAAACATTGTTTCCACGCCGTTTTATTCGCCGAGTGTCTTTTATTTAATAGAACAGCAGCGCAAACAGATCAAATGTCCGTAAACACTAGGGATAGCCTTAAGCATCGATAATGAAACGTTTCTCGATGCTAGTAACGTTATGTCTATTGTTAGAGAGCTTTGTATTAATCTAGACACGAGAATTTGCTTCTTATAATTTTCTCGTTTCTTTTGGTATTTCTTAACATATGTGTATATAAGACAATTTAAGGTCATCACAAATCTCAATAATTTTTCGAACCTTCGTTTTGTTTTTGTTTTTGAGCCTAACATATCATCGACAGACGTCACTTGCTTATCGAGTAAAGTACAGCACGAAATCATTTAAGACGCCGACAAGACAAGAGAGAGAGAGGGACAGAGAGCGAAGATGAATCACTTCATCGGTCGACTGCTTTAGCAGAGGTAGCTAGAATTCAGCTCTCTCTCTCTTTCTCTTCCTCATCTCGAGCGAAATCTCGCAAGCCTGCGATGCGCGATATACTTGCCCCCGGAAATCTTTGTTACCGACCGATGTAATGAGATTAGAACGTCAATGGTGTATGATTTTTCATTTAAATTTTGAGCTTTTTTTTTGGAAACTAAAAAACAAACCGGAAATTGAATTTTTCGTTGAATTGAAATGTTCAATTTTATATACGGAAAATAATAATTTTTTGTTATTCATTGTTTAATTTATGCAAATTAGAATGAAAAACAATAACTTAGCTTTAAAGATATCACATTTATTATAAGTAAAAACACTCTTCCATTTAAACTTGTAACTTTAAATTAAATTTTAACCATTGTTTCTAAATTTAATCGTGAGCGTTACGAATTACATAATCCATAAATAAAAGTAATCACGAAGTAAAAAAACAAAATAAAATAAAATAAAATAACGAAGCTTAAAACAAAAATTAAGGAAAAAAAAAAAGACATTGCAAGGTTACGGCCATAAGCCTCAAATACACGAGTAAACGGCCGAAACAAATCGAAGCGTTTACAAAATGTCGGTATAATCGCGCGGAATCCGTACGCGAAACCTCACCATGCGACGACATCGTCTACGACGGGGCGACAAAAAGGAATCGCGGAACAAAAAAACCGCGCTAAGTCGAGCGCGAGAAGCCCTTCACCTGAGAGCTTCGATAAGTCACTTCAATGTACATACATGTACATACATATAATTCGCTTTTCGTATCTACGATATACATATATATCTTTCTCTATTCTCTCTCTCTCTTTCTCTCTCTCTTTTTCTCACTTTTAACCATAATTCACATATGCGATAGAACCTTTCTTCTCCCCTTTTCTCCCTCCACCTTCGTTTTCTATCCGCGCGCGCATCGATTATCCCTTTATTCGGCGGGTGCACTGGGTTACTCGTCGGTCCGTCAGCGTCCATCCCTTCCATCCTCGAAATCGAATACCGAACGAATTCAAACACCGGGCAAAGACATCGCCGACGTAATCGTCGTTGCTAGTGTTGTCTTCATTATAAAATGACGCTTGTTGAGAATTTTTAATCGGCGAAAAAAGCAAGACTATTGCTGTCGTGTGTAACCGAAGGCCGCGTTTTTTTTTTTTTTTTTTTTTTTTTTGTAGGTATGTGTGTCGTTTAAACTGAAACCATTAATGTGTTCTACTCTATATTTGTTTTCTTCGGATCGATCGATCGTCTTTGGCTGAATTGGATTAAAGAATGTATTGTCGCTGTTGCTCGGTCGTGTAAATGATCATATCTCTCGGAGCTTTAATTGTTCTTTTGCTTGTAAATAGTAGTAAAATTTTTATTTTGCTAAAAATTGATTTAATTAATTCTTGTAATTAGGAAAATTAACCGTTTATAAAAAAATATATATATATTTGTATATTTGTAGAAAAAAGTTTTAAAGGTTATACTGATTTTATTTAATTTATTTTTGTTTTTCTTTTATAAAAGCATACACAAAAGCTTTGTCTTCTAAAGCTAAATTTTTATAAGTAGATAATGTACGGAACCGGTAAGACGGCGCTCATTTGTGACGGATTGTTTTTTTTTTTTTTTTTTTTTTTTTTTTTATGTATAAATAATTTTTGAACCAATATTAAAAGTGAAAATTCACGTATAATTTGTAGTTACGAAAATTTAATCCTTAAAAAATTAAATTAAAAAAAAAAAAGAGAAAAAAACATCAATTTTATTAAATTTAAAATTAATTAATCTCCGGCTAATGATACGTTATCTAAACGAATCTCGAAATAAACGATCGATTACGTCTTCCCTCGTCGTTATATTACCGTCCCGCGTCGCATCAAGTGTAAAAATACCATTACTCAAGCATTAATATTCACCTTTCGATAAGACCGTAATCAAGCCTAACCTAACTAATAACCCTATATATATTCCAGATTACGACGTTGACGAGGACGGTAGACTAAATTTACGTCAACGCGCGTCTCTCTTCTTTCGGTCTTTATATGTATACTCATTGACTCCTGGCACAAAAATCATAAATCAGCACCGGGGGATACAAATCGAATTTCTTGCACTCTTGCACCTTGAAATTAAACGCACTTGTATATATATATACATATTTACGTGTACATGCATCGAAAAAAAAGGAAGAACGCAAGTCTTGCAAACGGCATTCCCCTCTTCTCTTAAAAAGAACTTCGTCTCTCTCTCTCTCTCGCTCTCTCTTTCTCTTTCTCTTTCTCCATGTACGTGTATGCGCAAGTTGACTGATCTCGGGCGGGGCGACGTTGCCAGAGCTCCGCGCACCGTGCGGTCCTCTACACCTCATTTCCTTTCCATTCGTCCACCCACAAGCAGCCCACCTTGTAAATCAGTGCTGAGTGAACACCGATGGAAGGAGACGCCCGACGCGTACGCGTACGTACGGTCCCCGGGTTAACTCGGTGCGCTTGCTATGCTTTCTATGGATAGGAGTACGTACGCCGTCGTGTAGAGCTCGCACGATGATTAGGACGTTAGGCGCGCGGAGGGATTTCATTGTAAAAGTATGGGATTGGTATTGCTTTTACTTATTACGCGAGAGATTCATGTTATGTGATAGTCGTAGATTGGATGGATTTATATGAACGTTTTTTTTTTTTAAATGAAACAAAATTTTTTTTTTTTTTTTTTTTTTTTATTGATTTAACGAATTCCGTACATTAAATTTTCACTGTTTATATATTCTTTAAACGCGGTAATAGCCGCTTGAAAAAAAAAAAACGAAAAAAATAAGGGTATAGTTTTCGGATAACCCGTGTTAAACATTTATTTTCGGTGTATATGTAAAAGTTAAACATACCGTTTGAAATAACTTTTTAGCTTTACACCCACGATCTCAAATAACGAAAGACTTGAACTTATACTATCCGCGTTTATTCGACCAAAAACTTATCGTATATGTAAACAAAAATGTTTTTTCAACGGCCTTAAACTAAAAATTATATATTTTATTATACGCATACGACGAACTTGCATATATTCGGATGAATATTTTAATGCCTCGTTCTATTCTTTTTATTTAAACTCACGAAACTGTCGCTCCCCTACTGCCAATCGCTTATCGAATATCATATAATGTTTATTTTCCTCTTTACACACTATTTTTTTTCCGCACACGCGTTTATTTAGAAAGTACGCCGACGTACGGGTCGCAAACCGTGGAAACGTAAAATTTACGCGAAACTTACGTTCTATTTCACATATATATATATACATATCGACGTCGTTGTTGCGTTTATAAGCGCAGATACATTTTTCACCTGCGGAAGCGAACCTTCGCGGCAATCAGCACGGAACGATTCGTTTTACTCGTTATGCGAAAACTTGTAATTTTTTTTTTTTTTTTTTTTAATATAATTGTGCATTTGTGTTTGTTAGTGAAATGTTTGCAATGTAGGATGAAAAAAAAAATTGAAGAACACAACCGTATTCGATGATACGAGCACAATAAATTCGCTTTTTTCTTGTTTTTTAACAATTTATTTATATTTTATGTACATGTATGTAAACATATGTTCATTTTATACGAATCTGTACGTCAAACAAGGTATAGCACTAATAGTAATCGTACATAACCAGGCATTCATTTGATTGCATCGAGAGCTTCTAAGTGGCTCGGAATACCGAGCCGGGATATTTTTTTTTTGACGTTACATTAAAAAATATATGTGTGTGTGTGTGTGTTGCCTCGTAAGCGCTCCGATTAACTGTCTAGACGAAAGGTATCGCGTAACTATAATCCAGGCGCGAGTACACTGTTCAAAAAGAAGAAAAGAAAATCTTTACTTCTTACTGTACTAAGATTCTAATGCATAAGTGCTAGTTTCGGTTGATAAACATTTCATATATTCGTAAGTCGATCGTTGATCGTTTACTTAATAGTGCCAAAAAATCGATTTTATTTATTAACAACAGTGGTCGATAAAATTGAAACTCAATCATCAAAATGGAAAATTAAATTCCGCATCTTTTACTTTTTTCTCACGCTTAAAAAATTTTCGCAAGAACGTTAAAAAGTAAACCAACGACGCGTCTCAGTCGGTTGTAAAGCCGATCTACGAGTATGTACCGCTATGGTTTCGTAAACCAACGGCAAAAAGTAGCTTAAAATTATGCGCGTGTACTATCGGAGTCAAAAATTACGGAGATTAACTTGCGAATCCGCTGCGGCTGTTTTCTTTCTCTCGTTCTACATACGCGCCATGATCGTCGTCGCTTTTCTGCTTGAAGACGCGAAATTCAAAATGAAATGAAATTTTAGATTGTTGGCAAAAGAAGAGATATCGATTTTATACCTGGTAAATCTTCTTGATTTAACCTTTATAACGATAGATATTTCAATTTTGAATTTAATAAATTATTACGCGCTCGGGCGAGTACAAATAATAATTTTATCGTATAATTTAAATTCACAATCGTTAAAATATAAAATTGACGTTGATAATTTTGCATTAAATTTTTCTCGACTACTCAGACAATCAAACAGAAGCTTGCGTTTAACGTCTGTATCTAATTTACGACTTGCTTACGAGCCACTTGTAAAACTCGGCGTTTCTAATCGTTAAACGTAGATAAAACCCCGGCGTCTAATAAAATTATAAAGACGGCGAGCTCGCTATTTGTTTATTAGTAATTTTATATTAGAAATCGTAAGTTCGAGAAAATGTGCGAATAAGAATGCAGAATTTTATACATGTATGTATGTGTGTATATATATATAGATATACATTCGAATTCATTTTAATCTATTGACGGATGCATTTTCGACCTTATCTTTGGCGATAAGCTAAAAACTGCTTCTGATGCATTTTTAAACGTTTTCGATTAAATTCCAGTACGAATATAACAGTGTGTAAAATCACAGATCCATTTTTATAATTCTTACTGTAATGTTCTTCCACTGCAACGTTATTAACTTGATAAATTACTTCAAGATATAAAATAATGCAGTTTCGTTAACAATATATTGAATTTATATTTATTTGATTAGCGAAGAAGCTTTTTTAATCACGATATATAGAATTTTGTAAAGGATAAAAATTTTATCATAATTATTATCTATACATCCTATGAAACATTATTCATACTTTAATCAAATTTAAAAATTTTTTTTATAATTATTTGCTCGCTAAATCGATATTGATATATTGTAAATATTTTTTTTTTAATTTATTCAATCTTATTAAAAAATGTTCAAAATCAACGGGATTTAAAACGCAACTTTCAACACTTACATAATATCCAACTTAATTTCACATCGTCCATCCACGAAAGATCCAATTAATTAACAAATCTCGACGGGCCGTTGCAAAACAAACGACGCAAATCATAAAGCGCGCGAGCGCATGAGACGTTAGCTCGCGCTTGCGCGCGTGCACGTTTAACGATTTCAAAGTTGTCGTGCAGAAAAGAAAGGTAGTGAGTATCAACGGCGGTAGAAAATGTCTCCTCGACACATTGTTGCGGAAGGAGAAAGAAGACGAGGGTTGTTGCAATTTTCGGGTGTCGCGATGCGTTTCTATTTTTATCCAAGAAACGCGACGTACCAATTTTAACGCGTAAACTAAGACAACGTCGCTTTGGAATTCCGATGCTCGTTATTCACTCGCTCTCTATGTCTCTCTTTATTTCTCTCTCTCTCTCTCTCTCACTCTTTATTACTCTCTTTCTAAGTTTTATGCTACGGTGTGAAAGCGCGGTGAGCAATATGAGTGGAAATTGTCGCGTTTAGTATAGGACACGTGCGATTTAATTCACATGTTTAATTTGTATTTTGAATAATTTCAGAAATTTTGATATTTTAAATTTTTAAGATTGGCAATTATTACTATTAGACGAAAAAAAATTTTACGTATAAATACGAAAGAATGTGTTGTTGATAGATAAAAAAGTAAATCAACGATGCGAATAGAATTTTACACAATTAAAATTTAGCTAACATGATATTTTATAATATCGTTGAGAAAAACCATTAACCACGTAAGTGTGAATATACCGTTTAACTAGAATGACAAGTATATGAATAGGCTGATTCATATATTCATCATTCAACCTAAGAATTCAAAATCAATACATCTCAAGCGTTTATTAAAAACGCACGAATTACCGATGAATATCACAATTAAATTAATAAATATCAATCTAATCGGAAAATCTAGTAGAACTTATCAACCTTTTTTACCTACCCATCGACGCTTATTAACCCTTTGCACTCAAGGCCTTTTTGGCTAAAAATGTAAGCCGAGCCTAGTCCACGAAAGTATTTCCGGGAGAAATATCTTATCACACATCGTAAATAAGCAGATCGAGTTACAAAAGATTGTAACGCCGCAGCAGCGTCGCTCGAGTCGATACTTCAAATCAGCCGGGCGCCGTATCGGCGCCGCTCGAGTTGATACTTCAAATTTGACGGGCGCAATTTCGGCGCCGCTCGAGTGCAAAGGGTTAAATATGCGTTAATTTAATAATCTTAGCGCAAACCTAACCATCTGTGAACCCAACATTACCTTACCCCATTGTCATCCATTGCTCGAAAACGTAACGTATGACCTTCCCGACAACCGAGCATCAACGAATAACTTTCCTAACCAACGCCCGTTGTCCTTCTAAGCCAAAGGAAACGGTCGGTAAATAGCTCTCGCAACGCCGCAAAACTCTCGGATGCTAGTGTGCCCTTCCCGATCACCTTTCTCCCTCTCTCTCTCTCTCCCTCTATCTCTCTCTCTCTCTCTCTCTCTCTCTCTCTCTTTCTCTCTCTTTCTCTCTCTATTCTACGTACTATTCGCTCGCGCAAATTCGTTCCCAAGAATGCGCGCGCGCAAGTAAGAGAGAGAGAGAGAGAGAGAGAGAGCGTAGGAGAAAATCTGTGCGCGCGTGTATAGTAAGTCGGTGAACGACCGACGCGGTATATAGTACCAATGAACGCGTTTGTAGTCGCGCCCGCGCTCGGTATACCTAGGTATAAGTAACGTCGCAGTTGTGCCGCCATTGCTGAAGCTTCGTAACCGCGTATAAGCATTAATTGGACTCAAATGATTCTTTGGAGACTTCGAAATGTTTGGTTGTACTTTTCTATATGCATACGCAACGATTTATTTATGAAATGATTCAGGTTTTTCTTTAGGTATATCAAATAAGTTGAAAATGTAAGAAGCAAGTTATTAATTTTGATACAACTGATGAATGTATATCAAATTTGCGAAATGAAGTGGTATAATTGCGTACTCTAGGTCACATTTGTGATTTAGGCCATTGGGATATGGGTTGCATAATACAAAGAACGGGAGAAGCGTTATGATTGAGTTTGTTTGACGTTTAGACGGACGAATCGTCTGACTGAAAGTTTAATTAGTGCATCGTGTCTCTCATTTAAAACGAGACGGCCGATTCTCATTTGTGTGTAATCGGATTTTACTTTCATTGCCAATTATGTAAGCATAAAATCGTTTCGAAGCTACTCGTTGATTATGTTGGAAATTAAACTGTCGAAGAACAATTTTTTCTTTCTTTGGGAAATAGATACCACATCTTTCTTCTATTTTTACAGAACGATGATTTATAATTGGAACAGTAAATTTCATTTTCCTTGATGCAAAAATGTATCGATCTGCTCGGTGTATTGATTAATTCTTTAAAAAAAGTTTCGCACAGCTCTCCCATAAAGCAAACCGTGGAATTATATATTTCATTAGCTCATATAATGGTGATTTCAATCGGTCGTATGGCCAATCTATCAATCAATCAGTCAGTCATTCGATTGACGACTTTCTTGTAACGCCAAATGAATCGAAAATGCTTCCTTCTCGCGCCGCGTTTTCATACTCACCATGAATTTTCCTCCCCACGTCCTTCTATATCTACTCGTTTCGCAATTCCTACACACACTCTGCTACTCTCTTCTCTCTACCTCGGCTAAGCTAGCTATCCTCCTTCATCAGAATAATTCTCTCTCTCTCTCTCTCTCTTTTCTCCTCTCTCCCTCTCTGTTTCTCCCAGTCAGTTCCCCGGGGGCTCTCGCCATTTACGACGATGTATACATATATACATGCGTACGTCTGCTGCTGCTGCCGAGTGCTATTGCCGCTGCTGATCCAGTGCTGGTCCAAGACTGGTAGAAAAGAGAAGAGAGAGCGAGAGAGAGAGAGAGACAGCAAGAGCACAAAGCGTTCTCTCCCTCTCGCGTTTTCGCTCTCTTTCTGGACTCGGTGCGGTGTGGTGTATCCTTGTGATTGGGATCAATACGCTTAACCATACGCGCCGTTGCCGCCCAACTATATATGACGACACGCCGCTGCTTCCACCTGTTTCTTCATCTCTGTCTTCCTCTCTCTCTCTCTCTCTCTCTCTCTTTCTCTTTCTCTCTTTCGGTTGCATCTTTCTCTGCTGCGTCCTCTTTTACACACACGTATGCGCACAGGGTACGTCTGTGTATATATAATTTTTTTCTTTTTTTTCGTTTTCCATTTCGTACGAAAAATATTTCGCAAAACCTCTCTCACGCTCACCTATTCTCCTTTCGTCTTTTAATCGTCAGTAGTATTTTGTAAGAACTTGAATTTTTCCTAACGGTAACTTTGAGATCAATGTTTATATATTTAGAATTTTTATCAAACAGCTTAGTTTACTTTGTTCGATAAGCTGAAATTTCTTTACTAATATCATAGTCGTTACTTCCTTGTATATGTAAACAATAACCTTCGTTTTTAATACTCATCTGTTTCTTTTCAACGTTTTTTTATAAATAGACGGGACGTTGATTAGAAGTTACTTTTGAGCATTATACCCTCGAAACGAGATGTTTGCGTTAGCTTCATCAACCGATTATATAGCGTTAAAAATGTTTAAGGACGCCGCGCAAAATTTTAAAGACAAATCAACATTTACATCTGTCTAATTAATTGGATATTGAAATGAAAAATTATGCATGTTCTATTGAATTTATCGTTTAGAATTAATTCTAATCAAAATTATGTAATTGAATTCATCGCAATAATATCTATACCGTTCACATTAACGTCGAACGTTTAATTAGCCCCAAAGACTCGATCACATTTATCAGTCATTTCAATAATTACAACGCCATGGCAAAATGATAATCGATAAAAAAAAATAAGCGCAACGAATCTAACATTCCGTTATACATCCATCGTAAAAATTATCGATCGATTTAAATCCCAAGGAGGGGGGGGTGGCAAAAAGAAGAATCGAGAATCCTAAAGACACTTTCTATCTCTCGAATTATTACACACGTTGTAAGCGAGATAAGAGGAGGCTTCGTTTCTCGGAATTGTACCGATTGTGCGTTCGAACGTCCAATTGCCGCGTATCGTGTCAATAAGCCGGGGCGCGTACGATTGCGCAACGAGGTGGATTGTGTTACGTTTGCTTACGCAATTCATATCGTTGCCGGAAAGGGCGTACACGCATGTATTTGCAGGACCTCGGGGATACTTATTGTGTTGACTGGAGGATTTATTTGCGCTTTGTGTATAATTCATTTTTTCTTTTTTTTTTGTATCATCGATGTCGTTGGAAAATTAGCAATTCGGGAAAGTCGCAAAAGGTATGAAAGGATACGGTAATAAAAGGATGCGTTTCGTGAACGGAAATATTTCATAAATGAAGTTTAATAATAATTATCTTGTTTATTGAATCAACAATTGGACGTGAAAAATAAAAGATATTATCCAAGCATGATTTATTAAAAAATTCTATAAAATAAAATCCAAAATCATAATCGCCGATTTAAAATTCATTAATTTCTCGACAACTAGCAAATCTATCGATTAGCTCGTAAAAAAAAAAAAAATAATAAAATAATAAAAAAATGAACGAAACAACACACCGCAATACGAGTTAATGTATGCAAGTTATTGCCCAGTCATCGTAGTATACAAAATTCAAAGCGGCGTTAAATAGTTGAAAAACGAGCAAAACGTCGCGCGCGTCAACTTATACGAGATTATCACGAGGCAGTCGATAAAAAAGGAACTCCGACCGCTTTGAAGTCCAGACGTCGGTGTCGAAGTTCTTGAAATGAAAAGACATTGTCGCCGCCGTCTTTTTCATTCTCTTTGCTTCTCCTCGTCTCATTTTTACGCGAAGGGGGAGCGCGATCTCGTTTGAATGCACGAGATTCTTAAGACTCTGTCGTATCGACGGAGTGATTCCTCAGATTTTCTCGGATAGTGTTTATGCGCGTGAAAATGTATTTTCGAGCTTACTCCTTTTTTTCTAAATACGTCGATAGAACTCTATACATCGAATCGTATAAGTAGCCAAATATTTTGGACACAAAACTTGCACTCGAGTTTTCATTCATATTCTTTTGGATACATTAACCGGTAGAAAAATGTTCCTTCGATGATTTATTCGAATCGCTTGATCCAGCAAATGTAAGGATGAGAGGGAGAGAGTGAGACAATTTTGAGGAATCGGGTTATTGTTTAATCAGTTTCAGAGTCCGGTGTTTATCGAATCAAAATTGCTGTAAAGAAATTGGATTATTACATAAGTTTTTTTATTGTGTTTAAACTATTTATACACAGAATGCATAAAAGAAAAAGTAACGCATACGAGATACGAATAACAAATAAATTTCAATAGAGATTGTAACCTTAAACTTAACCCAAACTAAACAAAACAAACTCGTTCATCAATTGTAGAACAATTATTAACACGCGTAGAAAGTACAAACAATTAAGATATAAACAAAGAAGAAACTCAATCCGCATTCTTTACCCCATTGTCTCTCCAAAGACCAAATCGAACACGAATCATCACACACACATCGAGCTATTGCTATCTCTCGATTAAACATCATCCTCAATTCAATGGGCTCGTAAATTCAACTCGATCGGACACACCGTGTAAGCTGCGCGTTCGAGCTTTATCATAAGGAAGGAAGCGAAGATATCGATGATAACCTCCTCGTATTATGGATCTCTATTGCACATCGGCGGTATATTCGCATTTTTCTTCTTCTTACCGATTTTAGAAACGTTAACGTCTGCCGCCGGTCTACCAGGTGGCGACAGCTGAAGTAAGCAACAGGTGAAGGAACCCTCGATCGTTTGTTACCGATACTCAATGCCGACGGCGATGGATTTGACCTTTCACGACGAAGGTTAATGCAGGATGTGGAAAAAAAAAGAGAGAAAGCTTCGATGCACCATTATGGAAATCGGTACGTCGAGGAGCGCAACGTTACACGTTGGACTGTGGATGTAAAGTGCGTTTTTTTTTTTTTTTTTTGGTTGTTGAAAATATTACAATATAAATGATGTTTATTTTTCATTTTGATTCTTATAATATTTTTTATTTCAATGTTTGAAAAACTGAAGTTGTCACTTAAAAAAAAAAAAAAAAAAATCGTTGGAATGTTATCTCTAAACTTCCACTTCACCTACAAAAGTCAATGTTAATCAATATATCGCTCTATAATTACACGATAATTAAGACAAAGAGATATATATATTGATAACAAAACAATTAAAAAAAAAAACAAAAAAAAAAAAAAAAAAAAAAAATCAAGATAATCGAAAAGCCACGACGCGGTGATGTCGGTAAGGGAAAAAGGGTAGGGGGCGGTTGAGTCGTGTAGCAATTCTCACGAGCCTGTCGTCGACGTCACCCGGACAACCCTCCCGAGTGACGAGTCTCTCGAGGGGTAGAATATGGAGGGGGATAACCAGCGAGGCGAGAAATATACAGCAGGAGTGTAGGCACTAGTTTATGCGCCTGGGTTATCTCTGTCTCTCTCTCTCTCTCTCTCTCTCTCTCTCTCTCTCTCTCTCTCTCTCTTCCCGTTTCTCTCATCTCGTCGAAGATGGATGTGGGTTCGATGTGGGCCGGTTTGGTTTAGTGACCGAATGAACAGGAACGCACGCTAGAGAGATATGATACGGATAGTGACTGCCGAGGTTGGGTGACGTTTAGGTTAGGTTGTTGCCGTTTAGGATCGGGAGAGATCGATAGAGAGGCTAATTTTACGCTGTTATTTGTTTTGATGGTTTGATTATGAATTGTGGATATCGAGGTAGGTTGTTTTACTAATTCATTATTAAATTATTCCATTACTTTCGTTCGTTATATGGGTACTTTAACCGATATCAACAAACTTATCAATTTATCCATTCATCAATAGTCGATGTTAATTGTAACCCAATAGCCGCATCTCTCATTTCTCTCTCTCTCTCTCTCTCTCTTTCCACCTTAAATCTCAATTCGTTAAAAGTCGGCAACGTAGAGGGCCGCGTAAGTCGCTTGAAATTGATCAAAAAGCAAACTATACAGTCCCGAACTTGGAAGTGTCGGATTGTAACAGTCCGTGAGTTAACGGGTGAAGAAAAGACGCGGGCATGGAAGCGCGATAGTGCGCGCGTGCGCGTCGTCTATACCCCACTTCTACTGAGCGCGTAAAAAAGACGCGGCGAAACGTAACCCTTTTTCTGAGGGGCGGATATTTGGATGAATTTTTATTTGAGTTTTTCTATGAAGGGAAAAAAAAGGTAGAGCGTTAATGATTCGGCTGGTTATTCTTGATTAAAGTCTATATTTTTTTTACTCGTAACTAACGTGCATGATTAAGAATTTTTGTCGCACTTCGAAAATTCATGCTTTACACAAAAGTAATTGCATGCATAAATAGAGATATAGATAGAAGTGTACCGAAGCATTACCGCGGAAACACGTACACACGTACACAATCGATAGAGCCTAACGCTACCAACCTTGATTTCTCTCCCTCTCTCCATCTTTCTATCTTTCATCTTCAAACGAATATATATAAAGAATATATATATATATATATATTATATATATTCTTTATATATATTGTGCACCAAACTGAGATATACACCTACAAACGTACATATAAACTCATTCCCGACTCAAGTCGCCGAGCATCGCAGGCATCGAGGCATAATGCCGGATGGCTTTCGGAACGCGGACAATATCGTTTCCGTGCATATATACCTATGTGTATAGTTGTGCCCGCAATTTTAGCAACATCGAGGGAGTGTATACACTGTCGTGTGCACACGCGAAATCGAGTATCTCTCTCTCTCTCTTTATTTTTTTTTTTTTTTTTTTTTTATTCAAAAGTTATTTTTTATACGATTTGACAGATAATTTTACGAATCGTTTATCTTGATATTTTATTATATTGACAATTGTAAACGACATTATTTTATTGATCAATAAACTAATGTCTTTTTTGCATAAGCCAAATAATAATCCGTCTACCTCTTTTCCACAAGCTCGCGCGCGTCTCTCTCTCTCTCTCTCTCTTTCCCTCTCTTTCCTTCTCTCTTCGCAGCATCGTCGCGTCTAATTGCACACGCGCGCGAGCTCTCTTCTCCCGCGTCGTCCAATGTCGGTGGTGCAACGGCACTACATGGCCGCGAGGCCAAGCGCGCGCGCGCACGGAAACTCGTCTTCGTTTACACTCCCATTCTATCCGTGTATTCTATCTGCGTCCGTGCTAGTGTCGAGGGTGTATCTTTGCCGGTGTTGAGGTGTATGTATGTGTCTAAGTATAAGCAAGTGGAATGATACTCTTGCAGATCAAGGATACGCGGGTCTCTTTTTTTCTTTATATTCGGCCTCTTCTTTATTTCCTTTTGTTTTTCGTGATTTTTTTTTTTTGTCTTTAAAAAAGTGGGTAGATACGCGATTGGATTCCTGTGCGCTTTTATTCAGATTAAAATGTGAGAAACGGAGAGAAAAAAAGCTCTTTTTATTATTCTCGATGCGCATTCGCGTATAATTCTTGCACTGAAATATGTTCTCGATGATTTTTTGTCAATTCTTTGATTATATTTTCGAGAAATTTTGCAACGCACTAATGTTAATCGACAATTTTACAAACACTGTTTATTCGATTAACCCCAATAATAAAAACGATTAAGCAAAGAAACAATTAATAAAAAATTAAAAAAAAAAAAAAAAACGTACGCAATTAAACGCTTCATTCGGTTAGCGTGGAAAAAAAATGCGGGGAACGTAGAAAAGATATTCGGAACGTGCGCCGATCGAACAATATGAATTCACCGAAGTCTTTTTCCGCATGGCGACTTTCTTGCTCTCGTGCCAATTCGCGCGCGAGCCGTGGAGCCATACCCGTTGGCCGTTATTTCTCGCTCTTGATTATTTGTAATTTTCACTATTTTCTGACTCATATTACACAAGTTTTATATATGTGTATATATATATTTTTATTACATTGTGCGAGAAAACAATTTTTTTCGCTCCGACTTCTTTTTGGCGTTTAAACGAATTAAAATAAAGAGAATATATTGCAATATTTTGTACCACATATTTTTTATCGTTATAACAAACATTTGTTTTTGATAATTTGAAACCAATGTACTTTAAACGTTCACGATTGAATTTATTTATTTATTTATTTATTTATTTTTAGTACACGAGAAATAACCGACAAACATTTATCATACCGTTTTATTATGCAGTATGCAATTACTAAGCAATCGAGTACCGAAAGCCGATCTTCATTAACGAAAAACAAAAGAATGAAGCCGAGTATAATGTTTTAGAATCGGCAAGCGGAAATTTTAACGACCTCTTATTTCTTTCTCCTTCTCTTTCTCTCTCTCTCTCTCTCTTTCTCTTTCTTGCGGTATATTACCAACAAGGCATAAGGTTAAAAGACGCGTGCGCACTGAATTCCCTCTCGTTGTGTATATAAAAAAAGCGAGTAATTAAACCCAATGTCGTAAACGTATGCTTTATCGACCGCGGTGGTGAGAAAACATTTCATTTGTACAAACTTGCTCGGTAATCATAACCGACGATGGTCATCTAGGAATATTATTCGCGATCTGTGCGCGTGTATGCGCTTTAACGTTCTTTATGACTCGTTTGTTATCCCTTTTTCTCTATATTACAGGGCATCTTCGTCCTTGCGCTTTATTATCTGTGGAGATTCTCTCTATTTTTTTTTTTTTTTTTTTTTTTTTTTTTTTTTTAATACGCAAAATATTGCTCGTTTAACCTCGAGTGTGATATCTCGAAATAGTATCGTTGAGTATCCTTTTTCGTATGGAGGAGCTATACTATGTATAGTATGTTAATAAGCTATATGTATATTTTAATTTCATTTATCGAATTGCAATCGTAGTTTAAAGCTTCTGCGAAAGATTTTTATGTCGAACGTTAAAATGTTCGCTTTGAAGTGTACAAATGTTAAGAATCGAACGAATGTCTTCAATGTGAGTCACTGATAACGTTTCTTTTCCTGTGACGAAGTATCTTACCAAGAAAGAAACATATATTATGGAAAATATTTTTGAAACTTTTTTTATTTTTGTGCTCGTAGTGGCTTCTCATATACAATCGCGTAAGGATTGCGGAGAAGATTTTTTATCTTTTAAAAATAAATGGTTTTCGGAAGTAGTATGTTCATTTTATTTAAAAGGCTAACGATATTTTTCTTCGCGATTAAAATATTGAATACTGAAATTCATTCAATTTTTATTTACCGCTAATTATAATAATTACTTTATTTTTTATTCTAATTTTGATGATTGTTAAATATAATTACACTGTAAAGTATTCATTTTCTATTTTAATAATAGACGTTCGTTCAAAATAAAAATACCGAATCATTTTATGTAAAAAAATTTGAATTTTAAAGCGACTTACGCGTTGACGCGTGTAAATTTGCATAAAAACGTAAAATTACACGCTCGAGTACTTTATATTAGGCAAACTTATCGCCAATGTTGATAATTCGCTGAAATTAAAATTCCAAAATGCAATACAATGTATGAGTTGATCAGTTTCAAAATTTTATTTCACATAATTTTATAATGTCGGCGTTTGTGAATATACAATTGCGCCGTGTGATAACGCCTTTTTTTTATCCTTAGCAATACAAAATTATAATTCTCAAATATACATGATAAACAAGTTCAATTTTAGTTTAGATAAGAAACATAGATAAGCAGAAATTTATTGTACAATATTGGTCGGCATGATACACAGAGAGAGAGAGAGAGAGAGAGAGAGAAAAAAAAAAAAGAAAAAAAAAAAGAAAAAACAATATAAATTTATTCCGCAACTCTCATCGATATTTCACTTCCAACGTCGACTCCGATTCTTATACATCTTAGCACCTGAAACCTTCTACAACAATAACACACAAAGAGAGAAGCTCAAGGCACGCGAACCATCTTCGCAAAATTCCCCGAACGAACTCGTCCTTTTTCCATAATGCGTACACACATACATATATACACACACGTATTAAATCTATGCATACATATTTACATATACACGCATAATCTTCGCAAGTGAACAGAGAAGAAACATACATTTACGCACATCCAGCGACACGGAGAAAAAAAGAGAGAAAGAGATCGAAAGAGAGCGAGAGAGCAAGAAGCTTTCACGAGAAGGCATAATCGAAGGACCGAGGAGGCAAACAGACAGCCGGCTACGGAATAGAGTCAGAAGTGAGTCTGGGTGCTCGTCTGCGTGCGCGCGCGCGCACCAATCTCTCTATCTCTCATGTATAGATTATACATACAGATATATACATATATACATAGACAGGCATATACAAGAGTATATAGAAGGTATAAAGAAAGAGAGAGAGAGAGAGAGAGAGAGAGAGAGAGAGAGTGAGAGAGAGAGGGAGAGAGTGAGAAAGAGAGACGACAACCACCGCCACCACCGCCGTCACCACCGCCGCCGCCGCCGCCGCAGCCGCTGGTGCCGCCGTTTGCGACTCTCTCTCGTCGGGGCGAACGCGAAATTTTCCAGTGCTCGGCCTGTGTCTCGGCCGCGTGGACGCCGGGGATTATTTACCGAGCGAGCGAGCGAGCTCCCGCCGCTCTGCTCCGCGTTGTACAAGTATACATACGTGCATACATACATACCTATATATATATACACACATTGGAGTGCAAGTGTGCGCGCACGCGAGCTTAAGCGTGAGCGAGAGGGGGAGAGAAGGAGAGAAAAAGAAGAAGGATAGATTGATAAACGGTAGACGGTAAGAGAGAGGGAGGGAGGATTGTTGTGCGGCAGTGGCTACCGGCGCGCCGGCCCCGCAACATTGTGTCGTCGTCGTCGTCGTCGCCGCCGCCGCCGTCGTCGTCGTCTCTGTTTGTCTGTGCGGGTGTACGTGTGACTCAAGTTAATTTTTTTTTTTTTTTTTTAGTATTTCTCTTTCTCTCTCTTTGACACCGTATTCTTGCGATATACGCGTTAAAAGCGTTTCTTACGGCTCCGATTGTTGTTATTATCCTCATCATCGGCATCAACATTTTCCTTTTTACGTCGACGTCGTCGTCGTTGTTGTTATTATCCTTGTCGTTTTAACGATCGGCTATCGATTCCCCAAAGTTTTTGCGACGACGAATACGAGTGCCAATCGTTACTTATTATTTTTTTTTTCTTTTTTGTTTTAACATTTTCTTTCCGTGAATTTTTTATTTATTACGTACTCCAAGTGATCGATTGTTATCACGTTGATGTGCGTACACGTACGTACTCATAAATACACACGAGTGTTTAATTATACATACATATTACATATGTATATATATACGGAAGGTGTGGCGCAAACATAATACATACATATACACATATATATATGTGTGTGCGGACGAATGTGGAGTGAGAAGGAGAAGAAGAAGAAGAAGAAGAAGCATCGCGTACCATTGACGTCGCGCGGAAGGAATACCGCAAGAAGAGACGAAGCCGGCGAAGAAGAGGTAAACCGTGTGTGATATCGAGAACTCGTCACCGGTGAGAAGATCATCGAGGGTTAATATCGGAAGCACCGCTACAAACGTCGTAGTCGTCGTCGCTGCCGCGTAGCCGCAGTCGACGCAGCCAGCCGCGAGTCCGACAAAGAGTGAATGAGCGCCGAGGAAGGAGGAAGAGGAGGACGATATGTATAAATGGCGATAAGGAGAAAATCGCGGCTGGTCGTGTGCGGCAGCAGCTCGGCCGGCGGCGGCGGCGGCGGCGTCGCACAGGCCGTCGCCGTAATTCCCGAACGACGACGCAGACGTCGAGGCTCGGTATGTCAGATTCTTTTTGTTTTCTTTATCTTTTTTTTTTCCCCTTCCTTTTTCGTACGTCTGCTACTAGTGCGCCGTAAGAGAGAGAATCTTCGAATGTATGATGTGGCCTTGAGATGGGAAAGGAGTTTATCTTTATTTTTTTTTTTTTTTTTTTGTCATGGAAAGGCAGAGTCGGCTGCTAGCTCCATTTTGTAAAAGAGAAATCTTGTTGTTGTGTTGCTATTTTAAAGAAGATGAATGAGCAATGTAGCGCGCGATAATGTGTTACGAACGAGAAGATTTAAATTTTAAAGATCGCCAATGTTTATCGTATGCGAATCATTATTTTATACAAGAATTTTTAAGAATATAAATAACCTCGCGATCTTGATCGAAATATATGTCTCAAAGCAAATTGATAAAACGTATCGTACGAATATTGAAACGGCATTGAACGATCGCTTGATCATTCGTAAACAAAAGTACGAGCGATGCCGCAAAAAAGTTGATGAAAATAGAAGAAAAAAAAGGAAATAGAGCACGAAAAGAATTCCGAATAAGAAAATCGTTAGACACGTTATAAAAGCGGTCGAGAGTAAGATAGAAAACGAAGGGACAAGAGAGGAGGCTGAAGAGGCGGCGGAGGAGGATGAGGAAGAAGAGGAAAGAGAGAGAGAGACAGAGAGGAGGTAGAGTGAAACCGGTATAGGGAAGTCGAGAAAATGGCTGAATATCCAAGAGGAGAGCCGAGAGCCAAGCGAGCGAACGAACGAACGAACGGACGGAGCCCCTCGAAAGAGAGAGAAAGAGGATTCACGTAGGTGTCGAGTCCCTCTTTCTCTCTCTCTTTCTCTCTTGCTCTCTCGCGCGCGCACGCGATAAGGCCGACACTCTGCGTGGCTCGCGCGCGCATGCAACGCAACGTATACGTATAGACGTATTGTATGTATGCATATATATAGAAAGAGAGAGAGAGGAAGAGTCGAGAGAAGGCCGACAATGTTGCCGTGCTCCGGGGGAGTTTGTTCTTCTTCCTTTCTCTCTCTCTCTCTCTCTCTCTCTCTCTTGCTCGGTTGCCTGCCTGCTTTGCTTTGCTCGGGACGTTCGGCCTAGAACCCGAGAATGAGAAAAAGAGAGAAAGAGAAAGAGAGAGAGAGAGAGAAAAAGAAGTGCACACAGCTGTGTGTGCATGCGCGCGCGCACTCGCCACGGGCTATCTCTTGCTGCCACGGACGTCGACAACGCACCGCTGAGACAGAGAAAGAGATCCGTGTAATATGTATATATATATCTTTCTCTATTTCTCGCTGATCTGGACATTCTCGAGAAGAAAGAGAGGCGATGCCGCCGTTTGGACTTGCCCGCGTGAGATTTCTCGAGCCCATACTATTTGTATACGCATTTACCCTCCCGTGGAGAGAGAACTCGCGGGTCGTCCTCGAGCAGCATCTCGAGCAATTGATGCAAACGTGTTGGAGAACGGCAAACGAGATTTTTGTTCTTTTTTTTTTTTTTTTTTTTTTTTAATCCTAAACTATTGCTCGGCCGACGTAACGCTAGTCTAGTATGGTCTCGAGGTGGAGCGACTGTCGCATCGTTTGCATTATATACATGTGTGTGTGTGTGAGTGTGCGCGCGCGCGCGCGTGTGTATACATGTCTAGGCTTTAGATATAGGATTGTTTTTCTCGTTGATCGATATTCCTCGCATGACACGATATAATATACCGTTTACCGTCGCGATTCATCGTCGGTTAAAATTAGCCTTTCGTTTATTATTACTATCGCCGACTTATTAAATGTGTACGTATATATATATTAATTTATCGTACAGCTACTGTTTATTCGTAATGATATTATCGATGATAGTTCGCACTTCATCGTACTAGCTTACGGTTTATTTATTTATTTATTTATTTATTTATTTATTTTTTTTTTTCGTCATTGATAATAATTTTGATATCACGATAGTTCTCAATGTATAATGTCGAGTCAATTTCTATTAGCGATTTAAGAGCTCGAGAACGCGTTTATATCTTGAATTTAATTTTAACATTAAGCCGTTTATCTTTTGTTACGTCGCCATTGCGAAGCTATTTAATCAATTAAGATACCATTACGACCTCTTACATTGTTTTTCCTTTGGCTATTATGTTAATTTGTGTTTCGTTTTTAAACATTACGCGCGACGTTTGAAACTCTTCGTTAAAGCGTACCCAATTGCATACCATTGCAAAGTGTACGTACACACCTCGTGGATGTAAACGAATCCCAATGAAATAATGTAATAATTCCCTGGGCGCAATAAAGCTTTAATTACTCTTCGCGAGAGCAACGCAGCAGCGGCTCGCGCCGCCGTTGTCGTCGTCTACTGCGGATTATGTAACCAGATCGATTTCGCAAGTCGCACCAGTTTCACGTATATCTATATATACGATATATGCCCCCTCTCTCTTTTTCTCTCTCTCTCTCTCTCTCTCTCTCTCTCTCTCTCTCTCTCTCTTTCTCTATCTCTCGCTCTCGCTCTATCTCTCACCGCAGCGACGAGCGTCGTTTTATCAAAGCGCTTCGTGAATACGAATAATCCTTCCGTTGAGGTATTAAAAGAATGGCAGAGCGAGAAACTCGCTTCGTTTAACAGACGAGCGACGAACGACAAATTTAGAAAATGTTTCTATACTCTTCCTGTACTAGTCTTAAGTAAACTAATTATAATGTGTTAACGATTTTTAATCATCGATGAATCTTTTAGCCATCGTAAATTAACATAAGATGATCGATCGCTTGTTTTCCGTTTTAAAATAAAAAGAAATTCGTTGCATTACAATGTGCCTTTTTTTTAATGAAATTATAATTTTGTGCCGCATTAAATCAACCGATTGAGTAATTGTATAATTATATTACATTTACTTTTAATCAAAATTAAAAAAATCTTTACGATAAAAACTAGATTAAAAAAAAAGAAATAACAATTTTGTAAATTAAAATATTCGATTTTTAAATTGGTTCATTTTCAAACTAATGGAAAAAAAAAATAATTTCATAAGAGATACAAATATCAGTAAGATACATGTGAACGTCGGGTTTAGCAGCGGAAAATAAATTTAGAAACAACGATATCACTTTGCGGTTCGATGTGCCAAAATGTTGGCCAAAATTCAAATTCTAAAATCACTCGCGGTTATCCGAACAAGAAAGAATGGTGGATAAGTAATTTTGTTTACTCTCAACTCGTAATTTGTTATTTTATATTTTTACATAACTATTAAATTTTGTTATTTATTTATTTATTATTATTATTATATATTTTTTTTCTGATTTTCTCGTTTTCTCGAAACACAACATCAAAAAAAATTTTATCGACGTTACGTTAATGCGATAGCCCAACGGTGAAAACATTGCCGTGTACAAATGAGAAATAAAAGAACAACAAAGTATTTATAACCTCATTCAATAATCAATGATAGTAGTAGGGTTTACTAAGTGTCACATGATTGGCTCGTGAACGCAAGAACTGCGCGACGTCATCGTGACGGTACGCAAGGAGTTACGACTATTAAATCGAAACGCATTAAATCTTTCGATTATTCGAAAATGCAAACGTATATTAAATTTTCATCGGCGTTGATTCAACTTTATTATACGCGCTTCGTTATCGCACTTTTTTTTCCCTTTTTTTTTTTTTTTTTTTTTTTTATATATCGCTACAAAAGCGATCGATCATCGTCGTGTTTTTCGTTACGACACTGTTAAACATTAAGCGATAGCGTGAGATTAATGCAAATTGAAGTAAATAATCTCAATAACAAAGTATTCATCAGGAAGTAATAGAAAAGAAAGAGAAAAAAAAAAATTCCATCGAGAGCAACCGTCGTGTCCGTAGCGTTGACTCATCTCTCTGCCTGTAACGTTCGACGTCTTTGCCTTCTCCCGTTTATATGCGCTTTGTTCAACACATTTCTCTCTCTCTCTCTCTCTCTCTCTCTCTGTTTCTCGTTCCACATACACCCTTTGTCTCGCTTCTCTTTCTCTCTCGGTAACGGAAAAATCTAATCCGGCGAGCTTACTCCTCCGCTTGAATGTTTCTCTCTCTCTCTCTCTTGCTCTTCGTTTCTCGCAGCTCGCGGGGCTCTTGAAGAGAGGGAGATGAAACGAGAGAGAGAGTGTGTGTGAGAGAGAGAGAGAGCCGCGACTGCTCCGACGTTGGCTGCCGAAGGTGAGCGCGCGCGCCCCGTCGACGAGGCAGCGGCCGGTGCATGTCTCTCGTATTGATCCTTTCGATAGTAAGTGGGTACACACACCGAGTGTAAGCGTGTACTGAGTGTGTAAGTCTGTGCGCGCATTTTACGCGCTACGTATGTACACGCGTATCTATATAACGTGCGTTCTCTCTCTCCCTCTCTCTCTTTCTCTCTCCCTCTTTTGCCGCTCATCTTTTACCCGTGTATATGTGTACACGCGTACACATGCGCCCGATGAAACGTCTTTTTCTTTCTTTCTTATTTATTTATTTATTCAAATTATATAATTTAGACTATTTATATATTAATAATGTATTATTGTATTAAATTATATCGTATATTTTTATTTTAACAACATTGATAGGTATTCGACCAATGTTTAATACAATAAATTTTTTATACTATTGGCTTAATCTATGACTTATATTCACGACTTGAAATTACGATTTAATGTTTAAACCGAACGCTGTACTTTCTTAATGATAAATAAATTTTATCTATCTACTTATCTAACTAATTTTTGCGTGATCATGTATTATTATTTTATTTTCTAGTTAGTCGTTCAAATATTTACCTCATAACGCACACATGATATTCATCGGGTATAAAAAAAATCTCCGATGTTATTTTGATTGAAAAAAAATAAGCGTTTGCGTGCGTGCAAACTTATCTACGAAATTATAAGCTCGTTACGCATTATTGTAAAAATATTCCGTTGACTCGATATATTTGGGAACAATGATAAGTCGAGGGTGTCGAAATAATATGTATCATTATTTACATGAATTTGAACGAGCAACATGAGTTTAGTAGGTATTCTAGAAAATTCAAGTTTGATCTAGCTTGCTTTTGTATCGTTTAACAATATGAAAAAAAAAGGATCAACAGTGCGGTTATTCCTTCGCTTAATTAGGCATTATCTTAACTCGTTAATGAAACAATTGAAATTTCACGTACAACGTTCACGCCATCATATCAATGAGTTTAAAAACTGTTCTCCATTCATAACGAAGCATCTTAACGCTAACCTCAACGATTGAAAATTTAAAATCCGTTTCGTCACAGTATCTCTTTAAACAATTTACTCGAGAGTCATTCGACAACCGCTATTCGTTAAATCCCATTCGTCATCGACATTATATCGGCCAACCCACGATCGACCGTACAATGTTCCGCGGCCATTAAAAGAAAAAAGTAAACGACTATAATCCGACGTTCGCAAAGCGTCATCCAAAGTTTCGCGTCTTTTAAAAATCGCGTTTTCAACGACGCGTTCACGCAATTCTCTCAGCGCGCAGATTCGATACAACGAATGGACGACAAAGCGCCGGACGGGTTTAACCTTCTGCCTTCGCCGCGGAATCTCTCGCGAAGAATGAGAGAAAAAGAGAGAAAGAGAAGACTAGCTCGCTCCGCATACGCAGACGAATGTAAAATCCTTGCGGACAACGACGAAGGCATCGCGTTCTTAAAGAGCCAGGTGTGCACCTTCTCTCATTCTCTTTCTCTCTCTTTCTTTCTTTCTCTCTCTCATTCTTTTTCAGCGTGACTCAATGCACATTACAGCCTTCTTATTTCGTTCGTTCGTCGTGTACTCTCCCTCTTTTATATCCTGTGTCGTCGGCTTCTCTCTCTCTCTCTCTCTCTCTCTCTTGCTCTCCGGAAGGCGAACGGTTATAGGAACGAGGCATACGTATGCGCGTGTACGAGCGAGTGGAAAATTTTTGGGATGTTGAACTCGAGGTGTTGTTTTAATAAATCGTGTTTTTCTCTCGAGATATATTTTATTATTTTATTGTTGTTGTTTAGACGAGTGAACTATCGTTTTCATTAAATGCACGTTAAATTATTCTTCGATGTTTATGCCTATAAGGAGTTTTAAGATTAAAAAAATTTTATCAAATATTTCATTACAAATTCGATACATATCACCTACGTAATTTAATTAACCGTAATAAACACAACGGAAGCCATAAAAACGGTCAACGTATACGTTACATTACCGTATATTACACTTTCGTTGTTCTACCCTTAAATTTACCGGTTATACATTTATTATTCGATTTGATGCTTCTCGGATATCCATCGACGAATATTAAGTATTTTTTATTCCGCATAAAGTTACGATTTTTGTAAACGCGTATACATATGTACTAGGAATATCGTAATCTATTCGATGATGATATCATTGGCATTGTTGTACAAACGAGTTGAATCAGTGGTAATTTTCTGCGATCAGCGGAAAAAATAATAAGTCTTGTGCTGTGCATACCGATAACATCGTCCTTTTATTATTCCATTGGTTTTTTTTTTTTTTTTTTTTTTTTGTTTTTTTTTACGTGTAATTAATTAGACATTTATCGCAGCAATTAAGGTAAATTTTTAAAAGATCGATTACTCATTGAATTAAACCATTCTCCGAAAAAGAAAGAAAGAAAGAAAGAAAAGAAAGAAAAATATTTAACCAACGCGATATTAACCGTCTCTGCGTCTTCTCTTTCGCAAAGTAAAATCCCATCGTCTTATATATATATATATATTTTTTTTTTTTTTTTTTTTTTACTCTTACTAGCACAAAGAAGTAATCTTTGCAGTGCACACAATTTTTCTCCCCCTCTCGTACAACGCATCTTTCTTTTTCTTCCTCATCTCGCATTATACGTCGCCGGCGCATTGCTCTCGCTTCGGCGGCCATTACGCGTGACTAATTAGTTACTACCGGTTCCAAAAGTGTCGACTCTCATCTCTCTCTCTCTCTCTCTCTCTCTCTCTCTCTCTTTCCTCATACTTGTACGTACACACGCATACACGTATTGGTTTAACTACCGCCACACACACACTTAAATTCATTTTGGTTATACTCTCGGCGATATATGTACGAGAAAGAGAGTGAGAGAAACGAAGCCTTTTCGAAGCAGTCGAGGCAAGGAAAAATTTAAAATATTGCTCGCGACTATGATTCCGATAGTTGTTATAATATTTTTATCGAAAAAACAGCTAATCTTTGATCAGAATTTCCTTTTGCGATATCTTTTACGAAGGAAAATCGATTATCTTAAACGTTTATACATATAAAATTTGTCTCGTCGTTTACAAATGATAATCGAATAAAACATTCTGTCGCTCTATATAGAAAACGATGTCTTAATGCGTGAGGTATAGGATTTGGAATCATAGTTAAATTATGTGCAATAAAATGTACATCTGTGTGCTCATCTTAATCGTTTAAAAACGATCGTTATTGGTTTAAAGTATCTTTTCGAAAACTGTTTGTGAATTTCTTTATTTGTATGCCCTAATTAATTGAAATTTACCTTTTCGAAGCATTTATTGATGATATCTAAATCAGTTGAATAAATATTAAATTAACTAATACCGGGAATTAAAATTATTTAATGGAATAAATGACGTTAAAGTGACTTTATGAGATAATACAAATGTTTTGTGAAAAATGAACTTTGGATGTATCAATTCTTTTTCACGATAAAACCAATATTGATTCCAAATATTAATATTTTTTTTTTTTTTTTTGCATAATTTATAATCAAAACATTTAATCATTGTCTTTTATACAACAATAGTATCTATCGATTGTCAATTATTTGCATTAAGTATCGATGATTACGAAAAATATAGTTTCATGCAATATTTATATCACCACCGAATTATTAAAAACGAAAAAAAAAAAAAAAATATTAACAAAAAGCATTTGATTTCACGCAAACAACGGTAAAAACGTATCTGTAAACGTCTGTCTCTAAAATCTACCGAAAGAAAGCAATCGCTGTTCTCTTCATTCTTCCATTCTTACTCAGCGAAAACAAAGAACGTAGATGACACAAATAGAAGAAAAAAAAAATGAAAAAAAAAAACAATAAAAAAAAAAAAAAAAGTACACGCAGCCACGCGTTGTTCGCGCGGAATAACAAGCGCGCTGCGAGAATTCGCGCAGAGGCTAACGTTCTCTCCTCCAATTCCGCAAAGGAGAGTAAGTAAGAAGAGAAAAAGAAAAAAAAAATAGGAAGCTCGCGCACGAATAACGATTATGTCACGGTGCAACATTGTCGTCGACTTTGTTTCTCCCCCCCCCCCTCTCTCTCTCTCTCTCTCTCTCTCTCTCTCTCTCTCTCTCTCTTCGGCTAGTTCAAGTAGACATAACGTGCTATGATGCTCGGAAAGTAGTCGTTCGCTCGCGTTTAAATAATTCCATAAGCGATCGATCACTCGCTCGTAATTTACAACTTTTTCTTGATCTTTCGTGTTTTCTGTGTCGTGTTATTTTTTTCTTCTTTTTTTTTTTTTTTTTTTTTTTTTTTACCGTAATTCGATTGATTTATGTTGTTAGATATGCAACGAAAGAAAGTTTATTCTTTTGTGCTGATAATTGTTGCAAATTTTATACTACGGTATAACGAGAAGTCAAAATTCGAAATTTGTTTCTCTAAAAAATAAAGAATTCGTGTGATAAATGCTGAAAAGTTAAAAGATTAATATAGCAGCTAAAGAGTGCTTAAGCTTTTAAATATTGAATCAATTCACGTGTAAACCTTGATTGCATTAACTTTTGAATTAACTTTAGTCGATTGAACGGCTAATTCGATGAATCCATTGGCAGAACCTTTATTTACAAACGATCAACATTGCACTTATTACTTTTTATCGTTAAACTTTTTTTTGCGTTCTGCGCTTCGACGATGAAAAAAAAAAAAAAATTAAAGTCCAACGTCGCCGTGTTATATTTTTAGAGGCGCATCCCTCAAATCCCGCGATCCAATTATATTTTTAAAACAAAAAAGCGTCAGACGCGCTTTTTCATCCTCTTACTTGAATATCGAATTTTTTTTTTTTTTTTTTTTTTTTTTTTTTTTTTTTTTTTTTTCGATTAAATCGTGGTTGCGAAAATATTAAATTTCATCAATCGTTGGTTGCACACGGCAATAATAAAAGTGTAGTAATTGACTAAGGTTTCTGTCACTATTATATATATAAATAAGATTTTCAAATTATATACACAAGGGCAAATTATATAAGTAAGTCTTATAATATTGCGATTTATGACAATGACTTTGAATAATTGTTTAAATTGTGATTTACCGCACGGATAATGTTTAAAATGAGGAAGAAAAGAAATCATTAACTCTTAATGCGAGGAACGGCGAGTGTATTTACAAACACAAAAGCACAAGTATATAAATTGTTTACAAACAAAATTAATATCGTGTCTTCAAGCCAAATGAATGTACTCAGTTTCATATGCTTTAATAAAGTATTACATATAGTTTTGAATAAAAAATTAAACAATAATTTTGCATACGTTAGAAGCCACATTATAGGTTTATGCATATTATGATAATTGTTGAATAATTAATTACTTTATTCTGTATTGCTTGAGTAATAAAAAAAACAAGGTAGATAAGCTCGCGAACAGTTATAAAAAAAAAAAAAAAAAAAAAAAAAAAAAAAAAAAATCGAAGCTTTGAATTGCATGTGAGTTTTTATATGAAATTACGAATGCGATCGAATCAACCAAATTAGGAGCTTTTGTAGAAAAAAGTGAGCTTTTATACAAAATTGTTATTCATAATTTACTAGCTATGTCGAAATTATGGAAATTAAAGAAAATAAGCACCATAAAGTCGATGAAATTTTCTCACATTCAATTACGGAATATTATTTCATTTACGTTGATTAACTGCGCGAAGAATGTTTTTAATCAATAAACGTAATCGAATATCTTCGTGTAGTAGAATGATGGAGATCAGTTACAGATATTTTAATTCATTATTATATTACGTGTTATTAAATTTTTAATGCTTTATTTAGAAAAAGTAGTAGTAGTAGTAGTTAGAAGACTTATTTCTCTACTGTCATCTTTTGCTCGTTTAATTACATTAGAAGGAAAATATAATAGGAATGAAAAACCGTTAGAATTTTCTCAGATAATGGAATATGGGTATACGCATATCTGATATGGGAAAAGTTTAGAGATATCATAAAGTTTACAATTTTAAACCATTTTCCAAATTCAATGCACAGTATAAGATTTTCAATGACTTGAAATACATGAGAAGTATTTAAAAAACAATTTAATTTTGGATTCAGAATAAAAGTAAAAGGAAAAGAAAAAAAAAAAAAAACGAGAACAGAGAAGCTTTGTCATTCGCTTGCTGCATCGTTGCCGGATACATAATAGACGGAGCAACGTTCCAGTTCAGCTTACGTAGCTTCAGAAACAAAACTCGACGACAGTGACAGTGACTACGGTTGCTTAGGAAAATTTTCTCTTCCTCTTCTTCTTTTTCCTAAATCGATAAAGAGAGAAAATAAAATGTCGGACGAGTGTTGATTTTTTCATTACCGTAGCGTTATTCCAATCGAAAACGTTTCTCCTCCCCCTCTCTCTCTCTCTCTCTCTTTGATTTTTTAATTTGCTATTTTTTGATTTCATTCATTTAAAATAATTTAATCAATCGGCTCGCTGCGATCGGAAAATAGAAAAAATTATTTTCCTTGCAATTCATACTCGTCACCGTAAGCAATACAAAGTAATAAAAGTATACAAAAACGTCACGGTGATTAAAAATATCGTTATGCTAATAGATAAGAATTCGGTAGAATGTTGAGTTAATTATATTTAACGGCGAGAAAATATTTTTTTGTAAATGTAAGTGTGCGCTCGTGTGAGGTTAAATTATTTGGATCAATGAATTCCCAAATCCACTTGTGGTTATCTTTTACTCATCAACAATATTTTCTTGCACAATAAACGAAAAAAAAAAAAAAAAAAAAGCAAAATAAACGACCAATTGGGCGATAGGTTTGAAAAAAAAAAAAATCAAACAGCGCATAAATCGTATTGAAATTAACTTCAGGCTAGACCAATAACCCAAGCAAAGCACAAGTCGAAAACAAAAGGCGAATTTTTCCATTCTCTCGTGCTCTCTCTCTCTCTCTCACACACACACACACACACACACACACACACACACACACACACACACACACACACACACACACACACACACACACACACACACACACACACACACACACACACACACACACACACACACACACACATACTCAAACACACACACATTCCGTCTTGGCGGACGAGAGACGGTCTCCGACTAGCTACAAATACCCAGCGAGAATACACGGCAGGCAAGACTCACCGTGTAATTTCCGTAGCTCTCCCACCCTCTTTTCTCTCTCTCTCTCTCTCTCTCTCTCTCTTCGTGCAGCAGCAGCAACAGAATCAGGTATACGTATATTCGTATACGCATACACGTATGCATAATATATATATATATATATATATATATATATATATATATATATATATATATATATATATATATATATATATATATATATATATATATATGTACATATATATTAAACAGTGTTTGTCTTTCGCACATCGTCCGATTTATATAAACGCGTATAAGATGGCCGCTCTTAGCCATGTTCCCGTAACCGATCCTTCGCTACGCGTTAGCGCGTACATACATTTTTTTTTGCCCTTCCGTTTTCTCTTCTTCTTCTTCGTTTAAATTCTTTTTTTTTTTTTTTTTTTTTTACCTCTTCCCTCTCGCGAGAACGTAATTGCAAATTTATTCCGCGTACATGCGTGCGTGTAAGTGCGCGTAATCAATATATGTTTATATATACACATGCGTATATACGCGACCACGAGAATATGCACGTCGACATTTTGCCCCGTTGCCTTTCTTACCGCCCTTCGCCCCTCCCCCCCCTCCTTTCCAATCTTTATGTGGATCAACGTTTCTTTACGCGTATGTGTAAGTGTGCACGAAGGTAGCGATGGGTGAAACGAACGGTAGGGATGCCAAAGGCCGAGTTGTTGCGTTATAGCGTCAGTTTGAAATGTTGGAGATGCGTGAATTTTGCGATCGACTTAGTATTCGAGAGGTCGGGAGCGAGTAATCGTATAATACGGAGTATGTGAATTTCGTTTTTTTTCCGGTTACACGTAAATACGTCTTATCTTAATTGATGTACATAGGCGTGAGATGCGAAAGATCCACGCCACAAAGCGTAGGTAGAAGATATTTATTCTCGACATGTACATATCGGTTTAAAAGAGTTAAATTTTTATTTAATAAAGTCAGCTCAATAGCCTTAATCGTCTTCCATACGAAGCATTTAAAATATCTACGAAGTATTGCAAAAATAACTTGTAAGAAAGTCTTGTTAAAATTTACCATAAAAATCTTCAAATTTGACAGACCTATAAACAAATTATCATTCGGCGAGACGATTCAATTGATTAATCAAAAGAGTTGCAGACTACGAGCCACATATATAAATATATATACACATCGGAATTTCAGATTTCGTTCGTGTCGCTCGATATGGATAGAATTTAGCGGCGCACGCGCGTGAATGTAAACTTACACTGCATTGTACGCGGCAGCCGTGTGTGCACGCCTTCATTTTTTTTTCTCTCTCTCTCTCTCTCTTTTCATCTTGCAGCGCACATACGCGTACACAAGTACGCTGCATCGCTGCAACGAGCTAGAGAGAAAAATAAGACCAAACGAGAAAGCGAGCGGTTCGCCGGCATATTGCCCGCGTCGCCGTCGAACAAAACAGTGTTGCCGTGATCGCGAAAGAGGACGTCGATCCATCTCTCCTCTACTCTCTCTCTCTCTCTCTCTCTCTCTCTCTCTCTCTCTCTCTCTTTCTTTCTTTTATTCCGGAGCTCATCGATTGTGTGTAGAGAATGTAATGTGTACCCACACACAAATACACACAAACATACATAGAAGGCCAGTTACGCCTCGAGTCGAAGCAAGCCGAAGACAAGGAAGAATGAGAATGAGCGAGAGAGAGAGAGAGAGAGAGAAGTACGGAGTAAGTAAATGGGTAGGAAGGGCTCGAGCTGTGCCGATGGCGACCGTCGAAGTCACGACTGCGATGATCTGGTTCGGGAGTATTAATGCAGCGTTGGGAGAAAGAGATAAGAGAGAGAGAGAGAGAGAGAGAGAGAGAGAGAGAGAAAGAGAAAGAGAAAGAGAAAGAGAAAGAGAAAGAGAAAGAGAAAGAGAAAGAGAAAGAGAGAGGGAGAGAGAAAGAGAGCTCTGAGATTCGAGAGACCGTTGGAAGTAGCACTGTGTCGAAAAATAACAAAATTGTCAGTGGCACGTTGTGCACATTTAGCTTCGGTGGATTTTAAAATAGCGCCGTGGCTTTTCAAAATAGATTCTTTTGGTACGAAGAAATCAAACGTTCACGATGAGATAGCTCGAGTTGATATCGATTGTTTGAAGTCCCATTTTTTCTTTTTTTCCGTCATCATATCGCTAAGATTATTAGCAAAAATTATATAATTTAGGATATTCGCGTTCAAGGCCACGCCACGAGTATTATACATTATATACTTTTTATCGTTTCGCTCGCGATCTATTTACTCAAAGAGAAAACAACTTTGTTGAGAGAGAAAGAGAGAGAGAGAGAGAGAGAGAGAGAGAGAGAGAGAGAGAGAGAGAGAGAGAGAGAGAGAGAGAGAGAGAGAGAGAGAGAGAGAGAGAGAGAGAGAGAGAGAGAGAGAGAGAGAGAGAGAGAGAGAGAGAGAGAGAGAGAGAGAGAGAGAAGGAAGCCAGTTGTACAAGTGTAAAGCTAACGAACTTGGTTGTTTCATTGTACAATTACGCGACGAGGAATTAAGAAAAGAAAAACAACGAATAAAAAAATTTTTATTCTCTAGCCGTTCTTTAAATCTTACGTAAAACGTGATAAAAACTACGTCGAATCTTTATCTTCAATCTATATATAGATCGCTGCAACATAATAAGAATCAATGCTCCATTAGCAGTCTTCATGCTTAAATAAAATAATGATTAACAATTAAATAACGAATAAAACCATAAGCCCTTTTGGTAAGAGCGCGCGTGCGCATACTACTCGCACTAATACCCACACAGACGCGTGCATACGAACGATCGGAACGGAGATAGATGCTCGGTACAACGTTGCGCATTGGTAAGCAACGTATATATACATATACATGTGTGTACGCGTATACGATACACCTTGCCACTTCGCTACCGCGCGACGTAGCGCTTATAAACCCGATTCTAGAAAGCGAGGAGAGTTGCCGTTTCTCTCTTCCTCTCTTTAGCTCTTTCTCTCTCTTTCTCTCTCTCTCTCTCTCTCTCTTTCTCGTTTGCTCGTTCAGTCTCGCATAGTACGCCTCCTCTCCGCCATGTTTGCTTCGCCGGCGGCGAGTTGACCTGTCTCCTCTCCCTCGTTACGAAGTTGTGCTGCTGCTGTGGCTGCTCGATACGTTTAGATATGGCGTATATATCGTCCCGCGAAATTTTCGTTCTTCTTTGACTTTTTGTTACGGGAGAAAAAGAGAGAGAGAAGAGAGAGAGAGAGAGAGAGAGAGAGAGAGAGAGAGAGAGAGAGAGAGAGTATATGGATGAGCAGAGTGTGCCGTAGATTTGGATGACGAACGAAAAATTATATTATTAACATTGTTAAGTTATTGATTTAAATTTGTTTTTATGTTCGTATGTCAGGTTTATATAATTAAAGCTTTTAAAATATTACATGAATGTTTATGGAGTGGTATTTAACGTCGTTTACAATTAAATAGTTTAATTAATGCATTATTGTACAATCCTTGAACTATCGATGTCAAATTACTTTTACATTACTATTTATATATTCTAATAGCTATTTAGAATTGACGTTAATTATCGGGAAATAGGATTATATAAGTGCATGTTCGAATGCGTTTGTATTCCGAACATTATTCAAGGATGCATACAAATTTTACACTCAAAATTTGATTAAAACATGAACTATTTAATCTGGGATTTAAGAATACATATTATTGAAGCTCCTGGATCACGCTCGCAGAAGTGTGTTAAAGTAAATGGAGGCTATTTTTAATTTCGAAAAATACATGTTTCAACTTCATATTTACAAAGGGGCATTTCATTAACTCCAACCTAATGTCAAACAATGATTCTACGATTCTACGATTATTCAAAATTCATGCATTTTACACCTAATCCATCGGTTTTGTAAACATTTTATACAAAATGTTAAATCCCAGTGATAATTAAACGCCAAAAATATCCTCCCGCATATTTAACAATCGTCCACCATCGCACACTGCACTGGTCATCCAGTTCGTACCGGCTGCATATTTGTACGAGCAGCGCGAATCACGATGCGCGCACACACAAATACGATCCATTACTTTCTCTCTCCTCTCTCTCTCTCTCTCGCTTTTTCTCTCTCTCCCTCTGTCTCTGGGTCCAGACGTGGGAGAGAGAGAGAAAGAGAGAGAGAGAGACGCGAAAAGCTGGCTAACCTCGTTGAAAGGCAGCCGTTTCTTCTTTCTCATCTCTTCTCCCCCAACAGTCGGCTTGGGCAATCTGCATTACCGTCTGCCTTGTACACGCAACATCGGGACAACGCTCTCCCTTTCTTTCTCTCTCTCTCTCTCTCTCTCTCTCTCTCTCTCGCTTACTCTTTCTCTCTTGAATTTTCCTGATCGGATGCGAGAAGACCGAAAGAATTCTCTGATATCGATGGTGTGTACGTTGTACGTCCTTCTTGATTGTTTCTCTCTCTCTCTTTTTCGTTTTGTTTTTTGGGTGCAATTGTCGACTTATTTATTATTCACCGAGAAAACCAGTTTTTACCTCGCAATAGTAATGTCGTATGCACGATGATGATTTTTAGCCTTCTCTTGCCGAAATACAGCTAGAGAAGGAAGGAATGTAGCGATTATGATTCGTTATGTTTAGTTACTCGAATGAGAATCGTTGTATTTGTGAAAATATTTTTTAAACGATGAAAATATTGATTTAAATGATACATCAACATAATTTTAAGCGTCAAAGTCATTATCGATTGACGACATTTAGGCAAATTTTGTCGAATCCATAAAGATAAAGCATCTGGCAATGTACGCATCATTTCATAATTTTTATCAACGCAGTAAAAAAGCTTTATGATTTTCCGCTCAGACTCCACCTAATTTCATAAAATTTTCCTGTATTGTTCACAATTGTCCGTCGAAATTAACAGTTTCGCCATCCGTATTCCTCCTACGTTTTTTTTTTTTTTTTTTTCATCTCCTTTATCTCCCTATTAATAATAAAATATACGCGTATACATCCCTTATTCGCATCATCCCCTCGTACGATGCTAAATCCACCCTTGGCTAGTTGTAGCGTCGCTCTCCCCTCGCGAAGCAACTTCACATATCCACGTAAATGTGTATACGCGCGTCTACATGGCATTACAATGGCTACCCATGAGCTCGCCCACGTGTTCGCAGGGGATTTGCCGAGGCGATATCGCGTGGTGAAACCATTCGCGGCCGCCCGGCGCGAAGGTCGTCGGCAGCAACGGCAACGATAGCAGCTGTGGTAGTAGACACGGCCGGGCGTCTTTCGTGTCTTTTTACCGACCGGGTAAACGCTACCGAGCGCCTCTTTGAATTTCACTCGTTTTTCGCTTCTCACCTCTCTCTTTCTCTCTCTCTCTCTCTCTCTCTCTGTTTCTCTTTCACACTTTGACGCGCTCTTCCTTCCTTCCTTCCTTTCTCTCGTCGTTGTTCTCTCCGCCGATCATCGGCGTCGGGTTCCTGCTTTATCGCGCGCGTGCCGTGCGGCTTAGCTTTTAATGCACGGCACACGCGTACCCACCGCGTGTCTCTTTTATCCACGTATACGAAGAGGGGACGCCATACAAGCCGGTTACATCTCACCCTTTCGCCGTCGTGTCGTTACCCTCGAACGGGAATTATATATGTATACATACGCCTCTGCTTTGCCTTCTACCGCGGGGCTGAGAGCTCGAGTCCTGCTATGCTACATGGAGCAATGAGAAGGAAACGGGGTTGGAAACAGTTTGGGCGGTTTGTTGGTTTTTGCCACGTAGGGCGACGGATAATAGGATTTTGTTAGGAAGAAGACTAGTCCAGCGCGTGCTTTCTTTCGATTTTCGGACGTTGCTTTAATTGAAATCAATGAGACGTTCTTTTTTTTTTTTTTTTTTTCAAAGAATGGCGGTGGATTTAAAAGGAGCGTTGGCTTGTGAGGATTTCGAATGAAATCATGAAAGTATAATAAAAAGTCTCTGACTAATCCCCGCGTTTAAAAGTTGGCCAACTCTCTGTCAAAACAAATCGTAAACTCGCTTTGAGAAAACAATGTCACCCCGAGTATTCGCGTTTCCCTTGCGAATAAAATATGCATAGGTGTAATTGTAGATATGTACAATCGTGTCATACAATAACTCGTTAAAAAGTTTGTGCAAAGAGAGAGAGAGAGAGAGAGAGAGAGAGAGAGAGAGAGAAACATTCGTTGCGTGTAAAAAAATGGTCGCATCATTTTTGTTTCGATTCTTTTCTCACTTAGGAAAACAAGGAAGCAGGGAAAGGAAGACTTTTGATTCGCGAAACTACAACGACGATGTATAATAAGTAATCGTGTAACGACGTTAGTATAACTCTGACGCACTTATTCGATATTACTCATTGTGACTTGAAAGTTGTTACCCTAATAAGCAGGATGAGATTTTATTTTAATTCGATTCGCTAACGAAATACTATTTTTATTGGTTTCGTTTTCGGATTTTGTTTAAAACGAGGTAACGGGGCACGTAATAAAAATATAATACTAATGTGTCGATGAGGTTTAAAAATTATTTTAATAAACTTTTGCAATGTCCTTATGTACATACTAATCTTCAATCGTTTCTATTTTTTTGTCTTTAAAGCACATTGTAAATACAGTCACTAGAATATTAAATTTTTATTTTGTAAAAATATACTTAGTTTTATCCGCTTGCATAGGTTTTTTCTTAATTAATTCCTTAATTAAATAATCTGTTTTTTGGAAAAAAAAAAAAAAATAATCATGTAGTATAGAAGTATACATCAAAAGTATAATTATGCAATATGAAAATTTTAATTATTAAAAAAATTATTTTTAAAATAATAAAATTTAAAAAAAAAAAAGAAAAGCAATCGCGGCAATTCGACAATCCACGCAATCTCGCGTTAACAATAAAAAAAAAAAAAAAAAAAAAAAAGAAAAAAATTAAACAAATAAAAAGACAGAGAAACAAACAACACACGTGCCTGGGAACTGTTGCAGGGTAGTCAGAGCAACGCGTCGAGTAAAAATGCGCTCGGCAACAGCCAGTCATCGTCGTCGTCGTCGGCGGTGCCGAACGCCGTCAGGTGCGGGCAGCCGACTGCCCTTGGAATTGACTGGACACGACGCGACAATGCAACCTCGCGCGATCATCAGCATCAGCGCAACTCCTCCTCGAGCCATCCGCACGGCCAACTCTCTCAGGTACACTGTTTTACAAAGTCAAAAGCCAAATTAAAAAGCGAAAACAAACAAAATGGAAAATGAGCGATCGTCTAGACCTGATATCTCCAAAATTATCAGCGAATTCTCGGATTTTTTTTTTTTTTTTCATTGCGGTTTTGTTTTTTTTTTTATTTTGTTTTTTTTTTATTTTGTTTTTTTTTTTTTTTTTTTTTTTTTTTTTTTTTTTTTTTTATCCGAATTCTTCGACGTTTTGTTCAGAAAAGATGTAATAGTTAACTGGTGTAGCTTTACTCGATTAGGTTTGAGATGTCGGTGAGACGTTGATTTGAAACAGCAGTTACAACGCCAATGTTTATCAACATGATTACTTATCTACTTATTAGATCGTTGAATTCTAGCAGACCGCTTGAATTTTCGAAAATGTCAATGAAATAATTCATTCAATTTTCACGTAGAAATAAAAGGAGAATGAACTTTGCAGAGAATGAACAAAAAAGAGAGAAAGTGAGCTAGGTAGTTCAAATTATAGTTTAAATGTGTGATTTGACTTGTGTCATTCTTACTCTTAATGTAAAACTCGATACTAATGAGAGTATGACACCTCAAAGTATCCTAAATATCGCTAATAGCGTTTGCTTCTTTTCTTTGTTTATAAAAACATTGTAGATATGATGCCTTGATTACAGGGTACTTAACGAATACGACGATGATATCGAAAAAATTGATAAAAATTATTCTGATGATTTAAACGAATTATTGTGTGAGTCAATGATAAGTAATACAAAATATTTATTTCGTGCTGTATTTGCTATATACATATATTTACATTGTAAATGTGGATGTGTATCGATTTTTTTATTTAAAAAATACTGATGCAGATATATATCTGGAATGTTGAAAATGCTATCGATATCGGTTTTTAATTATCTTTAAATATTAATAAAAATATTTCCAAAGCGAGTCGAGTAAAATTCGTTAAATTACCAATTTTTATTAACTGTTTCAATTTTTTTTTTTTTTTTTTTTTTTTTGCATTAATATCCGCAGAATGAAAGTGTCTTTACTTACTTTATTTAATCACATTAATTTTATTAATATTTATGTGAATAATATTAAATAATAATTTTAATAGTATTTATGTGAATTTATTTTATAACGCTTGTCTTTTTCTTTATGTTTCAGGTGAGTTTATTGAAAATTATCATTTTACAAAGGCATCCTATCCTAGTCACGTAAGTTTTATATAATTTTAGTACTGTGACGATTCATTTTTCTTAGATAAATATAATTTACTTTTTATATTTAGCGATATGAAACTATTGAAATTTTAAATTTATAATACAATTTCCAAGCATAATTTTCGTTTAAAAACTACGCATAACGTACTTATTCAATATACAAAAAAAAAAAAAAAAAAAAAAAAAAAAAAAAAAAAAAAAAGAAAAATTAATCAGTAAAATCATTTGAAAATCATACAACGATCACGTGAAAATCGTAAACAGTCCTACGGAAGGTACTAATCGCGACGACTGCATAATCGTAAAATCTTTAATAAATTATGCAGATAATTGAAGCGTAATATCGCATAAAATATTCTCAGCGTTAATTCAAATTGGCGCTTACGAGGAGTGTGGGAAATTCAATCAAATCGCTCGTTCATGTCCCAGTAAATAACAGTATTCACACTGAAGAAAAATAACAAAATCATAGTAATTACAAAACGATAATATTTCGATATAGGCTAACGCCGGAGGAGGACCGGCGAGAAAATTGTCACGTTAGCGAGGAGCGCACGAACTAAACTCGACGTAAACTCGTCGTTAAAAGCTCACTTTATATATGTATGTAATGAGAGAACGGTATTGCACGGATGCAATTATATACTCTATTATTATAATAATGAAAAGAGTACATATCGATAATTTGAACAAACTTTCCTAACATTCCTAAATTCGGTTTACTTTAACGTTCGCTCAAAAAAAAAAAAAAAAAAAAAAAAAAATGGCGTGCGAGGACATTTAAAAATTTGAACAAAGTTCAAAATCAACTCACCACGAGCTCGCGCTCGCGCAACTTTAGCACGGAGCCTTTCTTGAGTGAAAAAAAAAAAAAAAAAAAAAAAAAAAAAAAAAAAACCGACACCTCGATACTTTTCCACAGCCACACGTACGCGTACATATATGTATAGGCGTGTGTGTGTGATTATGCACAGCGTCAGAGCTCATATAGTCGATGAAGCAGCTCGGAGAAATAAGGGAGAGAAAGAGAGATAACGCGCAGGGAGTAAATGGTAGCTTGGAGCTACCACCTCGTGGATATATACGTGTACCGGCCGGGATGTTGCGCGGAGTCGAGCGCCAGCGAGCGACGACCTCGCGGCGACGCGCGCACGTTTTCTACTTGGTGAAAAAGTTTGAGCGCGAGCGCAAGAGAAGAGTTTGGTGGATTGAAATATATATATATATATATATATATTCTTTTATTTTTATCGGGTAAAGTTTGAATTTTTTCTTTTATTATTAGATTCGTCGGCGATTCTTATACTTATCGATATTTGTAAATGTGAAATAACTTCTTTTATTGTGATCGGTTCGTAAAAGATTTTTACGATATTTATACGTGAACAGCTTATTGACATCGATTAATAACTCAATCGATCGCCTTTAACTTTTTATCTCGTATATCGATAAACTTATTAAAGTAAATTACGCGCGAACAATGTAGCCCCTCATTTTAAGCGAAATCGCTTAAAATTATATCAATAATATCAACTCGATCACGTAAGCGCGTAATTTAACAAGACCGTATTGATTATCGTAACGACGGCCTTGTTGGTTATCGTAATCGTCATACGTGTCGTCCGCCACTAACGAGACTAGATACCTCGCTTAACATTTATCCTTTCGTTATAATTTAAAAGGGCTACTTTACACGTACGCAATTACAGATATATACACCCGTCACAACCCTCGCTACGACAATCGCGATAATCTGATCGAACACGCGAATCTGTCGTTGCGAGGAAGCGAGAGACAGAGCGCGACGTCTCCTTGGATTCGTTATGTCGGATAATCCATTATTTCGCGCTCGTTTGGCTGACTTTTTCTTTAATCTTAACGCTTTATCGGGAGTTGCATAAGAGTCATCGACGATGAGCTTTATCGATCGCGCGCTAGGTAAAAACGAGCTCGACTAACCGCGCTTAAGAAAGACGCGCGTGCAAACGTTGGATTAAATAAAGACCGGCAATTAATAATACCATTTTACGATTTAAGACTTATCAGATTCATCATTGCCCGATCGCGATGAAATATCAACGAGTAACGTCCATCGCGCCTTATCGAGTGCTAATTAATTCGACGACCTCGGCTCTCTGCTCTTCGCGTCCGCGATAGCGCGTAGACGCGCTACGCAACATGGCGGCGAGCTCTCCCGTAAAAAGGTCTCAGGATAGAGGGAAAGTAAAGAGAGAGAGAGAGAGAGAGAGAGAGAGCCTAGGGAGTTTCGGTGCCGGCTCGCGTATCTCGCCACCCTTTTGGATGTATACGCGCGCGCCTGCAAACGTTTGTGTGTGTGTGTGTGTGTGTTCGTCTATATACGTGCCGAAACAACGATGGCGGAAGTAGCGCGAGGACGGAAATGCGCATAGGGATTCCCGTTTTGTGCATTTGACTCGTCGCTGTTTCTTGCGTCTGCTCATGCTTATGTTTCTAGCCGTCCATACTTGTTTTCGCTTATGAAAGATTATTTTCTTCCTGAAATTTCGTCATTATTTCTATTCTATTTTAAGTTGCAATATTTTATTTACTCATTTCTGTTTTTATAAAAACTTTTATTTTTTAAGCACGAACGAATTTTTTTCTATTTTTTTTTTAACACGAGATGCATTCCTGATAATATTAATATATAATAGAGTACACGTTAAAGTATCTAAAAAAATTTCTTCTACGTATTTACCGTCACCAATTACCATCATTCGGTGTATACGTATTACAAAACGCAACGCCCGATCGATAGCTCGGTGTATCCTTTTCATCAAAGCTTGAGAATCACATCGATTGAAGAAGAAAAAAAAAGCATACTTTTTTTGTATTTTATCATAAAAAAAGAACCGTCGTATTATTATTGACTTTAAGCGGTCGGATGCGGATCAACTGACATTAAAATAGTCCAAAATGTTAAATAAACTAAACGCGATAGTCAAATTTTCACGATTCCACTAACGGGCTCGTTTTGGTTACGATACATATAAGCAACGCGAGAAAATAGTACGATTGAAAAAAAAAAAAGGTATTAAAAGAAAAAGAAAAAAAAGAAAGAAAGAAAAAAGAAAACTTTTAAAGAGAATTTTGCAATGAACGGTTGAAAACCGCACATCGGTCGACGCCACGGATTAATCTTAGAAAGCCAACGATATACTATAGCTAAACTTAATTGCTTAACAATTGCCGCGACCGATGACGTGTCCTCTTGATGCATCAAAATCGATCGGCTCGAACTTCGAATACGTAATGGTAACGTAAGCAAGTTGTTTTTTTTGTTGTTGTTGTTGTTGTTATCGTCGTCGATGACTCGTTTACGTTTTCGTGGTTGGCATTGATTCGCTGGATTGATTCTGAGTTGGATATAAGGCCGTTTGTGTTTGAAAAGCGACAGATGCTCGTATATATGTACTATGTAGTATGCAAACTTGTATCGATAAAGTTGACGAGTGAATGTACGAACGAAGCTTTTTTTTTTTTTACCGATGGTAAATGTTCGTTTTGAAAAAAGAAGTTGATAAACTTTTCTATAATTTGCGTTACATTAGTTGATAATTTTTTTAATCAATAAGTTTCATGAATTTATTTTAATATTAAATATTATTTTTTTTTTCCTCGTCGTAAATACAATAAATTACTTACAAAAACAGAGTATTCATGGATGAAAAATAATACATATTTAAATATCCCGCGATTTCGCAACCCAGCCTTCTTTTTCAAATTCACCAAAAAAATTCAGCGTACCTCGAGGCCAATCGCCGTAAAAATATCTTTCATCGCGCGTAAAACAAAACAAAAATAACTCCGTTAACAAAAGGTATACGTGAAAGACGAGATCGAATTTTAAATAAAATTGAAAGAAAAAACTCGCATCGAGTTAGATCCCTTATGCGACCTGACGAAAGAAACTGAGTAGAAAAGAGAAAGAAAGAATGCTCTACCTTCCCTTCCTCTGGTATTTAAACTGAGAAACTTTAGCCGCCATGACGTTAGTGGAATCCTTTTTCATTTTATTTATTATAATTTTTTTTTTTTATCTCATTCGACCAAGAATCTGTTGAATTGTGCGCTAAAGGTATACCAAAGTATTGGCTTACCAACGTCGTATTATTTAGTTGTCGTAGCTAAGAAAAATAAGTCGTTATTTATTCATCCAAAAATTTAAGAATTTTTCTTTGACGGATTTTTTTTCTTATCTGGGTTACTTACCGATTGTGAATGATGTAATATTTTTGAACTTTTTTTTTTGATGATATATTGTCTATCTTTTTAGTTAAATCTTTAATCTTTCTAGCTACAAACAACATTAATGAAAATATGAGTTTCAATACATGTATTCAAAATTATTTTATCCTCATTTAAACGTTCGTTGATATACGCATTCGTCATTAAAAAAGAATCTTCAAACTTTTTCATCTCTAGCGCGAAAAAAGTCCCTATTAAGAGCTGGCATAAAGAGAATAAAAAAAAAAAAAAAAAAAAAAAAAGGAAAAGCGAAAACAAACGCCTCGGAATTTTATTAATAAAGTTTGCCGGCCCCACCTATTTACTTTTGTATTATGCAAGAAGTCGCTATGCTGCGGAATATCGATTTCTGGACTCTGAGTATCACTCTGTCTCTCTTTCTCTGACACATACACACACATACGTAAACATACAAGCACATGCACACACGCATAAACTGTATGAAAGCCCGTTTCTCTGGGTTCAGTTCGCCGTGTTTCCCTTTGTTTCGAAACTCGCATAAAAAAGCGAGCGAGAAAGAGAAAACGAAAGAGAGAGAGAGAGAGAGAGAGCGAAGTAAAAGGAGGGATAAAAAGTTTACAGGAACACCCTGTATACTACTCGAGAGAGCGAGGTAAGGTGAAATTGTCGTGCATTGATATCGTCGAATAGACGCGTACCTTGGAAATGCGCGCCTGAAAATAATATGCATTTTTTTTATTTTGATTTTCTACTATCATACATTAAATCGGAGACTCTCGGTTTATAATCGGTTATTTTCGCGTTTGAAAATATTCAAGTTGCATTGCGATTGCAAAAACGAAAGAAAAAAATTACTAAAAAAATAAATGTTCGAAAGCGCGCGTGCTTTATGCGGTATTACCAAAAATTTTATTTCCAATGAAATAATAAATTTACAATATGTGAATCGCGTCTCTTCTCGTAGCTATCGATTTTTAAGAGCAGCGACAGCAGCAGCAACTTATTACTGCACTATGTTAAATGCATAGATATAGGTATATGTATGCAAGCTACAGTAGTTGTAGAAAGCGATACATAATTATGATAATGTGAACGTAACGAAAAGATTTTCCTACCCTTTTCATTACGAGGTGTGGGTTAAAAATTTACAAGAATTTATCAAAACGATTTCTCTAATCAAAATCATCGAAGCAAACATACACATACACACACATGCGCACCGTTGCAACGACTCTCACCAAAATGGAAGACGCGCACGACGCGTCGACAGATAATGTTCCAACGCGTTGGCATAGCGATACGCACGGAGACGAGAAAAAAAGGCAAGAAAGAAAAAAAAAAAAAAAAAAAAAAAAAAAAGAAAAAAAAAGAAAGCATTCGCGTTTATCGGCGCGTGACGCATGGTCGTTACTTCTCTCTATCTCAGTCCACGTCGTCTTCATCTTTCGACTGGAAATCGTCGCGTCATATGAGGAGTCCGTTCGTCGTTTAAAACGAAGAAGATGGTACCGGGATGTACGTACGCGCACCTAACCCGAGCTCATTCGAAGAGTTAGAGAAAGAGAGAAGCAGAGAGAGAGAGAGAAGCGAGACATCAATGGCTGCTCTCTTTCACGCACACGCGTGCGCACGCTCGATCTCCGGAGAGACTCTCGTTCTCTCTCTCTTTCTCTCTCTCTCTTTCCGGTGCGTCGAGAGACTCTCCCCTTCTTTAAATGGGATCACCGAGTCACGAGCTGCGGAGAGCTTTAGACTTTGCTGCTGTTGCTGCTGTTGTTGCCGAGTTGCTAATGCTCTCGGAGATTAGCCGGTTAAGAGAACTCTTTCGCGGTGTACTTTTTCTCTTTCTTTCTCTTTAATGATTTTTAACTTTAAGTACGTTTGCTCATTTATAGTTTATTCTTTCCCTTATCCCATTGTACTAAATACTTTTTTATATTTAATTATTTCTTGGACAAGCAATTGCAATCGCTTATTCAAATAACGATTGTTTACAAATTTCTTACTCGCGTATAATTTTACAGGTAGATAACAAAATATTTGTATGAAGAACTTTCGCGCGTTCCGTTGACGATGATGACCTGAAACACACTTCGATGTTCCATTCAATTATGCCGTTCATTACGGCGCAATCACGTGATTCGTGAAGCGTGAAATAAGGATTGAAATTTATTCTCTCTTTCCTTTTTTTCTTTTTTTTTTTTTTTCTGTAATTAGGACGCTTCCTCGGAAAAGAATGTATAGCTTTCTCGGTACATAAAAATAACAATATTTATTTTTAACCAAACGATTCGAATATTTATTAAATAGTTTTATTTATTTACATTTTATTTTTATTTTGCATAACAAGTTTGCCTTTTTACACGCATTTAATTTATAAATTATTCATGCATACGTATTTCTCGAATAATTTATAACCATATATGAGTAAGCCAATACGGCATGCACATTTGACATTAAATAAACATTTTGCTAGATTTTATATTAATTAGGTGACTTTAAATGCTTGAAATATTTGCGAGCAATCGTCAAAATTTTTACTTCAATGTTATCTACCGGAATTTAAAGTATTAAAAAAGAAAAAAAAATGTTAATATAAATCAACGTGTATGAAACGAGGAAAAAAAATAACGGTGCAGAAACAGGTGACAAATCAACGGAACGCTCCACGATCAAAATCAATATGCGACCGATTCGACTCTGAATTTTTCTCGCGCGAACTAAATATATATGCCACATAAGTATACATATGTATACGAATGTAGCGAAAGAAAAAAAAACAAGAGAAAAGACGTTCCACGAAAGTCGAGTGTCCAGCAAAGGAACGCAAATCCGCGCGCGCACTCGCTTTGGCGTATATATGGTATTAATGGTAGTACGCCATCTATGAATTTCGCAAGAGCTCGTTTGGCGAGTAATTTTCATAGTGCGAGAGAGAGAGAGAGAGAGAGAGAGAGAGAGAGAGAGAGAGAGAGAAAAAAAGAGAGAAAGAGAGAGGTAGGGACGTCCGCACATGCGCGCTTATATATATGCATACGCATACGTAGACGTACACATAGTAAGCGCACGCGCACGTTGTATAAGAAAGTTGAGCGTGACGACGACGACGACGACGAGGAGGTGTATACAAGCAAAGCTATAGATACAAGTGTATAAAGTACAGGAGCAGCAAGGATTTCTTTAGAAAGTTCACCGACACCACAGAGTTGCGCGGCCTCGAGACCGAGAGACAAAGTATCGTTTGCGTTTTATGGTGCGTTCCTGTCGGTGAGGGAAGATATGCAGGAAGATATGCATGTGTGTAAGCGTGTATCGTTAATGTTACTACTCGTTTGATTATTACTCTCTTCACCCCCCCCCCCCCTCTCTCTCTCTGTCTAGCTCGCGAGGTGTACGTAGCCGTTGATGATTTTATTACTCGGTTTATTTTCTTTACATTTATTTATTGTAGTTTATTTATTTATTTAATTTTGTTCTTTTTGTTTTGGCGCGACGTTGTTACATTAACCATTAAAATGGACATGAACATATAGATTCCAGGTGAATCCATGTGACATTATTAATGGGCTTAAATACGTATGAATTTTCGTCAAGAATAGAGAATTAATCGACGACAATCAGAACAAAGACGAATGTCATTAATCACGCAAGATTGATATTTTAACATTTTATAATTACGCTCTCTCAAAAGAACGCACATTCGATTAGCCTTAATTAAAAGTTGCGCAATCGAACAGTATATACATATATTTATATGTAATCGTCAAAAATTTCACATTGTGCAACGTTTTATCGCTCGAGCAGTAACGTTTAGACGCAGTAATAAAAAATAATGGCAAAACGTGTTTACCCTTTTAAAAAATAAAAGAAAAAAAAAACAAAATCTTTCCTCGTAACAACGAATATCGATTATTTAATAAATTATACAATCATGATCGAATAAAAATGCCACGCTAGATTGATTTTTTTTTTTTTTTTTTTTTTTTTTTTGCGAGCAAACTTTGTACAACACGATCGTTCGAAAAACTATTATTAGGGTTTATTACTCACCATAGTTCTAAACAACGTAAATACAATACTCAGGAGCCTTTTCACGGCTCGGTTAAAAACCGCAATGCGAAAAAAAACACAAGCTCTTATTCTCTCTTTCTCTATGGATGAGCGCGAATCGATGCAGTCGCGCGCGGCCATCGTCTCTTACCGCGGGCTCACTCGATAATCGTCGATATGCGCGACGATACTTAGACAGAGAGATCGCGGAGTACACGGTGATGTATATAGGCATGCGTGCAAAAGTTATGCAGAATAGGGAAAGCTAGAGGGGAGGAGAAAGGACGAGGTAACGTTGACAGAAGGCAGCTCGATACGCACGTATAGGTAAAAGGCGAGGGCGAAACGCGCAGACGCGGATGGATTTTCGTTCGCGGAGGACCGAGCAAGGATCCGGAGGAGTGAAAACGGTGAACGACGGAGCAAAGAGAGAGAGAGAGAGAGAGAGAGAGAACGAGAAGGTTTGTGTACGACAGCCGAGAACTTTCCTACCTCCTACGGGAATTGAAAGCCGCCATTTTAGAAAATTTTTTCAAACCTTGCCTCTGTCTTTTAAGCAACTAATGTAGGTTAAAGCTTTTAACGGTCTTAGAGTTGATTTCTTTTTTCTCTCGGTTATAGGGCACACCTTATCATCGGTATTATTAAATCGATAAAATTTTTAATAAATCTTTTTTTCTCGAACTGTTGGAATTTTCAATTTTTATTTACATGCTCGTCAATTTTGTTAATTCGCGTGTGTAAAATTACCAGATCAGAGTATACATTCTTAAATTAATATTTTCTTGTCAATAGCGTATAGAATTTTTCGTTATTCTAATTAACCGATGTAATCCGCGACGCTTCTAAATCGAATTCGCATCGATCGTCGAACAATGCTAAAATAATTCAACCCACTTGTTCGTCAAGTGTAATAATAACCGATGAGCGATAAACCGTGTCTAAAAGCGGACTATGGTATAAATCTTAATTAGCCGAATATTTAATTTATTAAAATTTGTTGGATTATTTCATAGCGCGCTGCATGCCGATACGAAAAGTGCAAATAGCGCACTCGATTAAGAATGAAGTGTTGTATGGCTATCGATGCTTAATCTGTCTAATAAAATAAAACGTTAAATAATACAACAGCGTAGGTAAGAAGTATAAATCACCAAACACGTTCCAACGATAATTATTCATCGAATTGAACCTTTTAAACAAAGAAAGATGCGATAAAGGTTGAAAAAAAAAAAAAAAAAAAAAAAAGTAGAAGAAGAAAAAGAAAAAGCAAGGAAATCCCGAACGAATGATAACCACCAATTCTACCGCGCTCTCGATTCGATAAAACCGCACGTATGTATACATATATATTTACATACATACATGTATACACGTATGGAGAGATACAATAGCTCTCGATAATCGTCATCGGACCCGCCGGGACGCGTTTAATCGCTTCGAAGGTATCGCGAGATGGATAATAACGCGTCGAAATGGCCTCGCCTCGAATCCGTTTCTCGCGCGCGCGCGCGCGCGCCGTTCGCTCATTAAACGTTAATATAGATCCTATCGTTGATAATTTCTCTCTTTCTTTTTCTTGCTCTTTGTTAAATTATTACGCATGCGATAGACTCTGGTAACTTCGGAGATACGATCCGGTGTACTGAGACGTTGAATTAATTTTTTCTTCAAATCGTTGCTGCAATTGTTTTTTATTTATTTATTTATTTATTTATTTATTTATTTCTAGTAGACCGTGAATTATTTAACTTGTTGAATATTTACATTAAATTTGATTTAAATATCGTGCTCGTTGTAAAAACAAAAAAAAAAAAAAAGAAAAGAAAAAAAAAATTAGAAAAATATGTCAAGTTGAAAAGTTTATTTGTAAAAATATCAGGGTATTTATCTTTGTACCGATGACGCAAGAGAATACATCGCGCCGAAGATGGAAAATTTTTTTTTTTTTTTTTTTTTTTGCCTCGCCTCGAAGGCCAATTATAAGTTGTGCTTTGTTTAGCCTCTTCCCAGAATATCACCCGCGCGTGTATGTATGTATACACATGGCTTTATATGTTGCATACGCACGCTCACATATACACACATGTACGGAAATCGATTTTTACTCTTGTTGACTCGCTTTTCAAGCGTTCTTTCTTATCTTTGGATAGACTTCTTTCTTCGCGTTTTTTTTTTTTTTTTTTTTTTTTTTTTTTTTTTTTTCCCTAACTATTCACAATTCCGTTAGCGCCAAATGAATATTGTTTATGCGAGCACACGTTCGCATATACAATATTGCTGGATTATAGCTAATTTTAAAAACTCGTCAATGAGTTAAAGATTACCACAAAAATGATCTAATCGATCGTTTCGAAAAATTTTGACCGCAAAAAAAAAAAAAAGAGCTGGTTATCTAGGCGTACGCGTACGTATCCGAAGAAAGGTGGAGAAATAGCAAAGCACGACGGATAATGCAGAGGTCGAAAGAGGCCGACACTCGTCGAGATCGGCTGCCATCGAAGCTATGTACATCATATTACGTTGCGAAACTGACCAATGGCACATATCTAGCTCTCTCTCTCTCTCTCTCTCTCTCTCTCTCTCTCTCTCTCTCTCTCTCTCTCTCTCTCTCTCTCTCTCTCTCTCTCTCTTTCTTTTCCTTTCGTTTTAAAGGTGGTTTATATAAATGCGCGCATATCTATATATGTATATAAAGAGCAGTCTGCGCACAAGCTAATGGCAAAGGGATATTCGCAACAAAGCAAAAGAGAGAAAGAGATAATGTGTTGCAATTGCTGTAATCCTTGGTGCTTGAAAGGAGGAAGCGCGGGGAATACGAATATCGCTTGATGAATATTTTATTACAAGCTCTCTGCGGAATTGTGCTATCGGTTTTTTTTTCTTTTTTTTTTTTTTTTTTTCTTTATACAGGAATATATCGATGGGTATATAGAAGAGTTTGAAATTTTTTTAGTTTAAATGTGGTTATCTTATATACGATGAACATTTTACTCAAGTATGTAACGACACAAAATAAATGTTTCGACTTTTTTATAGCCGTTTCTTTTCTTTTCTTTTCTTTTCTTTTTTTCTTTTTTTCTTTTTTTTTTTTTTTTTTTTTAATTAAAGTTATTACATTATACAGATCTTCACTATATCTAAAGAATATTTAAATCGTTCCATCGACTACAAATTTCTCCAATTCAATCCTTCGTAAAACTTTTTTTACCAATTCGAACATTTCTTTCCATTCTCTCTCATCATCGGTTATCATCGTCGATCGAAAAAATCTACGACACAGAAGAAGTCTATCCGATAAACGTACATCGAGCCGTTAAAATTTACTTACCCAAAAGCTACGAAAGAAATCAAACATACACACACGCTCACACATATACAAGCGTTTGTGCGTATAGGCTGGAAAGGTGCGCGCGACCGATTCGAATTGTTTCGTTCTTTTGTCATGCGAAAAAAAAAAAACGAGGGACGCCGCGAAAAATGAATAATTCAACGCATAACGAGCCGTGCACGCGATGATTGCACGACGACAATTCGATACTTACCTAAGTGGATGTATCTCTGTCTGTATGTGTGCATGCGCGCGCGTCTGCGTAAGTGCGTATATATGCGATGTATTTAAGCGCTGTGCTTTCGGCGCGCATACGTTGAAAGGCTTAAATTACTCATTGTGCTGTAACTATCTATTAACTTGTATTGCTCAGCTTTTTGTTCTATGCTTATTTACATTTAAAACCCTATTCCGTCATTTTTCTTTTCTTTTATTTATTTATTTATTTATTTATTTATTTATTTTTTTTTTTTTTTTTTTTTATATTAAACGTAACTCGTAAGTTGACTGTATATCTTTGATCTTAAAATTTGGAGTTATTTATTGATAGATGCAGTTTCACTTTTATAGATGAAATGTATTTGAAACTTTTATAAAATTAAAAACGAATAACAATTTTAATATTTTATTCTAATTTTTATAAAATTTTTCTTGCTTGGATAAAATTTTAATTTCTGTGTTACGTATAATATAATTTCTTCCAATAAATATATGTAAATATATTAAAAATTGTTATTTAACATTTCTCTTTATTATCAATGATTAAGAAGTAACTTACGGTATTAAAATTTAATCATTATTCAGTGACCACTTAACAACCTATAAACATGAGAAATAAATCATCATAAGCTATTCAATGATGAAGTTCATTATGAAAAAATATGCTAAGCTTTTCCGAACAAAAGAAACAAAAAAAATTAACACCGACATTAACTTTATCTCCGTTTCATATTTCACAGCCCACTAAACTCCAAATACACATCGCACAATTATCACCCGCGTCGATTCAACAAGTCTATTATACATAAAAAAAAAAAAAAAAAAAAAAAAAAGAAAAGAAAAAAAACAGCTGCACAATTTAGCTCGATCGAACGTCGCGCATACAGCGGCAGCCTGTTCCGCAAATAAATTTAACAGGATTAAAATTGCACAGCTCCCCGTTAAAATAGCCTATCGACTCGTTTATAAATATACATGTATATATTCGCGCTAAGCTAGCGAGAGAGACAGAGATAGGTAATAATAGGTAAAATAAAATAAGTGACGTTCATAACCTATTTAAAATGGCTTTTGAGTGTAGGCGCGCGCATGCACACAAGTATGCGTAAAATAACGCGTATAAATATTCGATGACAATGCGATGTGTGCGTTATATTGTTTTTACGCTTTGCGTCTACGCGATCTTCAAGATAAAGAGAAACCAATCGTTTCGGTTACTTTTTATTCGATAAAAACTACGCGATACATTTTATTCCAACTCCTAGTTGATTTTCGATCGGTCGATAATGACTACGTTACGCTTGGAAAATAAAAAAGAAATGTTAAGAATTAGTTGCAATAGAATTTTCAACTGTGTTTCTTTTTTTTTTTTTTTTTTTTTTTTATTTTATTTACAACATTTTTTATCTCATTTTATTCCAATGTTAATGTTTTGTCTTCTTTTTTTTTATGTTTCAGGTGAGTGTTGCAGGCATTGCCATTGTCTCTCTAAATCATTTACATTGCGTAAGTTTAAGCGGAATTTTCAAATTACTTTTGTAGGCATTAAATATGCGTGTACTCAACTATAGCAGATTGTTATAATTTGTACAATATGCTTTATTAATAGTACATCAGTTTCTCGCTGTAAATGCGTAAATCGTGCACGAAATGATAATACTTTATTTTAAACGATGCCGATGTCAATTTGACACTTGATAACTTGAAAAATTATTCGTTAATTTAATTTTACTACGGCATTTTCTGAGAATTTTTAATCCCGTCATACAGACATTAAATTTTTTGTCATTAGCGAACAATATAGTTAGAATCTCGACGAGTCAACAAAAACTCTTTAACAGGTACAAATTTTTTTTTTTTTTTTTTTTCAAAGCTTTGCGAATGTCAATACCGTATCGATAAAACGTTAAACGTTAATTTTCAAAACAATTTTTCACAAATTTGTTAATAAAAAGTTTACGTGTCACATATAAAGTAAAAAAAAAAAAAAAAAAAAAAAAAAAAAAAAAAAAAAAAAAAAAAAAAAAAAAAAAAAACTTATCGCAACGATAGAAACAAGCGAAATTAATAAATTCCGATGATAATTCGTGACGAGCACAAGTCGATAAAATATTCCGCGAGCGAATAGGAGGAGGACGAGGAGGAGGTAATATTTTTGAAAGCTACCGAGCGCTCGAGAGTGCAGCGGAGAAACTACGCTCTCGCTCGCTTGGTAAACGAGAGACTCGGCGCAACTCATCGGCCTGTTTCTCTTCGTAAAGAACCGGCCGGTAGAATAGGTAGTAAGTACTAAAGTAGAGCGATACAGCGACAGCGCTTCTCTCTCGCGTAGTTCTCCCCTCTCGGTTGTGTAGTTTCGTTTATCCGCTCGTCTTCCGCCTCAAAATGGAGGCGGAATATTCGCCTCGAGTTAATTGACGCCGATGTACGCGCGTTATTTTAGGTAGCTCTTCTAGGAGATTCTCTTCTTCCTGGTCCGCGTTTCTATTTACCTTCAGGTCGTTCGTCTGCGTTATATCGCGCGTGTAAAGAAGAGACAGAGAGAGAGAGAGAGAGAGAGAGAGAGAGAGAGAGAGAGAGAGAGAGAGAGAGAGAGAGAGAGAGAGAGAGAGAGAGAGAGAGAGAGAGAGAGAGAGAGAGAAGAAAGAGTGAGTGTGGGTAAGGTTTATTGCCCGCTGTATTTCAATCGCGTGCGCATTGAATTTCATTTCTCATTAACCGGCCCGTTCGTCAAGCTTCGTACGTCGACGTTTTAATTCTTACTTTATGCCGCTGCCTATTTGTCATGCGTATACCCTTCAGCATTTGTACACACATGCAATATGAACAAGCAACTCTTCAAGTTTGTATAATTGTGTGTGTGTGTTCGTGTTCTTTTCTAGATTCCATCGATCTTATCGGTGCGTGTAATGTACTTAGCCTCTCTCCATCTTTCAATTCAGTGGGCTGTGCTGCTATCCATTTCTCTGTACACATTGTATTACGAACTTGAGACTTTTCTTGCCGTCGTTTTTTTTTTCGCGTGCGTTAACGTGCTAACGAGTTCCCGTAGCACAGTTTTTCTTTATTTTTTTTTTTTTTATTTCATTTTTATTTCTTTCGCGCAGTAAGCCGTGCTACTGAAGTCCACGCAGAGTTCTTCTATGAATATTTATGGGTATACGCTACCGACAGTTATAATTGCAAGTTAGTCATCGGGAGAAATGTACGAGTGAAGAGAACGGAAAAAAAAGAGAAGAGACAGAGAGAGAGAGAGAGAGAGAGAGAGAGAATTCAGGATGTTAAATCGCTCTCGTGGATTATATAAAATCACTTTCTACAGATTGAGCTAATTATATATCGAGAATAATTGTGATTCTTTGGCGGTCGTTGGATTTATCAAAACGGTAGATAAATTTATCTAGCCGAAAATAGGATATGTACATCTATTTAATTTTACGGTGCGCGCGCAAGTATTAGAAAGCGTTAAAAATATCATAAGTTTACAGCTCGTTGACACAAAATCTAATGACGCATTTTTTTTTTTTTTTTTTTTTTAACAAATCTTTCCAAAATTTTTAGCCAAAAAAAAAAAAACAATTATCGTCAAATTATTAAGCGATAGAACATTAAAAAGATACAAAGAGAGTAGTAAGGAAATCCGTTACATTATCTCTCTTAGCGTCCGGTATATACCATCGACGATTCGTCGTGTATCTCGTCGTCATTCTTCTTCGTTCTCTACATACATAAAACCTCGCGAACGGCGTCCGCTTACGTATTGCATATGCATATATATACACGCGTTATACACACATCCCCGCTATGTACAGTCGCGCGCACAGAGAAGTATATAGAGCACAGAAAACTGAAGCGCGGCGGCCTGCACGAGAGGGAGTTAAACGAGCGAGAGATCAGAGGAAAATGTGTGTATGTACACAAGAGCCGCGTGGCAGTGGCCTCGCGAGCTTATATATACGTATATAACATAAGTATATATAACACGATACACGCGCCTCGGCTTTACTCGGCTCGACTCGGAAGACGAGTGGGGAAGGAATGGGAAATGGTGGGGGTGCGCACCGCGTGGATCTGTCTTGCTCTCGGGAGAAAACAGCTGATCGGCCGGTGTGCACGAAGAGAGGATATCGTGCGCGCATGCCAAAGTGAACGCGCCCGCATCGGCGCACGACTATACTCTCTGGGCTAATGAGTGTGCGACCTATTGGCGGCCGCTGCCACTGCCGCCGTTTTCGAGCCTTGCGCGCCTCTTCTTCCGTCTCTCTTTCTCTCTCTTGAGTGGCATCCGCGAAAGAGAGAGGGAACATGGACTGGTTTATGCCGCGTTTCCACTTGAACGCGATATTCGAGGTGAACGGTACAGTTTGAACTTTGGCACTGACGGGTGTTAAGGTTAGGAAATAAAATTTTTCGATGCATTTTTGTTAATAGCGTGATAATGTGCGTTTTTAAATCGATTATTTTTTTAATACAAACTGTATTTTAGTTTTTTTTTTAATCTTATTTTATAACATTATTAAAGTTGGCGCCACTAATTTTACTTTACTACCGTTGCCAACATAACCTATAAATATGCCAATAAATTTTTTATTTACGTTTTATACGTTTGATAATTTGTTATACAAAATTTTAAATAAGTATTATATTCTACAATATCGTTTAAAAAGCCTAATGGCAATCGCTCTTGTAGTTCGGAAACTAGGTACATCGGACTAGATTAGGTAAACCGACCTCGTAAATAAGAAATGGAAAAAAGACCATAAGAAAAAGAAAAGTCGCTTTTAGCAATTGGCAACGTTGCAAAGATAGGAGCTATTTTAAATTGTCTCTTTTATGAATCATGTGAAGTTATCCAATTAAAATAGACATAGTAAATAATTGAATTACGTAGATATCTTAATTAATAATTATTAATTCAGTTAAATTGCAAGCACGAGGAGAATATTACTTTATCATATCATTTTTTAGGTTCCATCATTCATTCAGAAATCGCGCTTGACAATCTAGCTCAATAAAAAAAAAAAAAAGAAATCATTCAATTGAAACATAACGAAATGATAAAAATTTATTTTGACATCTCGTAGTTAAGTAAATTCTCAGCTGCTTATAAATATCGCATAGGCATCGTCACGTTAATTCTTCACTTCACAATACACAGGTGTAAAAATAAAATCTCTGATTTATTACGTTATAATAGTACGTTCCATTTTATGTGTGTGAGTGTGTTGTAAGTACACACAGTGGAATTTAACCATAACTCGACGCGGCACTTTGCCCGTCACGCAGCTGTATGTATGCACAAAAGAACTCAAGAAAAGGAGAGAGAGAGCGCGAACGCCGCTGCTGCGCCGATAACCTCGTCGTTCTTTTTCTCTCTCTTTCTCCCTCGCAGAACGAGTTTGCGGCAACAAGAGGGATACCCGTGTTGCCGTATCACGTCACGACTACTCCTCTCCTACCCCCCTCCACCCCCTACCTTCCTCGCCAGCACACGAGCCGCGCGCGCGTTCACTCAAACTTTGTCCACGGATGGACTGTACAGGCGTGCGCGCGCGCCCGAAACTGTATATATATACGTCTCTCTCTTTCTCTTATATTCCCGACGCGGTTTTACAGCGTGCGCGCGCCCGAACGTTGCCCCACCGATCGAATGGCGTTGCAAGGTCTAGGAGCGCTTACTCTCTCTCTCTCCCACCCGCCGTCTCGTTCCCACTTGCCAGTCTTGCCAGTCTTGCCTGCAACGGACTTGTACTACTGCGGAGCGCCGGTTAAGCCGCTTTCTCGCGCCGCGTTCTTCTCCATTCTGTACTTCTTCTTCTTCTTTATTCTTTAACTTATTTTGTTCTGTTTTCTCTCGTTCACGTGTATATATATATATATATATATATATATGTGCGTACTCTCGACAGTTATCGCTACTCGTTCACTTTTGTTTATCGATTTCGCGATAATTTTCATTCGATAAAAACGTTTCGCTTCTTTTTTTTTCATTCTCTCGTCGCTTCGTCGATCGAAGTAATCGACCTTTTTTTTATTATTTTTTTTTTTTTGTTTTTTTTTTTTTACCGTTTTTATCGGCTCCGTTTAATGATTCGCACGGAGGAACTTTATTACGACGTTACACGCGCTCTCAACTCGGAAATATGTATATACATAAGTCATACGCGCTCGGGCAAGCGGCGGTTAATTTATGACGGCCGTTCGAGACGACAAAAATAGAATAGTCGCGGAATTTTATTATTACAGGTTCACTCTATCGTTTGAATGTCGGTTTTTACGCTCTTTATATTTTTATTTCTTACATTCACACACGAGACGATCAATTTTTGTTTTTCTCTTGATTCGCGTTCATTTTGTAAACGAGATATTTTCTTAGCGGTTTCGTAAGCGTTGCACGTTTATTTGAAGATTTATTGGCTTAGATTTTCCAGTGTAAATAAATTGAAATGGAATTTTTTTTTTTTTTTTTTTTTTTTTTTTTTTTTTTTTTTTTTTTTTTTTTTTTTACTGTATATGATAATTTCCGTATCGTTATTATTCACAATCGTAAAGATGTTGTTTTTAAAAAAGCGTTATTCTTCCGCGTAACTAACGCAAGAATTTCACTCTCGATCGCGAATGAGTAATCATTCTTGTCGTTACATCCGCGTGTATGTGTCGAGTGTTTGTTTTGCATGTCTCGCGTGCGTAAACATTCATTTTGTTTCTGTGTACGTAGGCAAGCCGTGTAATCTTTGTCAGATTATGATGTAAATGCCGACTTTGACTGTCGTATTTTTATATACGTTTATATATATGTATATATATATTCTACGCATATATTTACCTAATTGAATAATATTCTATCGACACGAGTATTTGTTCACGAGGAAAATGAAACCCGTGCTTTGAAATTTTATGCAATACGTAACGAGTATAAATTTTTTTATTATCGAGGTAAATTTTTCATTTGTCAATGCATAGTTTCTATTATAATAAAAAGAGTTTTAGTTTAGTTTGCGGTAAATTTTCATTTTAACGTCGAATTTAACGTCGACGAGAGAATAAAATGTAAGTCAATACTTTTTAAATATTTTCACACTCATAATATCTAATATCGTGCTGAAAATTCTAACAATTTTCACAATTACTATATTAAAGTGCTGTTGATCTAATATTAAATCAATATTGAGATTAATCCTAGATAATATTAACAAACGTGATTATAAAATAAATATTACTTTAAAATTGTTTTCATTAAATAAATAAAACTAATGTAACGATTATAAATTTAAATTAATTTTAAAAAATGTAACGACTGTTATTTTCTGAAATTCAAAAGAAAAATAACAGCATAGTTAGCAATGAGCACGAAATAAATAACTCGATTACGATTTTCATAATCCGTGCCCGAGCAAAAATCTAACGAGGTTTATATATCATTGTATTAAAAAAAAAAGAAATCGAAGGCAATGTAACTACACAAAAAGAGAGAGAAAGAGAAAGAGAGAGAGAGAGAGAGAGAGAGAGAGAGAGAGAGAGAGAGAGAGAGAGAGAGAGTGAGGGAGGGAGAGAGGAGCTCGAGGGGAAAGAGCGACAGGCGCTCGATAAAGCGAGAATCGCGGCAGCAACGAGAGAAGAGTAGAACAGCTTTGCCTTCGTCTTTATACCGAACAACGCCCACATACGTACATGTATGTGTATATATATATATTTATAAACACGTATACACAAGTACGTACACACCTACATACCGAGAAGCAAATGCGAGGGATTAAATTTTAAGATGGCGTTTTCGCGTTGTGTCGCACGGGCGACGTGTGTTGTATGTTTACGCGATCTTTGTGTTAACGCATATATACAGATATATATATATATTTAAAACGATATCAGATCGAAGATTTCACGAGTTGATTTCGTAATCGAATAATGTGCGCTTGCGTCTTATCGCGGATCACCACGCGATATGTACATATTATTATTATTATTATTATTATTATTATTATTATTATTATTATTATTATTTTGTACTTATGAAGACAATTTATGTTTCTAAGAACGAATCCTTTGGTATAATCGCCGATACGAAGTTTTCGAGTTACGTTTCGTGCCGCACGAGAAAAGAAAAAATAAAATACCAATGCGATTTCGATTGCGTAATGAGCGAGTTGCGAGATGGGGGGAGGCGGGGAGGGAGCGAGGAACGATGTCTGAGACGAGTAAACAAATTTTGCGCTCCTTCTATTGCGCCATATACTCGGGCGGTGAATTGTATCGAATTAGTCGTATGGAAATATTGGCTCGAATTATACATACCCAATGTTAAATTCAATACGTTTCCAATGAATACAAAGTTATGTTCAAAAGGATGAAAAGACTCTCGGTATGTAATCGCCGTTGAATTTATCAATTCGCATTGGTTGGAGCTAAATTTCACGTATATTTATACGATATTTTTATTATTTTCTTCGCGCTCAGATGTTGGCCTAGAATTTAATCAATATTTCGTGCTATATACGTTACCTAAACCTAGTGTTCGAGTTGAAATTGAATTCCGAATAAATAATTTACGCTGCCATATTGCATTTCCTTTTTCGTTGCTTCGACAATTATATCGTTTATTTTACCGTTGAAAATTAAATATATTAAGTTAATAATTTTAATTAGTTTTCAATTCAAATTAAATTTAAAAAAATTCTTCCGCATTAGACATACTTTTATCATCGTCGATCAATCAAAATACAAAATTTTTCCTTTGTCAACAACAAAGTTCATGGACGACGCGGAATGGCAAAACCGAGATAAGTAGAAAAAGACAGGTTCAAACAGACCATCTTATAAAAAGTAGGTTAACACATTCAATAAGCTTATATTTTAGTTTTTTATTTTTTTCGTCAAAATTTATGAAATTCAACAATAATTAAATTAAACGACGAAGAAATTTTTTAACTTTTCCTAAACTTTCGTAGTGTATCCGTAGTTTCAAAAACTCATCATCATTTAAAATATTTTATATTTTTAAAAGAGGAAAATGGTGCCGAATAACGAATAATAAAGATAAAAAGACAATGTATGCATATAGCGAAGAGACGAGCACTCGAGCGAGCGAGCGAGCGAGGCAAAAACGAAAGAGAGAAAAAGAAAAAAAAAACAAAGAATCAGGTCGCCGTGTCTCCGAGGCACGTCAATTCCACCATATTACAAGAGAAGTTGGCCGCTTGAAAAAGATGGCGATCGGCCAATCGATGTGATTTACTCGGCGAGCCAGCCGCGAGTCGCGCTTTCTTTTTGACATGCCGACGAGAGCGACGATGTGTGCGCGCGCGCCCATTATTGAACGTTCGTTATTATCGCTAATTTTTTTCTTTCTGATACTTATTTTTTTTTTTTTTTTTTTTTTTTTTTTTTCTTTTTTTTCTTTTAACCGAACGATTACGAATATTGAAATTTACCATTATTAATAATTTGTGGAATTTATTTTTCTTTTTATTTCTTTTTAACGATTTTTAAGAGATGAATTTTTTGTAAATATTTAAATTGATGAATTAAAAAAAAAAAAAAACAATTAAAATGTTTTAATGCAAAATTGTAATATCTTTCGTGAAAATTATTGTTTAAAATTAAGCAATCTTGTCATTTTTCAAACTTATTTCTAATCGAGCAATTAGCAACTTGAAAATCAAATCAACATTGTTATTAAGATTTTACTTTTTCATTAAAAAAAAGCAAAACATACACCTAGAATGTATAAAAAAAGGTTCGAAAAGCAAAACGGAATTCTCGAAGCAGAATGCCGCAAAGATAACTGAAGATGCGATCGTCCGCATATGTACACGAAAAAGCAGCAACATCAGCAGCAAGAGGAACCCGACTCGAATAGACGGGAGCGACGCGCGACGGGCCGCGAAACTCGATTGTGTGTGTGTGTGTGTGTGTATCTACATACATATGTATGTATGTACAACACGCAGAAACTCATCTACACAGGCGCAAACGCGGTGCGCGCGCGAGCACGTCAAGCTCGAGTCACCTCCAAACGGATAAGCTGGAAACTAAATTCCCCGGAGAGCACATAGCTGCTCTGAAAAGGAGAGAGAGGGAGAGAGAGAGAGAGAGAGAGAGAGAGAGAGAGAGAGAGAGAGAGAGAGAGAGAGAGAGAGAGAGAGAGAACAAGCAAGCGAAGTGCACTGGCTGTGTGCGCGCACATATAATAGATACATGTTACATGACGTCCGCCTTCCGAGTCTCTATCTCCGTCTCCATCTATCTATATCTCGCTTTCTCTCTCTCTCTCTCTCTTTCTCTCTCTCCTTCTCCTCGTCGACCGTCGGCACGTCCTCCTCTCCTCCTCACCGCGCCGCGCGTCGTCAGTGTCGAGAAAACGCTTAAACAATTCGCCTCGTCACGGGTAAGTAGCTCTCTCTCTCGCAGCTCTCTTGCTCTCGTAATACAACGCCATTTCCTCTCCGTCCTCCATTTCTTCGTAGGTTCTCGCACACTCGTACTTTTATATCGCGGGCACTCGAACTTTGTAAACCGTTGATTTGTACGTATTATCCGTACCATGTATTACAACGACGACGAATGAGTCGTTTCTCGCGAACACTTTTTTTTTTATTTTTATTTTTATTTTTATAATACACACATACACGGGCACAGCGTTTCTTTAGATTTCCCTTTCTCTCCGTCTGTTCTGCTTACGGTGCGTGTCCGTGATACGATGTCTCACGGGCGATGTTGTCCCGGTATTGTGCTAGTATTGACGCGACGTTGTTTCATGATTAATATACACCGTGTTCTTGTGGCTTCGATTAGGCGAAAGACAAAAAATTTAAAAGATAAACACGAATGTATATATACAACATCGCGAACATTTTGCCGAGTAGTAAATAAATAAAAAACAAATTTTTTTTACGGCATTAAACCAACATGTCTATTCTTCCTTTTGACTCTTCGTGATTTTCTCTTCGTATACTTCGTGCTCCGATGTCTCTTATACTTTGCTTTTTCGTTCTCATAGTGTATATACACTCACCACAGAGGACACACATACGCACATATACCGCATATTTGCCAAGCGCCAGTTACGGCAGCCATTAAATGAGCGAGCACAGATTCTTTTGATATATACTTTGTCGAAGGTCCGTCGGACATTTTCATATTTACGCGTTTGCCAATCTTAGCCGAACGTTAATTTTTAATCATTAATGCATTTGTATAAAACTTTATTTCGTACGAACATCATAATAATAATTTATTAACGCTTTAAGTAGATGTTATTCCAGCGTTAGATGAATTCACAATTTTCCTAATTGCATACACTTGTGTAAAGATAAAATTTAAAAAATGAATTGACCTTCTTTTTTGAATTATTTACACTGAACGCCAATACGTAATTGCCAACATAAATATAATGATTATTTTTCATAAACTTCTTTTAATTTTGTAACGGACAGGTAGTTTTCACTTTTCTTTAATTTCTCGATTAATATATCTTGTGTTGATCCAATTTTACCTTCCATTTTCTCCAAAATTTAATGACCAATTTAAAAATAATTTTTACATATAGGCTTCTTATGATTATCAAAAACACAATTTTAATGCCATTCTTTAATTACGTTGTACTTTTCCATTAACAGTCTTCTTTTAAATTTTAAATCTAACATCGTCAGTTCATATTTTTCGGGCATATGTACATAATTCATCCATCGGTATAATTATTGCACAGTCCTCAAAGTAAAGATGAAGTCAGTGGCTTTTAACGAAGAGAAGAAACGAGGACGTTGTAGCTTGAGAATCGATCGATATCGGGAGCTCTATCTAACTCCATCTTTCTTTCTCTCCTTCTCTCTCTCTCTCTCTCTCTTTCTCTCTCTCTATCTCCGGATATTTCGCGAGTGCGAGGGTGTATACGTGTGTACGTGTTTGTAAGAGGCGACGTCGCGTCTCTATGTATATATATATATCTCTTTCTCTCTCTCTCTCTCTCTCTTTCTCACTCTTGTCCGGGTCGATACGGCATACGGCGTGCTAATATATAGTGAACATCTTCACTCTTGCTCGGTTGCTCTTTTCTGGTGAATCGGTTGAAGTCTAAAAGATAAAGGCAAAGAGAAAAAGATAGATTAAGCCCGAGAGGATCGCAATTCAAAAAATTCTAAATATATATATGTATACGTGTACGCATTTGCTTCACGTGAACATAAATATGTATAAAAAATATATTTGTAAACTTTTTTATAAAATAAAAAAGAAAAATAAGCGTTAAACTTATAAGAGATGTGCACCGTTCGAATGCAAAAGCTCGACTGAAGACCGTTTGCTCAATTCCACGGGGGCGCGCGCCAGACTTGAACCTGTGCGCGAATCTTTCTTCTCTCTCTCTCTCTCTCTCTCTTTCTTTCTCTCTCTCCCCTCTACCATCGTCGCGCCGGTCTGTTCTAGCCCCCACCGCGACTGTTACCACTTGCGCCAACGTGCGCACGCGAACCTAACTATACGCGCCTACGGCTGCGGTAGAAGTGGTAGGAGCGCGGTAGTGCTGCTGCAGCTACGTGTGCGGTGGTATTAGGCGGCAGGCGCGCGGTAGTAGTATTTCGTAGCGTAGTAGTAGTAGTAGGTAGTTTCGCTCCGGTGGGGGTCAGAGAGCGCGAGGCATCGCTCGAACGCGCGTCACACGAACGGAACCTCGCGCTCGTTGCACTTGTGCCCGAAAGCGCACAAACACGCGCATGGCAACGTGTGCGTGTGTGCGTGCACGCTTGTACGTTAACACGGATACAGCTGCGAGCTTATATATATGTATATATATGCTCGTTTTCTCTCGGAGGCCTGCATTTAACCGGTGCGCCGCCACCACCATCAACTTTGCTACCACCGCCGGTATACCAGCCACGTAACCCCACCGACAGCCTTTACTCTCTCTTCCTGTGCCGTTGCTGTTTCTGCTGCCGCTACTGCCACCCCCGCTAAGATAGAGATAGTGAGATAAAGAGTTAGAAAGAGAGAGAGAGAGAGAGCAGTCAACAACTAACGCGCAACTCGCGGCTTCGTAGCAGCGGTGCCGTGTACATGCAATACTCTTACGGCTGCGAACGTTAACGTTTTCTCCTCTACTTTTAGATCTGCTATTATTTTATTTATCGATAATTCGAGTTCTGAAAACGCGGCGCGTGTGAAAGTGTCGCTACCGCCGCCGCCGCCGCCACCGCCGCCACCGGCGGCCTACGTGGCTGCAGCGCTTGCTCGGCGAACCTCCTACCGACACGACATCTCGAAAACAAATTCGCTGCAGAAGCTTAACTTCTCCTACTCCTCCTTCTCTTCTTCTTGCCGATATTGCTGCTACTGCTGCTGTTACCACCACCACCACCACTGGCCGTCTACTTGGGTATGCCTCCTATTGTTTTCATTTTTTTTTTTTTTTTTTTTTTTTCTTCCAATAGGTTTAAAATTTTACCGACTGACTCGGGGTGAAAATATTTGGTTGGCCAATATAATGGGCTATGGGTTGAGCGGTTGATTGATTGATTGACATGGAAACTTGTGGATTTATGATATACTCTTGGTTTATCGGTTTAGATGTTTATAATGCATCGAATGAAAGTTTCGATTGATTTGAAATAAAATATCGTTTTTACGTGATATAAAAGGTATTTATTGTATATTTTATCAAGCAAACAAAGCTTGTACATTTAAATAAAAGAGTTGACTTTATTTATTTGTTGAAATTAATGAATCATATTCAAAGTGTACATGAGTGAATAATTTACTTTAAAAAGTGAAAGTGTTGTTTTATCAACTTAAAGTTTTAAATTTCATTTAAAATAAAATTTGTAAAAAATGTTTTTTTTTATTTATTTATTTATTTTTTTAATAAAATAAGCATTCACTTTGATTTACTTTTTCATGAACAAATTTTAATTTCAATAAACTGCTCAAATATTTTCGGTAACAATTTAATAAAATACTTTAACATTTAATTATGATATAATAATTATGATGCGAACCAAAGTTTTATCGTCGGTATAAATTTTAAATTAAATTTTTATGCTAACTGCAGTTATTTCATTTATCCCGCAATATATTTTTCCTTTCTTCAGAGATGAAAAAAAAAAAAATTAATTAAAATTTTAAAACAAATTTTAGAATACCACCAAACGTTCAATTAAAAAAAAAAAAAAAAAAAAAAAAAAACCATACATAAAAACGATTCTTGTCTATTCTCGAAATTTCTGATAGAAAAGCTCGGTCGATCCATGCCATCGCTCTTTCTCACGTACACTAGAACCACGTCCCATCCAATTCTATACATCGCGACGAGCTTTTTTTTTTTTCTCTCATCGTCCTTGTATGCCTGTGTGTATACATATGCGCGTGAGTGAACGAAAGCAATGTAGACCGTTAGACGATTGATTTTCGACCCGAACTTTTTAATGATGAGATTTCTGACTCCACCAACGCGTGCATTCTATGTATATGTATATAAATATATATATCTTTCTCTTTCGCGCACACTCTTTTTTTTTTCATTGCAGCTAGGAAGAGAGAACGAACTGCGCTTCTGAATAGATTCTCACTCGGAATTTTAATAAACGCATCCGCGCACTAGATGGTTTTCAAGCTCCCTTTTTCTTCTCTCTCTCTCTCTCTCTCTCTCTCTCTCTCTCTCTCTCTTTCTCTCTTGCCCTCTCTTTTTCTCTCGCTCGCTCCGGTGATTTATTTATTTTTCTGCTTTACCGTACGACGGGAATGTTGAACGAGTGTGGGTGTGTGCACTTTGTGGGTTGGTAAAGGTGCATCGAGTTTTACCTTCATTTCTCTCTGGAATGCCGAAGAAGTGCTTTTTATTTTTGATATTAAAAGCTTGCAACATTCTCTAGGAAGTTCACCGTGCGAGTTGACTTTTTCTTTTCTTTTCTTTTTTTTTTTTTTTAATTTTTTTTCTTATCTTTAACTTTTGACGATTTAATTTTTATATGAACATTTTGTTTTAACCTTAATTAATTAGAATTTATTTAAATATTTTTTAAACGTACTTTAATAAATTAACGACAAGATGTTAATAAACAACATTATACGTATGTGATATGTGTATTTAAAATTTTTTATCCATTTTCTCAGATAAAATTTTATCAACTGTATCATTGCATAAATGGCCAGAAAAAAGACGTCATCATTACCGTGACGTTTTATAAATTATGATGTTACTCGCTAGGGTGCCTGTTACAAAACAATTCTAATTGTTATTAACGCATCCCGTTTAATTAACATTTACCTAATTGGTTAATGAACAATTATATCATCGATTTTTAATTCCTTATTTATTTATAAATAAAGTTGTTTAATAAACGCAAGCGAACTGAATCGATAGAATTTAAAATTCAATAATAAGTTCCAAAATCAACGAATTTACAACGATGTATAAGATTTACATCTATGTTCGTTTCATTATCGATCCGATACATCTCTCAAGCTGAAAGTAAAAAAAAAAAAAAAAAAAGACTTTATCCGCCTCTTTAACTTATCGATTCTTATCCTACTTTCCATCCATCATCTCATTCTTCGCTTTTATACCAACGATTTCATATCCGATTCTATCCTTCTACCCAACAGCAATGATTCAATTATTTGCTTCTTCTCGCCACCGAAACTGACGCGAAACCACACGATATTTTTCTTATCCTTTTTCTCTCTCTCTCTCTCTCTCTTTCTCTGCGCGCGTCGTTAACGCCGTTCCAGCTGAGAGAAGATCTTTTCTATTCGTGAAACGATGCTCGGTCACGATTTTGCTTCTTTCATCTTTTTTTTTTTTTTTTCTTCTCCTTTCATCGATGTCGTAGCGTCTCATCGACTTGGTGTCGCTTCCTTCCAAGCCTCCGAGAGCTGACCCCGAATACTAACGGTAAACTCACTTGGGCTCCTCTTTCTCTTTTTCTTAAGGCCTAAGAACGAGTCTTACGTATTGTACGTCACGATATGCAATATATCGGCCAGAAGAAATAGAGAGATAGAAAGAAATCGATGCGCGTGCTCAGTGTCTCTTTTATATTATTGGCCATGACTGATGTGTTATAAGACCGAGTAGTACTATGCGCTGGACAATTTTTAACAGACGAATGAAAATAAGGCTTCGCCGAGTGGACACATCGATAAGCGAGTTTTGACTCGATTCTTCTTATGGCTAATGTAATCGCGTTTGCTTTTTAGTGCAACCACCAATAGTGATTATTTTCTCTAATATGGTTAGAGTCGAAAGGAAAAGATGAAAAAATTTCGTTTCCCTATCTCGGCGAGATGGAACGCCACTTGTGTAAATGAGTCTGTAAAATTAATAATCGAAGCTCAAGAATTATTTAAGCATTGGGAGTAATTGATAGCGCAAGCTTAGTTTTTCCTGTAATTGTTTAATCAAACGTATTTATTATACATACGCATATATGAATATTTTCATTAATCTTCGATAACAATAATATCAACAACAACATTCGATCAAAAATAGAAGAAAATTATGTTTATTGCGATTGATTGATTGTAATTTAAGAAGCGAATTCTAAAAACAAAGTTTCAAATGCTTATTAAATTGTAGCAGATACATGACTGTATAAAAAAGAAGTATTTATAACATGCAAAATAATACAATGCTACTAGCCTTATAATGAATTGTCATTATGCATAAACCATAACGAAATTCTCTTGTGATTGAAAATAGAAACAAATTCTTGTTACCCAACTACAATAAATATAATTGGCTTCCAGTATTCTATAACATCTGTAAAAATAACTCGACATATCGATTCTAATCTAAATATGGATACTATTAATAAATATTATTGATGAATTCAAACGTTTTACATAAATGAATAATATCAATTTTATTAAAAAAATTATTCTTTTTTCCTTCTCGTTGCATAGATGAGGGAATATTAATTACTCGATATTAAAATGACTGAGTTAATAATTGCCAATGTAAGTTTAGTACCTACATTTTTCAAATGAATTCTCATTAAAATAATTTGCGAATTCATCTTTTCTTTTTTTCTCGTTAAGAGAATAAAAAAATGATAAAAAAATTTGCCGAAGCGTATACAAGTCAAACTTGCGTGTCTCAATTTTACGAATAACTCACAGACTTTAGAATAAAAGGAAAAAGGAAAATGGCAAAAGGATGGAAGGAATCCCAGAATTCACTCTTAATCTTCGTTAATCCTCTTGTGAGCCGCATATACGCGAGAAAAGGCTTTACATCGAGAAAGAGAGAAAGTACTTGCTTTCGACCGATAGAGAGAAAGAGAGAGAGAAAGAGAGATAGAAAGTAAAAAGATTCGAGATGATCCATCTCTCTCTTCTTTCTTTCCCTTTTTCATAGGCGTAGCCAGCTCCCAAAGAGGATCGAATCCTCTTCGTTATATACATGTACACGCGCACACACACACATATATATGTATAATGTACACATACATATAGAGTCGCACGTATACGAATAGTAGCTCAAAGCGAGAGAGTGAACGAGACAGAATAAGAGAGAAACGGGGAGGGGGAGCGAGAGAGAAATTCCTGGCGCCCTTATACCACACTTCGATCCTGCTATCAACCCACCCACTCTCCCTCACCCACCCGTTCTCTCTCTCTCTCTCTCTCTCTCTCTCTATGTGTCTATCTCTTCGTATCGCTCGGTCCACCCTCCCCCTACCTCCCCCTTTTAGGTCACGCGAGTGAGAGGGTAGCAAAAGAGGGAGAGAGAGAGAGCGAGAGAGAGAGAGAGAGTGTGGGTGTGCTGTTGCACCCTTTGCACGATAAAGAGAGAGTGTGGCAGTGCACGGCAGCAGCAGCCGCCACACTCACTCTTGGCCACATTGATTTTGCCGGCGAGTGCTCGATACACGTGTGCTCTCACACACACACACACACACACACAAACGCATATGCATACATATATGCATACGTACAAACGCGCTTGCACTCGAGAAATATCTCTCGGTTCTTTCCCTCCTTTCTGTCTTTTTAACCGTCTTTTTTTTTCTTCCTCTTCTTCTACCTTCCTTACGCACCCGCACACTATTTTAGATATCAAATAAAGTCTCTTCGTCCCTTCTATTTTCTTTTTTCTTCACTCCCTTGTTTTTAGTCTTTTCACATGGCTTAAATTTTTCTCGCTTCTAGCTCTGGTTATATGTTTTTGATTATGATCATTGTAATTCTAATCTTCCACACTTACTTTCTTTTTCTTCAAAAATTCAATAAACGATTCGTATCATACATTTTTATGATAATACTCTTGATAGCTGTTTAATTACTTTAATTTTATCATCACTTGTTCATTATCAATCGTGCAGATGATTTTCTTTTTCGTTTTCATCGTGTAAATTTGAGCAAAATCCTACCTGAACTTTAAAAAAAAATGCTAAGTTGACCAAAAAAAGTAAATGAAAATACGAAATGGTACAACGCACCCGTATTTATACAGATCCCTATCCTCTCATCCTTACATAAATTCAACCCTCCGTAGCCCTCATCGTATAGAACACGCACGCAACACATCGGGTGCTGCTATATACCACCTTTAGCCGCATCTCGCAGAAGCCTCTCTCTCTCTCTCTCTCTCTCGCTTTCTCTCAACACTCGCTCATTTGCCCGACACATAGCCTCCCGTTCTCTCACTCTCTTTTCCTCTCTCTCTCACTCTTCGTATCTCTACGAAGGTGTATGCGTGCACGCGCATACGCATATATATACTTACATATATATATATATATATATATATATATATATATATATATATATATATATATACTTGTACATATTTATATACATATATACATATATACATAAGGTGTACGTGTGCGAGGCTCGGAACCGCCTAGCCAGCGCGCTAATCGTGCGCCCAGAGACGCGCCGCGAGGGCCGCCACCGCCACCGTTGCCGCCGTTGCCGCCGTTGCCGCTGCTGCTGCGCGGCTGCTGCTCCCTTTCTCTCTCTCTTTCTCTCTCTCTCCCTCATTCTCTTTCTCTTCTCTCGTACTCTCTCTCTCTCTCTCTCTCTCTCTCGCGAGAGAGGAGGCGAGAGACGAGCGACGGGGACTGGGTAGTTTCAGTTCCCTTTGGAATTTCGATCGGGCGCGACCGCCTGCTACTACTACTACTACAACCACCGCGACTACTACTAGCGGCAACGGCAGCAGCGGCAGCGGCGGCGGCGGCACGCCAGTAACGCTACAACCACCGCGCGTCGCTTCCTTCCACTTGGTGCGTTCCATGTGTGCTGCCCGTCTGCTGCCCTCCCCCGTGTGTAAGAGAGCCACGAACATGGCCTTCTCCGTATACATATAACCGTCTGAGAGTCGCGCGCGCGTTTTGCCTTTTCTAAGATAGGACAAGCCTTATTTCTCTATACGACCAAACGATCGCTTTATTATCTTAACGTCGATACGTTATATTATTCGAGTTTCTAGTGCGGCATAATAAGCGATCCGGCGTCAATAAACAAGGAAAAAAGCATATTTTATTTTTTTGGATTAAATATTTTTTTTTTCGCAACGCGCGATTAGGGCTAGGCAATCTTCCTTTCTTTTCGGTTTGATTTTTTTTTTTTTTTTTTCTTTCTTTTTTGTTCTCGAGGAGAGAGGAAAGTATCGAGCGACGAACGGCTGGCCCAGTGTTGGCCGAACGTTGGCATCGTCGCCTTGGCCGAGACCGGATCTACCTCCCTCTCCCCTCTCCGACTCTGACCTCTCTTCCCCCTTGGTCCTTCTCTCTCTCTCTCTCCCTCTCTCTTTCTCTCTCTTTCTCTCTTTCGCGCTGTCTCTCTCTCTTACACACTCTCTCGTTGCGGAAAAGCGAGTTTCCGGAGTATTCCGTGAGAGATCGATGCGGCGGACGACGGCTGCCGCGAGCGTACCGCTGCCACGCGATTCTTCGGCCAGCGTCTAACCACCGGTGTGAAGCGGGCGCCACACATTCTCAATCCACATACACTCTTTCTTTATCCCTCTCTCTCTCTCTTGTGATAAAAAAAAAAAACAACAACAAAAAAACAAAAAAAAAAAAAAACAAAAAAAAAACAAATAAAAAAACAAAAAAAAAAACAAAACGGAAGAGAGAAAAAAAAATTCAAACGCTAGAGGGAAAGATTAGACACACACATACACACGGTCGCGAAGACGCAGAGTGACATGGAAGGATGACTCGGCTAGTGTGTAAAAGATCAACGGTGCAGTCGTCGACGTCGACGTTGGCGGCGACGACGACGACGACGACGTCGCCGGCAGCGGCGGTGGCTGCGGCTGCGGCGGCCCTTAACGTTGCCGAGGCAACGACGGCCCAGCAGCAGCAGCAGCAACAGCAGTGGCAGCCATTGACGGAGATTAAGCAGGAGGAGACGGCTGTTGCTAGCGTTGCGGCCGCTGCCGCTGCCGCTACGCGGAATCGCGTCACGTAGCGGCGCCGTGGCCGCCTCCGCTGCTGTCGAGCTTCTTCCCTACCTTCTTCGCCGCCGCCTTCGGCCCTCGACGCTGCAGACGCGCGGCTTGTCAAGGTCTTTCAGCGAGTTGTTCATCGGGTATGTTGCTTCCTCTTCGTTCGTAGCGACACTGGTTTACTTCGACTCGATTATTGTACCGGTGGGATTTTTATTTATTTTTTCGTTTCTTTTTTTTTTTTTTTTCTTTTTTTTTTTCTTTCTTTCTTTGTTTCATAACTGGATTTTTTGTGGGTTAGAGAAAAGATATATATTATAACGTTTATTGGGAAGTTAGTGATGAATTCCATCGCTTAAACGATTGTATCAATGTTATTGCTCTAAATCAATGCTCTACAAACTTTATATCATTTAAGAATATGATATTATTTGACAACAATAAACATTTCTTCAAGTTGCGATGCAAGTATAATATTTTAAAATATTAATAGTTGGATTCTCTAAATTATGTAGGATATAAAAATGGAATATTACACCTATAAACACTAGAGTTTCAATTTATTTTACAGAAGAAAAAATAATCTACGCTGATTCAAATGTTCTTCAAATTATGTAAAACATTTCTTAAAAATTATTGTCACCATAAATTCCATACCCGAGAATGTCGCATAAAATTAAAAACGTGTCGAACGTTACTTGGATTCCAATCGATAATATCCTTACTTATCGAATACTATTAAAAACAAGGAAAATAAAAGTACAGATACTATTGCAAATTTGCGAACACAATTGCTCGAATTAGGACGACATTTTGAATTAAATTTGAATTGAATTTTTACTTAATGGCGTTTGAAAAAGATTGTATATTGTTTAAAATAGTTTTGAATGTTTACAAACATCAATGGATGTTGTATTTTTCATATTTTTTATTAACATAAATATAATCGTTTTAAATATCTCGTTTCACATAATTAAATTTTAATTTCTCAAAAAGTTTAAATTAAAATTTTTCACGAATTAATTTTAATCCACGAACAAAATAATGAATTTTTACTTGAATATTGTATCTTTATTCCAGGGAATATGAAAAATTCTAGAATCTAATTTTTCAACATACAAGACTAAAGATAAAAACCGCTGTTATATTTATATTCTTATTAGTTAGAGAATATATTTAAATATAATTATAAGATAAAAATAATCTTTACGAATTCAGTATAAGGTAGATTATTCCAACTTTATCAAGAATATTTAATTTTTCTTTTATTTTTAATTTTTTGTCTATCTTAAATGAATCCTCGCCAAAATCAAAGTATAAATATTCACATCTAACGCATCATTAATTTAAAAAAAAAAAAAAATTATGTATTTTCCACAAAAATTTTACTCGAATCAATATTTCAAACTTATACTTATTTTCCTTACTTACATAATAAAACAACGGCTTTTAATTTATCCCGTTAAGAAAAAAAAAAGAAAAAAAAAAGAAAAACTAACGAGCTATCAAAAATTTATCAAACCTACACATCGCATAATCTTTGTAAAAAATAAGAATACCCAACGAATTAAAAAATGATTTCGGCTTCTGAAATCGAGCGCCATTGAACACAACAGACCGAGTGCCTGCAGGTGTACACCTCCCTTTTCTCCTTTTCGCATAGCTTCTCCATATGTATACATATATACATGTATACATACATGCAGCAATAGAAGCCAACGGTGTGTGTGTGTGTGTGCTCCGCGCGAGGGCTATGCGCCTCGTATTCGCGGCGGCAGTGGCGCACCGAGCGGAACGGACGGCCCTCTAGCCCAGTTCCGGGCATCCGTCTTCTCTTCCTTCTCTCTCTTTCTCTCTCTCTCTCTCTCTCACATTATTCCGCTTCTCTCTTTCTCCCTTTTGCATTTAGCGACTCGGTGGTAGATAGGTAGGTAGGAACGCGCGAGAGGTAGTGCACGCGCGCAGCATCGATAAAGCAGTTGCCTGACGCACGATTCGTTTTTCCTCTCCTTTCCTTTACATAGGGGGGGGGGAGGGTGCTGAGAGGAGGAGGAGGAAGGGCAACACACCGAAGCCGACGAGCGAGCGACGAACGTTCTGGAGGTTTTGAATACTCGGGGATGCTTTTCTGCTTTAAAGGTGGTAGAGGGGGGGGGGGGGGGGGAGAGAGAAAGAGAGAAAAAGAGACCGAGTTTTCAAAAGGGTCGAGAAAAAGGATTGCGTGTATGAAAGCCCCTCGGTACGGCTATGGTGACTGGAATTTTTTTTCAATACTTTCTCTCTCTCTCTCCCTCTCTCTCTCTCTCTTTCTCGAATACGATGTAAATATTAAAATGAAATTAAATAAAGATACATTTTTAATTTTAATTCGAATCTCGCAAATACACACATATTTTTCATACTTTTCAAAGTTTGATCGTTGTACAATGTATGATAAATATTAAGAAAAAAAAAAACTGTAAAGTAAACAAGATTAAGAGAAATCTTAATTTTTCGCGCAGTATCGCTAAATCGGTAAATAATGAGTAAAATATTTGTTTTACCGCGTGTAAAATAATATTTGCCACTTTGCGAACCCGTCATAATTGACGAATTGTAAGAAAATTTTTTTTTTTTTTTTTTTTTTCGTCGAGAATATATACTTGAACGCGCGACAATTATTACAATTACGAATACAAATTAATTCATAAGTAATATGAGTAAGAGAATTTTTGTGCTGCGATACAAAAATAAAAAAAATTCACTTTAATTAATTATATATAATTCGATCTTATATGAAAAAGTTTAAACACGCAGTTGATATCACGGTTTTTGATTAGCCGCAACGTTATCTCGAACGCACAAAAAGATGCTTCTGTATTTTATGATAAATATGAACTTGATAGAATTTAAACATTTTTTAATTTTAAAATATGATTAAAATTAATAATGAATGAATAAGTGATAATTAATAATTTTTTTTTTTTTTTTTGTTTTACAATTTTTTTATTCGAATTCTTCACAATAAATTTATTCTATTATCTTAGTTTGAAAAAAAACTTATTTACGATTAATGTTTAAAAATAAACTTTCAAAACCATAATTATCAAGTATTCGCCATGGTTATATTAAAATACGTTAACTAAAAGGTCGAAAAACAATCGTTTGTGGTTTTGTTTCGGCAAATAAATATCTCTTTTAACCACCTTTCGTTTAATTTTTATCAACGATTTAATGGCTATTTCTTTTTGTGAAATTTCAATCGTCATAGATTCTATCGCAAGTAACTTTCAGTCGTGTAATAACGTAAGCTTTTATATATTCACTTCAACTCTATTTTTTTACAATTAAATTCAACAAACATTTTTTATAGAATGTAAAAGAGAAAACTTTTATCGAGTGAATTTAGTTTTCGATTTATTAAAAATATCCAGTATTTTTTTATCACAATTAACTTATCATAAATAAGGTAAAAAAGATGAAGCTGTTCTAATAAAAAGCAGTGATATGTTAATACTATATGGCTTTAAGTGTAAAAAAGTTGAAAATAAAAAAAGGTATTTATGAGAATTTCTACCAGAACTACAGCGCATTATTGCTGATAAAAGCGAAAGAATTAGAACAGTATAATCTGCTATTCAAGAAGTAAATAAGGTTATGTTTCGATGTATTAAACGTTAAAATAAAATTTAAAAATTGTTATTTTTAAATCTTGAAAATGCAAGAAATAAAAATGCAAATGTCTTGAAGGAAATAATGATATTATTTTATGTTTTACTTATTACATTTACATTAAAACACATCGATGATTTACAGATTTATGTCTAGAGTAAAGATTACATATGAATAAAATCACGAATATCTATTAAAGTCTAAATAAAATGTAGTCAAATATAGAAATTTTACTTTTAGTCGATTTATATTCATTATTTGACAGAATATTAATTTCAATTTCGATAAATCTACTTGAAATAACTAATAAAAAGTTTACGAATTAAAATTAAACATTTAAGATTGTTAAAAATTCGCGTCTGAACATTTTGTCTGTATCTACTGATAACGTCGTCACACAATAAAAGTTATACTACTGAGAATAGTTGTAAAATGTTAAATTAAATAAACTTATTACGATGTAAAAGTGATATAAAATTTTTATATATGCAAAAAAAAAAAAAATATATAGAAACTTTAAATTTAATAGTTTCAGTATTATAAGTTAGTTTGGGATTAATAAATTAAATTTGTACATTAAAAAATCGTTTTATTCTAAACATACAAATGTTAAATGTTAAACGATTTTTTGCATTTTCTAAAATCAACGTCTCAGAACTTTGATAATTCGAAGATATTTGAACACTTTTAACATTTTTAAATAATTTTCACATTAATAAATAATCCTTAGAGAATATCACAATTTTCAGTAGCTGTACCTTACGTGCACTTCGTAATCTCATAGATTCGCGCGATTGTTTCGCAATTCCCGCAACGTTGCATTACATTTTCATTCGCGTTCGAATCAAACGAAACCTAGTCGTGGTTTAATCGTCGTGAATAATAATAATAATAATAATAATAATAATAATAATAATTTGGTCGATGTCCACATTTTTTTTTTCTTTCGTCTCTTTTTTTCGCTTACTCGAAGAAATATCTTTCACTTCGGTATAGATGAATGCGAGAAAACGTTTGGATATTTCGATTTTCGTATCGATGCAAAAAACTTGATTTGCTTTCTTTATTGATCTCTTTCTCTACGTTTTGCGACAAATTAAATCGTAGTAGATTAAATTTCTCGTGCTTACTCAAATATTTTCACACTATTTGTTCTTTAGATTAACTCTGTGATACATATTGCGATTAATTTTCGTAACGTGTAGGTACGTACTATTTTTGTTTCATCAAATTTTCTCAAGCTAAAGTAAATAAATTTCTCAAACGTCTTTCTCGTTTCCTTCATATCCTCCTGTAAAAGAAAGAAAAAAATAACGGAAACAATCATGAAATTTTCCGGGTTGAATCCGACGTCGTATACGCGCTTTACTCTCGTGCGCGAAACAATTTCGCGACATACGACTTCGCCCGTCTCTCCTACATGATTCTCTCTCTCTCTCTCTCTTTCTCTCTCGCTCTTTCTCATCTCCGGGGGCCAGTTTTCGTCCACGCCGGTAAATACATAAAAGGAAATCGATTCGCCTGACTTGGAGAGTTCGATAGTCGCGAACTAGCCAGTCTGCTAAGCGAATGCGTGTGCGCGTGTAGATGTGTGGGAACGCGACTGAATATACGTGAGGAATGGTAAGAGAGTGAGAGAGAGAGAGAGAGAGAGAGAGAGAGAAAGAAAGAAAGAAAGAGAGGGAGGGTAATGTAGAATTCAGACTATCTTTTCTTGTCCCTGCATCCATTAATGGCGCGTGGAATTTTCCATCCCTTTTTATCCCTTTTTCTCTTCCTCCTCCCTTACGCTTCATTTTAGCTTTTTCTTCTGATATATATATATATATACACACACGAATTTATATGTGCGTGTATGGGAAAGAGAAAATTCACATGGAATCTTCGCATCCTCGCGGTATAATAGACTTTAAAAAGATAAATGAAAATAAGAAAATTCATTGGGTTACATTGTATTTTTCGAATATTCGTATACGAATTTTATTTAAAATGTTTTTTTTATTCCGTCATTTTATAAGAAACTAATTTTATCATTTTAGAAAATTAATAATATATTTATATCCCCAACATTTACCGTCCTTCTACACAAGTTAAAAGCGAATATTTCGCATATCCGGCAAAATTATTTCTTCAAATCTATCAATAAATCAATGACCGCATAACTTTGTCAAACATTAATTAATCATAAGCAAGCAATCGAATCCCCAACCTCATCTCAAGTAGCAAGTCGACGTTCGATTTTACGCCCATCGAAATCGAATCCAAACCCTCTCCAATGCGTGTACTATAATCCAATGTGTCCCATCCACGACGGGACGACGACGACGACGACGACGACGACGACGACGACGACGTCGAGGAGGTATAGTACGGTGACAACGAGAGCCGTCCATCATAATCACGGGCGAGCGCGTAATTTATCACCCCGGGAGCACGTAAATGCGTCACACCGCTCGAGCGCGAACCTTCTCTCTCTCTCTCTCTCTCTCCCTCCCTATCTATCCTTCTCGACTCCCGGTTGAATAACGCGACGTTTAATGGCGAGAAACTGCGCGTCACGACGGCTGTATCGATGCAAAGACATCTATATCCGAATTCGATCATTGACAATATTCACACGCAACTTTATATCGTCTTTCCATTTCTTTTCGTTGCCTTTTTAAACGTTCTTTCGTTTAAAAAATTTTACCGTCAGTGAGCGGACTCGCAGGTTATGCAAACGTTTCGAAGCGACATTTTATCGTATTAGAAGCGCTGGTGTCACATTTCCGGATTGTGGGATTTTGATAAGAGATCCCGTAGTTGTTCTCGCTGACTGTGATGAAATTGGTCGCTCGATAAATTGGTTTTACTCGATGACACGTTGTCTTATTTTTAGTAAGGATGGTATTAACTTGGTTGGATGGTTTTATCGACAATTTAAGAGAGATGTTAATTTTGTATAATTACGAAGGAAAAAAAAGACGAGAAAATCAAAAACTTTATGATTTTGTCCCGTTGGTCTAAATATTCATACCATCGATCATTTTTATTCGACTATTTTGAGAATATAATCGTATATGCCGTGTTTAGATCGATTGTACTACTTGATTGAGAAAGTTGACAATCTCTTTTCAACGAAAAAAAAGAAAAAAAAAAACAATTATTTACGTCGTTCAAATTTATTCATTCAATGACAGTTGAGGCCAAATTTTTCATTATTATAAACTGGAATATCTATATAAAAGATGGAAAAAAAAAATAAATAAATAAATGGATGAATAAAATAAAACGATGTGCAGTTAAAGTATTGAAGCATTCGAATGCGTATATACTATTTCATGACGCATAGGTCATTGACACAATAAATGAAAGGTAGATTTTAAAAATTAAACTTTTTCTTGTTTTTGATTTTAAGGTTATTTTTGGATATACTTTAACTTAAAATAACGCATACTTGATTACTTCTAAAAATAAAATGTAATCGAAAAGCAATAAATAAATAATCTATAAATAATCATTTTGCAAGGCATACAGTTTCTCTTTTTTAATGAATTGAGATATAAGACTACTACAATATTCATTCAAAATTTCTTATTATACGACAAACACATAATCAATCCTTTCTGAACAGATCGCAATAATAAGTCCGCGTAAATATTTTCCTAGCTCTCTTGACTCATAAATCTACTTCCCCGTAATAAAACAGAATCCCATGATTCCTTCGCTAAAGAAGTTAATGTCCTTTAATCCGGGAGTCTTTTTCCAATAATAAAGGAATTGAATTATATCGCGCACAAAAATCATCATCATGTCCTACTTATAATTGCTATATTTTCACGGTCGTGTGTCTATCTACTTTTCTCTCTCTCTCTCTCTCTCTCTCTCTCTCTCTCACACTCTACATCCTCTTTTTATATGTCAGAATTCTTTTTTTATTCTTTCACAGGCCGGCTTCGACTATATACCGAATACTTCGACTCACCTTTCCTTTTCCCTCTCTCTCTCTCTCTCTCTCCCTTTCGCGTACGAACGATCGTTTTAGTTCGTTACAGGTTTACCTGTTTATATATGTGTGCGTGCGTGCGTATGAGTACACGCGCGCTCGCGCGTGGATTTTAAAATGGAAGCTTGAATCGAGAAAGCGTCGTTCGGCGCTGTTGTGCGTTTTTTTTTTTTTTTTTTTTTCAACTTCACGACTCCGTCGTCGCACCCATTTAGTCCTTTTCTTTTAAGGTCGTTGGTAGAGTGTAACCGGGCGAGCGCATAAACTGACGCGAATACTTTCGATTCGGCCGAATACGTTTTTTTTTTTATGCATAGTCGATGTTTTCTTAAAATTAAAATTCTTGTTTTTTTTTTATTTTTGCCTTTTTTTCTTTTACTACTCGGAATATTTATCAAGCCGTTTATGATAACCGATAAAAATGTTTAAATGATCGTAAAATTTTTTTAGAAAAATGTATAAGTATATTTATGCAACGTTGCATTATGTACCCAATAAAATATTACTAATTATATTTCACACAAAAGTAGTTAATATCATGCAAATAAAATACAATAATATTTTTAAATAATGAAAAATGTGAAAAATTTATTGCACAATATACAGTCAAGAAAAGTTAGCATTAGATTAATTTTCATAAATTTTTACCTACCCATTATGTTCATATTCACATATACACCTTCAAATAAACGTGTATATACCATATGTATATACTTTGGACAAATTACGTTTGTAATTAAGAGGAAGAGGCCAATGAAAAAATCGTACGGGTAGTCTTTTTTGTTTTTAAAAGATAAGGTTACTTAAATTTCGTTGGTTTGTAGAATAAGAAAGATATCTAATAACGAAGCTCGAAAAACGAAAAAAAAAAAAAAAAGAATAATAATTGTAAATATTAAATTGTCTCGTTGAAAATGCACGTACAAGAGTATTATGAGATAACAAATATGATAAATTAATTAGAATAATCATTATATCCTTTCGATATTTTATAAACTTCCAACTTATAAAAAGTTGGTAGTATATTGACATTACTTTCGTTAAATAATGTCAAATGCGTTCATTTTATCTTTCTAAAAATTGAATTATTACCACAACGAGGATTTCATTTATTATATAGTAATTGAACTTTTACGGTCATTTCAATTTTCAAATTTTAAAATACAAAAAATTATTTAAAAATTTGCAAAATTCTTTCTCTTCGAAAAAAATAAATAAGAGAACTTCAAAAAGTAATCACAATGTTTCACTGAAGCTGAAAAAGCATCCCTTCGTTCTCAAACTATTCACCAGACAATAGCGTAAAATATACATGTTATGTATAATATGCACACACGCATTCACACATTCACCATCAAAATCGAACCGTTCGTTTGTGTTCGGTCTATCTCTCTCTCTTAAACGGTGCATCAAACTGTCCTTCTCTCTTTCTCTCTCTAGCTCTCATTGTCTCTCGTTCGCTGCGCGTTCTCTTTCTCTTGGAAGGTAGTGCGAACAGAGAGAAAAAGAGAGAGAGAGAGAGAGAGAACGCACGCACACCATCGTCGTCGTCGTCCACTCGTCTGTCCGTCACTGTGCACCCTCCCCTTCCTCTCCCCCTTCTCTCTCTCTCTCTCTCTCGCGCTCTCTTCTCTCCTAACCTAACTTTTCGCTACTCGTCTCATTTTTTTTTCTTTTCCCCCTCTGCGAAGCTGCCTCTTTAATCGTGCGCGTTTGCAAGAGCTCGCCAGTTCTTTGGGCGTTATATATTTTTTTAGATTACGCTTTTCTTGTCAATTTTACTTACAGTATATATTGTGTAAAAACTATATGAAGGTAGGTTAGGAGATAATTTAAAATTGGGACGTTTTTGCATTGGATGATTGCCAATGTAATTTAAAATTTCACAATTGATAACTTAATATTAAAGCTCTTGATGGTTTTGTATATAATTAAATTTATTAAAGATTTCATTCCTATATGTATCTGAATATAAATCTTTCGATATCATGTTGGTCAATGTCGATCAAATATTAAATGCAATAACATCTTTTAATTACATTAAAATTTTCTTTAAATACAAATACATTTTTCTTCAATTTAACTTTTATCATCTTATTTAAAAAAATTTATGAATAAATTTATTTTTCATTAAAAATTTATATATTAAAAGAAAAAGACAAGTGTTTGAAAGATGTTTCAATCGATGAAAGATTTAATTCGACGATAACATGCTAATTTTACAGTCGTAATTTTACAGTTTTTTGTTCAGCACTTGCATACTGCATGAACCGTTTAATATACTTCCAGCGTAATACTTTTATAGCTGCCAATCTCTGCGGCTTTAATAAAACCGTTCGAGAAATCACCAAGCTCTCTCGCGAGCTCTTCCAAATGCCCCGAAAGACATATTGAAAAAGCAGCCTAAAGGCGTTCGCGTTCGTTCGTGTGTATACGTTACACGAGAGAAAACTCGCTCTTTCTCTTTCTCCCTCTCCCCCTCTTGCCCTTCTCTTCCGCGTGCGCGTGCGAGTGAAACGACGACGACGACCACGACAGACGACTCTACACACCGCACAGTGAGAAAAAGAGCGAAAGAGAACCTAGGGTCCTCCATTTTGTCGTGATTCCTCTATCTAGAGAGTGCACACACACCCATACGCACAAGTACACATCCGCGTATCCGCGAAGAAAAAAAAACGAAAACGAAGTGCTGCTCGCCGGTTAACACCGCGCCGCGCAAGTGTACATTATTACATCCGTCTTCGTCCCGCATTATACATATATATACGCCGCTGTCATTGCTACTACAGCAGCAGCAAGAGAAAAAAGGGATGTGCTCTCGTCAACGCTCTAGACGTTGTTTCAGAACAAAATAGCAAGAGAGAAAGAGAGAGAGAGAGAGAGAGAGAGAGAGAGATGCACAAAATCCGCACGGCTCGGAAGAAGTTGCGGTCGACTGCTGTACGATACGTTATTCCTATGTCGCTACTTGCAATCGTCGTCTGAACTCATCGTGAACGAGCCAGTGAAAGAAAAACGAGAGAAACACCTCTATATATATATAGATGTATATATTTCTTTGCTCTCTCTCTCTCGCTCTCCCTCTTCTGTCCCGCTCTCTTGCTGTCGAATAAAATTTCTCAAATTTTCAGTATTAAATTTTCCTTTTCTTGATCTTTCATTTTTTTCAGTACATTTTTAAAGAATTTTAAGGGGAGCTAGTAAAATATCCTATCTTATACTTCCTTGGCATCCCTTTTTGAGTGCATTGATATGTGTACTTGTTTCTTATTTTTTTTACTACTCGGTTAGTAAACAAAAAGATTCTTCAATTTTCGAATCTATCTCAATGAAATTCATGACGAAATTTTGATTGGAAAATCAATTTGAATGAATAAAATTTGATCTGATTAATGAAGAATATGATTGAGCGGCGATCGATGGATTTTCTAACCTAAATTTTATCATCAATGTAAGATCAGAGATTGCACTTATATTTAATGAAATTGAAACAATTATAAAATGGAATTAATTTTAAATTAATGCATTTTTAAGATATTAATATAAGAACATTAACAATTTAAATAATCATTTTTTACTATAAAAATACAGATTGTCTTTTAATACATTAATATGAAATTAATATAAATATATTACTTTTATTCTTATTTTTTGTACTCATCAACTCTAAAACTCAAATGATAATAATAAATACAATGATTGATAAATAATTTATTATATATTAATTATTAATACCTTTCTTTTTTTATTCCAGATGTCTGCTGGGTCACAAATTCAGATGGCACCCCAATCAACGGTAAACTCTGGTCAGACAGTTCATAGTCAAGATTCGAACATGAGCACCGGTGAGTACTTAAAAATTTTATTATATTTTGTAAGGATTCTATCCATCCATCTGGATTTACCGTACATACAATTTATTTAACGGAACTGGATGATGTCGAATTCATTTAAGAATTTTTCAAACTGCACATAAAAGTTTAATTATGTATTTTATAAAATAAATTTATAAATTTGAAAACTTTAATATTTAATATTCTAGTGTAGTTGATTATATTTGATTTTACTGATAATTTATTATTAATCATTTTATTAAAAATAAAATTAAATAGATACAATTCAAACAATATATTTGTATGTAACAGGTAGTAATACGTAAATTTAAGTCCATTCATATATATTTACAGAGTGTGAAATGGTACAATTAAATAAATGATACATTGATATAATTTTTATAAATGAATTGTCATTTTTGCTTAAAATTAACAATATTTTGCTTAAAATATACTTATAGATATCAAATCATGTATACTAGCACTCAAAAGTTTAAAAAAATTTAAAACATTCATTTTATTAATTATATAGGTAAAAGTATTTTCAGCACTCACTATTTAAGTTCTTATACATTTAAATTAGACTTTTGTAAAATATTTTAATGCGAGGAAGAATTTATTTTTAAAAGAAAACTATTTTTAATGAAAAATAGTGTTCATAGTTGCAATGAATATGTAAATATCTAATAGGTTATGTATATACAAAAAATCCACCTGGAAAAATGGAATAACTGTTAGCATATCAAATAAAAAAAATAAAATTATTCTTTTTGTTTCTGTCAGTGACAACAATGCTGTATTTTTTAACAGGCTCGTCGCATAGCGACAAGGAGGTAGACCCAAATACTCCAGAGAAGGTGCCAAGAACTCCATCAGAAAGGAAGAGAAAACGTAAAGCTGATGATAGTGGTGGAGGGGGTATGGTAGGTCCAGTGGGTGGCAAAGGAGCCAGATCTGTCTCATCGCTAGATAGTAAGAAAATAAATGAATATTTTTCAAAGCATCACATAAGCAGCAGTCCCATTAGGCACGGAGGTGCCAAGAGTCCATCCCCACAACAGGCATACCCTATGGTTAGTGAGCAAAAAGTATGGATCTCTTGTTTTATTACTTTATATAGTTTTTTTTTATTTAATAATATTATTTGTGCCTCTTCTATACTTAAAAAACACATATTTCACATAAAAATTGTACCTATTGAAGTACAATTTTTGTATACAATACATATATTAAAATATTAAAACTTTTTATTTACAGATTGATAATTTATACATTTTTTGCAACCTATTTTATAGATTGATTCAATGATGACATAGATTATAGAATTTATAACTATAATTCTTACTAAAAAAAATTATATTCAATTCGATCTACACATCCATGCATAAAATAAAAATATTTAACTAGTACATATTTATATTTATTTTATTAACATTGAATATGATTATAACTATCTAATTATCTTATCTACTTTAGGTTAAATAATATAACATTAATTTATGATCATTTTTATTATTTATATAAACTAGAATTTTAACCGTAATTTATGTCTTAATTGAACTTTTTGTATATCATTATCGTTTGCAATATTTTATTTACCAAAAAATTATTTTAAAAGTTTTGACAAACGTTTTCAATATATTGGTTATCAATCTTTAAATGAAACTTACTATTTATATTATAATTTTATCAAAATTGTTATCCAATCTTTTATTTTTTTTTTTAAATTTTATATATTTTTACAAATTAATTTATACTTACACTTAAATTAATTTAATTTAATCATTCACTTTAAAACTATTCAATATTTTAAATCGCGTATTTTGCAAACACGCCTTTTAAAAGTATTTTTATCTCATTAATAAGGTGTGAGAAAAAATACTTAGAAAATGTAAAGTTGCTTCATCAATATTTAAAATTGATTTAAATATTAGTACACGCTGCCACGCTTACAAGAAGAGACACTCTCTATTACATTGCTATTCAATTAACAATTAAAATAAAAAAAAATAAAAATGTTTTCGCAGTATCCCCCATCGCCGCAACAGCTGATACCGCCTCAGGTGACGACGGCAACGGTGGCGGGCAGCGGTGCCTCGGTGCCTGCCTCCTCCGCTTCGGGCACGGCCGAGTTCCCATCGTTGATGCAACCCCCGCGGCCGGTGAGTGCACAAGCGCCCCCGGTGCCGGTAAGTGCCGCGAGCACGACGGCCGCTGCCTCCGGGGCGGCCGGCTCGACGCCGGCTACGGTCTCGCCAGTCGCCACGTCCGGAACCCCAGCTGGCCTACAAACGGCTGGCTCAATGGTCAGCAAGCAGGTGCAGGTAAGGCCCACCAACCTACCTAGGACAAGCCAGGTCAGGCAAGCGAAGACTAACACCCCAAATGTAAGCACCTTAAATTGTGTATCACTTTTATGTATAATCAGGGTTGTTTCTTTGTTTTTATTTTTATTTTTCTTCTTTTTTACCTTCTTTTTCGTTAATTTCTAATGAAAAAGAAAGATGTTACTGTAAATATCTGACGGGATTGCTTTTTCTCACTATTAGTTCATTTTTCGTCTGCACAAGTGCTTACTCCTTTTGTCATAGGGAATCGTTGAAATAATTTAAGAATTATTTGTACTACCTTACTTAAGTCAACAGTGCTTTTTAATACTAATTTCTAAATTTCAAAATTAAATATTTGAATAAAATGTAAAAAAATTGAAAATTACTAAATGAAAATTTAAAACAAATTAAAAAGCATCAAAATAATTATTTTTAGTCTAAAAATAGAAGAAACATCTGTTGGATATTTACGAAAAAAGGCATAAAATTTTATCATAAAAATACCAAATTGTTGTATTATTTTTTTAATTATTAATAAAAAATAAAATGAAATGCAAGTTACCTTGTATCGGCACTCATCGTTCTTTTTATATTTATTAAATCAATTGACTATTTTTGATATCGTCAAATATTTATTATATTCACGCTACATTAAAAGAAGTTTTGCATTTACGATACCAAGTTATTTAAACATACAAAAAAGTATTTTCATATGTAAAGTTTTATTTAATTATAGTAAAAATAAATTTTGTTATGTTTCAAATAAGAGTTGAAAAAGCTTTTTGTAAAATAATTGATATAAAACAGTATGTACAAAGCTTTTGAAAATTATTTTATATATTTTTAGTTATTTAAAATTATTAAATAATTTAATAAAAAAACTTACCTTTAAATCGTGTACATCTGACTTCTTTTAATGTTACTCACTGATTATCATGCACGATGGCAATGTTATACATTTTTGGTGCTTTTCTTGCTGCCTGTCGGCGTTTACGTGTTTAAAGAAAATAAAGGAGAGAAATGATAATAAAATAAAATATAAGAAAAACTTCGAAAACTTCGAAAAAGAGATAAAATCGATAAGAGAATAAGAGATAAAGCCACCAAAATTTTTATGCACGATGCTCGTTTTTTCATTTGACAAAATGTCATACAACGTTATTGGCCCTCGATTCTCGATCGACAACGAACGCTTTTCGTTGCGGCATACCTTGGGTGCCGCAAGGTACACAATCTAATTTTTTTTTTTTTTTTTTTTTTTTTTTTTTTTTTTTTTTTTTTTTTATAATTTAATTCACGTAAATTATATTCATACAAAATTAAATAAAAATTTCTTAGTGTTGAGTGACGATTGCCATTGATTTCGATTCCATAGATTTGCATTTTTTTTTTTTATTTTTAGACGGAACTCACTTGCCAGAGGATACAAGAGTTCGAAAATCAAGCATCCTCCGACTTAGAGCTACGTAACAATAAAATCGACGAATTAAATAGGGTATGCATAATAATTATTTATGTTTTACTTATTAATTACTTATGCAAGTTTAACCCTTTGCCATAGTATTAAGTTTATATGTAAGTGCCATGCTGGTCGGCTTTAAATTTTCTTTAAACTTTAGACATATATAACACAATTGTATATCTTAATTACATATATCACTGGGTAACAGGTAAAAAAGTTTTGATAGTTGAAATAAGCACACAACCACAAAAGGTTAAATAATTTTAATAATACAATAATCAAACTTTTTTATTTTATAATATTCAAAAATAAAATAACTATTTATGAGCTTACATTTTGTGATTTATAAATCACGCAAGTTAACTCATCTACAAAAAATTTTTCATCAGAAAAGTAAAAGAATTTGATATTAAACATTTGAATATTTCAATTTTGCAGACAGCGGAAGAGTTGAGGCATCAAATAACGAGCCAACAAAAGGTGATAGAGCAGCACAAATCCCATATAAATAAGTGTATAGACGTTGTAAAGAAACTCTTGAAAGAGAAGTCGAACATCGAGAAGAAAGAGGCTCGACAAAAATGTATGCAGAACCGATTAAAGTTAGGTCAGTTCGTTACGCAGAGGGTAGGCGCCACTTTCCAGGAAAACTGGACAGATGGCTATGCCTTTCAGGAACTTGCGCGGCGTCAAGAGGAAATAACGATGGAGCGCGAGGAGATTGACAGGCAGAAGAAACTCCTGCTGAAAAAGAGGCCGTCGAACAGTGAAACAGGTTAGCTAAAATCATAAATTTTCTATTTTATAAATTTTCCGTTAAATATTATTTAAACAATAGTGAGTAAAGATCATAATAAAAGAAATTTACTTTAATATATAAAAATTATTGTTTATTATACGATTTATTGCCATAAATTAATTCATTTAAATTAACATATAAAATACAGGAAGGAAAAGGAGCAGTCAACCAGCGCAACCGACGTCATTGCACAACGGTACCGAGGCGACATTTCTTAAGCCAGATGCGGTACCCGGCTCTTACACGTTGCAAGAATATTACGAGGCAGACGAGATCCTAAAATTGCGACAGAGCGCCCTAAAAAAAGAGGACGCGGATCTGCAACTCGAAATGGAAAAGCTGGAAAGAGAGAGGAATCTGCACATTCGGGAGCTCAAGCGCATACACAACGAGGACCAATCGAGATTCAATTCTCATCCAGTGCTCAACGAGCGGTATCTGCTGCTGATGCTGCTTGGAAAGGGCGGCTTCAGTGAGGTACATAAGGTAAGTTTGCTTGTTTTAATTTTTAAATAAATTTTTGTAAGCGAAGACTGAAAATTTTTTTTGTTTCCATATTTATATTTTTTTTTTTTATTTTTTATTGCAGGCATTTGACTTAAAAGAGCAGCGATACGTGGCATGTAAAGTTCACCAATTAAATAAAGACTGGAAAGAAGATAAAAAAGCCAATTACATAAAGTAAATTTATAATTATATAAAAAACCAATAATCTCAAAAGAATTCTTCAGAAATTTAGAAACTGCTAATTTTTGTCTTTTTTTTTTTTTGTTAATTTAGACACGCGTTACGGGAGTACAACATTCACAAAGCCTTGGACCATCCGCGAGTTGTAAAATTGTATGATGTATTTGAAATAGATGCAAATTCATTTTGCACTGTTTTGGAATATTGCGATGGACATGATTTAGATTTCTATCTGAAACAGGTAAATATTATAATATAATATTAAATAATATTTATATTATTCAATCCATTTTCTAAAACATTATTTAATATTTTACTGAATATATTTTAGCATAAAACTATTCCGGAGAGAGAAGCAAGATCGATTGTAATGCAAGTCGTATCAGCATTGAAGTACCTAAATGAAATTAAACCCCCAGTTATACATTATGATTTAAAGCCAGGTAAATGAAATTGAAAATATTTTAATTTTGTATATTTTAACTAACTTATATATAATACCATTTTTATATTATGTTTTACTTTCATCTTTCAGGCAATATTCTTTTAACTGAAGGAAATGTATGTGGAGAAATTAAAATTACGGACTTTGGATTAAGTAAAGTTATGGATGAAGAAAATTACAATCCTGATCATGGAATGGATTTGACGTCACAAGGAGCTGGTACTTATTGGTATGTATATTTAATAATTTTGTTACGAAAAAAATTGTTATTTATAAATTATTAATTATTCTTATTTTTTTAGGTACTTGCCACCTGAATGTTTTGTAGTTGGAAAAAATCCTCCAAAAATATCTTCAAAAGTCGATGTTTGGAGTGTAGGAGTAATTTTTTACCAATGCCTTTACGGCAAAAAGGTATTAATTGTTTGAAAATTAAATTTTAAATCTTTAATAAGATTTATAGGTATAATAATTATATATCATTTTTAGCCTTTTGGACATAATCAATCGCAAGCAACAATTTTAGAAGAAAACACAATTCTAAAAGCAACAGAAGTTCAATTTGCCAATAAACCGACCGTCAGCAACGAAGCGAAGGTATATATTGTTTATAACACGTCGCTTTTTTATTTTTGTATTAATTTTAATAACTTTATAATATTTAAATAGATTAAAAATGATCATATGGTTTTTTTTTTAAATTGCAGAGTTTCATAAGAAGTTGCCTAGCATATAGGAAAGAAGAACGTATCGATGTATTAACGCTTGCGCGACATGAATATCTTCAACCTCCCGTACCGAAGCACGGACGCCAAGCGAATAATCAGCAGCAACAGCAACAACAGCAACAGATTCAACAACAGCAACAGCAGCAACAGCAAACATCCTTCACCACTGGCATGTTCAGCGGCATGAATGCGTCGAGCAGTTCGTAGTTGTGGAGGACAACGAGTGACGGCAACAATAGACTCTCGAGAAAAACTCATATACATGCCAAATCTTGGAATAACTCCGAACTGCGCAACACCATCTTATCTTAACGCGAGGAAAAAAAATGTGAATGTAAACGAAAGCTATAACCAATTGTAAATATTTAAAAGGCAAAAAAAAAGCAGAAAACCGGAAGATTCGCCACCACCGCCACACAATCGTAAATATAAAATCGCAGCAGAGGCTTCGAGGATTAAGGGAGGACGTGATGCGATTAAAACATACCCGATTGAACGTCTCTGTGTTTGGAGAAAAGTAAAAAAACACATACACATAGACAAACTTGCGTCTTTTCAAAAATGCCCAGAAGCTGCTGTCGAATCATTTATTCAAGCATGACAGAAAGCAAAATGTTGTGTTCGTAGATATTCAATTGTATTATCGTTCCTTGTATCGAAAAGAACAGTGGGTTGACTGATAATAGTGTTATGAAAACATGATGAATCGAGAAAAATGGATAAACATGTGATAAGTCATTGTGAATTAAACAAAAAAGTGGAGTTTAGACTAAGGAGAGAAAATTTGAGATAAAAATGAGATACATGAAAGGGATCCAGTGGAAGTGAAATTATTCGGTGATGAATAGAAAAAAGGAGAGCGAAAGCGATAGAAACAAAGAAAATGAGAGAGCGAACAAGTTGATAAATATAGAAAAGAGAGCAACGAAGGGTGAAAACTCCGGGGCAATTTGTGTCGAGTAGAGCAAACGAAAAAAAAAATAATAAATTTGCTTTTGCCGGGATGTTCCTCCTCTCTTATCTGATGACATTTTTGAAAAATAAGCAAAATGATGATGCGTGAGTGAGTGTGATAATTGCAAGATTGTTAAAAATATGAATATTAGCGTGTATGTAAATATTTATGCTATATATATATCTATACTAATGAATTTGATATAATATATATATAGTGTAAAAAAAAAAACAAAAAAACAAAAAAAAAAAAAAACAAAAAACAAAAAAAAAAAAATGAGCAAAGTAATAAAACAAAGACAGAAAAAAAAGGAAGACCGCATTGACAGAAAAAGTGAAAATAACTGTGTGTGGTGGCTCTATCCTCGCATGACCGTCGTGCAGCGCCAGGTATTCCATGAATATTTGACCCGCACATCATGTTACTTTATTCAAATATTAATAATTAATTACTTATATCGTGAATAATAAATGAAAACAAACAATTAACACGCGTCGTAAATACACATTTACACACACGAAAATGTACACGTACACACACGAAAATAAATAGAGATTTGGATTAGTTGTTCCTAAATCTAAACTGGATCGACTATGAAATTAAGAACGAGAACAAGTGCGAGTCAAGGGTTTTTTGAGGATATACTCCCAAAGAGGTGACACGTGAAAATAAAAAAACGAACGACAGTAACTAACCACAATTACACACACGAGTATAAAATTAAAAAAAAAGTGAAAAGGGAACGCGACCGAAGCTGGAATTATAAAACGACATAAAAAATTTTACTAGGATCGTGCTCCATTCACCTTATTCCTCCGCTCAAATTTTTAACATTCGAATAAACGAAAAAAAAAACTAAATAAATAAATCACGTAGATTAAAATTTTCTTGTCCCGGGGCTCCGTCGTATCGCTCTTTCAAAGCATGGACTCCACTTACCTTTATTATTATAGTCATTCTTTTTTTTTTTTTTTTTTCGTGTTTAAAGAAGAAAAAAAAAATAGAAAATAAAAACACATACACCGACTCGTAATAATCAGGCGATTCGAAATTTTTTAAAAAGACGTAAGAGAAAGTAAATGAAAGAAAACGAAAGATTAGAAAAAAAAAAAAAAAAAAAAAAAAAAAGAAAGAAAGAAAAATGATAACGGAAGTTAAGCATCATAATAATTATACCGACCTGATCATTAATAGTTTCTTTACTCATAATTTGTTTTATATATGTACGTTATACATAGATAATTATGAAATAGAAGACTAAGTTATTTTATCAAGTGCCCTTGCTTTGTATTATAGTCGCGTCTGTTGACAAATTGCAGCTTTTGGGAGTACTAGAGATGAAGAAAAAAAGAATCAAGAGAGAACAAGAGAACGTTTGTGCGAAATAAAAAGTGTATGAAAGAGTTGTGACACAAGTGTGAGTGAAATTATCAATAGAGCGAGAGAGCGAGAAAGTGTATGCGAGATAGTAAGAGAAACGAGAGTAAAAAAAAAAGAACTTGTTAAAAAAGTGTTGTAAGTTGTTGGTACAATATTGTGGACACGACGTCGATGTCTCAATTTACCAACGAGATTGGCAAAAAAAGTGTGGACAGAGGAGAATACATACAAGTCTGAACAGTGTCTACTATTACATCCGTCGATTATACTCGAAAAATGCCAACACCGATCCTCGATCCTTGTCCCATCTTTTTATTATGAAAAAAAGAGAAAAAAAAAAAAAGTAGAGTGACGAAAAATATAAAGCAAAAAAGAACGTTCCAATTTTTGCATTCAATTATAAGATTAGGAATGAGATCTCTCTAAAGAATATTGTACAGTAATATTTCATTTTATATTTATTGATAATTGATTAATTTCATCTTTTTTAATATTATTTTGTTTTTCGTTATAATACTTTTATTTAAAAACGTTCCTACATATATCAAACTTTGTAAATGTGCAGATTAATCTTTTAACTTTATTAAAATTAGGCCTTTGAATTTTAATACATTGAATTTTAATTTTTTGTTTTATTTTATTTTATTTTATTTTTTTTTTTAATAATATCGCTGTACAGTATTGTTTTGTATTGTTCAATGACTTTCTAGCATATCTTTGTAAAAAAGCAATAACATTTTGAAAATAGGTTTTTACCAATTTTTTGTAGAGGAAATGTATTTATCTTAATTAATTGCTCACTTTATTATATATGTATATGTATACATAAATATATATATATATATATATATATATATATATATACACACACACATACATATATAATCTAATAAATGTAAATATTCGGTTGTATAGTAGAAAACGTAAAACATTACATTCATACGTATTTGAGAATCATCGAAGAAAAAATGTGTGATATTAATTTAATTTGTAACATGAAATGAAGCATAATTAATGGACATTTTCTCTTTATTCATTAACTAAATTAAATTGAAATTCATTTTTATTTTTCTTTTTATATTAGACTATTGAATTAGTAATTGACAAACAAAATGAATTAATTTTAAAAATAATTATTTTCTGCGAAAGGACTACCAAAGCTTTGTAAATTATTTAGCTCATGGTTAGTCTTTCGTAACAAACTGAAAAAAAAAAAATATTAACTAGAAAATGCAACAAAAGTTGTTAAATAATAAAATAAAAATTATCTAGTAATATAAAATGTCGTATAAATACATAATTTAAAACACTTAAATTACACTATTAAAAACAATAGAAGCATGAAGCCCTCAATTAGTAGACCTTTTTCTTAAATGCTCAAAATAAATAATTTTTGGTAAATTACGTTTAAAATAATCATATTTTATTGCAATAAAGTAAAAACAGTTAAACTCAAATATAAAAGCAATTCAAAGTTCAATTTTATTAGAGTAAAAATATTGAATGAGTTCACATTCTTTATTGAGAAAAATGCATTATTGTATTACAATTCTTCGTGCTTTAATACTTGTGTAGCTATCGATTGATATAAATTTACCTCAAATGGTACGTTACATTGCACAATACAGGCGATTTCGTGAATCAACTAAGTAAATACAAAAAACCAAAGAAGATTTATAGGTAAGTATTATTATTTTTATAAAATATTTAAGTTAAAAACAAAAATTTTTAATGTTTTTAAAAAATAATTATTATTTTTAAATATGTAAATACTTTAGTAAAAAGTTGTTTAATAATCTTACAATCTTAAATATATTAAATTTTATAAGAAATAACGAAAATAATGGATAAAATTTTTATTATCAATGTTAACAGAGAGGGAAAAAATATAAATTATATAGTGTGATATATATTCTTCTAAAATTGTGATAATTTATAATAACTAATAACAAGCACAGTTCTGTAGTAATTAATTTTATTAAAAAAAGCTAATTTTACAATATTTATCAGAGAGTCGTTACGAAAGTGCCAAGGTAAACAATATGTAAAAATGAAATTACCAGCATTAAAAACTAAAAATAATGAATATAACATTTTTAATAATAGTTGAATTAAAATAATGCAGTAAATACCGCCGCCTCTTTTTTTTTTTTATATTTTATTTTATTTTATTTTTTTTTAATCATTCAACTCGAGAGTTTTGTTAGAAAAAAGTACTAGATTTTCATTTATAAAATTATTGCATGATACTTCAAGTATCAAAAACATTAATCTATCTACTTAAATTTATTATAAAAAAAGGAATTCAAATTTTTTATAGTGACGTTTAAAAATAAATATAAATAAATGAAAAAGTACAAAAAAGAAATTTTTTATTATATATGTACTATTTATACTTTTTTGTACTTTCTAGAAAATCTTTATTTTTCCTACACGAAAAAATTCTTTTTTTTTTTTTTTTTAAATAACTTCTTCACAAATCATTGCCTAAAATATGTAAAAATTACAAAACCAACAGGTTTTGATATTCAAATAATGTCTTTCATTAATTCAATTAATTTTTTAACCATTCTTTCACGACGGAAAGAGAAGTAAAAGTGATATCGAAAAGTGATAAAATATTCGTCACGTACTAACTCTCATCCGATTACATTATTTATGTATAAAGTTTTTATTTATATAATGAAAGAACAATACTTGCTAGCACATTTTAAAAGTATCGCAGAATATGCGCATAGCAGTAGAGACAGATATCCACAGTTATCAATATTGATATGTAAAGAATTAATTCTCGCACTTTTCTCAAAAAATTGGATCTTGTAGAACATTAATTATGCATAAAAGTGCGCAGCTTAAATCTTCACCAATATGTACAAATATGTGTATGTACAAGACATTATAATATAAAATTAGGATTAACCCTGACGACAAATTGTCGTATACCAGTGAGTATCAATATCCGAAACAACAGTTGAAACTGCATTAATGCAAAATCTTCAAACAATTGATTGAAGCATGCTGTATGTATTTTTTCTTCCATTGTTGCTACATTCGATTTTAATCGGATTCCTCTTCTGATTTGATTGCATACGAGACTGGTTGTTTGCGAGCTCGACCCGCTTGTTTTCTTGGTGGTGGTGTATCATCTACCGACATATCTTCATCGTCGGAATCATTCTTCTTCTTCTTCTTTTTCTTTGCCTAAATATATTAAAAAATTGAATAAATAATATATACGCGCGCTCCTTTATTATCCTATCCCCTAATTCATAATAGAAATAAAAATTTAATATTTTTGTTACTTTATTTGCATACTTACAGGACTTGATTTTATGGAAAATGCGTCATCTGATTCTGATCCCGATGATTTAACTACTTTCTTTTTAGCGGCTGGTCGTTTCGTCGTTTTACCCTCACCATTTTCAGCTTTTTTCTTAGAGGCAGCTAAAGTTTTAAAATATTTAATTATTATTGTCGAATGAAATTAAAAAATGTTCAATTTAATGTAATCAAATAATTTTAATTTTAATAAAATTTAATAAATGTATTAGGCAAGAAATGAACCTTTTTTGGGTGGCGTTTTAGTTGGAGATGATTCTTCCGTGGATGAAAGAATTATTTGGGCTTTTGGTAGTTTATTCATAACTGGTTTTTCCGGAGAACTCGATACTAATGAATCAAATAGTTCTTCAGAACTCGCTACGGTAAGAAATCAATAATAAGTAAAAGCATAAAAATATTAAATGAAATTTCAATCAAGTATATTTACGTTTCGATTACTGTAGTAAGAAAATAATAATAAATATAAGCATAAAGATATTAAATGAAATTTAAATAAAAAATATTTACGTTTTGATTGAGGAGATTCTTTTTTCACCTTGAAGGCATCGTCTGAATCACTGTCGATAGAATCCACTATTTTAATTGTAGGTCTAAAATTTTTTTAACAGTAATAGTTTAGAATAATATGTAGTTGAATGTTATTTTTTAATCGTAAATTAATAAAATAAACTCACTTTTCAGAATCTGAACCAAGACTATGAAGTTCAGCTTCACTGCTGTCAGATTCATCAGAGCTAACAGTATACTTCTTTTTAGCTAAAAAAAATTGGATATACATGGTTATATTAATATTCATATAATTTATATTGATATTTCACTTTTTTCTAAAATAAATTACCAGCTGCTGCTCTGCGAGGTGCTCTAGGTTCTGGAAGTGGTGAAAGAGTATCAAAGTTAATTTCCACGTCACTTCCACTGTCAAATTCCTTATCTACATCTTTTTTACCCTTTTTAATAGGTTTGAATGGCAATTTTGTTTGTTTAGATCCTTCAAATGTGGAAAAAATTACAAAAATGAAAAGTATGACAACAACATAATTCAATGTTATTACATGTTACATTTTTTTTATTACTTTACTCACCTCCTTTTTTACCTTTTTTTTCTGGAGAAGAACCTAATCTGTCATCAAGTGGTTTAGCATTACCTTCAATCAGTGCATCAAACTCATCTTTTTCTTCACCTACTTTTTCTTTTTTGATCTGAAATAAAAAATTTGCAATTAATTATTTCGACATAAATTTTTAATGTATTGTTTATTATAACATAAAGCTATTGTATTACCTTACGCTCTCTCTTAATACCTTCTTTCTTGTCTTTTGTAACAATATCTGCTTTCTCAATTTTCTTTTTCAATTCATTATCAATGACTGGCAAAATTCTTCGAGTATCTTCTTCCTTATATATTTTCTGTGGAGATTTCTTCGTTTTTACGCTGGATTTTGCTTCTTCTTTTCGTTCTTTTTCTTCAACCTTTAATATATAAAATAGTTAAGAAATTCAAAATTTTTATTTTTATCAAAATAAAAATTTAACAGTTTATTATACCTTGTCAAGCTCGGTAAGAAGAGTATCAAGATCCTCTTTCCATAATGATAATGGAGTGCGTGCTTGAAGTCGATGAAGTTCAGCAAGCTTTTCATCTCTTTGCTTTAATAAATCATCTTTCTTTTCTTTTGTCAGACTCCATAAAGTCATACCTAATAAATAATCAAAGTTTTCTTTTCCCACTGTTACTGCAGATGAAGCCATTTCTTCATCTTCATGTTCAGCAACTTCTTCCTAAAAAATCAAATTAAATGTATTATACTGTAAAATGTTATATATAAAAATAAAACTACAAAAGACAATATTAAATAACATGTTTAATAGAAATATATAAATAAAATAAATAATATATAATACAGCATAAATTTACAATCATCACAAATACATAAATTAAATAAATAAAAATAAATATTTAAGTTGATACACAAATAATTTACTGCATATTTTACTCACTTCTGATTCCTTAAGTTACAATAAAAAAATATTTAAGCATTAATATTATATTTATATATATATATTAATATTAGCAATAAAAGAATAAAACTATTAATGTAATAACTTACAAGAACTTCATCACGATTTTGTGTTAACTTCCATGCTATCAAAGGATCAGAATCATAGCCTTTTCTCACAAGTTCCCCAATCATATCTTTTTTCTTTTTATTTTCAATCGTGAGTGTTCCATCACATTTTTCAACGATAAATCTGCACTGGTTAGAAATTTTAGCACATTCTGCTTGCAGTGCTCCTTCAAGGTAATCTTTTCGTTTTTGATACATATCAAGTCGCACTCTGAAGAAAGTCTTCATTATTTGCACAACATTATCGAATTTCTTAAGACACAAATTATCATCAAAGGCGCACTAAAAGTAATATTGTTTATAATGAGATTTAATTTTGTTATCACATGTCTGTATTTTAAATTTTAAATTAATTTTTCATGTTTGATTAAATTCTATATTAAAAAAAAAAATTAATTCCGCATATTTAGTATTGATTTACAAACCATTGATGTTATTGACATAGTTGTTTGTAATTTAAAAGCTTTATGAAGACCTTCTCTTTCAAGTTCAGATAATTTGTCTCTCGACAGTGTTACTATGAAATGCACCATTGTAGTCGTGTTGTATTCTTTGTAGTCTCTATAATGTAAAAAAGGAAATTAAGCAAATTGCTGAAATAAAAATCTTACATTCATAAATAACAGTGATTTAATTAAAAATGTTTTCTAAATTTAATGCTTTATAAATTTTTCACTAACGTAATCACTGCTGGTGTTTTATCAGAACCATGTAACATAGGTTCTAAAACTGTTTCCTTGTAAGTTTGAGTCCATGTACCAATCGGTAGTTCGGTTATCTCTACTTTATCAGGTCCTATGATTGAGATTTCGCCACTGATCACGTATCGATAATCTCCACAGCTCTCTACTGTGCCTATGAAGTTTTTATAAAATGGAGTCTATAAAATATTGGTAAAATTAACGTTTAAATATATGTTAAAGTACACTCGTAAATTGTATAAGAATAGTAATTTTAATACTACCATAGGTCTAGGATCTGCACCATCCATCATTCTTAAAAGATTTTCAATGATTTCCCGAGGATTATAATTTGGAATTTTTGTCATCCAACCAGTACCAATACCATCGGCACCATTAACAAGAACCATTGGAATAACTGGTACGTAATAAGTTGGTTCTATTTTTTGGTTATCGTCATACTCGTGCTTCAGTAGAGCATCATCATGTTTATGAAAAATATAACGCGCCAATGGACTGAAAAATCAAATAACAAAGTAGAAAAATATTCGTTTTAATATTTAATTTAAAAATACTTAAACAGTGTAATTAACAGCAAAAATAAAATTACCTGAGTTTTGTAAAAATATAACGAGGACTGGCAGAATCTTTACCACCAGATAACCTTGTACCAAACTGACCAATGGGTTGTAAAAGATTAATATTGTTGCTACCAACAAAATTTTGCGCTAAATTGACAATCGTAGCCGTAAGAGATACTTCTCCATGATGGTAGGCTGAATGTTCACCAACTGAGCCACCTAACTGCGCAACCTTCACTTCACGCTTATCGTTCCTTTTAAAGCAAGTATATAAAACTTTTCTTTGACCAGGTTTTAAACCATCGATCATGTTAGGTATCGATCTTATATTATCGTAATTACTAAAAACAAATTGTAAATATTTTAATTAAGATTAGTTATATTATAAAAATATTTCAATTTCTTATTTTTAGTCTCAAAGATTCAAATTGTAATTTTACCTAAAAAGTACAAGTTCTACGTTAATAAAATCAGAAAAAGATACGGCTCTGGTATCTTTTTCGTAAAGATAACGTTCACCAAGCCCAATTTCCTTTCGGCGTTTTGTTTCTTCCATGTGATTAGTAAGCCATTCTTTACGTTGATCAACACATTTTTTACTAAAGGCCATTATAATATTTTGATCGTCTTGTTCTCCGTCGTACCTAAATTGAATCCGATGACGAGCCATATTTTCAAAGTACTTCTTAGCCTCTATGGCCGTAGACGTACCCAAACCTGTAATAATATTAAAATATTTATATAGTCGAATTTACATTAAATAATTTTTAACGATCCAATAACAATCTTTTAAATTAATAAAATAAAAATACATTAACATTAAAAAAATAAAAACCTTTGTAGTATTTGATTGTATATTTATGAAAATTTTCTGTTTCTTTTTTCCACATCTCAAATTCTGGTAACGAGAAAAACGGCAAAACCTCTTTTCCTTTAGTAGCTTTCACAATTGGTGTAATAAATTCTTCAACAAAATTCAACTTCAATAATGATGGCCAATTATGATGAATGAAGTTGATCAATAAACCTTTAATATGCGAACCATCCTAAAAAATAAAATTACAAATTGAAAAATTACATAATTTCTATTAATGTTACAAAATTAGCTAAATTGAAAATAAAAATAACCTGATCCTGATCAGTCATAATCATAATTTTGCCATATCGTAAAGTTTTCATATCTTCTCTTGTTTCATATTTTTTTTTATATTGTAATCCAAGAATTTTAATCAAATTATTAATCTCAGCATTTTCGAGAATTTGTTTATGTGTGGCTTCTCTTACATTTAAAATTTTACCTGTTGAATAAAAGAAGAAATTAAGAAGAATTATTAATACACATATTATTAACATTATTATTATTATAAACACATATTATTTAATAGGTAAAATTATAATATATAAAATTATCAAAAATGTTAAACCTTTCAAAGGAAAAACTCCATATTTATCACGACCTATGGTAGCAATACCAGACACAGCCATACTTTTAGCTGAATCTCCCTCAGTTAAAATAAGTACGCAACTTAAAGATTTAGCTGTACCAGCATCATTCGCATCTTCCAATTTGGGTATACCTAAAAGGCACATAGTACAATTACATAAAAAGTTTAGGTATTCAAATTATTTTATATAATTTATTATAATTTAATTACTATTATAAACTATAATAACAAAAATTTTAAGTGATAATTTTCAATAATTGACAGTTTAGAAATAATCATTTGTATAAATAATTACCTTGAAGTTTCTTTTGTTTTGATTTTGGACCCAATTTTTGAAGCTGACTGTCTGCTTTGAATTTTGCCCAAGATAAAACAGATTCAACGATTCCACTTTTTGTAACCTAAATATCGAAAAAAAGTAATCCTTAATCAATTTACATCAGAATAAAAATTAATCATTAAATATTGTATAAGAATAAAAGTTACTTACACTGTTGATAAACTTTTCACTAAGAGTGCATTTAGATCCAAAACTCTTTTGTTGTAAAGTCATATTTTCTTTTGTTTGAGAATCAAAAGTTGGATTATTAATTAAGCAATTAATAAATACCCAAAGATGATTTTTAATTTGAAACGGTTTAATTTGTACGCCAACTTTATTTTTCTTTTTCAACGTTTCTATAAGTTGTTTTACTACTAAATCAGTTACATGATCTACATGTCGTCCTCCCTAATATAAATAAAAATGAAAAATGTAAAGTTTTCTCAATAATTAAAATGAAATAAATAAATTTGTACTTAATACTTTTGTATTAAGTTTTGTAGTTTTGTACTTTTGTACTTAGTACTTACTTTTGTTGTTGCAATACTGTTAACAAAAGACATTTGTTGAAAACCCTTATCAGAAAGTGTAATTGCAACTTCCCATCGTTCACAATTTTCATAAGAAACTTTCAGAGGATTTCCGGTATCATCCTCCTTGCCCTTAATATATAATTCTACATAATCTTTGAAATTCTTTATTGGTATTCTTGTTCCATTCAAGTAGACTTTCACTCCTCTTGTTGAAGCTGCTATATCATATGCTCTTCTGGACATAAGTGCAACCACATCATCATCAAGCTTGTCCATTTTGAATTTCGATAAATCAGGTGAAAATGTGACCTGTGAAAAAAAAATTTATATTTTAAATATTTGTATTAATTTTTACAGATTTTTTCCTTGAAAAATGTTCAAAAAAAAAAAAAAAAAAAATACAATATAGTATGTTTCAACCATACCCATTTTTATAAATTTCAAATCTTGCAGATTAATTTTGTTATAGTTTGATGTGAGTTGACAATAAATTATTTGATAATAAAATAATTCAACTTACCTTTGTGAAATCCTCTCCATGAAATTCTTTAATCCTTGCTTCACTTGCTTTACCCATATTATTGCCCCATATTTGTTTTAAAGATTTTTTATATTCTTTACTAGCTGTCTCAACAGTAAAACGATGACTGAAAATGTTACAAAGTTTAGCTCCATAACCATTTCTACCTCCTGTCACTTTTTCTTCAGCATCGTCATAATTTGAGGATGTTAATAAGTGACCAAATATCATCGTTGGAACATACATATTTTCTTCTTTGTGAATTACAACTGGTATACCTTTACCATTATTCCAAATAGAAATAGTATTGTTTTCGCTATTTTGATAATTTGAATTAGTAAATATTTAATTCAATACTTTATTATATTTAAATAACATAATAGATACTTACGCATCTATATCTATTTTTATACAATCCATTTTAGGATCACGTTGTTTATTATCAGCTGCATTAACAAGAATTTCATCAAAAATTTTATAAAGTCCAGGAACATATTTAATTTCTTTTTGAACCATCATTTCTTTTTCTTTATCATATATCCACATAAGTTCTATTAATGGTTCAACTGAACCAATATATGTATCAGGTCTAAGTAAAATATGTTCCAATTGGGTTTTCTTCTGGTATATACCTTCAATAGTCTTCTCCTTCTTTTTAGAAGAATTTTCAGTTCCGTTTTCCATTTCACTCATTGTGTATAATTGTCTATTATACGACCTAATATTACTAAATAAATAAATTAATTAAATAAATTATTTGAAAATTATTTAAAAGTTATATTTGAAGTTTTTAAATAAATTATTTTAAATTTGAGAATCCAATTGTTTTTCATATTTTTATTTCTACAATTGAATGTTAAAAGATTCAACAAAACAAGTTTCAAATTATAAATTATCGATATTATGCAATTTAAATTAGCATATAAAATTTAATAATATTTGAAATGTGCAAAATTAAAAATCAAAAATAAAAAAAATACAAAACACCTTCTTGAAAAAATACTCTTGTAAAAGAGACTTTTAATAATATGGCGGGAAATGACCGTACACATCTAATTGGCCGGCAGAAGGGACGCCGTACTACTTCCCCAAAGCGAACACCTGCCCTCCTCCAACAAACGCTTCCGCAAAACGGAATATAAAATTGGTCGCAAAGTAAATTCGATTTTTTTTTTTTTGCAATAATACATTCCAAATCACCCGTTCTTTAGCCAAAAATAAAAAAAAAAAAAATTAAATAAGAATTCGCAATGATAAAAAAGACTCGTCTTGCAAGTATTTATTCGCATCCGCCAAAAAGAACATGCATAAAACTGATCACCCGAAAGCCGCTTATCCGCTTACGGCAAAATTAACAAAATCAAGCAATCGTCCTAACCTACTAGCAATCTCGCGTGAAAAGACATAAACACGCGGGTAAAATAGCGTGCACAAAGCGTACTTGTGTATACGCACCCTTGATCTAAATGTGATTACACCAGGCGTCCTGGGAACGTCGTGTTATCTTCCCTCTCTCTTTAACTTTTATTTTCAAATCGCGTTGTCGTCCTTTGGCTTTATAGATGAAGCCTGTCACAGGACATGCATTTGTCGAACACGCGAAACGCTTCTTCGCATGTCCTCGAAAGAGTCTCACTCGGTAGCGTGTGCGATTACTGCGTGCTGAAACCGCGGGCGCCGAGGAAAACGACGCGACAAAGCGAGCGAAGAATGGCGCTCGTCTGTGCTGGTGGCGGCGGCAGCAGTAGCACCTCTGTGGAGGCAACTTGCTCCCTCGAGAGAGATGAGCGTATGCCCTCGTGCTTACTGAAGAAAGAGACGGAGCTAATGGTTGCGTCTTTCCACGAAAAAGCTACGTGGATTCGTTGCTGAAATCCGTATGAGTGCGTAGTGTGTGTGCGTATGTGTGCATTTTATATATAAGGCGTTTATTTGTATTAAGTCGAAATATGCCGTTGATAGTAATATAGCTATAGTTCGTCCGTTGATAGTAATATAGCTTTAGATTTACTTTTCGCGCTGTTTGGCGCTACATGCAACGTTTTCTGTACACAAAAAATTAATGTTTTATTTATTAATCTAATTTTATTGGTGAAAATCAAGTACTTTTTTTCTAAAAGAAATTAACTGATAATAATGTTGTTTATCAAGTAATATAATAAAATATTTTAGAAACAAAATATCAAAAATACTAGGTCTTTGAAATAATGCAACGTGATTGGCTGAAATTTGTAATTTATTACTTATATTTTATTTGATCACGTGATATTTAAAAATTATTGATAATCAAAATAATTAGTAAAATATTTTCTTTTATTTTAAAATATGCATTGATTTTATTTATTTTTCTATATTAAAATATTTGTATGAGCAATTCAATAATCGCAACTTCGCAACATTATCAAACTTAAAATATTTTTATATTTTCGTTTTTTTTTTTTTTTTTATTTATTTATTTTATTTTAAAACTAAATTTAATACGTCATTCATTTAATTTCTCTAATAAAGACATCATATTAAATACGAATGTAAATATAATTGGTATGCTACAGATGATTTGTGAAGAACAGCTGATAAAACGTATATGATGAATAACTATGAATGTTTGTGAATATGTAACGATGTGCAGTTACTTTTATATGTATTTGTATGATTATAGTTACATCAGATATATTTAATAATTTATTTTATTTATAAATTATTTTCATTTTTAAGAATAAATAATGGCTTCAAATGACGATGATGACTTTTGGTATGGTAGCGAAAAACGTTCCTTTTGTTTTGAAAGCAATGAGGTTAGTTTTTAATAAAGTAAAATAAAAATTTTATCATAGTAATAAGTATTTAATAATTTTACTTTTCAGTCTGATAACTTATTTGGAGTATCAAAAACAGGTACTGCACAATTGAGGGCTGGAATTTCAAACATACAAATAACTGATAACAGTTTGAAATATGATGAACCACAATTAAGTTCAAAACCTCTTTTATCGATTATTTCAGATAATGTTCTAGTTAAAAGTAAATATGCTTTTATTCATAATATATATATATACACAAAAATTATTTTGTTATAAAATTATTTCAATATTTTTTTACAAAAATAGTAAACATTGGATAATTATAATTATTTTATTTTTATAGTCCTTGAAGCAGATAAATTACAATATATTCCAGATGAATCTTCTAGTATGCAACCAGATGTAACATTAAAAAAAATTTTAATTGGACGTTCATTCTCTTTGGAACAATACAAATCTCTTGCAAGTAAAACTGCTTTACTTGATGCTGCCATAAAAAGTGGAAATGGAAATGCTATTCTAGGAGTATGGTTTTATTTCTAAGAGATTTTATCTAAGTTAATAATAAATCCCTCTTAAATCTATATTAAATTTATTTTTAGATAACCTTGTTTATTAAAAATACATTAAAACGAAGCTTAGTTCAAAAATTACTAATAGAAAGACCAGAAGCATTATGTACATACTTACATTATTTATCCACAAGAATGTGTATAAGTGAAATCTGTGATTTACTTACGTAAGAGACAATATTTAACAAAAAATATGTCAAAATAATTAATAATAAATTAAATGTTCATACCTCTTTTTAGGGCACAAGGAAAAACTGTAGATGCTGCTGTAAGTTTATTCTTGTAATTAATTTAATAAATAAATTATAGATAAAAATAATAAAGAATAATTATTTATGTAATTTATAGATTAGGTGCTTAAATATTATATTAAAAAATACTGATAAGACAGAAGGCAGTATAGATGCATTACACTCAAAAATTAATAAATATTATACCATGCTATTTTCTAATTTGTTTGATTGCAGAGAAACTGCATTTGTTTGGTCTTATATAAAACTGTTAGGTACAATCATAGTTTTTACGTTTTTATTTTATATTAATTAGGTAAATTTTAATATCTTACATAAATTATTTTTCTTTTTTAATTTGCTACTAAATTTTTTAGAATGGCAGAAGAATGCACAAAATAAATTTAGTGAGCCATTAAAATATAATTCTTCAGTTCTAGAATGCTTAAGACTAACTTGTAAAGATTATTGGGGTGTAACTGATAGTAATAGTCTTTCTCCATTATATTTAGTTCAGAATCAAGACATTTCTTCACGACAGTTTCATAAGGTAGCCATTGTAACTAGAGCATCTGTACAAGCTTGGGATGACATAGACAATTTACTTCATAAAAAGGTGATTATTAAATTTATAAATATATTCAAAATTTTTTGAGCTTTAATATAATGAAGTAAAAAAAAAAAAAAAAAAAAAAAAAAAAAAATTAATAAGTAATACACTATTTAAATAATTTAAAATTTTTTAAACAACCATTTTATTAAGGGTTGGCTTGGGGGAAAAAAATTACAAACAAATCTACATATTGAAGAAGTATTGAAACTGTTACAAGAGCATAATGCATCTTCTGGAATCATGGAAAAATTTTTGAATTATGTTGATAGTTCAAAACGATTAGAAGTGGCAAAGAATCTCAACTGTTATAAGGCTGTCATTAATGTAAATATTAAAAATGTTAAGTTTGAAATTAAATTAATTTTTAATTTTAAATAAATAAGTTATTAATAATTTAATAGATATTTGGATTACAAGGAGATCGCACAGCACTTTTAGAATATAAAGCTGGTCTTAGGCCGCAGTCAGAAGAATATTTTTATGCTGAAAGTGTTTTATGTAGTACTTCAATAAGATGGAGAAATTAAACAAATTAAAGTTATAAACTTTAAACAAAATATTTTTGTAAATACGTGTAGACACATATAGCTGTTATACATGAATTGTAATCCTCAAAAAAAAAAAAAATACTTTTTATAAAGATCTGTTTACATATAAATATTTTTTTACAGCAACATTGTAATATTAAATTTGATAAGATTATTAATAATTCAACTAATTTTTATAATGAAAAGATTTATTAGAGTTATTGTTTTAACGTTTATGAATACAATTTAGAAAATTTGTATTATTACAAAATACAATGTAAATGACATTGTATAAAATTTATTAACTTTAATATGAAATATAAAGATTGTCCAAAAGATTTAATTATAGCTTCATAATGAAAAATACTATATTATATATAGACCTATTCAACTTTACAATATAATTTTTAAGAAAAATATGAAAAATAACAATGAAACAATAGCTTTAAGCTAATGACTATATCCTCTTATAATATACAGATATTGTTTTAATAATATTTTAACTTTTGCGATTTACTTAAATAATTATTACTCTAATAAAATTAATACAATTTTTTATGATTATTTTTTCAATAGAATTAAAAACTGTCATTTTATAAACTTTAATTTGTCTTCAAGAAATTAATTTTTATTATAAATAACTTATAACTTAGACAATTTTCAGTGTTTTTTAAAAGATTGTATTAAGTTTATTAGAATGATAATAATAATTGAAATAATTTAAATGCAAAAATTTAATAGTGATATTTAGAGCCATACTATGGAACATTGTTAAAGTTATTAATTTAAAATTTTTATCAACTGCAGACATTTTTAATCTTTAATAATTACTGTATAATAAAAACTATAATGTTGTAATTATCACTTTATATTACTCGAAAATATAACTAATTTGTATAGCTTACTTAATTATAAATTCACTATTAAACTTTCATCATATCACATATCCTTATTATTTGTCTTTTTACTACTTCCAATAAGCATTTTCTCCATTCCTTTCCAAACTTTACAAGTCTGGAATTTCTCCCAGTGTTAAATGAACTCACCAGGGGGCTCCATTCGCTAAAGTTTTGCAAAAATTGAATTCGAGACCATTTATCCGTCGTTAATGAGTTGGTGTCGTTTGTTGATTTGATGGATTCTGAGTTATAGTCGGTGGCATTGAAGGTGGTGACGGATACGGAAAGAAGTAAGGTTGGCTCGGATAAGATGGATAACAACCTTCAGGAATCGCAGTTGTCGGTTGATTTGGATACATTGTTGGTGGATGGTACACGTATTGCGAGTACACGGGCGGATACTGAGTCGGGAAATTCTCCATGTTTGATGGATATACCGGTGGTACAATGCAAGGTCCGGTGGCAGGCACGTTGCCGATGTCTGGAATATCTGAAGTAGATGCGTAAGGTATCTGAATAAAACCTGGCGGTGATGAATAATAGGGACCTGGAAAAATTTTAATATTTTTATTGAGTGGTAATATTTAATTTTTTCCAATTATTTTCATTTCGAGAAAGACTATACTACGATCGTAAGCAAACGAATTTTTTTAAATCTATAAAGGGATGATAAATTATAAAAATTATTTTTAAAATCTTTATAGGAAATTGAAGTTAAATAAATTAAGCATTGTATATTATATTATTTCACAAACCTGAAAATACTTCCGACTCGGCCGGGTATGGACTCATAGGTATATAAGGCATCTGTTGATTATATGGCACTTGGTAAGGATACTGATTGTTTATTGGAGGAGGTGTTTGAGATGGAAGCATTGGTTGTAGCTGTTGTTGCGGTTGGTGATGTTGATATTGCATTTGAGAGACATCGTTTATTTCGCACTGATTAGCGACCGGAGACTCGTTTGGTTTTTTAAAAGATCGGTACTCGTAATCTTGATGCTGTTGACGATTCTGATGTTGACCATTGTGATGATCATTACGATTTTTTCCTATTTTTATTGATAAGAATTATTATTAAGCTACAATTAAATTTTATTCATAGCATTTAGTATCCTAAATATTACAGAATTAAACAATTAAAATATATTTTTTCTTGTTTAATACTTTTTTTATTTATTTATTTACAGTTGCATCCCTCGATTTGTGTATTAGCAACATTTAATATCCTTAAGAAATAATTCTTAAATTTTTCAAAACATTTTCTATAATCTGTTATATCCTAGATTTCAGTTAATTCAAAAAATGAAAATTCCCGCCGCATTTAAAATCTTTCTAAGAATAGTTAGAATCTTTAACATAAATAATCGTTTAACTGATTAGCGTGGTAGCCTAGAGGTAAATGTATACCAATGGTGGGGATCAATTGAAAAATAGACCACAAAGCAAATACGTGTATAGTTTACATCTCGCATTTTCATCGAATATTTACACTTTGATGATAATAAAAATATGTTATTTTGTACTTTCAAATTTCGTAACACAGCTTGTATTTGAGCAGTTTTCATTAAAGGTGCATATATAAATATCTAAAGGTCAAGGTTGCGAGAAAATATCGGAGCAGTTTGGTCGAATAAAAATAGTTATTAAATACAAGGCAATTATGTCCGATCTTTCGCGCGTGCCTCTGATTGCTTTATCTAGTGAAACAAAACAGCTGATTTCAACTCTTCTAAATCCACCGAAATTTATACCATCTAGCACAGGATTTTTAAGGTTAGAATTTTATTTGAAAAATATTAAATACTATTTAATTACTGTAAAATTTTCAAACATTTATAGAGACTGGAGAGGTCTGGCACAAGTATGTTCCATTGGAGGAGAAATTTTATCTGCTATTGCCATAGATCCAGATCCTTTTAGTCGCATATTAAATATTGTACAAAAGAATTCACAAGACTTTACGTTAAAGAATCTTAAAGATGCTTTAGAAAAACTTGAAAGGTGGGATATTGTAGATGATTCAGAATCACTTTTAGGTCTGTAAATATTATTAAATTTATTATTTTATACATTATTTTACAAAATTAAATAGAATTAATTGTTTTTCCTTAAATATACAGAAAAAGATGCACAACAATATCTAGAAAGACTGGAAAAATCTCAAATAACTTCTGAAAAAAATAACTTCAATGCAGATGCAGAAGTTTTAACATTCGGTAAATGAAATATTTAATAGATGTAATTTATTTTTAATTTGTAAGCTAATTTTTCTTATTTGCAGATGACCAATTTAGGATAGAACGAGGACAAGAAAGACAACAATATGAAGCCTTCCTTTTGTATGCAGATGAAGATATAGATTTTGCTAATGAAATAGTTGAAAATTTAGAGAAAAAACATAATTTAAAAGTAACTAGATAATTTGTTGAGTAATTTTTTTTAATGAAAAAAAGCAAAATAATCTCAATTAATAAATTTATTTCCAGCTTTGTTTAAAAGATAGAGATTTAATCACTGGAATAACTTTTGAACATGAAGCAATAATGAAATTAATATCAGAACGCTGCAATAGGCTTATTCCAATTATAAGTCCAGATTTTTTAAAAAGTCCTGCCAACAAATTTATTTTAAATTTTGCCCAAGCTACTGGAATAGGTATATTATAATTACATATCAAATTTTAAGATTGCTACAATAAAAATAAATACATCTTCTAATTATTGTTTTTAGATAAAAGACAAGAAAGAAAAATAATTCCACTTATATATAAAAATTGTGAATTGCCACCACAATTGGCATATTATTCTAAGATTTATTATAAAAAAATTGCACCTGAATATTTTTGGGATAAACTTATTAAATCAACAAAAGCTATCCAGATTGCATCAATAAAAAAACCAGTTGAAGTTCCTAAACAAAATGCATGTTCAAATATAGAAAAAGTTAATGGATTTATACAAAATAAATCTGATGAAGAAAAGATAAATACATCAGCAAATGTGTCAAAACCTGAAGAACCTGTAAAAAGCCATTCATTCTTACCATGGATAAAAAAATCTAAATCAGACTCAAATAAAGTTACAAATTCAGGTAAGGAATCTACAACAACAGAATCAATTCCAAGTCTTCCATCTCTTGATGGTTTGGATTCATTATCAACTTTAACTAGTAATACAAAGAAGACGAAAAAGAAAAAAGAAAAATTTATGGGCAGCTATGTTAAAAAAGTACAATCTCTTCTTGCAAAATCCTAATAATTATTATTTTATAGTATATTGTAAATATTACTTAAAAGGATGAAAAATTTTCTACAATTTACAAACTTTTTTTAAAATTATTTTAAGTTTTTATGATATTTATATTGAAATGCAACTATTCAAATTTTATGGACAGATAAATCTAAGAGAATTTGATTTAATGTAAGGATAATTATTATAGAATAAAAATATATTTATTTTGCATAACTTTTTATAGCATAAAAAAATTTTTCATCCTCTAAGAAACCTATCTTTTAAAATACATTTTTATAACAATTGACTGTGATACTATGTATATGTAAACGTAAGAAACTTTTTGCAGTATCTGTTCCATTTTGTGACTTAAATTTTTACAATTGTTCTCAAGTAATACGGTTATATTATATAATTAAATAAATTTATAAAATATTCGTAAATTTTTTTACCTTCATAATTTTTTTTAAAACGTGGAGCTACACTATTCGATTTGTTCCCTCGCTGTTGTGATTCCTTGTTATTGGAATTTTGTTGTTGTTCGTTTAAATTTGCATTTTTGTAATCTAATCGATTCCTATTAACATCAACATTTGAATGTTGGATGTCGCGAGAAACTGACGAGTTGCGGTACTCCGAGTTCCGATGATTTGTTTTATGTCCGTTTGATCTTATGTTATTTGCATTAAGATTTTCCTGATCTTTATGCCGTGGAGATGATAAACGACTATTGCTTCGTGAATTATTTTGAGCATTATTTGCTTGATTTTCACTATTGGAGATTGAACCTTTAAAATTTTTTATATTCTTAATTCATTTAGAATGATAATTTTTTCTAACACATTTTTTGAAATAAGAATTTTTCTTTAAGAAAAAAAAAAAAAAAAAAAAAATTATTTGAAAATATACTGCATACCATTTGTATTAGAGTTTAGTTCTGGAGGTGACTGAAGCATATAGTATGAGTTATCATTGAATGACTGACCATTTCCATTTGTCCACATATTTTGAGACCAAAAGTACTGTAAAGTTAATATAACTTAAAAATGTAATTAATCTAAGTACAAATACTTTAAAATGTCATTTTATTTAAAAAAAAATTTTGAATGTGTACCTTGACTCCTAAGTTAAAAAAATGACGCACTGTAGCCGGATCTAAAAATATGTAGCAATTACAAATTGCACAAACTATTCATAAAAAAAATTTATCTAAAGAAGTTAAAATTTCTATATATTAGGAGGAAAAAAAAAAAAAAAAAAAAAAAAAAAAAAAAAAAAAATAGGACAAGTTTTTATGAGAAACGGAATTAAATTTTTTTCTAAATTATTTCACTTATTTGTAAACCAAGGTATTTAATATTTTTATTTATGTAAATGTTTTCACCTGAGTATGGTATTTCACTACCATCCACATCCATAACTTTTACCATATCATAATTAACAACCTCTGAATCGCGAGATACGGAAGGATATGAATTGCCTGAAATAGATTATCGATTTACATGTTTATATTAATATACAATAATAATTGTTAAATAATTTATATACCTGAATAAGGAGGATAATATATTTCATTCTTCTCTGTATGCTCATTATGTTGTTTGTTTGATTGATTTGAATCATAATTAAAATTTGTATTATGTTTTTTTGATAAATTGTCATATGTATCTGAACTTCTATCAGGACTTTTATTTTTGTTATCAGTTATTTTTTGTTCTACAGTTTCTGTTGATGGAATATGGGTATTTTCAGGCATAGATTTTACATTTTCCACAGATGACTAAAAACAAATAAAAAAAATCCATGCAAGATTTATTTTATTCTAAAAGTATTAAATTGTGTAATAACTTCTCTTGGAATAGAAAATAAAGAACATTAATTAAATAAATTTAATATCAAATTAAGACATAATTATGCATTAAACTTATTACTGAAGTAATACATTTTAAAATATTTCACTACTTGAAAACTAATAAAATATCTTTATTAACTACTCTACCATAATTATATATTTATCTTTGAAAACAGTAATTTTATAATTTATATACTATTTTTACATACATTTACATTACACTCTTTGTATGATGTATAACTCTCAGCTTGTAGTTTTATAGAATTATTTTCCAAGCTAAAAATAAGCATTAAAATTTTATTTCATTCTACAAAACATATTTAATTGACAAAATATAAAAAGACTTTACGTTGTTTCTGCACTCCATTCAGATTTATTTACAGAATTTTTTGTAGAAGCTTTAGAATTATTTATTTGATTTTTGTCAATGCTACCATCACTTGAAATTTGATCTCTAATTTTACGACCAATTGAATTCCAAGGCTTTTTCCATTTTGTACCTATATTTAAATATAAATTTATAAAACATTAAACATTGATTAAATCTATTAAATATTATATCATCTAATAAATCATTTTAATACTATCATGAATAATAAAATTTAACTTACTTTGATTTATCACATTTCGTTTGTTTGAATTAATTGGCCAACTATTTTGTTTGACTTTCCTTTGGGGAAAAGGCTTTAAGGCTTCATAAGATACAGTCATTTTTTCTCCTAATTCTTCTATAAAGACTACAACAGGTCCTTCATTTTTACTCATTTCTTGAATATGTCCAGTGTAAAATAAAGGTTCTAAGCGCTTTGGCTTTGCTATAGTTTTTGTTGTATCCCAATTCTCTCGAGCACTTAGATAATTATTATTAGCCTTATCATTATCTTTTAAATCTATTTGTACTAAGCATTTAGCTCCTGTTTGTATTTCTGTAGAATTAAATTTTGTATAGCCTGAATTTCTTACCTCTAAAATTTATTAAATGAAATAAAATAAAATTGAATTAAAATAAAAAGTATAAAAAATTTAAAAACCAAAAATATTAATTTCCATCACATATTGTAACATACCTCTTCTAATTTCATGCCAAATATCATAATCAATATTTCGATAAATGTTGGGATCTAAAGCTTTTGCCACTCGATAAGGAAAAGGTGTAATACCTTTAGATAATAGTTGTGATTCCTCAGGGTCTGAATTATTTTCAATTTTATCAAATAGTTCTAAAGTCAATTGACTAAAAATTAATACAAATAAAATTAATGATTATTTTTAATAATTTTATATAAAAAATATTACTAAAATGCTACTTGCTTTCTCATATCTAAATTTCCTTTGAGGAAAAACTTATCATGTCTTAAGTGACTACTTCGTTCATGCAACATTTTATGAACAGTCGTATCTACATTAGTCATTTTGAAAACTTGTTTGTATAAAGTTTGGTAAACAAGAGCTAAAATATTAAAATGAGTAAATTTTATAATTTAAACAATGATAAAATTTAAATTTATTTTAAATAGTATATTATAATTTTACCAAGTAATATTTAAATTATAAATATAATAAATATAAATTATACATACACTGACAAAATCCTGCAATTGCAGTATATTCTTGAGTATAAACTGTTTCATATTGTTTAGGTGGTGTAAAACATAGAAAAAGATCATCTTTATATCCATGATTTATAACAGTTTCTTTCGTTAATTTTTGTCCATGAAATATAACAACGTTTCTCTTAAATAATACAGACATAGCTAAAATTTCATTCATTCCCCCCCATTCCGTGAAACAAGCCATTTGTTCCAAATAATTATCAAAAGGTGTCGAAATTTTCTATTAAGTTTAAAAAAAAGAAAAATGATTTAAGGTCAATTATAATTTTTTATTCATGTGTAAAATTTTACCTCTTCAAACATTTGTTTATTTTTTTTCATAAAGTCAACACATTCTTTTCTAACTCTTATGTGACACCTTTGATTTTGATAAACTTGTTCACTAACTGCACGAAATAAGCAGGTAGGATCCTTTGGTACATGCTTTCTGTAATATCCTTCATTTTGCAGCCATTCATCAACAGGTTCTATAGTTCTCTTAGAAGCTTTTCTTGAAGAAAGTTCCATGAATCTTGAAAGAAAATCCCATATAAAATATATTAACAAAATAAATTTCAAAAAATAACAGCCAGTATAAATTTTTATTTTTAAAAAGAAAAATAAAATATTTTTCAACTTTTTTACTATAAAAATTAAAAAATTACGTATAGTTGGCAAACATTTTTTATATGTGTACATATTATGCCTCTTCAATTTTTAACTAGAATATTCAATAAAATTAATATTCTTCAATAAGTAATTTACTTACAAAGAATTGTTTAACATTTTAAACATATATGATATGTGTATATATATATATGTATAGAAATATTTTCGTGAATAGCAACGTAATAAAAAAATTTACTAATAATTCATTTTATCACTCAATATTTCTACTTAATTCTATTCACTTTTAAGAACCAAGAAAAACTGCAATATCACAATTCAACAAATTAAACAAAATATATATATTTATATAAAATACAAGAAAAAATCACTGATCGTCAAGCGGCCGATGGTTGATTCCCAATAACCGGCACTTCTTCGAAACTAGTCGTTAATTTGTTTCAATCGCGCGCGTCTGCAGACTAGATCAAGAAATTTAATCTAAATAATACGAACCATATAATATTTTATTCGTATAAAAATACATGTGCATTTGCAAATAAAAAAAAAAAAAAAAAAAAAAAAAAAAAAATGAAAGTTCAAATACACATAGACCGATTGGCAAAATTTTTAACACAAAACGACGAGACTTACCTCGTTCGTTATATATACGTATATATTTATAAAAATAAGTCTGTAAAAAGAAAATTGCTACACGCTAGCCGCTTTATAATAAAATAATATTGCATAAATATGTACGTTTAAAAAAAGAAGAAAATAAGAGAGAAAGAAAGAGAAAGGAAAGAGGTGTAATAAAGGCACAAAGAAGTTAATTTAGAATTGTGCCAGTATAATCTTAGTCTTAACCGAAAGCGCTCTGTCTTTCTTTGTCATTCTCATTAGTTAGCCAAAGATGTAAACAAAACAAACGCTGCTGCTAAAGCTCACATGGCATGTTTTTAGGGGTCAAGTGTCGGTATACTAGTATTTAATGTACAACATTTATTTCATTATTTGATTTGAAGTTCGCTAAATTTAAAATTTTCATTAATTATTTCTAAACTTTTTTTTTTATATAATACAATTTTTGTTATATTTAGTTTTAACAATGTATGTTCACTCATTCATATATATTTTTTGAACGTATAATAATTTAAGAAAAAATTATTTAAAAACTTAGACGGTTTTAATCTTGTTTTTCAATATTAATTACCCTTTATAAAAATAGTTTTTTTTAACTCGTTAAGGGTAAAAATTAAAAAAAAATTAACTTCTGGATGTGTTTCCATTTTTTTGTTCAACGTGTAAATTACTAATTGAAACTATTCTTTACTGAAAGACAAATTTTATAACGACCAGTATTTTTTAGTGTTCATACTAAACAAATTTTTTTTATTCTCAATGTTAAACAGTTAATTTATTAAATTTTTTGGTTGCTGAAAATAAATAAATATCGACATATAATCGACAGGACTATTTGGAGAATTTTTATATTTTTATACTTTTTATTTTTGTATAAAAATAGAATTAAATTCATTCATGAATCTGCAAATAAGTTTTAAATAGTACGTTGTTTTATTACATAAATAAAATAATAGTATAATAAGGTTTAAAAATACGAATTGTAACATTTCTAGAAGTAACAAAAAAAGTGGTCTTGCACGAAAAGTTAAAATTAAGTGAAAATATTTGTCATTGACCGGCAAAAATATTAAAAAAAAAAAAAGATATATTTCACAAAGGTCTGTATTTAAAATTATTAGGCCAAAAGTTATAGTGTACGTTTTGAAAAAAGAAATTTTATCTTCAAAATATGCTTAAAAGAAAAGGTTCAAAGGACTAACGGGAATTTCGTTGGTTCGATCATTAAACTTCGATGTACAGTCATTTATACGCAAATCTGGAATAGTGGTTCAAATCGCGATTTTCGGACCTGTATATATGTATATATATATACAGGACTGTGGTTCAAACAGAAACATCAACTTTTTGCGCAATAGATTCCCAGAAAATAATAGCTCGCGTCGTGCTCTGACCAATCAGAGTAAACTCTAATTCGCTGATCGCGTGCTTCTGCTTTTAAACATATACAAAAGCACAATGTTGATTATTAATATTAATAATTAATATTATGATCTAATAAGATCAATTATTAATTTTATAAACTATATTATATGAGTGTGTATTTATTATCTAGCTTATAATTCGCGCAATAAATTTTTTATTTAATTTGGACGTTAAATTAAATATATATTTAAATGATATTGAAAATGCGATTTTCTGATAAAAAATAAAAATGGTTATAATAATTTATCATAAATTCATACAAGTTCATGCCAACTTCAAAAACATCTTCTAGCAGACAAAAATGCGACTCAGCAATACGTAAACGCATGCGCATGTGATTTTGCAAATTCTGGTACTCCTCGTGATTTATATTATCGTACACGGATAAATTAATATATAATTTTACTGAATAAAAATGGGAAACACCTCAGCAAAAGTCGAAGCTAAACAAACTTCTGATTCAAACAAACAACCTTTAAAACCATGCTGTGCTTGTCCAGAAACAAAAAAAGTGAGGGATGAATGGTACGTTATTTTTAACTATTTAAAGGTTATACTGAAAATATTTTTATGTTGCAATTGTATTTGTATTTTACTAATAATTTATTTTTAATGGGGCTTTATGGTTTTGTTTGTTTCTTTTTCCAATAATTAATTTTATTAAGTTATTTTAATGATTCTTGTATTCTTCCAGTATTATGATTATTGCACAATAGTGTTCAAATATTTTTGTATATAATTTAAATATACTTTTAGTTTTTTAATTCATAAATATATAATTAGTTTTATATGTAAAAGATGGAACATAACAAAACAGACAATTTTTATCAAAATTTATTCAATTCGAATACAAAAAATATTCAATTTTTTGTATCATGTTAATATAATTCTATATTATATATATATATTTTTTCTGTTTTAGCATCATTACAAAAGGTGAAACAGAATGTGGACATCTTATAGAAGCCCACAAAGCATGTATGCGTTACTTAGGATTTAATGTTTAATTTATTTAATGAATTGGGTTTAAAATACTATATTCAAAACAAAAATTTGAATGTTTCTAAAGTATTATTAAAAACTCAGTTTATATGTCTACTTTACATATTAAGTTAAATCTCATTATGTTAGAAAATGTAAATAAATTATTAAATAAACTCTACATTTTGTATTTATTAATTTTATGAATCTCTTGAATAAGTAATGATTAATCAAATCAAAACATTTTTTTATCAAGAAAATTTTATGTTTTTTTAAATAATGTTAATTGTAAAGTATTAAATGAGTTCGGTAAAATATTTTTTATTTTTATTTAATTATTATAATTGAAATAAATATTTGTAGATAACAGTTTCGTTATAATTTTATTAAAAGTACAATTTATTCATTGAAAGTAAAACAATGATCATATATTCGTCTTTTTTTCAAAAATAATTAACCATAAAATGTGCTTTTATTGAAATTTATTATTTAACATAGTGAAAAAACATTGCAATTTTATTAAAAGAATATAATACTGCTTTAAGATTTCTAACAAAGCTTATATTTGATTTCGACAAATGAATGTGTTGTGGCGCTTAATATAACAATTCCAAAAATTGTCAAGTATTGACATAAAACACTTCCTTTCCAAAAACATGCAACAATTTTTTTTCATATCCATGCGCTATAAATTTCCAAGCTATTAAACATAACGTAATTTTCAATTTGTTTTCTATTTTTAATAATGTTCATCACCCCATCAATTATAAGAATATTTTGCTATTATAATAAATAGAGAGGAATATTATTTGGTACAATTTACTCATTGCAATAAGAGTTTGTTACATGAATATTTATTTAGTTATTTATTTTTTATGATTTGATCAGAAGTTTGATGAAATAATTAATAAATGGACTGAAGTTTTTCACAGCTTGCAATAGACTTATGTGCTAGGGCATGTTAAGTACTCATGCTACACTAGACACAAATATTAAAATTTTGGTAAATGATGAATGATAAAGAATGCATCTCAATTAATAATTTACGTTTTTTTTTTCTCCATTTTTCTAGTTTATTAATAAATTGTTTTTTTTAGTAAATTACGTCAATTTTATATTATTCAATTTTGGTTATTTTGAAAAAATGTATTAAAATCTTCAAAAACTTAAAAAAGGTGTAAATAAAAAAATAAGTAAATAATAAATAATTATTTCAATATTAGTTGCATTTTAAAATATTCTCAAAGATGTTGATTTTTTTAATCATTAAAGATAATATTATTTTATAAAATCTTATGAATTGCAATTTAAAAACATTTAATTGTTAAAAGATGCTACTTTTAACATATTGACTAAATTTTTTTGTTCTCAATTTCAATGTTTGTATGCTAGAGTAGCATAGATCTTTAGCCTCATTGTATCAGTAATTAAATATGTTTATTTTTTAATTAGTATGAAAGTAGTTGTACTTTATATATTTTTCAGTGGCTTTTAAGATATAATGAAGTGTGCAGGCATCTGTTTGCATTAGGTATGGAAATATGAGGCACTGCCTTTAATATAATTAGTAAAAATTTTAAATGATAAAAATAATAGGCTAGTTTATGCTATATTAATCCTATTAAATTACTATATTGACTACAAATTGACTAGTTGACTAGAATCACACATAATTAAATTCCTTGACGCATCTTTATTTATTAAAAACTGATTGCATCTTCACAATAATATATTTTGTTCACATTTCCAATCCTGATGCAGAAAGATTTGGTCGAAGAACTTGACATGGCTTTGTTGATTGGTTCGACAGAAGTTGAGCAGAATTATCTGGACTAAAGTGATAGCCTCTGGAGCACAATCGCTTTAAGCGAGAAATGCTCAAAAGCTAAAGAATTCAAGAGGGACTGTAAACATGAGCAGAAAATTATATCTTCAAGCTTAAGTCGATTTATTTTACATATATTCATTTAGTCTTAAGCTGACATATTTATTTATTTTTTCTTTTTTGAGTCCCTCTGAAATTCACATTTATCACGAATATGCTTAAAGAATAAATTCGATAAATTCGTCGTCTTAATATTAATATTTTATGAATAACATTGGTGTCGCAGATTAACTTTCACATTGAGTTATCCTCCGATTTCAATGTTCTTTTAATTTATTTTTGGATTATTAAGAAGATGATTCACAATGTAAGAATAACATTGATTAATCGCTATTATAGCGCAAGGCTTTTTTTACTGAAAATCATTTTCTGTTCACACAATTTCAAGGACTATGGGAGAAATTGAACTAAAATCAAAATATGTGTTTCTCCAAGAATATCTTGTCCTTTGTAAAATTAAATCTCACCTATCTTGGGGAATTCTCAAGGAATGTAGCACCTTACTTTGCTGAAAAATATTTTATTTTATTTTATTTATTTCGCAATAATAAATCATGCAGGAAAAATATAAAAAGTTTGAATTATTTCATTAATGTTATAAAATATTGTATTCAAATTTCTTACTTGATATTGCATTTCGGAATCCATGGTACCTATCACAGCAACTACTTGATATTGCCGAGCTTTCATTGCAGCAGTGGATATTCTAACCAGTCTCATTGCTCCTGGTGCACTGCTTGTACTATTAAATTGTGCCATCTGAGCTGGGCTATGGCTTGGGTCAAGTACAAGCATTATTATAGAACCATCTCTTAGTTGTTCAACTCCCATTATAGTTCGACTGTGACCTATAATTAATAATAAATTATTAAAAGTCTGTACCATAAAAAAAAACTTTAAAATTTGTTAAAATTTTTTAGTTCAATTTTGAATATAGCAATCATTGTACCCTGATGCTGAAGATACAAAGGTGGTTTGAAGTCATCATTTCGTTGAAAATATTGTAAAACCCATTTAAACATTTCTGGATGACCACCATCTGAACTTGTTGGTCTGTGAAAATCTACCAACTGACATCTGTGAAAAATTCATTAATGAAATAGTAAATAAATTTTTCCTTTTTATATTTTTAAAAAATGTTTGATAAATTTTTATTTTAAAATAGGTAAAAACAAACTTGATTCTTAAGCTTGACAAGAGCGTTACGACTTCAGTAGCACCAATCCACTTTCTTGTGTTAACTAACTTAGCTCCCAGTTGCTCAGCACCTTGAAGATCAAATCCTTGTGCCCAAGCCCATTCAATCATTTTTTGAAGCCTTGAAATTGATGGCATGGAACTTCTTTGAGGGTTTTCACAGGAGCTGTTGTTGCTTATACCTGAGCTCCAAGCTCTATATACTAACTCGTTGTATCCAGTATGTTGAAGCAGTGAAGAAATCATCATTTGCATATTTCTATAACCACATCCCCATCCTTTATCTCCATAAGTTACTGCATAATGATCTACTGTAGAGCACATCCAAGTATTTACAACATTACTACATGCTTGGCTTACTGCTCGTACCTTAGGGACCAGCCCTGTAAATTTTGACAACCATGTATTTAAATTTTAACAACTTATTAATTTTTCAATGTAAGTTAAATTAAATCAAATAAAATATTTAATACAGAGTACAAAATTTTTTTTATATAAAATATGTTTTTAAAATATTGAATATTTAAAAAAACTGGATTTAATTAGAATAACTAACGATTAGAATATCTAATTAGAAACATTTTATTTTTATATTTTAATCTTTACCAATTTAATTGTACTTTGATAAAAAAATATACATTCTTCAAAAAAATTACCTCGTGTGCAAGAACTTCCATCATCGATACCACTACTTTCTGCAACTCTAAGCTCACATTGCTTTTCATAGTAATCCGCTACAGACATTTCTCCAGCATATACAGCCCGCTGCATATTTGTAACACTTTGTTCTCTAAAGTTTCCCTGATTGTCCATTCCATACTGTGCTTGAAGTAGTGCGAATTCTCGTTGTTCTCTTAATCTTCTAACTTCTTTTTCACGCCTTTCCATGTCTCGGGCAAGAAGTCTATCTGTCGAAGCATCTGGAGTTATTGGCGAGGGAGTTCCTTTCTTTGTAAAATGCTCTTCGATATGAGCCGTGAGTTCATCACTGTTTTTAAATAAAGTGCTTAAACAGACTGGGCACGAAGGAGTTTCTCCACCACTAGTTGCTACATCTGAGTATGGAGATACTACTTTTGCTGGGCTATTCAAATATAAATTTATTTAAATACGAATAATATAATTTTATATATTTATAAATTGATCATACAACCAACAATATAACAGTAATTTTCAATTAAATTTCAGTACCAATGTTTGAATATAATAATACCTTAAAATGTCTTTATGTTCAATATTAACATGTAATTCCAAATCTGAAGAGTTGGGAAATGATGTAACGCAGAATGGACAATTAAATGTGCTATCTTGGGTTGGAGGAGATTCTGGTGGAAGAGATGGTGAAGTTAGATCAAAGTGCTGACGATTGATATGTTCTCCCAATCTCGACGGACTGTCTGAACTATAAGGGCACATTGGACATTCTTGTACTGGAAGCTTTGGAGTTGCATGCGATCGCAATTGAAGATTTAAACTAGAGCGCAGTGGAGAACCATGACCAGCTGTGCTTTCTGGAACTGCAAATTAATGCATTGTGAATATAATAATAATATTAAGTAACTTATCTGTGAAAGTATAATATAATTTTTTAATGTTTAATACATAAAAATTTTACTTTAACAAGATTTATGAAATAAAATTTATGATTTTCTAATAAATTGCTCACTGCTTTTTCGCAGATTAATTTTTTTCACTATCAATAATTATTATGTTGATTTATCGATGACATTAATTTGAAAATCAAAAAATTTCTGCATGTAAATTATTACACAATCACCTACTTTATATTATATTACCACAAAAATGATAAATTAATTTTTTTTTTATTTAAACTAGAGTTATTTTTGGATTAAAAATAATAATGTTCATCATATTTTAATTTTTAAAAATTTATAAAATTTTTGCGCATTTACATAAAATTATTTCCCATAATATAAAAAAATAATACTTTTAAATCTACAAAACTAAATTTCTCACCGTTATTTACAAGACCACCATTGTTATTGTTGTTATTGTTGTTGTTAACAAGAGAGCTACCAGCTGAAGGCATCACAGCTGTTGCAGCCGTCGCTTCCTCTTTTTTGACAAGTGTCGATGACCTGGACGTTGAACTGGCTGTGTTAGTAATTGAGTTTGGTGCAGTAGACCAGCCATTCTGCAGATAAGGTGACGAAGAGGAGATGCAGTTTGTAGATGTGGTAGAAGTTGTTGTACTGCGAGATTCATCTCGACCTCGTTTATTAATGCTTCGATGGCGTTCTTGGTGTTCCAGAATTGCATCGTCATCTATGAACGCCATCATATCATTTTCGTCGGGAGTACTGCAAACAATACAATTTGTTTTTGTTACTTGTTGATCGACTTTTTATTTGTGAATAATATTTGCAGTACAATGTTCTTTTATTTTTAGTAAGGTGAATTTTTGTCGATAAAATTTTACTTATAAAAATACAGTATTTATACGTATGATGAAAAAGAATTAATATTTATAAGTTTCTCAAAGTATCTCGATCAAACTTGTAAAATATAGAATGTCGACAGTAGATACCGTGCAGAATTGCCGCGCTTTTTCTTTAATAAGTAGCGACATCTATAGTTTGATTTTACCATACAATTTATAATTGTTTTTATGAGCAATCATATTAATTGTCTCAGTGGATTTTCAAATTCATAATAATTATTTTATTATATCGAGCAGCATTTTACAATTTATACTACATTATTTTATGAAAAAAATACAGGAAAAAATTGTAAGTTTAAACGAGTGTTTGTTTAAAAATTATTTTTAATCTACTATAATTGATGAAAATAAAATAAAATTAAATGTTCATACTGCATATAATTTTAAATAATAGAAACGTACATTTCATTTCATTGATGAATTAAACATCAATTTATATATAAAATTGTAGGTGATAATGCAAAATTAAAATCGATATTTCGAGACAAGGCGATATAAATATTATATTAAAAAATAATAATAGTAATGGTAATAAATTTGCAACTTTAAATTTATTATAATCGAATCACTCATAATATTATTATATTTTAAGTGATTTCTTAAAAATTATTCAATAATATTTTAACTCAACAAATTTTATAATTCTCACCTTGGCGTCAAATAATCGAGATGTGCACTGTTAACATGCAACAACATCTCGGCCGGGGAAATTTCACCCAGATCGCAAAATGGGCAATTAGCCGCCCCTTTAAGATGGTAAAGGGCCATGTGCGAACGCATTTCTTCGTCGTTGAAGCCCTCGCGGCCGCATATTTCGCACGTGTAATTCATCTCCGGCGTTTTATTGGTCGCCATGTTGTACATCCTACAATTTTTCGTCAAAATAATAAGATTTATTAAATTTTATGCCAATTAAAATTTCATTTTTATGAGGTTATGGAATTTTTAACGACTGGTTATGGAATTTTTTATCGTTGTCTTTCAGGATGTAACATGCAGATGAGCTGAATCATGTTAATAACAGAATTTTTGATATTATAGTGACTAAAACTAAATTATTTTATAGGTAATCATGCTAAGAATAATGTTGAATTTATCATTTGTACTCCTAAAATTTAAAAAATCTCGTAATTTTTTCCTCTCGTCAATTGTTTAAAATTGTCATAATTTTTTCATCCATAGCTGTGGTGTCAGATTTCTAGTTTACAGCCAAGAACATGGATATTTGATAAATATATATTTATTAAGTTTTTAATAATCTTTTAAAATGATTATAAAAATTTTAATTAATTAATATAGTAATAATTTTAATTAATTAAAATATATTTATATTTATTTGAAATTTTTATAATACAATTCTATAATTTTTGGAAAAAAAATTTATGAATATACATAATTAAATGTACATAGTTTATCAAATATCTGCATAAGCAAAATCGATAAAAATTTTATCCCACAACCAATCTTGCATATTTTTCATTGTTCGTACGCAAAAACTTTCATGAAAATCCAATTATACACAAGTCCTACACGAATCTACCTTTATCTACTTAATCGATTACCAGTTCATCTCATTATACGAAGACAAAAATAAACAGACTGCTTTCAATAAGATCTCTCCCTCACTTTCTTCTTCGTCGAAAAACAAATTCAACGTCGACAGATAAGGCTACTTAAAAAAACTCTCATCCCAAAAAAGTATACACATACAAACTTTTCCAATTGACGATACTCGTTTCTCCAAACTCGTCAGACTCTCAGACGCACTTATAAACGAGGGAACAAGCAGTAAAAATAAAACGAGGGAGAAAGTGACGAAAGCTCGACACGACTTAACAACAGTCGCGCGGCAACTCGATTTCTTTTTCTTTTTTTTTTTTTTTTTTTTTTTTTCTCTCTCTCTCATTTTCATCGAGTTCATAGACGGGGTAGGAGACAAGGAGGAAAGCGACTTTCTTTCGATACGCGGAAGCGCGTACACGGCGTCTCGCGAATCAATCAGTTCCCTTGAGTCGCCGACGATAAAATCGATCAATTTTATGTGGATGTATGAAGCTTTTTTTTTTTTTTTTTATCTACTTTCACACCCGAACACGAGTTTTAATAAACTCCCGTGGGAATCATTATCTCGATTAATCGCTGAATTACTAGTTTGACTTGAATTATTATTATTTTTTTTTTTTTTTTTTTCTGTCCGTTAGAATATACTGACATAATTAGTAAAGTTATATGATAAATTCTTTTAATTATGGTTTTCTCACGAAAGAAAGATGTAATATATGATATTGTCTGCGGACATTAACCGAAAGCAATTAAATGTTTTATATTTTTGCATAATTTATATGCGAATTTTATTTTTTTTTCTTTAAAATATCAATTAAAACACATTATTATGTGATACGATAATTGAAAAATAAATCATAAAAATTATTAATCTAATTATTGAAAACGGCATAAACTTTATTGGTTTGAAATATAAAACATATAAGGATTATTAATTGATTGTTAATTTAAATCAAATTATTTACTTTTTAATTTAAAATAATTAATAGCAAAAGTATAATAAATAATTGGCATTAATGCGGTTAAAATAAATCTAATTGTGGTAATTTAATTACATATTTAAAATGTATGAGGGGTGCAGAAACAAAGATAGTATTTTATAGTTAGTTTTACGAAAAATAAAAAACTGTATCTCCAAAAATATATATGATTATTATTTTATACAATTTACATTTATTTATTAGATTTAGATTAGATTTTTATTCACTGAAGATATAAATCAAGTTTTAAACAAACGCATAGATGTTTAGAAATAACTACAACTAAAAATTTATAGTTAAGTTCATGAAAAAAGTGAACGCAGTCACCTTTTTGCAACTCCGTAATAATTATTTTTTTTTACTTCTATAATAATTATTTTTTGTAAAATGAAAAATCAATTGATAAAAGTTTTTTAAAATGAATATTCAATATTATGAAAAAATTTCATTATTTTCTTAAAAAAGATTATGATTTTCAGTTGCAAATGAACTAAATCATCAAAACTACTGATTTTAATTTGAGGTTTACATAGAAAATTAATTCAACTGCATTGAATATCAGTTAATATATTGAATAATTCATTAAAATAAATTTCCATAATTTTATCGGGAAATTACAAAATATTCACTATGAAATAATAATTCTTTTGGGTAAAGTGAGAAGATTAACAAGGAACTGATCGAAACATTCGACAAAATTTTAATGGCAATTAACAAAAATTTAAATGTGGCTTTTATTATGAAACCATCAATAAATAAGGTTAAGTTTCATGCATACCTCTTTCATAATAAACGAATCGACTAATCTGTTAAAAATACGTCGTTTGAATAAGACATATTATTCAACAAATACAACGGTGCACTCTCGCCGCGAATCGTACAAGCGTAACCGAATCCCCTTGCAATCTACAATCACAAACTCAGCGATCAATTTCCATGCCCCTCGACTACGAGGGGTGAACCTTAACCTTCCGCTCTTTCAAAGATAACGATAATTCATCCACGCCGAGAGGAGAGAAAAAGAGAGAGAGAGAGACTCGTTATACAACGTTGTACAAAAACGACTACTCGTTATATTCTCTCTCTCTCTCTTCCTTCTCTCTTTTTTCAACTAAGAAATTTGTTGCTTTAACACACTGCTTTTCTCTCCCCCTTTCACCCTCGATATACGAAGCCGCATTCACACACGCAACAAAAGCACATGCACACGCGCGCACGTTATATCGACTCTCTCGTTTGCAGCACGAACGAAGGAGCGAGAGAGTGAGTCACGCTTGGTGTACTCTCTCTCTCTCTCTCTCTCTCTCTCTCTCTCTCTCTTTCTTTCACCCTCAGTCAGTACACTCAAGCGCCGGAAGTACAAAAGCTCGTCCTCGTGTATGACATTACAACTAGCGCAGCGTTAAAGCATCCAAACTAGAATTAGGTAAGAAAGGAAGAAAGAAAGAAAAAAAAAAAAAAAAAAAAAAAAGTACAAAGAGTGGGAGTTAAGAGACAAAGTGTGATAATGTATGTGTGTATGAGTGTATCAACCTTGAGATGAGTCCGGTCGCCGCGACGTGCAGGCGAGATCCAGCGCGCCGTGCAGGAACCCTTTAACTTCTCGCCCACGTATCCGTATATATAGCTTCTATTATGTATACGTACACACACTTAAACATACATACGTACACAGAGGCATACGAAGCGCGCACACGACGATACGTAAGGTATATATGTATATGTATGTATACACGGACAGTCAAGAATACACAAACGCGGGAGAGAGAGAGAGAGAGAGAGAGAGAGAACGAGAGAGCGCGAGATAGTATACAGCTTTTAACTAGGCCAAGCAGTGGCGGCGCGCTCTAACGTCGCGTCGAACTCGTTGCTGGCGCGCGCGTCCTCGAGGGTTGCTGGGCAGGGCTGACCCATTTTCCAGGCGACGCTTTTTATGCGCTAGCCCGACTTCTTCCTCGTTCGCATCCTCGAGACGCTTTGTGCCTCGTTCTTTGTGATTTTTAATCACCTACGCCCGTTATCCACGTTTCGTTGATCGTTCAAAGCAGCTCTTGATTACGACGACGTGAGACAAACAAAAAAATAAATAAATAAATAAATAAATAAATAAACCGTCAGGTGTTTAAGCTAGGTAACGAACGCCTTGATACATAACAAGAGAGAACCGACGCGACGACGACGACGACGACGACGACGACGACGACGACGACGACATTTAGGACGTCGATCGCGATAGCGACGACGCGGGCGCCGCCGCGAGACTGCGCTGCGCCCTTTGCGCGATGTCGTGGATCGTGGAGAGAGAGAGAGAGAGAGAGAGACAGCCCGAGAGGTTTTAGGGGTAGCGCGCGCACGTTTGAAATAATATGCGCAAGCTCGCTTGTTTTTCAACGAAAGTAATTTTTATGAACGAATGACTAATTATCCTTTTCGTCAGTTTTATTGAAATTCTTTTTTTTTTTATCGACACCGGAGAATTATAAAATTTGGAGATTGTTTCTAATTGATGTTTTTAGACTTTCAAAGATTCAGAATACACTTTTATTATGTTATTGAATTTCAATAGTGCATTCAATTTCACGAAAATAAAGAGTTTTAAGTATGGTTTTTTTTTTTTTTTTTTTGTTTTGTTTACATCAAAACGTTTGTTGATTTTTGTATCGACAACATATTGGAAAAAAATAAGTAGATAAATGCCATGTATAGTCAGACGCAAACGTGTAAATGCATTGAATTAAAAAAATAATTCAACGCGAACGCTATAAGTTGTTTTTAAAATTCGCAAGCCAAGAAAAATCTTCAAAATTTATCAAATTTGTAAATTTCACCTACGAATCGAAATAATCAACAAAAAGTAAACGCAAGCTCAAACGCGTATCGGCATCGTCGCTTGTCGTCGTGGGCGCAAAGCGTTGATCGTTGAACGCTTACGAGATATTTCTCAGCGTTTTATAATATGCACGCTAATATAAGCGTATGTAAGATGTCTCGGTACGTATAGAACCGCGATAGCGCGCGGTGCACTCGAGCACTCGAGCACGCGGCGGCGGCGGCGGCGGCGGCTCGCGAGCAGCTTAAGGTTGCGCCTGCGCGACGCCGCACCGTTTCCGCTTGGCCAACGCTCGTTCTCTTTCTCCGTCGGCCTTTCCTCTCTCTCTCTCTTTTTCTTATTTTATTCTACCGAGTGCACGTGTACTCGAAAAGAAAGAGAGAAAAAAATTGATAAAGCTCGAAATTGTCAATGTTCATGTATGAGTGCGTTGTCTTTTTTTTTTTTTCATTATTCTTTTTCTTCTTTACAGTTTGTAAAGTGGCCGTTTCTTTTATTAAGCTCTTTCGCTTCGGGGGTATTAATGCTTAGAGGATGTAAGTCGTGCTCGAATTTTTTTTCAATATTTAAAGTACCTTCATATTCGTCATATTTGGCTGGTTCTACGAGATTTTTTACTTCGAAGACACTTTTTTTTTTTGCGCGGTTTGCTTTTTCGTTGAAAAAATATTGTTATGTTTATTTAGCTTATACTCGTTCTTTATTTATTATCAAACGTTATTCAAATGACGGCGAATGCCTGCATATTATAATTAGCTTAATCTACTTTTCACAATCGTATATAATATTCTTTTGAAATAAAATTGTATAACTAAAGAATTCTCGTTAAAGGATTGTGAAATAAGGTTTACAAATAATGAAAAAAATCAATGTGTAAATACATCATTTTAATAAAAAAAAAAAAAATTGTGTAAACAATACATATTGTTCAATATTTCATTAAAAAAAAAGCACAAATTTTGTACATTACGTACTAAATTTACGCCGATGACTTTATAGGAAATAAATCGTCCCAGAATTTCATGCGTTCGGAGTTGAGGCCTTGTTTCATCGTAAAATCGTTATCGATCTCGAGATAATTCTGATACTTTGGTGTGAATTTGTCCCAAGTGACATTTTTAAAAAGTGCGTCAGTGTCGTTTTTGGGAATCGGTTCGCCGGTTTTCGCAAAATTCGCCCAAATTGCCGTCATGCGCTCGACAATTTTCATTTCCGGTGAATTGTTTTCAAATTCCGGGAAAAAGCTTACCCGGAATATATAAAGAAGATCGTCGTGATGGACGACGCCTGAAAGTGTGTTTTTATTTTTTAAATTAATTAACGATTAAAAATATTGAAACACTTACATAAATGGTTAAAAATTATTGAAAATAAGCAAAGTAATATCTTTAATCCGAAAAAAAAAAAAGGAGAAGATCGATAAACGGAGTTTAATCTTACCGTAAGGTTTTTTGGTGTCGGTCCAAGTTACGTGACTGTAAGGACCCTGATATGCGAATTTGTAATAATAGACCGGCTGGTCCGAAGCTTCCGCTAATACGTTGATTAATCGATGCACGGGATACCCGATAACGGCATCGGCATAAAGCTGTTAAAATTTTTAATACCGTTGATGAGATTCGTATGTATATAACGTTCTTAAGTATAGCTATAATGTACAAAAAGAAAACTTGTTTAATTTCGTTGTAATGTTATTGAATTTCAACGTTTAAATTTTGAAGAAAAATTTCGTTAAATTCGTAAAATTATTAATCGGCGTTAATTAAAGCTAATTCAAATAAGTCAAACGCCATATAGAGCTTATTAAAATGTTCTAACTTTACGTATAGTCCGTTTTTTTTTTTTTTTTTTTTATGCAAAAGTCGCGAATAATTTATTTATCTTTTAATTTAGCAAAAAAAAAAAAAAAAAAAAAAAAAAACGTCGTACTCACTTTAGCAATACCGTCGGAATTTTGAACGCCGACGGGCTCGTCGTGCAAATAATACGTTTTTAGCTTTTGGCTTATATCTTTCGAGCGCTTAGTGCCGCGCTCGTAAAGGAAATTGATGGGTGCCAGTCTTTCCCATTCTTTATTCAAATCTTGGAACATGGAATCGTTGCCGCTATTTGCCTGCTCGATCATTTCTGAAATAATAAATTTCCGACATTCGGGCGTTAAAATTACTTTAATTATTAATAAATAAAAATAAATTATTTTTAATGAAAAAAATCAAGTTTAGATTAACGTTGTTTAATTTAAAAAGTTTAAATTTTAATTAATTCATTAATCGGATAAAAGTAAACGTTAATAGTTTATGCATTATGTATACAAGACTCGAATTAATTTTAAAGACGATTTAAATAAATAAAAGAAACTTGTGTATATGTTGTTGATTGTCCATTCTACTATAATAAAATTTTATTGCATAATGCCTTACTTACGGACGACTCGTCCGCCGAATTCATCTTTAGTGACTCCGGTGATGAAAGGGACTTTGTGGAATTTTCCTTGTCTTATGAGGTCAATCGGTTGCGCCGGCAAGAAACGCTCTACTCCGCGAACTTCTGGCTCGACGACTGGCAACCATTGATAGATTGGATTGTTGTACCATTCCTTTAACATTAAAATTTCGTTCTTTTTTTTTTTTTTTTTTGCTCATTCGTCTTGTTAAAACATTTTAATTTGAAAATGTTTCTTCGATTAAGTTTTTATAAGATTTGTTAACTATTATTATCGTTGTATGTTTGTCAAAATTTTTCGTTTGAATTTTAATTTAATTATTATATTTTCATTTATCGTATTATTGAAGAATATTTGAATCTCGTAAAATTTATTATTTTAATTTGAGCAAATGTTCAAAATGATAGCGCAAAAAATATGAAATCGCATTATTTCAACAAAATTAAAACTTATCATTCGTAAATACAGATGAAATTTTAAGACAAACAAACCTTACGACGATATTAGATTAAAAGAGCTACAAAAAGAAAAGAAAGAAAGAAAAAAAAAAAAAAAAAATAATCCGAAACACAAGCCAATCCATAAGAGCGCGCGTCATGCCAAATAAATTCTTCCTCCTCCACCCACTCCCCCGAAATACCCGTTCGATTCGAATTCGTGCAAAGGTTTTTCCCCCTCCCCCTCCCCTCCCCCCCTCTCTCTCTCTCTCTTTCTCTCTTTGCCTATCGGGCATTTTACGAGAGAAAATATATATATCTCTCGAGTATCGCTTACGAAAAATTGCACGACTCCTGCGGCGAAATCCTCGGTGCTCATGGTGTTGAGGCATATGAGCATATTGCCAACCGTGTCAGTGGGACAGCCGAGTAGCTCGGCTTGTTTCTTAGCCAGGTGGCTCTGATTAGTGGGAAGGCCCTCGTGAAAGAGGCACGAGCCGCTCGAGGCGACGGCGCGATGAAAGAGGCCCTTGGTCATGGGCGAGACGAGATGCAACGATACGCTGCAGCCACCGGCGCTGGTCCCGGTTATAGTTACCGAGTTCGGATCTCCACCGAACGACCCGATGATCTTCTTTACCCAGCGCAGTGCTTCCACTTGATCCTTTAGACCGAGATTACCGGGTAATAAAGAATCGCCCGTACTCATGAAACCTAGCCAGTGGAGTAAACAAAAAAAAAAAAAAAAAAAAAAAAAAAAAAAAATAAGAAAAAAAGAAATAATGAAATATAAAACATTTTTTATTCATATAATTTATACAAAAATTAATCTGGTTTTCTCTAAAATTATAAGGCTTTCAGTATAAATCATATCAATTTAAAAAGCTTACCCAAAGACGAAAGACGATAATTGACGGTTACTAATATGATTTCGTGGTCCAATAAATATTGCGGGCCTTCGACGATACTTTGACCCGACAATTCGTAAAAGCCACCGGGATGAAAATACACTATTACTGGCCTCTTCGCTATATCGCCGACTTTAGAAAGCTACGAATTTGCATATAATTGTACGATAAAATTATAAATTTACGTATCGATCCTTATATAATCCGTATATAAAAAATTTTTTAAAATACCTTTGTCGTATAGACATTTAAACGAAGACAATCCTCGGACATATTTGCGGGAAAGGCTTGTGGACACGATGGACCTTCTTCCGAAGCGTCGAAAACATTGTCCCACGGTTTTACTGGTATCGGTGGCTAGAAAATTCATCGATTAATCAAAGGATATTTAATCAATTTAATCAATTTAATCGATTACAATTTTATTAAAATACTACTGGCTAATTATTTGGGTTAAAAAAGTTTTTTTTCTATCTTAATAAATATTTTGAAATTATTTTCAAATTTACCAAAATTTTAACACTATTTATTTGTTTATAGTTTATTATTTAATTTAATGTATGAAAAATTAAACTAATTACAAACAGGAGATTAAACTATCTTTTTACAAAGAGAAATTCAAGTAAAAAAAAAAAAAAAAAAAAAAAAAAAAAAAAAAAAAAAAGAGAGATAAAAAAAAGAAAAAGAAGTTGAAATAGTAATATCCAAGTGCTGGAACATTCTCGTAGCGCGAAATGAAAAGCAAACGAATCTCGATGGCTCGGCATCTTCTCAGGGAAAAAAAAAAGGAAATTACACAACCATGTTAACGGAAAACGAGTTCCGGCGCTTCTTTAAAATCATCGATTTGTGGAAGTGGGAAAAAGTTAGTAAAAAAAAAAAAAAAAAAAAAAAAAGAAAAGGATAAATTATTCTCAGAGGTGAATGAGCTTACATTTAATTTTAAATAATTAACGATCAATTTTTTTAATTAAAAATTAGTGTAATGTTGAAATTTCTTATACGCGTATTTGAAAATCAAACATAATGAATAGCAAGAACTTGTTTAAAGCGGTCACTCGGCGAGAATCGGCCAACGGTTTTTCCGTCCTTTGAATGCTTTAAAAAAGAGAAAGAAAAAATATCCCATTTGGTTTAGGTCGAACGATATCCGAGCTTATGTATTCGTTCGGTTATACACAAAAGGATAGCGCGTTATATGTCGTTTTAATCGGAATTAATTGCCGATCGATGAAGTCATGCGATCCTTGGAGGATTCCGTCTTCTTCCGCGGCTTTTTATCATTTTCACACACGCATGTGAAAAAAAAATATTCATCGGATATTTATATGTAAGTTTAAAATGATTATTCATAATTAAATTTTTCTTTAATTAATCAAATTTTTTCCTTTAATTAATCGACTCATTAATACTAAACGCGATTGTACGGAAAATTTAATCGAAGTACGCATGTTTTACGAATATCGTAATCAAGCTTAAACTTTAAAATTACCAACAGTCGCTTTATGTTACCATAAAGTGCCGTTAATTATTGCTTGATAGCTTTTTTAAAATTTTAACAAGTACAAGCGTCAGACTGAGAAAATGATAAAAAAAATATATAGTTATAAATATACACGCGTCAGTTGCAGTGAAAAAAGGCGAAAAAAAAAATAAAAGACCACATGTTTACATCTAATTCTGTTTGATCGCGACAATAAGGCGATTTAGTCTGTATGAAACTCACAAAGTTATTGTATAATTATCGAATTAAAGCACGAAATCGCCTTGAGTCATCTGCAACTGTAGCGAGCAAAATTTTCTCACAATTTGCGGTAATAATACCGACGCGGAAAAAGTTATCAGAATCAACGATAAAAAGTCTTTTTTTGTTCGTTGTTTTAACGTTATTTTTTTCAGTTTTACAAGTTTAAATACGGTATCGTTATGTTTTTATTATTCATTAAACTTGTAATAAATACCTTCTATCGCTAAAAATGAGAAACTAAGATGCAAATACAACGTAATAATTACTCACCTGAAATCTTTGCTGACCGGTAGGTGGTTCGGCGTATCTGATACCCCTGTAAGCGATAATCTGTTTTCCCAATCTCGTGGTCATAAACGAGCCCTTGATTTTACCCAACGGTGTCTGGACTTGAAGCGCATCGTCCGCGTCCTCTTGGACTGAACCGGCAACGACAACGCCACACAAAACGGCGATCAACAAACACAGTTTTACTTTAACCGTCCTCGTCGGCATTTCTTTTTCTTTATTTTTTCTTTTTTTTGATCGTTAAAAAAATTTCCCACCCACTTGTCGAGTTTAATTAACGAGGCGCATTAAAACTGCATGGATTATTTCCGCGTATGTAGAGACGAATTCGAAGAGAAAGAGAGATAGAGCGACTCGAGGTCGCCGGTGATACTGAGCCGTTGATGAGTCAAGTTATGCTCTTTATAGGTCGCCGTGTGCGCGCGCTCGCTCGCGCGCACACACGTGTACGCGTATATGCATACGTAAGCGCGCAGGAAGACGAAAACGCGCACACGAACGCGTGGGAACGACGATTACCTTACCGACGCCGCGCCACCCGCGCTCTCCTTACGCTGTATGGTGTGTTTATAAACTTGCGTGCGTTCGAATACAATGAAGGCTGAATTCGTTTTACTTTTTCTTATTTACTTTTTTTTTTTTTTTTTTTTTTTTTTTTTTTTTTTTATTCTTTCGTCTTGGGCGAATTTGATATTATCTCTTTCATTGATAGTACGGTTACGTAATTAGTGTGTTACAAAGCTCCTCGCGTGTGAATTTTTTAAGAATACAGGTGTGCATCTAAGTTAACGATATCAATTTCGCTAATTAAGCGCAAATACGTAAACTTGCTCGCTTGTCATTGAGGGAACGTGGATGAGCGATTTCGAGTTCGGTCGATGGTTTCTACACGTGCGGACTTTATTTATATGGATTGGAATATAATTTAACGTTACGTAAACGTTTCATGGTGTTTTAGAAAAATTTAATTTTTTTTTATTTTTAACAGCGTATCGTTTATTAATGGAACGATATAATATTGTTAATTATCGATTTAAAAATTTGTAAAAATATCTTTTTTTTTTTTTTTTATAAAACAATTTAAATTATTAAATTTTTTTACATATAATCAAACAATAAATCTATCGAACAGTTGTATGAATTACGTATGAATTTCTTTACATTCTGAAATAAAATAACGAATGTCAATAAGCAGATCGCGTGATACGTTAAAAATCATCGTTACGCATAAACGAAATCGTCGTTGCAATTTTTCATTACCGCTAAAAATTTCTTTTCAACGAATCAATCGCGCACACATATGCGTAAGTAAAGTGATAGAGAGAGAGAGAGAGAGAGAGAGAGAGAGAGAGAGAGAGAGAGAGAGAACACACGACATGCTCTCTTTGTTGTCAGAAACGAATCCACGTGAGAGGATGAAGTCTTTTAGCGACTCGTGACACACCTTCATTTTCAACGATAATAACATCTTTAGAACACGCGGCAGCCGCATTGACTCATGCTTGCGCGCCTACTCTTCGATCCTTGTTGTTTAATACGGTTTTATTCTTATTTTCCTTTATTCATCGAACGCCTTTTTTTATTTGACCGATAACTTGCTGGGGTTTTACCCGAGTATTGTTGTTTTTTTTTTTTTTTTTTTTTTTTTTTTTTCATTCAATGGTTACGAAATACATGTTTTTTGCTCTGCGTCGACTATATCGCGTCATAAAATGATTGATATATTTTCATCTGTTTACTATTAATTCATTCGTTCGTAATTGATGGATTTTTTAATACAAAATTTCGTTTAGTCAATACATTTATTCTCAAATTTATTCTCAATTCGTTAATGAACGTTGCATAAAAACGATTATGTACAAAAAAAAAATAATTTTATTTGACTTTACAAATAATAGAATATCACAGTTTAACGGTGAGAAGGAATAGGTTCGAGTGGAAAAAGTCTTTCCCAGAGCTCATATCGATCGGCGAACATGTTGCTCATTATCGTGAAATTTTCACCAATTTCAAGGTAGCTTTTGTTTTTTGGCGTCAAGCGCGGCCACGTAACACCTTTAAATAATCCGTTGTCCTTTGGTATAGGTTCTCCAGTCTTGGCAAAATTAACCCACATTGCGGTCATCTTATCGACCATACGAGATTCAGGATCGCTTTCCTTGAATAATGGAAAAATGAACGACATGTAGAGAATGTACTGAAGATCGTCGTGATGGACAACGCCTAAGGAAATAAAATTCGAATTAAATTAAGGATTTTAAAGCCGACGATCGGATAGAAAAGGTAAATATGAAAAAGATTTCGACATCCTTACCATAAGGTTTTTTGTCACTCCAAGTGACAAAACTGTAACGACTTTGGTAAACGAACTTGTAGTTGTAAACCGGCTCTTGTGAGTATTCGGACAAAAGTTTTGCAACGCGGTGTTCTGGGAATCCAATGAGAGCATCTGCGTATATCTATGTATTATCGTGAAATTTGATTGTTAATAGAAAAAAAAAAAAAAAAAAATAAGTATTCGATATAAAAAAAATTATATAAATGTAAACATTGCTCAATGAATAATAACGAGTTACCTTTCCTAGATTTTCACCATTTTTCACAGTTATTGGCTCGTTGTTAAAGTAGAATTTTTTTAATTCACCGCTGATATACTTAGAGCGTTCGGTTCCTCTTTGATATTGAAAACCAATTGGTGCGACACGTTCCCAATTGTCGGTGTAATTTCGATAAATCGTTTCGTCGCCCTTTAGCGCTTGTTCGAACGCTTTCAATGCTGCGTAATTAAACGTAATGATGAATAAACGTTCTTATCCGTATGCAATACGATGTTTTAGCGAATAAATTAAATAATAAGTTATTAAAATTTAAACGATAGCTTGAAAAAACGAAAAAACAAAAAAAAAAAATACAGTATTTACATAAAGGTATGGATGCAAACTCGTCCTTTGTGATTCCAGTAATGATAGGGACCTGTTGGAATTTTTTAAGTCTTATCAAATCCACGGGTTGTGCATCTAAGAATCTTTCAATCCCGGGTACTTCGGGTTCAACTACTGGAGACCAGATCAACGTTGGGTCGACGTACCATTCCTGTACGAGCATAATAAAAAAAAAAAAAAAAAAAATGATAAAATAAATAGTCTTTAAAAAAAGAGAAAATTTATCGATTTAAAAACTAAACGTTCGATAATCAAAAGAGATATTTACGGAAAATTTGGAAATTGAATCGCTGAGTTGCTGATGAGGTACCGTTTTTAAACAATTAAAAGCAGCGTCCAAACTATCGGTTGGGCAATTGACAAATTTAGCTTGTTTGAATACGAGCTCCAATTGTTTTTCGGGTAACAATTCCGGAGTCGTGGGCGAACCACTGGAGGCAATGGCGCGATGGAAAAGACCCTTCGACATCGGCGACATCATGTGAAGAATGACGCTCCAGCCACCGGCGCTGTAACCGGTTATGGTGACGGATTTTGGATCTCCACCGAACGCCGCGATGTTTTTCTTTATCCAACGAAGCGCGACAACTTGATCTTTGAGACCGATGTTACCGGGTGCTCGTGCATCGCCAGTTGCGATGAAACCTATGTTTGTGTTTATGGAAAATCCATTTATTGGTTTAGAACATGAACATTGTTTTTCGTTTTTTTTTTTTTATCATTCGCTTAGTTATTTATTTATAATTATTTCCATTTGATTGTTTACTATTAAATTTAAAATATTGCGAGACTTGGCTATAAAATTTAGAAATATTTACCCAAGGTAGCGAGTCTGTAATTAACCGTGACCAAAACGACGTCGTGGTCGAGATAGTACTGAGGCCCAAAAACGTAGCTTTGAGCAGAGAAGCCATAAAAACCTCCGGGATGGAAGAATACAATAACTGGTCGTTTTAAATTATTATTCGAGTCTGGTAGCTGATATGTTCAAAATATAAAAAAAAATGTTATGAATTTTTTTTTAATTATTATGAATGAAAAATTATAACACGCTTATTAATTAAAAAAAAAAAAAAAAAAAAAAAAAAGTAAGAAAAAGAACGATCGATAAAAGAAAAAAAAAAAAAGCAATCCTTACGTACCTTATTAGCGTAAACGTTGACTCGGAGACAATCTTCACTCGTAAGTTCCGGTACAGCAGGTAAGGGACAAGATGGACCTTCTTTTGATGCATCAAATATGTCGGTCCACGGGTCGACGGGCTCAGCTTGCTGAAACAATGACGAAGATATAATTGAAAAGTCCGTGTGATTCGTCTTCTTAAATTTTTAATGATATAAGTAAGCATTATCTCATTTACGAAAATGAGCTTCGTGCTCGACGTGAAACTTTTTCATGACTCAGACTTGATTTACTTAAAACGTTACTTTAACTGGCAAAATTTTACCGAATGAACAAGAATATGATTGCGCTTATGAAAATTTGCATAATTTTTGTTATGTTGCTCTTCATTACAATGTTTTAAATTTAAAAATAATCTACGGTCAGTTGCATAATAATGTTGTTATGCTGCTATTCATTACAATGCTTTAAATTTAAAAATAATCAACGATCAGTTTTAGCAATGAATATCCTATATTAATTTTTAAATTTAATCTAATAAATAAAGATATTAAAAAAATTAATAGAAACACAAGACGCGTTAAAATTTTATCGCGAGTTTCCTTATAAAAACAATTGTTTAAGCTCAATGAACCCTGAATATCATTATACATATATGAAAATTGTTTTTAAATTAAACCAATATTTAATAAAAAATGTGCATAAATGATTAAAGATAATTGCTATCGCGTTATTATTAGTAACAAGATGCTATGCATATTTGAAAACTTTTTAATTCAATAATACTTAGCTAGCTAATAATTAGCTTGTTATGTCAACTGATTGACAAGTTTTTGTTCAAGAAAAAAATTTGTTATTAATACTCATCATTTACAATTTATCATTTCGATCCATTATTACTTTTGTATATCAAAATATTTACTATTGTTTAATTTCATTAAATCTATTAAATAATCATTATATAATTGATAAGAATCAATTTACAATTTAAAATTATGCAATCAAGTATACGTGTACTCATATTAAAGTAGTTAAACTTTATTTATAATTTTTTTTTTTTTTTTTTTTTTTTTATCAATACTGCTAGAGCATAAATTACATCGTAAAATTTCATAAAGATATTTAAATTTTATTTTTGTTATAATTATGAATAATAAAATATATTTACTAATAATTGTAACAAATTAAAAGTAAATTATTAAATTTATTTAACATTATAACAAAAAAGTCTTTTTTTTTTTTGTTTTTTTTTTTTTTTTATGTGTTGCGTTTAATTTAATTACATATGTTGTAATTATTTAATGTTAATAGCGTATTATTCAATTGAATTGTTTACATAATTAAACGGAAGTACATATCAATTATAAATTATCATAAGTTATGATGCTCATAGATAAAAAAATTAAAAAAACAAATTAAAAAGCGAAAGTTAAACGTGTCAAACCTAAAGTAAACATTAATATTAAAAAAAAAAAAAAAAAAAAATCTTTTATGCTATAAATAAATATGCATATATTATTTCACGACGTCACCTTGTAACATAATTTTTTGTAAACTTTAAATTCCTTAAAGCGGTTTAATATAGTTCGAGCTGAAAACATCAATGCTAAATCGCATTATCTGCTCTAGTAGTTTTTAGAATCGAATCAGCAAAGAGCAGCGTAAGTTAGTTGAAGGAATAAAACGAGGGAAGAAAAACTTTTGTCAATGTTTGTATCTTGTAGACAATCTTATGAATAGAAATTATTAGTAGTACTGTGGTATTAAAAATTATTATATTAAATTAATAACTAAATATTATTTAAAGTACTATATTCATTTAAATTATAATCAATTTTTTTTTTTTTTCTTTGCTAATAAACATAGCAATCGATTGATAATTATATTTGCTAATAATCGTTTATGAAAAATTTAAACCTATTTATATGCTTGTTACTATTAATATTCAATTCGCAATAAACATTAAATAAATTTCGAACCTTAAAACGTCTCTCTCCAGCTGTGGATTTTCCATATCTGACACCACGAAAAGCATAAATAGTCTTGTTAAGTCTCGTCTTCATCAACGATCCCTTGATACGACCCAACGGAGTGCACACCTCCGGATTTTGATCGACTGCATAGACGATCGCCACAAAAGCGCAAAGCGCCAACAATAACGTCACGGCTTTAAGATCGAACGACATATTAGCACGATAACACGAACGATTCAGTACTAACTCCGGTTAAGCGAGGATGACTCGTTTTTATACAAGCGGTAAACCGTTTTCGATTAATTCGAAAAGTCAAACGATTCGCGGAAGACTATTTGTTATTGATAAGAAATTTATTATCGTTCGTCCTATGTTGTATTTATACACCATCGGTAGATTTTTTATTATATTTTTTAACGAATTTACAATTATTTATATAAAAATCTTGAATTATTAATTTTTAAAAATTTTTCAAAATTTAATAGACACAAAAATAGATTTAATGTACAATGCATGCTGATTATTCATAAATTTATGTATATCTAGAAATCTAAGAACTTTTTTGCGAAAATATAAAAGAAAATGTGTTTTTTTTTTTTTTTTTTAATTATAACATATTACAAATTATCGTGTAATTATAAAGTTTACTCAATTTTAATTTAATGCAATAAATGCAAATAATAATCATAATTTCCTTAATTTATTTCCTTATAAAACAACTGAATTGTGAATTATTTTAAGAATTAAAATACAATTTATTTAAAATATTGAATAATTAATGAAAAGTAGTTTAATCCAAGAAAACAATTGCAAATAATTTTATTTTAATATTAGTCACGTTTATAATGAATAATTAATAAAATAATAAAATTGATTCAATTAATTAATTTATCTTTTAATGACTTTACCAATACAATCGATCAAAACATTGAAACAAAAAAAATTAAAACATTTTTTTTTTCATTATCCAATTATTTACATAATGCAAGAGTACACGTTACAATTTTTATTGATAACTCTTTTTATAATGCTCTAGATAGCTCAATTATCTTCTTTCGTATAAGTTAATTTATAAACGCAGACCCCGACGCGCGTTAATTCTTAGAAAGTGAATATAGCGTTAGGTGGAAAAACCAATGTTCCGTATGCGTAAATCTGCTGGAACGCATTGAATTATCAAATGAAATTCTTGAGAACTGATTTTGAATATATCGAAATTATTAGGATATTATCATAATTTTAAATTAAACGAAATATTTTAATAATTATTATTTTATTTGACCAACAAAAATTCACAAAATATTGAAAAACTTAAAACGCAAGGTATCTAATGCTGAAAGAAAATATAGTATTTAAATCGGTAAAAAACAATTGCAAGTAATAAATTAAACAATAAAAACTCGTAAAAAATCATTTATAATTTCTAAATAATTGTAAAATAATTAGATGGCATCTGAAAATAGTAGGGATGTCTTCCGCGTGTGTGATTGGCTTAAAGCAATACCACCATAATGCAAAATGTATTAGCCAATCGGAAGCTTTGAAAATCATTAGATGACATCTGAAAATTGTAGGGATGTCTTTCGCGTGTGTGATTGGCTTACAGTAATACCACCATAATGCAAAATGTAGTAGCCAATCGGAAGCTTTTTTTATATTTTACATAAGGCTGCCGCTTGTTTGCAATTTTCATGCGGGTATCTAATTTTAAAAACAATTTTCATTAAATTTATGTAAATTTATTTCGATAAAATAATATTTAAAGCCAAGCAATCGATAATTAAAAAAAAAAAAAAAAACGTGTATTCAATTCATATAAAATCACGAAATACAATCAAATTTAAAACTCAAAGATATTTAATGCCGAAAGAAAATATATTGTCAGTGTAATATTAACCGGTATGGTTACAGATCTATAATCGGTTATGGTGACAGAGTTTGGATCTTCGCCGAACGCCGCGATTCTACGATTCTGTTGTATCCAACGAAGCGCGACCACTTGATCCTTGAATCCAAGGTTACCTATAGTGCTCGAGCATCTCTTGTGGATATGAAGCCTGTTTTTTTTTTTTTTTTTTTAATCTATTACAATATTTTCATAACATTATATTTATTATAATTTTTTAAATGTGTACCTTCGTGTGATGCTCAATTAGTTGAAACGAGAATTTTTTTTTAATGAAATATTTTTAATAGAATGTGCGAGTTATTTTTAATTATATTTATCTAACGCAGCGAGTCTACAATTAGCCGTGACGAAAACAATATTATTGTCGACATAATAACGAGGTCGAAGAACGTAAATTAGAGCAGAAAATCAGTGGATGGAAAAATGCGATGACTGGACACGTTTTAAATAATTTTTTGAGTATTCAGTACTAGCTTGTAGCTAATCGATGCAAAATAAAATTTATATAATGATCAATAAATTTAAGTTTTTTATTTATTTATTTTTCTTTTTTTTTTTATTAAATGTTTAATAAACAAAGAATACATCGTGCTTTTTAGTACAAATATTAAGACGGTGACAATCAACGTTGAAATAATTAAGTTCCGATTAATGATATTTGAATGATATGAGAAATAGTAATGTATTACTTAAAATTAAATTAGACTCGGCTTCGTTTTTTATTTAGGTTTTAACACTTAAGAATAAATTTTTGAGAAATGCAGTTTGTTATTTTAATGTTTTTTTTTTTTTTTTTTTTTTTTTAATCTCTTGTATAATTATTATTTATTTTTGAGAAATAAAAGTTATCGACTGATAAAATTATTACTGACATTAATATTTTAATAATCTTTGACTAAATTGAAATAGAGTTCTATTTTTTTATAAAATGAGAAAAAAACTAATTTAAAAAAATTAAATTTCGTATAGTGTTTATTTAATTTATTTTATAAAATTACTTTACATAGAGATCTAATATGTAGATTGTGCGTTACGTTAAAAATTTAAAATTATATTCAAGTAGTAATAAAAAACAATGAATCACAACTAAATGAAGATAATTAAAAATATTTGTTTAACGTCGTTAAAACAATGTCAGTAGTAATATACGTAAATTGTTCACTCGACGTAAATAACGAGTAATTATAACATATTGAGAGAGCATTTATTATCTTACAGGTAGTATACATAAAGATTTCATGCGACAAATATGAAAGCAGGGTTAAATCAAAGTCAAATGTTGTTCATTGTTTTGCAAGGAGAAAGGATTCAACTAGTTATTTAAAAATAAGGAAATAACAAATTTTAATGTTGCTATAAGATAGCAAAATATAAACGTAAGCATTTCATAACAAATACAAATTACATAACTTTACGCGATCATTTTTCTTAAAAACTTTCCTTATAACTTCCTCATGTTTATGGTCCGAGAAGATCAATATTTATTCGGATTATCCGCTCTATTAGTTTATCGAATTAAAACATACTTAGGAAAGAATAATTTTTATTTTTCTGTATTTTTTCGCAAACTCGTATTAACAAATTGATAATATAATGTATTTGTAATCGTTATTTTAAGGAAACACAGACAATTTTTTTTTATAACTTGAATTTTTTTTTGAATTTAATAAAAGTTTATGTAATTTAATAAAAATAATATTCGGTCATTATTTTAACAATGATATATGATTATACTAATAAACTTAATAAATATTAATAAAATATAAATGATGTAAATCAATGAATAATCTAATAAGTAAATTTTTAGTTTAGTGAAAAATATCAGGAAAAGTCAATTATCTGTATTTGTTGATGCATTTACAATTATACATCGCAATAATTTTATAAAACTTTCCTTATATAACATCTGTTCTAATATGCGATTATCGAAACATTTAGAATCATAAAATTTATCAATGATATGTCTTATTAAACAACTTAGGCAAGTTCATATATTTTAGATAAAGCGTTTTATCTTTTTTCAAAGAATAACATTTCTTTTTTTTTTTTTTTTTTTTTTTTTTTATTTATTGTTGTTATTATAAATATAAACGATGATACAAAGTTAAGTCACAATTTAAATTAAAAAGAAAATATAACGTAGACTAATACAGATTCATCTTAAGATTTTAAATATCTTTTTTGACAACTTATAAATTTGCAACAAACGGAAAAATAAGTATTAGCTTTATACTTAAAGTTTAAAACAATATTCTTAATCAATCATTTTTTTTTATAAAGATGAACCAAGAGAAAATAAATAGCATAGCTTACTAAGATAGTTGAGAATTTTTCCTCATTAAATTCGTAGTAGCAATAGCTTATGATATCGTTTTTGAAATTTTACATGATTTTTAATTATTATAAGTAAATTATATTATGAAGTGCAAATGGCAAAAATAATTATTTTTATTCCACATAAAAAGTGATTATGAAAGCTAACTCGAAAAAGAACTCAATAAGATAGATTCCTTTTTGCGAAACTTTGCGAAATTGTTAAATCGTCTTAATTGATTAAATTTTCGTTTGCTGCTAAACATAAAAATATAAATAAAATTTCAAATATTATTAATTTGATGTTCAAAGTAACGTTCATTTTAGCATAGATTTTTTGGTAATAAATATACAACGGTTTAATTATAAAAATATAATATTATATTACAATTTACGTCATATATTTACAATACACTCATAAACAAACATAGGTGACAAATTTTAACAAGATGAAATAGGCCCTAAGGGAAATAATCTTTCCCATAAATCATAACGTTCGCCAAACATTCTCTTCTTCATGATTAATTTATTACCAATTTCGAGATAATTTTCCTGACGCGGTGTCATGGGTGCCCAAGAAACGCCTTGAAAAAGTTCGTTGTTTCGCGGTATCGGTTCTCCAGTTGTTGCGAAACTTACCCAAATGGTCGTCAATTTTTCGACCATAATATTTTCAGGATCGTCGAGCTTGAAATAAGGGAAACCGAATGAAGGCATATAAAAGAGGTATAATAAGTCATCTTGATGAACAACACCTTAAAGCATAAATTTAAACATAAAATTTATCTTAGTAATAAATATTCTTGATATCGATGTAAATTATATCGCAATAATACCAACCGTAAGGTTTCTTCGTATCGCTGAAAACGGAAAAACTGTATCGACCGGGAAAACAAAATAGATAATTGTAAACGGGTGCGCGTGAATTTGCAGAAACGAGCCGAGCAAAACGATGAGCGGTAAAACCGATAATTGCGTCCGCGTATAGCTTCGTTAAACGACAAAATATTTTAATTAGATATTTAATTAATTATATCATAAAGTTTAATATAATAATTTTATAATTTCATAATTTGTTTGATTAAAAAATTATCGCAAACTTACCGCTCCAAGCGTTCTTTCGTACTTAAGATTAATGGGTTCATCATTGAAATAGAATTTTTTTATTTCTCTACTGATGTATCTAGAACGATCGGTTCCTCGTTCGTATTGAAAAATAGTTGGTGCTATAGATTCCCAATCATTTGTTAAATATTTGTAATAGGTCTCGTTACCTTGGAGCGCTTGCTCAAGAGCAACTGAAAAAATCTTGTCAATTAGTCTATAGTTTAAACGAATATCATTATTGCCACGATATTTTTTATTTACAAAAGATACTTACACAATGGCGCAAAAGCAAACTCATCCTCGGTAATGCCGGTAATTATTGGAACTTGATGGAACTGCTTTGTTCTGATTAAATCAGCCGGCTGAGCTGTAAGAAATCTTTCGACGCCGGGTAAACGTGGCTCGATTACCGGAACAATCAAGTCGCTCACGTTGAATTTTAACCAAGAATCGCGTATCAGCTGCGCCGGTAGTTTCTTTAAACAGTCAAAAGCCGCGGGCCAATTGTGCGTTGGGCAACCTACTAAGCTGGCTTGCTTCATAGCTGTTTGCGACTGGTTCGCAGGCATGGGCAGAAAAGGTACAGGCGCACCGCTCATGGCTATTACTTTGTGAAAAAGGCCATTGGACATTGGCGACGTAATGTGTAATACGGTACTCCAAGAGCCAGCGCTGCATCCGGTTATTGTTACGGAGTTGGAATCGCCACCGAAAGCTGCGATGTTCCTTTGTACCCAACGTAGGGCGACTACTTGATCTTTAAGGCCAAGATTACCCGGTGCTAGAGCATCACCGCTTGCAAGAAAACCTATAAGGTAAATTTTATTATTCATTTTATTCATTTTATTGATATTTTAAAAATTTGAGTGTCACAATTTTTTTTTTTTTTTTTTTTTTTTTTTTTCACTCGCCTAATGTACCCAGTCGATAATTAACTGTAACTAATACAATATCATGATCCATTATGTATTGAGGACCGTAATTGTCACTTCTTGCTGAATATGCGTAGAAGCCACCTGAATGAAAAAATACTATGACTGGACGGTTGACTTTATTTCTAAAATCCGGTAACTTAAATAAAAAAAAAAAAAAAAAAAAAAGAGAGAGAAAAATTAATTAGATTCGATTTCAAGTCAATACGATATGAAAAGTTAAAAAATTTTCGAAACGAAAAATGTACCTTTGTTGTGTAAATATTAAGTCGAAGGCAATCTTCGCTAGCTGTTGTGGCATTGTCGGTTCGAAAACAGGAAGGTCCTTCTTTTGAGGCATCAAGAACATTGGACCATGGATCAATGGGTTCAGCTACCTAAAGTAATGGCAAAAATATTTATTAGATTGTGTTGTAATATAACCCTATTCTTTAAATTTATTTATATTTTATCAAACAAATAAATAATAATTAATATATTATTGCAAATAAAAATAGTATAAAAATTTACAGCCGCGAGTAATTAAGATAAGGGCACATTGTAAAATTACAAATATTATCAGTTAAACGTGTTAATTATTTGTTAAATAAATACATTTTATCGTTATTTTAATCACGGCTTTTACTTTAAAGCGTCGTTCGCCCTCCGGCGACTTCGCGTATCTTATTCCTCGAAAGGAGTAAATGTCCTTGTTTAATCTCGTCTTCATCAACGATCCTTTAATTTGACCGAGCGGAGTGTGCACCTCCGGTATTTCATCGGTGGCATAGCAGCTTATTGTTAACGCGCACAGCACCAGTAACAGCTGTACAAACGCGGACTTTAACTCGATAGTCATGTTTGCTCGATCGTTCGCCTTGGAACTGAGCTCGATTACCCACAAACCCTCCCTTTTATAGATAATGAAGAAGTTTTGACGCGCGATAACGTGATTTAAACGTGCAATGTTTGTCCATTAATCTTAATGCGTATATTTCAGAATTACTAATACAGAAACTAATAGAGAAATATCTTTTAAATTTGATCAGAAAATCGATTAAAAGTATATTTATCTATGATCTATTTTATCATGTTATTATAGGACGAAAAATTTTTATTTTCACTTTTGTAATTTTTTCACATTTATATCTACTATAATTCAATCTATATATATATATATATATATATATATATATATATATATATATATATATATATATATATATATATATATATATATATATATATATATATATATATATTGTGCGGCTTAAAAAATAATTAGAAATGTTACTAAAGTAAAAAAATAGCTCATAAATATTTAAATCAAAGTCTATCATTTATTAACTTTTGCTTAGGACTTAACATTTTGATTGTTAATAAAAAAACAATTATATCGTGTATAAAAAATTAAATTTTATTTCATTTGATGTGACTTTTATTTACAATTTACGTATAACAAACATAGATCCAATTTATATATTGCATTAATTTTAACAAGATGAGACAGGCCTTAAGGGAAACAATCTTTCCCATAAAGCATAACGTGCAGGATACATTTTGTTTTTCATCGTCAATTGTTCACCAATTTCAAGATAATTTTCCTTTATTGGATTCAAAGGGGTCCAGGAAACACCTTCGAAAAATTTGTTGTTTTGCGGTATCGGTTCTCCAGTTCTTGCAAAATTTACCCAAATGGCCGTTAATTTTTTTACCATAACAATTTCAGGATCTCCTGGATTAAAGTAAGGGAAACCAAACGCAGGCATATAGAAGAGGAATTGTAAATCATCTTGGTGAACGACACCTGAAAAAGTACATTTCTATTTGTGTAATCAAAGCGCATCTTAATTATAAATTCATAAAGATAAAAATTAAGGTAACATAGCATTAAGAAAATAATTCACAATCTTTAATTATAAAAAGCATCAATTTTTAATATACGTATTCGAAAAAATATGCTATATTTACCATAAGGTTTCTTTGTATCGCGCAAAATGGCGAAACTGTATCGGCTTGGAAAACTGAACATATAATTGTAAACGGGTGCACGTGAATTTGCGGAAACTAGTTGAGCGAAACGATGTGCAGGAAAACCGATTATTGCGTCTGCGTAAATCTGCATTAAACAGAGAAAATGTTCGATAAGACTATTAAGTAAATACTTTCACCATAAAAAGATATACCTCTACTTATTAAAGTATTTCTTTTTCCATTAAAAAAAAAAAAAAATTCTCTTACCAATCCAAGATTTTTGCCGTTTTTAAGACTGATAGGTTCATCATTGAAATAGAATTTTTTAATTTCTCTACTGATGCGTTTAGAGCGTTCGGTATCTCGTTCGTATTGAAAACTAATTGGTGCAGCAAATTCCCAATTCTGCGTAAGATTCCGATAGATCGAATCATCACCCTTTTGCGCTTGCTCAAGAGCGACTGAAAAATTTATTTAATTTTTAAAATTTTCATCATCTTAAACGACGTTTTATTATAAATTATACTAACTCATTGGTGCAGAAGCAAATTCATCCTTAGTTATACCAGTGATAACCGGTACGTGATAAAATTGCTTAGTCCTGAGTAAATCTACTGGTTGGGCGGTAAGGAATCTTTCGACTCCTGGTATATTAGGCTCGACTACCGGAGACCAGACCAAAATTGGATCACCGTACCATTCCTATATCAACGTAAGTACGCGTTGACAAACAAATTATTCGTAATTTTAATTTTAAAAATTAAACTTACGCTGAATTTAACATAGGATTCGCGCAGTTGTTCCGCTGGGACTTTTTTCAAGCAATCGAAAGCTGCGCTTATATTTTGCGTAGGACAACCGACTAAACCGGCCTGTTTTATGACAAGATGCGGCTGTGCCGTAGGCATAAGATCAGGAGTTGTAGGTGCACCGCTCATGGCTATTATTCTGTGAAACAGACCTTTGGACATTGGTGACATCATGTGAAAAATGCTACTCCAAGAGCCAGCGCTGCATCCGGTTATTGTTACGGAGTTGGAATCGCCACCGAAAGCTGCGATGTTCCTTTGTACCCAACGTAGGGCAACTACTTGATCTTTAAGGCCAATATTACCCGGTGCCAAAGCATCGCCTGTTGCTATAAAACCTGAAAAGTGAATCGATAAATTATTTTTTTTTTTTTTTTTTTTTAATTTTACTAATGTTTTTAAAATCGAACTTGTGAACATCGCTTCACGTACTAATTACCTAAGGTAGCGAGTCGATAATTAACTGTAACTAAAACAATATCGTGATCCATAATGTAATGAGGACCAAAAACTTGGCTTTGTCCTGAAAATCCATAGAAACCACCAGGATGGAAAAATACTATGACTGGACGGTTGTCTTTGTTTTTAGAATCAGGTAGCTTAAGCGAATAAAGAGTAATTAAATGATAACTTCGATTTCAAGTTAATAAAATATTGGAAAAGAAAAAAACTTTGTGAAAAATAGAAAAATACCTTGGTCGTGTAAACATTAAGCCGAAGACAATCCTCGTTAGCTGTCAATGGAGTCTCGGCTCTAGGACACGAAGGACCCTCTTGTGAAGCATCGAAAACACCGGCCCATGCGTCTACGGGTTCAGCTACCTAAAGTAATGACAAAAATTTATATTGTATCAACTTAATAAAAATAAATTTCATACAGTTATTATATCACTGTAATTAGTTTTTTAAATTGAAATATATATTTATTCAAATAAGCAAAAAAATATTTGTTCAATGTATGGACAATCGAAAATAATACAAAAAAATAATACAAAAAAATTACACCTTTTAAATATACAATAAATAAATATGTAGTTGTTTGAAAGATTGTAAACTTTATGAGTCAAGTGTGATTTTTTAAAGAGAAACACGAATTATAATCATCATTCCATAAAAAAGTATGTCAACTAATAAATTTTATTTTATCAAAACATAAACAAGGTTATTTAAAAGACATTATTTCAATCATTTTTTATTGTTAAATAAATATATATTTTTTCTTACCTTAAAGCGTCGTTCGCCCTCCGGCGACTTCGCGTATCTTATTCCTCGAAAGGAGTAAATGTCCTTGTTTAATCTCGTCTTCATCAACGATCCTTTAATTTGACCGAGCGGAGTGTGCACCTCCGGTATTTCATCGGTGGCATAGCAGCTTATTGTTAACGCGCACAGCACCAGTAACAGCTGTACAAACGCGGACTTTAACTCGATCGTCATGTTTGCTCGATCGTTTGCCTTGAAACTGAGCTCGATTACTCGCAAGCGCCTCTTTTTATAAATACTCAAGAAGTTTTCGCGTACGCGATAACATGATTTAAGCGTGCGCCGATATATATATATATATATATATATATATATATATATATATATATATATATATATATATATATATATATATATATATATATATGGATCGTTTCAAATATCGCTGTCGGTCTGGTTAAAATTGTCGGAAAGGTTTTGAATTGAATTGATTTTTTGCACCAGATTATTCTAAATCTTTCTGAAATATTAACAATATTAGAAAGGATTTTGAAAGAGTGAAAAAGTGCATTACATTGTAACACTAAAATTTATTAACAGGGAAAGAATTGGAAACGTTTACTTTTTCTAATATTCTGTTTTTCCGCAACTTATACTAAATGTATAAATTTTTTTAATGAGAAATTCGGAACATTATCGGAAATAGAGAGGAGAAAAACATCAACTAATTAAAACTCAAGACAAGTTAAAATTAAAATGCAATAAATTTTCTTTATAAGTTTCCTTATAATAAAGTTTGCCCCCTTTGATGTAATTCGAGCCGAAAACATGAATACTTGATTGCTCATCTGCTCTAATACTTTCTGGAATCGAATCAGAAAAAAGCGATGTTAGCGTGTCCAGGGAATAAAATGAAAGAGAAGACATAATTGTTTATTCTTATACTTACTCTTGTAGATGCTAATATATGTTAATCTATTGATATAAGTAGATTTGTTTACAATTGTTTTAGGAATATATACACATTTTTTTATATGCACTGAATCGTTGATTTTACTCATGCGATAGTGCATTTTTTTAAATGCAAATCATCCACGGTCATTAATATTTTTTTATATCACATTCACTGTATTTATTTATAAAATTCTTAGAAAAAATAGTTGAAATAATTTATTGAAACAGTGAAATACTTTTCCTTATTGAATTCACAGAATTATAAAATTGTTGATTAAATTTTAGAAAATTATTATCAAAAACCAATTATACTAAAAAAATACAAGTTATAAAAAAAATTATTTTTATTCATATTAAATCGCTGCTATATTTAAATCCATTCAGTATATAATATTTTGATAAAATAATATAAATATAATTCAATAAAATATATTACCACATTATTGTATGCACAGCGTTTAATAACTCCTGATAAAGAAATATATAATAAATAATAAAACCCTTTTATATTTAAATTATATTTTATTTACATGTATATTTACAAATAGTGGAAGAAGATATTTTATAAATAAATAATACTTTGAATTTTTTAATGAAAAATAAAACTTAGGAAGTAGCAAATATATAAGGTAGTATCATACATGTTTAAATAATTTTCTTAGTACAATGATTGTGTAAAAATAATTTATGTTTCAATAGAATGAAGTAAATGAAAAATACTCATGTCATTTTTTTCTTTTAACCACTGATCAAGCAGAGCTTTAACATAATTAACATTGATCTATGAAAATGAAATTTAATGTATATAAATATGTAATAAGTTAATAAAAAGATAATAAATAAACAAATTTTACCTGACTTGTATCATTATTTTTTATATTTAACTGATTCTGAAGCTCTCTGATATCAAAAACAAAAATATTTAACATTAATTTCACGATCCATAAAAATGAATTTATTGATCCAACAATAGTTTTTTCTTCTTTTACGATAGATCTGCAATAAAATTTATAAATTATTTAATGTATTTTTAAAATATTTTCTAAAAATTTTATTTACTTTGCGAATTTTTCTTTTATTATTGGCATATTTGTATTCCAAACTACGAAATTTCTCATAATCATACTTTCATTTTTTAGTTCAGCTTTTTTCATTTTCATGTTCTCTAACATATTAATTAATAGTTTTTTATTTTTTTCTTTTTCAGTTTGAGGTAGTTGAGATCGTGGTTTTTTTGATGTTTGAGAAGAATTGGAAGCGATAGTACTTTGATTATGTTTATTTGCAAGTTCTCGATAATATTCACGCTCATCTGGGGATATTTCTTTCCATTTTTCATTCAAGCAAGCTGCAACTTCTACTGGTGTAAATTCTGGATTTTCTTTGACAACTAATTCACAAATTATTAGATTTATTAAAATATTACTTAAATACAAAGTATTTAAATCTTTTTTTTTTTTTTAATAAATTATCTTAATTTACTTAAAATTTTTCAAATAAAAAATATATCTGTAAAATTTAGTAAACAATTACTCTTACTTTTTGCTCTTGCATGTATACAATACATAGCAAATGCTGATGGTCCTGCTCTATTTAAACATGCATTATCTCCAGCAAATGGAATTTTAGTTTGAGTTGGATCAACCTTTTCATAAATATTTAAAATATTATATTGAATTTAATATTAAAAGAGACAAAAATCTTTATGCTTACATTAATATTCGAGGTCTTTTTGATTGGTTTTCGTACATCAATCATATTTTGTTTATCAGAATTCTTTTTTGTTGTTTTTCTTTCATTATTCATTGATATATTCCAATCAAAATTTTTAGCTTCTAAAAACGGTATATTATCATTGAAATTTATGTTTTCACTATCATTTATTTTCTCTACATCTTCAAGAAAATCAAATGGTTCAGAATCTTGTTGAATTTCTTCTTTTTGTAAATTCTTTTCATTGTTTGCATTATTATTTATATTGGCATGAGTTTCTATGGTGACTCCACCCTAAATTAAAAATAATTAAATAATATCAATTTTTTCATTAATCAAACTGTAAGTTTACAAAAATTATACGATTAAAATAATACTAATTAGAATGTAAAAAATTAATAATTAACAAAATTTGAAATTATTTTACCCGTAAATCAGGTACTTGTCCTTTACTCCATGTTATGTCAGTTATTTCTTGTTTTTCAATATTTACATCGTTTGCAACATTGAAATCAGATGTTTTACATTTATTAGAAATTTCTTGCCAATCAAAATCTTCCCCTAGATCCACCTCTGGTAACTGAGACAAAGTTTCTTCTATTACTTCACTTTTTTCTTTTAAATATTGAGCCAAGTCAAAAATTTCGGAATCTTCATCTGGAGTTTGAATAATTTTCGAATCATTTTCTTTATTTAATTTTCTTTTTGTTGTTTTTTTTTCCTGGTCTGAATCAGAATCACTTAATACTGGTCCATTTATGTCTTTTAGAAAATCATCATCAGATTTTTTCATATTACCATCTAAAATAAATGTAAACTAATAAACACAAAAAATTTTTTTAGAATTATTATTTAAGAAACCAATTTCTCTTTACTCTGCTTCGTATTTGTAACATCTTCACTTTTTTGATTGATATCGTTTATAATTTCATTGTTTGTATCAAGTTTTCTTTTTTTACATACTGGCCATTCTTTTTCTTTTTCATCAATTAATTCTAGCTCTTCCAAATATTTATTTGGATTAAGAATTTCAATAATTTCATCATTTTGCGTTAATACTTGAGAATCTTGAAGCTCATAATAATTTAAAAGACAATTATCTATTTCAGCCAATACTGTGCTCTATGACAACAAAAATTATTTTTCATAAACAATTTATATTATTTAAAGTACTTATTAAAAATATATTTCTATTACCTCATTATGCAGAAAAACTCTATCTTTATTTGGTTCTAAATTAACATCAAGAATTGAAGGATCAACTTTTAATATTAAACAAAATATAAATTTTCGTGAATTTGACGTTTCCTGATTAAAATATTCAGAAATTCTTTTATTAATTTTCTAAAATAAATTTAAAATTATACTGATAAATTAAAGATAATATAGATTAAATTTTTAATTATAATATACATATATTCAATTTCATACCAAATACCTTTTCAATTTCTTTAGATTTTATTGGCCGATCATTAACACAGAAAAATTGTAATCCAACTTGACTTACTTCTGTGCAATCTTTAACTTCCTTTTTTGGTACAAATAATTGCATTTCCACCTATACATCAAGATTTCATTAATAATAATTAAATTTGGTAGAATTAATATTCAAAATATGTATCAATTTACTTGCGGACAATTTTTATTTATATAATATAATTTAGAAAAAATTTGTAATCCGAGAACCGACTTGATAGCTTCAGTTATATTTTTACAACTAGGTTTCATAAAAATAACAGCACTGTTTACTCTGAATATGATCCTAATTAAAGGTTTACAAATTGCATAGGTTTTTAATAATAGTTCTATATTTTTAATTTCTTGATTAATTTTTTTTTTATTATTTAAAATATTTCTCCGAACAGGCATATTTTTAAACAAATTTCTCATTTGAACAGTTGTACCTAAAAACAGATTATATACAAAGAATCAGCTTTTAAGTAAATTATTATTTACAATACCTGTTAATCCATGAGATAACTCAGATGTTACAACATGACCTTCTTTATTAAAATTATAACACATCATTGCTTCATCATTATCAGTTTTAGTACATATTCTAACATCAGAAACTTGACAAACTGCAGTTAAACCTTCACCCCGAAATCCATAAGTTGACAATAAATCTAAAATTTAATTATAAAGTTTTTTAAAACTCTTTTAATATAATAACATAGTTAGAATAAAAAATGTAATAATTAAATAAAATAAATTTATTTTGATAGTTGTTTTTAATAAAATGCCTTTTAGCTTGATAATTTAATACCTAAATCATTAAAATCTGAAATTTTTGATGTGTATGATGGTAAAGCCATGTATGGTGCATCTTCTCTACATATTCCAACACCATTATCTTTAACTTCAATAAGGGACAAACCATTATCTACCTTTAATAAAAAATTAATTAAATATATTTTAATATGATTATTTATTATAGGTAAATACATTTTTTTTTAAATCAAAATTCATTTACAAGGTTAACTTCTACATTTTGAGATTGAGCATCAAGAGAATTTTCCACAAGTTCTTTAACAGCACTAAAAATTGATGAAATAACTTGTGTGCTATTAATTAATTTGATAGTTTCATTATTTAATGGCTTTATTGACATTTTAAAAACTTTAAATATTTTCTATATTTCAAAATAACAATAATCATTACCAAACTAAAGAAAATAAACACAGAAGCACACTTCTAGATGGGCGAATAGGCATCAAAATATTGGTGTCGTATATTGACTGTAAGTTGGTGTTACCAAAGAAAACAAAATTCGTATAGAATGGTATCTGTATGCATTAAAATTGTCGAGCAGTTCTATAGTTGTGTACGCTGATAGCACACAACGCATGAGTGCTGTTAGACAAGAAAAAAAAAAAAGAGAACAAAATGTGCGACAAGGAAAATTTAGCGATGTTTGTTAAGAACTTAAATACACATATTAACAACTTAGTAAATAGAGATAATAATCAATTAAATAAAAAAAAAAAAAAAAAAAAAAAAAATAAAATAAAATAGCTCATTTTAGAAAAACAGCTTTTGAAAATATTTCTTTTGTTAAAAAAAATGTTAACATTTTTTTGAGTTTCATAGTTTCATTATTATATTTTTTCATGATTAATTTATTATATCTGATTTCAAAAAATACATGTAAAATACATTTGTAAAATTATTTATTTTCGTTGAAAAAATATATCTTTAACAATTCTTTACATTTATTTACATAAAAATTTCTACAAAAAAATAATCTTGTACAACATATATAAAATATAGGTTCTCTGAAAGAACCTCATAGATTTTTAAAAAATTAATTCAAGGTAATTTATTTAGAAGTAAATACCTCTTAAAACTTATGTAATAAAATTCTTTCAGCAAATAAATGTACATCACTTGCTCTAAACCAGGCTTGTAAAGTTGGATGCAATTCTAAAGATAATACATTTTTTACTTCCATATCTGGTATTATGCAGCTGTAATAATAAAATAGTGTGATGATTTTCTAAAATTTGCAGATTTAAAAAATTTTTTTTTTTAATTTTTTAAAAAAACTTACCGTACTCTATTATTAATACAGTCTTTTTGTACATATTCTTGGCGCATTAATAGAAAAATGTATCTTAAATATTTTGAATCTAAACTGTTGCAGTCATTCCCATCATGTACATAGTTATTAATCTTACATAAATATCCTTCTGTTAATATTGGTACAATGTAATTGACCTAAGCATTAATAAAAAATTTTTTAAAAAATTATATATATTTTTTTACTTTTTATATTTGTAAAATATATCATCGTCGATTAGAATTAAAAAACTTTGAAATTATGGTAAAATAGAAAAATTGTGATTATTAAAGACTCTAATGAAAATATAAAACTTAATAAAATAATTGCGTAAATATTCTTGTGCAATAAGAAAAAATATTACAAATTTCTAACAAATTTAATAAATTTTTTTTTTCAATTATCATTCTTTATCAAAATTCATTTAAATATATTCAAGTTTGATGTTTTAAAAATCAATTCTGCTGGGACAAGTTTTAAAAACATTTTGGAACTTTATTTATTTTTTCATCAATGTAAAGGTTATTTCTTAACTATATTGCTTTACCTGTTTAAAACAATCTTCTATAAATTCCTCTGCTCTGCAGTATACATATTTTTCTTGTTCTTCTAATATAATTACTCCTATTTTTGGATTTTTAGATCTAAAAATTTTTGCCATATCTTCGGCTGTTTTATGGCCATCTTTCGCAAATGTTAATAATACAATACTTCCATATTTTTGATTTATCTTAATAAAACAAAGATAATTATATAAATATCCATAGTTAAAATTTTGAATTGATTACTTAAAGCATTAATTAAAAATTTCTTAGCTTGTCATATAATGAAACATAATTAGAAATCTTACACTTTTAGTAGTAATATTTTGATTATTGGCAGTATAAGGAACTTTTGCAAGATTTTGATTTGTCTCATGTTGATTATTTATGTGTTCAAGTGGTCTTAATACTAAAGGTGCTTTAGGTAATGAATTTGGTTTATATATACCATTTATCAAATCTAAAAAATTACATTCATGTATTTTTTGAATAGAGATTATTAAAACATATTAAAATATTATAATACTTGTTTTTCTTTGTAATATAATTTTGAAAAAATTATGAAAATTTTCTGTGGTACGATTAATGACATCTAATCGATCAATTTTTTGTAATGCAAGAAAAATTTTTTCCATAGTTGCTTCAGGAGACTGTACAAATGCCAGTAAAACATAGTATGTTGGATCTTGCAATCCTTTAAAATCGTAATCTATGCACTATTGATAAAGATATAAATTTAGTTTATGTTAGTATTATTTCTTCTAATTAATACTCACTTTTATTTGCTCAGTTATAAGACCAAGATAAGCTGCAAACTTTTGCCAGTCTCCATATGATTTTCCTGATGCTGTTGCACTTAGCAAAAGACACAATTTTTGTAATAATTCTTTACCTTCATTTTCAAATAAATAAGATGCATGAATTTGTGATGCTGTTTCGTGTACATTTAAAACAACTGTTTCTAAATTTGGAGGTTCAGTAGCATCTTTTCTAAGTTTTTCAAGCTCTGAATCTAAATTTCTAAAAAAATATGTTAATAGGAGATAATTACTATCATACTCAACAATTATAGGATAAATAGAAGAAAGAATTTTACATACCTTGCATACATTTTAAAATTCAAAGATTCTCTATACTTTAGTTTTTCATGAAAATTTTAGAAAAAATCGCTAATAAAAATTAAATATTATATTTGCATTGTTTAATATTCATTATACACTCTGTATGATTCATGAAATATATAACATAATCTGTCTTGATTGAAGTAAGTTTTACTTACATACATCAGATGCTAATCTCTACATATATTATAGCTAAAATACTATAAATGATAAAAACAAGTATACATATATATAAGTGTGGATATATTTATGCCAAAGAAGATGCATTTGTATGCATTTATTTTCTTTGTTTATACTAAGGTTAGGTTAACTAAAATAAAAAAGCGGAAAAATATAAAATTAATCTCCTGCATACTTACTGCATAGAATATAACTATATGGCTAAAAAGTTAATAAATTTAAATAACTTTATAAAATTCAGACAAAAATTATTTAGTATTGGTCTAAGTCATTATTAAAAATTCAAAATAATAACAATAAGAGAAAATTATAATATATTATTTTTTATTATAAATTTTTTGTAAATTTTTTGTTATATAAGTTTTAAAAATCATATTCAAAAAATAAAACTTTACATATTTTAGATTCTCGTATTAAAATTAACAATTCAGTAATACGGGCCAAAAAAATAAATTATATAATTTTGAATTCAATTAAATTTTTGAGTAAATGCCAAATCTATTACATAAACTTTTCTAATTTATTTTAATTTAATAATTCTTTTATTACATTATTTATTTATTATAGTGCATTGAAATTATATAATTATACATAAAATAGGATTTATATAAGAAATAAAACTTTTTGTATATTTAAAACTATTACTAACTTTTATGAGTGACTTTTTAAATCACTTAATTATAACATTAAACAAATATAGTACTTATATATATACACCATGCTAAAAATATTATTCTATACATGATCCCCCCTTTAACAATGATAAAGGGAATAGCTATAATGTGTTTAACTTGGTAGTCAGAGATGAAAAGTGTCTATTGCAATATTATTGTACTTCAAAAAATTTAACTAGATTTATTATTATTTTTTTTCTAAGTAAAGGATACCTGTAATAACTTGAATTTTTAGAAATTTTTATAATCTTTTCAAAATAATTAATAATAATTTTTTCTAAACTCTATAAATGTGTCATATGCAAAAAAAATTATTTATTAAATAGTTACTTTCCTTGTAATAACAGAATCTGTAAAAGAAAAATTTAAAAAGAATTTACTTTTATACAACTATTAAAAAATTAGAGTGCGTTGTGTATATATATATATATATATATATATATACAATATACTTATATTGTACATTCGATATGTATGTATAACATTGTTATATTGATATCAACAGAAATAACCTACAAAATTAACATTGTTACTCAGAAATTGTAATAATGAATAAAAATTTAAATTATTTATTTAATAATAATAGGTGTATAATAAAAGTTTATATAAAACTTCATTTGCTTCTTCAAAAATCAATGGTTATAAAAAAACTTTTCAGTCATAATTTTTTGTCAGACAAAATGCATTTTATAGATTATATAAATAATATATGTTGAATTTTTAAAAAATTCCATTAAATTATGAATGTCTAATATTATTTTACTCTATACAATTAAGACTGATGTATTGACTAAATTTGTTTTTTTATAAAAGATTTTACAAAAAATGGATGCAAACAATATAGATTCTCCTGCACAGTATACAGATTTAGTAATTGTAGGCGCTGGAATTGCTGGACTAGGAGCTGCCAGAACACTAGAAAAAGCAAATTTTAAAAATTATATTTTATTAGAAGGTAAAATATATATTACTTTTGATATATAATATTTTATTACCATAAAATATTTAGAAATATATTTAATTAAATAAAAGGTAGTTTATAATTTCAAATTTAAATAATAAAATTTTTTGTATAGTTATTTTTTTTTGTAAATAGTGCATAAATTATATAAAATAATACTTTAACCATATTATTTATGCCAGCACAATCACAAATTGGAGGAAGAATATGTTCTCTTCCTTGGAATAATGGTTGGGTAGAATTAGGTGCTCAATTTCTTCATGGTATAGAAAGTACGTTAGCTCAATTAGCTAAAAAAAGAGGTTTTATTTCTGATATTGAAGCTGCAGAAGGAGAAGGACTTTATATAAGAGAAGATGGTAGTATAATTAACCATGAATTAGTAATAGAAGTAGATGATATTGTTAAAAATATTATGGAAGATTGTGAAAAATATGCAAGTAATGATGAAATTGAATATATTAATGTTGAAGAAAATGTAGGCGAAGTTTTAAGAAGTCGATTTCATAAGTATCTCAAAATGACAGATGATTCACTACATATTAAAAATGCAAAGGAAGAAATATTTGATTGGAATATTAGATTTCTTGCCATAGATAATGCTTGCACATCACTAGATGAACTTTCTTTAAAAAGTTGGGGAAAATTTAAGGCAAATATACAATCCTTACTAAATTTTTGTTATTGAAACAAAAGGTCTATTAAAAAAATTCAGCTGGATTTTTATCCAAATGAATTGTACTAGAGTCCACAAGAAATAGATTATGAAATACTATTGATGTTGATCTTACCATCAATACAATTGAAAAATATAATATTATTTGATAATTTTCGTTTCAAAATAATGTTCATAAGGAATACAATTCTTTGATCTTTTGAACAGAGTTTTACTAAAAATATATGTAAACAACTATAAGATTGTTATTATTTAATAATTTATAGAATTTTTTAATTGTTTGATTATTAATGATTAAAAAAAAGTTTTATTATATATTAATATGCATTATTTTAAATTACAGTCAGTTAATGGCCCAGAACACAATGTTTTCAAATCTCATTACAGTTCTATTGTAGAATCAATTGCTGGGGAATTAACTCAAGATAATATACAATTAAATAGTCGTGTCAAAAAAATTGAATGGAAGGAGCAAGTAAATTTGGTTGATTTAAAACCAGTTATTGTTACATTACAAAACAATAAAAAGATATATGCCAAATGTGTAATAATTACTTGTTCGTTAGGCTTTTTAAAAGAAAATCATCAGAAATTTTTTAATCCTCCATTACCAATACACTTTACTACAGCGATTCAAAGTATAGGTTTTGGTATGATAAATAAAATCTTCCTTAATTTTGATGATCCTTGGTGGGAACCACATGTCAAAGGATTTCAATTTTTATGGAAGACAGAAAGTGACGTTCTCAATAATAATTCAGTAAGAGATAAACTAGCTCCATGGACTCGAGATTTAACTGGTTTTGATGTTTTGAGTAATCATAAAACTGTGTTATTGGGTTGGGTAGGCAGAAAAGGTGCACTTATTATTGAAAAATTAAGTGAACAACAGATAATACAAGATTGTGCCAAATTATTTAGATATTTTTTAAAAAATGATAATGTACCTGAAGCCAGTAAATGTTTAAGAAGTCATTGGACTAGTAATCCATTTATAAGAGGTGGTTACAGCCATATAACAAAAAAATGTGATATTAATGGAGTTTCACCAGGTACTTTAGCAGAACCAATATGGGGAACAGTTAAATCTGATGATGAAAATAAGGTAATTTGTAAAAATTATTAATATGCAATATTATTTATAATTTATAGATACTAATATAAATATTGATAAAAAATCAGAAAGAAATTTATGTATTATAAGTTAAGTTTTACATTTAATTATTTAAAAACCAAAGCAAAATTTTTTTATTAAAAGTATTAAATTTTATTATGGCGATAGAAATTTTTTTTACAATTTTCAATGATTAAATTATTTTAAAATAATTATTAAATATACTTTTAATGTATATAAAATTTTTAAATATTTAAAACTATTACAGCATCTTCCGATCTTATTACTAGCTGGAGAAGCTACTCATGAAAATTATTATTCTACAACTCATGGTGCCTATGACACTGGAATAAAACAAGCTCAAATTTTTCTACATCATCACATTACTAAGTAACAGTGCAATATTGTCATTTTTCATAGAACGAATGGAAAAATTTTAAATTTATTTTTAAATTTATTAGATGATATGAAAATTGTCTTTATATACATTCTTTGAAACAAATTCGTCTTCCTTTGCCAATTATTTTTATGATTGTTACTTCTCAATAGAAAGATTCAATTAATGAATATGAATTGATAAAATACTCTTTTATATTTCGTTTTAAAGTGCCAAATGTGTTTTAAAGAATTTTTTTAATATCGATTTTCATGAGGTATTATGAAATATAGTAATACTTTTTATTTAAATAATTAACAAGGAATTCCAATAAAAATTTTCCATAAAAATTTTTTGATCTTTAATATAATATACAAACTAGTTTTTAAACACTCTAATACAAAAGATAGTCTGTTATTAATATTTTTATGGGTCTTTGCAATTCTAAAACGTCATTACCTGATGATGCATGCGTAAAATTACACAAACTATCCACAACCTTGTTTTGTCTTTGTAGTCAATTTAGCCAAAAACTTGCGTTGGCATTTTCATCTTCTATAGAATCTCTGTGACAGTTTATACTTGAACAGTGCTTGCTATAAATTTTGTCTTAATATGCTTATTAATTAACTATATTTTTACTTTAATTTTCCTTTTGGCGTTTTATTTTCGTTTTAATTATTTTTATAATTCTTCTTTTAATTTTTTGTTAAATTAATGATTTCTCAGCTTTTCCTGCTCTTCCATACATTCTTTTTTAAACGTGTGTTATTCTTTTTTTTAATAAGTAATTTTCTTTTATAAACTATTATTTATTATATAAAAGTATGATACGTTTTGAGAAACTTCAATTTTAAACGTTTCACTGCCTAATAGTATTGAATATTCTTTTGAATAGATCTACTGCCTACTTTTACTCGGTAGATTTCATTGTCATACGCTTCATCTTTCAAAAATGTTTGCTTAGGAAGTAGTAAACATTTTTCCGACATAATTTTTATATTACTTCTCTATTGCTTCCTAATTTCAAACAGACTAGTATAATAACTATAACAAATTAAAAAATCGAAAGGAATTAAGCAACATTAATCGTTTGCGAACGTTTTAATATTTTGTTTTTTGAGACTGATTTAAAGCTTTTTAATTAGACCGATAATTCCACGAATAAATAATATATATATATTAAGTGGTGCCATAATAATATAAAGCTCGTTGGCAGTGTTTTTTCATAAGATTCAATGTTTCTCATTCCATCGTTCAATTAAATATAACAGTCAATGTAATTTTTTAAAGTACAAATAATTTAAATAATAAAATTTATGAATTTGTAAACACTTTACATGGGATATAATGCATTTATTTTTAAGTAATTGAAATATTTAAATAATTATATATTTAAAAAAAGAACTGTATATTTACATAAATACAATAAATTTATTAAATAAAAATTTATATTAATTATTTTGCATTTTGTTTGTTTTTATAATGATCAATAAGTCTATCGGCTTCTTTCCATCCAGAACCAATAGCTCCATGGACGGTTGCATAGCGGTGATCGGAAGTCGCTTCACCAGCAAATAAAATTTTCTAAACATAACCGATGGAGTTTTTTATTTAATAAAAAAAAAAGAAAAAAATGATTTTTATAATAAGTATCCATAAATTTATATAACCATTTTAAAAAATGTCTATTTGCTTACCAAATTTTCTTTAGTTATAGGCTCCTCCAACATACTAATATAAACATCCCGTTTGACCGTTTCCATACTTGGAAAGCTGTATGTTCCTTTAAAGTGCGGATTACTGAACCACATAGTTCTCATCATCGCCAGCGGTGTGCTTATATTGTAATTTTTGCCTAAAAATCTTTGTAAATTTTCTACGGAATGATTGAATACTTTAGCTTCGGGTATCGTCTCCATAATTTTAGCATATTTTCCCGTAATCCATAACGTTAGTAGATTTGGTTTGTACTCAACAGACATTGCTGCATAGATTCCTAATGTCCATTTTTTCTCGGGCTACAATGAAATATTTATTATTGAGAGAAAAAAAAAAGAAGTGAATAGTATAGCTAAAATTTCATTTTAAAAATTATTTAATTTTAGGATGCAAAAATATATTGAAATAAATTTTTTAGTAAATATTATGGAATTAATAAAAGTGAAAAAATAATGCCAAAAAAAAAAAACTTACATCAGCTTCAATTTCTTTTTTGTCGTCATCGTTCCATATAAAATCTAAATGTAAAAATTTATCATCACCAACTACCCAGAAAGGTTTATCAAACAAGAGATATATTTTCGCGACGCTACCAAAGCCAAGCCCCTGAAATACATTGTTATTATAAAATGTTATAAAAATTGTGTGACATATATATTAGAAAAATATAAACCTCAATAGCTGAAACTTTGCTTTCCGGTAATGGTGGGTTGAAAAGAGTTTTATATCTGTCTTTTAAAACCCCCAAAGAAACTGTCACTATAACATGATCGGCTTTATAAATATTTCCGTTTGCTGTAGTTACCGTTATCGGCGATTCCCCATCATTATTTGAATAATCGATCGATTTTACTTCGGAATACAAGAGTGTGTTATTTAAAACTGGAAGTTCATTTTCTGGATTTGGATAGCGTTTCTGAAAAGACAACATTTTAAAATTATATTAATATTTTAAATTAAAGAGATGACTGCGTAATTGATTTTATCTACACAGCACGGCCCGTTGGAGAAAAGATTTTTAAACTTTGAATCGTTTCTAAATTTGTTGCAAAAACTTTTCAAAAACGTCGGCATGTTAATGCCTCTTAAACGTATCTGAGAGGTTTTTTGAAATATATTTATAAACATTACTTAAAATTAATTTTTTACAATTATTTTCAACAAAGTCTTTCCCTTTGTATTAGAATTATCGATAAGATTATAAAACATGTGGATAATTTACGTATTAAAATAAATCTTTACCATTAATATATCCAAAATCGTCGAATAACCGCGTTTTTTCCAATTTATTGCCAAATCTCCTTCACACATTTCGTACTGTGATGATAAATATGCGGATACATCGTTCCAAGTTTCAGCTGCGTGTCCACTTAAATCCCACTTTTCAACTTGATCCAACAATTTTTTCTTATTTTTTAACATTTCCGGTTTATCTTTAAAATATTCATCGTATCTAAAATTTAAACAAGTAAATTTGACGCAGTTGTGAAAAAATTTCAATAATAACTGATTAATAAAATATCCCTTAGATTATTTAATACTCACGCTTTGTCGGCATATTCTCCCATTGTTATATATTTTTTGTCATCTTTGATTTTGGAATCGAAAATTTGCGATATGTAAAATTTGGAAAGATCATTCGTCAGTTCTTCATTCATCGCGTTACCGGAAGAATCGTAAAGCACTTGTTTAACACCAAAATTTGGTTTATCGGTCTCATCGAGTAAATCCAAAGGTTTTGCTAGTTCATAAGCAACGTTATCTTTTGAACCGTGTACCCATTGACCACCAAGATCGATCAAGTAATTACCTGCGCGTAAAAAAATGAATATATATATATATATATATATATATATATATATATATATATATATTATAATTTTATAATTTTTTCATAAAATTATAAAAAATGTAAATCCTTACCAAAATTTGTAGTATAAATTCTACCACCGATACGATCCTCCGCTTCCAAAATTATTACATCATTGAAGCCGTTTTCGAACAATTTCGAAGCGGCAGCAATGCCAGATGCACCAGCACCAACGACGATTATTTTTGGTTCTTTCGGCGTATCATTTTTACAAATGCTTAATCCAATAATGTTACAAATCACGAAACAAACGATGAATGCGTATTTTAACATTGTTGTACTTTTATTCGTCGTAAACAAAGAAAAATTAATTTAAGACAAGCTGGCGTTTTCTTTGTTACCTTTATTTATAGTTTTGTAGTTTTGAACGTTGAAAATTTATGCACTGAAAATGAAAACATTTTTTTTTTTTTTTTTTTTTTTTTTTTTTTTTTTTTGTGAATTGAATTACATACTTTTATTAATATAAGATAAAAAAAAAACGTTCATTCATTCAACTTTAACTTATGTACATCGTTTAAAATAAAAAATTTTACCCTTACCTCTTAATTTGTAAGCATGTTCTTCGACCACGTCGATTTATCTCGTTAAGAATTGTAATTCATCATTTATATATCCATTTTGAGAATCATAGTTTCATTAATTCTTTTAAAATGTGTTCATTTTATATATTTGATTGGTTAATAAGTTTATCGAAGGACAAATGATTATTTAATCTTATTATGAACATTTGCGTTAAAAATATTGTATTTTATTTATTTATTTATTTATTTTTTTTTTGAAAAAAATAATTATCAATCTGTGGCATTGCAAAGTTAAAATTTCGCATCAATATCTCATGTATTTTTTAAAACTTTTTTTGCATAAAAATACGTCTATAAATGTCATTCTCACATCAATATAATTTAAGTTTTATCTTTGTTGTAATTTTTTGGCAAAATTATTTTTAAATATCGAATCTAATGCTGTAAATAATTTATTCAATGCTATAAGTCTTGAATAATTTATCTAATGCTATAAATAAGTTTGTAATTTCAAGAGATTAGATAATATTATCATAACTAATAATTTTAAAAGAAATTTTTAACACATTTTTCAAACGAAATAATAAAATACGATATTTTTAACCTAAATTCAATAATAAACAAAAGAATGCATCAAATAAAAATGTTATAAGTATGTTATTAAAAAAATCATTTAATTTTTTATTGTCTAATATATTTTAACTACATCAAACCGTATTTACAAAGATATCTCTACGATAGATATTGCGTACTGAAAATATGTCTAACAATTAAAATTCTTTCTTTTTCTAATTGAATTATTAATTATAGAAAGTAATTTCTTGTGCGCGTGTAATTGTTTAAATGACTATAAAATGAAATTTTAATCTAGTTTAATTCAAATTATTTTTTTAAATAAATGCAATAATACTTTATATAAATGAAGGAAAAATTCTTTACATAATAAAAGATAATATTTATTAAATCATTATGATTGGATATATTTTATTTACATGTATTAATATGCGAAGTGTGAAAATATCAACCAAATTACATAATATGTATAAATATATAAACTGAATAATAAATAAAAAATGTATTTTTTTTTTTTTTTTTTTTTTTTATTTAAATTTAATAAGTATTTTGATGTAATTCATCGTTATTATTTAATATTTTTTAAGATTAAATTTTTAAGGCAAATCGATCATTGCTTATTTTTTGTAGAAATTAATTAACTTGTCCGCCGCTTTCCAGCCAGTACCAATGGCACCATCGACTGTTCCATATCGATCGTCGGACGTTGCTTCGCCGGCGAACAAAATTTTCTGCAAATAAATAACTCATGGTTAAAAAAATTCTTTATCGATTGCAGCATTTATCGATTAAAATATAGTATTGATAATATTGATTAGTTAACCAGTTTCTCATCAACAATTGATCGTTCCAACATTTCCGATGTTATTTTTCTCTTTTGAGTTTCAACGCTCCGATAACTATATGTACCACAAAAATGGGGATTTGAATGCCATTGTGTTCTAAAAATTTTAATCGGCTCGGTGACGTTGTATTTGTGGCTCATAAATCGACGAAGATTTTCCATCGAATATTTCAGAATTTTTTCATCGGGAATTTTTTCCATCATTTTTACGTATTTTCCAGCCATCCATAACTCCAACAGATTTTGTTTGTACGGTAGACTGAACGCGACGGTCATTCCCAATAACCACGCTCTCTCCGGCTTTATATAATATATATGTAATTTTTGTTATTTAGAAAAGATACAAAAATAATTTTTATGGATGAAAACTTTATGGTATAACAATTCATCTAACATATTATCTCTCTAAATTATCGAAGTTAAGCAATAATGAAATTATAATGTTTGCATTGGACATTATATTTATGCTATCTTATATATATATATAAGTGATCAAATATTGTGATCTTATAATTAAATTATCGAATATAAAATTTATCTAAAGTAAAATTGGACTTACATCGGCTTCGATTAATTTTTTATCGGCGTCGTTCCATATAAATGTTAAATGCAATGTACCTTTTTCATCGTTGACATTCCAAAAAGGTTTATCGAATAATAAATAAATTTTACCAACGGCTCCAAAGCCAATACCCTAAAACATATAAACTCTCAATTGATTTAATAAACTCACGATGCGCCAAATTATAATTACCTTTATAGCTTCAATTTTATAATCCGGCAAATGCGGTACGAAAAGAGAATCGTATTTTTCCTTTAAAGCGCCCAATGGAATAGTCACTATTACGTGATCGGCTATGTATGATTTACCGTTACTCGTTATTATTGAAATAGGTTCAGTTATGTTTTTGGAATAATCGATTGTTATGACCTCTGATTTTAAAATAGTATTATTAAGAACGGGTAATTCATCTTCAGGATTTGGGTAACGTTTCTGTTAAACGAAAAGTTTATATTCCGCAAAGAAATTTATATACGAGTTCAATTGTTATTAAAGATAATTTACATACTGTTAATATGTCTAATATTGTAGAATATCCTTTTTCCTTCCAGTTAATAAAATGATTTCCTTCGCAGTCGTTATATTCGTTTTCACTCAAAAGTGCAATATCGTGCCAAGATTCTGCAGCTATATCGCCGAGAGCAAAAAGTTCTAAATGTTCTAAATACTTTTTCTTTTCATTGTATATTTCTGGAATGTCTTTAAATTTTTCATCGAATCTAAAATCGAAGTAAAAAATTATGTCGTAAATATTTAAAGACTTGGTAAATATAATCGATAGCATACATGTTTCTTAATTGGTACGATTTGATAAAAATTAATGATTACTATAGTTTTGCATTAAAATTTAAATTTTTTACAACGATACCAATCTTACGTGCGCATTGATAAAAAATTTTACCGATATTTATTTTACCCAAATGAAATACTTACAATTTTTCAGCATAATCGCCAAGTGATTTGTACAGAGAATTATTTGCGACACTTTCTAAATAAATGTGATCGAAAAAAAATTCCATAATTTTAGAGGATGAATTGGCATCGATAACTTCACCAGAAGACGTGAAAAAAATCTCTTTGAAATCGTCTTTGAACGAATCTGATTTATCAAGCAATCCAAGTGGATAAACAATTTCGAATACTTTGTTTCCTTCTTCCCCATCAACCCATTGACCTCCAAGATCCACATAGTAATCACCTATGAAAACGATTTAATTACAAAATTATTAAATATTATAAATAATTCATTCTTTCAACTATTATAATTAACAAAAGACTTTATTTTTATTATACACATATTTTCTTACCAAATTGAACTGTATGAACACGACCACCAACGTAATCCTCTGCTTCTAATATCGTCACGTTTTTAAAACCATTTTCAAATAATTTTGCCGCAGCTGCGATTCCTGATGCTCCAGCTCCAACGATTACAATTTTTGGTTCCTCGTTTTGATTCTCATTATGACCAAAACTCACTTGAAAATTATTGAGTATTAAAATATTAATAATCACAAGTTTTAATATATTTATGTTTTTATTCATTTTATTATGATAAATAATTATAAAAAAGTTTATTTATCAAAATATTATTCGTTCAATTAAATGAAAATTATAGTAACAACTCATTGATTCATAATGATGCTTTCGAGACAAATGTTAAAATTAATTTACGTTTCTATAGACAAATAAAGTCGGAGATAAATAGTTATGATACAACCTATCTTTTATCAATTTTTTTACACCGTCGAAGTATTGCTACGAGTGAAATAGGACTATAAATTAAAAATAATACGCGATAAAGACAGTTATATTCTCGCATCATTTTAATGTCGTATGAGAATTATGTATCAAAAAAATTTGCATAATTCACATAAACATGTCTAAGATTATGTTGAAAATTAATATTCTATATAATAATTTTTGAAAGGTATTATTATAAAAAATTAAATCACTTATTCTCACAATTGTTAAACTGTATAAGAAAAAGTATAAATTTTTAATTAAACGGACTTGTCAAGAAAAATATGATCGTTGATATTTTCGAAGTCACTGTAAACGAATTTATAATTAAAGAATTTTGATTATTTAATAGATAAATTTATTTATTGAAGGATAATTATTTGTATAATAGAATGGTTATTTAATCGTATTAAGAAAATTTGCGTTAAAAATATCTTTGAAAAATATAATAATTATTAATCTGTGGCATTGCAAACTTAAAAGTTTACTTCAATATCTTGTGGAATTTTTTAAACTTTTTTAATAGCATAAATTAACGTCTTCGAATTTTAATTGCATATTTACGTCATTTAGATTTTATCTTTGTTTTGATTACTAAATACTGAATATAATTTTCAATAATATTTTGAGAATTCAAGGATTTAAATTATAAAATTTTTGATTTTATGAATAATTCATTAATCATAATAAAACTATTTATTACCATTATTATTATTATAATTTTTTTTTTTTAAGTAGATTATTCAATAAATGTTGTAGAGTTAATTGAAATTAGTTTAAAAGATTTTATCGAAAACAAAAAAAAATAATAAAATAAATTATTTGAATAATGTATGTTTTTTTTTTTTTAACAAAAATTTTTATTTGATACAACATCTTCATAGAATTTATTTAAAAATATAAATTATGTACAGTAATTTTCTACAGCGTGTCAACTTATCAGTAATACTTTAATTTTAAAATAAATACATAATAACTATAAATAATTAAATTCAAAAATAATATCAGAGATTTTTCATTATTTATTTTCAATACATTATCAGTATTAGATCTTCACTCGTGATTCATAAGTAAATTTTTATAATGGTTTAATAACCGATTAGCCTCCTTCCAACCCGAACCGATCGCTCCATCCACTGTTCCATATCTATGTTTTGACGTTGCTTCACCGGCGAATAAAATTTTCTGATTAAAATAAAGATAAGGTTTTTAATCAAATAGACAAAAAAAAAAAATGTATACATATAAAAATTTGGTTTTTATTAAAGAAAAAAAAAAAAAAAAAAATTATCGTTTATTAATTACCGGATTTTGTTGAGTTAAAGGCTTCTCCAATATTTCCGCGCTAACTTTTCGCTTTTGAGTCTCGACGCTTCGATAGCTGTAAGTTCCCCTAAAGTAAGGATTACTATACCATCGACTTCTCAACATAGCCATTGGCTTTGTGACGTTGTATTTTTTATCCAAAAATCGATGAAGAGTTTCCATCGAGTGGTCGAAAACTTTATCTTCGGATATTGCTTCCATTGCTTTAGCATACTTTCCTGAGATCCATAATAGCAATAAATTCGGTTTGTGTTCAAGCGTTACTACACCACTTATTCCTAAAATCCACATTTTTTCTGGCTGCAATGTAAAAGGATTTTTTAAGTATCTTTTATATATATTTTTATGTATGCATTATTTTTGATATTTTTATTAAATTAGTTTAAACTTACATCATCCTCGACTAATTTTCTATCGGCATCATTCCATATAAAAGTAAAATGTAATACTCTTTTATCGCCAAGTTCCCAGAATGGTTTTTCAAATAACAAATAAATTTTGGCCACATTGCCAAAACCAAGACCCTAAATTTTTTATTTATTTGTTACGTGTTTTTAGTTTTACAATACGCATTAAATTGATTTTTTGTATGACAACTTACGTCTATCGTTTCCGCTTTATAGTCCGGTAGCGGTGGAATAAACATCGATTGATGCTTTTCTTTTAATAATCCTAATGAAACTGTTACAATTACGTGATCAGCTCTGTATAATTCGCCTTTTGTGGTTGTTACCATAACCGGAGCTCCCTCGTTACTCTCCAAATAATCGATCGACATTACTTCCGTATTTAAAATTGTGTTATTCAAGACTGGAAGCTCCTTCGTAGGATCGGGATAACGTTTCTACAATTATAAAGTTTTTTATATTTAAAATTTCATTAATAAGCTTTAAACACGCAGAGTTTTAATATCCATACCATCAATATATCGAGAATAGTCGAATATCCTCGGTCTTTCCAATTAACCATCTGATCACCTGGATAATTTTCATATTGATTGCCATCAAAAGTAACGTTGTACCAAGATTCAGCTGATTCTAAACTTATTCGAAATAACTCCAGATGATGCAAATATTTTTTCTTATCATTAAGTATTTCCGGCTTGGATTTGAATTGTTCATTGAATCTACAAAATGAGTAATAAACATCGTTAATAATCTGAATAATTAAAAACACAATTATTAATGGCGATAAGATTAACTCACGTTTTTTCCACATACTCGCCAACGGACGCGTAAACAGAACTATTGGTAAGATCTTCCTCGTTAACGAATTTGTAATAAAAATTCGATATGCTGTTTGCTATCTCGTCGCTCAAGGATTTTCCAGCTGAATCGAAGTACTCTTGTGTGAGTCCATAATTAGGCTGATCGGATTTATCGAGTAAACCGAGTGGATGAGCTAATTCGAAAGCTACGTTACCAGATTCACCGTGCACCCACTGACCACCGAGATCGACATTATAATCACCTGTTTATTCATGATAAAGCAGTTTGTTTGTAATGTTTTTAATTTTTGACTTTTATGAAGTATTTATATGTACACATTGTATGGAATTTTAAAAATACAAAGTTAAATAATCTACCGATTTACGTTGTTGTTATAAATAAATTTTATTTTACGTCTATTTCTTCGATTAAAAATTGTTGTTTATAAAATAGTTTTTTTTTTTTTTTTTTTTTTTTTACTTTACGTATCGTGTAAATGATTTGAGCGGACGATTGCATCAATTTTTTTTTTTTTTTTTTTTTATCTATTTTTGAACAAAAACAATAACTTACCCAATTTAGTTGTGTAAACACGACCACCGATGCGATCTTGGGCTTCTAAAATCGTCACGTTTTTAAAACCATTTTCAAACAATTTTGATGCCGCAGCAATGCCAGCTGGTCCAGCACCAATGATTAGAATTTTTGGATTCAACGTGTAATTACTTTCACATTGAACAACTTTAAGATTATCGATGATCATTAAAAAAATAAAAACTGCAAATTTTCTTGTATTTTCTTCCATGATAATAATAAAATAATTCAATGAACTTTCGTATAACTTCGTAACTTCTTCGTAGCTTGAATAATTCTATAACGTAACAACAAGCGTATTACTTCTCTAAACGATGTCTGAAATAAACAGAAAAATATCATTATCGATGCATATTAAGAGGAGAAGGTTCTTATCGCATTAGATTTTTTACAACTGAAATTGAATTGAATACTTCGTATAAACAAATATTATCGATACGTTTTAGGATACGTACTTCGTGTACTTTAAATGTAAAACATCTCGACGAAACATTTTAATGATTAAATATATTAAATTTTAAAGTTATATAAGCGAACAGTGACGAAAAAAAAAAAAAAAAAAAAAACATTATATGAAAGTGTGAAAAATCCTATGCCACGGTGTTTTTTTATCATTTGAAAACTATATTTCATACAATTTTCGCATCACTAAATTTTCATCCACATATTATTTCAATAGAAAAAGAAAAAAACTGTACTTTTCATAATAATTACCAAGATTTCAAAGTTACGCGTTGTACAAAACGTTCATTAAAAATCCACAACGTCGGCGGGCAATTTATTTATTTTATTTCGTTGCAAGCTGCAAGTACCGAGTTCAAGTGTTCCCGCGATAAAAGTTAATCGTCGTCTGGCGGCTGTCCAATCGTTGAGATGCGCCTACGACGCGCGCCATGTATCGACAAGTTTCCAGTAGAAAATACCAGCTCCGGTAACAAAATACCGTGACATCGTGGACCTTTAATATCGTTCGCTCATCTAAGTTGATTCATCCCGAATCATGTAGGCCGGAATAATCATCAATTAAATAAGACGTCGCCACGCGTACATAATTTACTTTAAATTCAATGCGCGATGAGCTTTTAATTTAAGACGTTGAATTACGAATTTGATTAATTAAAACGATGCCGTACTATTTATATTCAATGCGCTTAGACGACTCTCTTTTTTTTGTTATTTACTTAATGCGTAATTTTATAATTATCATCCTATAGGTATTTAACATCTCGATACTCTCAAAAACATTTTCAAAATTTAACCATTGTTTAAAGATTAAATATATTCTAATAATAATTCATTTAATAAGTTTAAAAACAAAATTAGATTTCAATTTTTTACGTTGTTTTACTAAATGTATCATAATTTTCTTGTCGTATTTTACAAAATTGAATCATTATTTATTCTTTCGTAAATTAATTAACTTCTCCGCCGTTTTTCCAGTCAGCAGCAATAGCTCCAGTGACTCATCCAATTAAGATTTTCACTACATAAATAGAATTGTAAAATAATTATAAAATTTTGATGTATCAAACAACCTAAATAAATAATAATCTACCCATTGATTCCCAAAAATCACATAGTAATAACTATGATTATTTTAAATTAAAAACAAAAGAAAAATCATCCGCACAACATTATTAAAGTTTAAATAACTTTGTGCTGTGAGATATTACACATGTTTACGTCAATGCTGATAATAAAAATAAAACAAGATTTAATTTCTATATGATTTATTTGAGAAATAATAATTATTTACAATAGGATTCGTTGCGTTTTTAAAACGCTGATTAAACAAAACAAAAAAAAAAAAAAAAAGTAAGACCAAAACGTCAGAACTTTGCGATAAAATATAAAATCAGTCTTTTGAAAAATACATATGGAAAAAATAGCTGCTGTTTAAGTTTTTGCTATACAAAAAACAAATTGTCTACAATGCCCAAATACCATATCTCAAAAGTGCATGTGCGTTAAAGCGCACAAGCGTGTAAGCTTATTAAAATTAAGTATATACGCGTACTGTACAATTTGTAGTAATTTTTCCATTACATATATAATTATATAACGCTGGTTATATATATTTACAAAGATACAACAATTTAAGGCTGTTCAACTGCAATACAAAGTTTACTTTATAAAATTCACATAGAACAATTTTTAAATTTTTAATTAAAAAATTGTAAATCGTCTCAAAATTTTTTAATACAAAAATGGTTCGCACTGAGTATTACAAAAGAAAAAATGATTATGGCTGATTATTCGTTTTTTAAAAATAAAGCTAATGTAGCGTCTCGCATTCGCTTTTCATACGATATATAAACAAGTACAAAGTTTCAATACACTTACAAATCTTACAGATAGTTTAAAAGTGTAAAATCTCGCTAAAAATGACGCATAATATTTTTACAAATTAATAATAATAATAATAATAATAATAATAATAATAATAATAATGAAAGTGGCACAGTAGTCGCATGATTTGCTTATCTGTAAGTAAAAACATATTTTATGCGAAATTGATGAACATGTACAAACTATCGCCTATACAACTACATAAGTTTAATATTTCCTAAAAAGATAAAATTCGCATTATCACGCCAATTTTTTTCACTCGGGCATATGTGTGTGTGTGTCTATATATATATATATATAAACGTACGATAAAATTGATCGGGCAAGAACGCGACCTTCAGTTCATTATAAATACGGATGTTGTTGAACAGTCTTAGAAACTTCTGTAATCATAGCTCACTTACGGATATGTAGAATGAAAGCTAATAGTTACTAAGCATTTAGAATGACGATTGGTCAATTTGACATTTACGAAGCATAATACTTTTCGACCTCCCAATAACGTTCCCTTTTGATACTCTTTTGTTAACGGTTTCAATGATTATCGTAGATTATTTTTTTTTTTTTTTTTTTTTTTTTTTTTTTTTTATTTCAGCGATGCGAAGTTTAAACATTGTTCTTAAAAACATAATGATCAAGCATTCCATCATGTGCTTTTTCATAACTTCAATGTAAGCATATTTAGCATAAAAATCAGTGTTTCCCTACTTACTGCTTTAATTATAATAATCAATAGATTAATAAGAAATAAATTTATAAATGTAGCATTTTTTTTTTTTTTTTTTAATAAACATGTATTTTAATGTAAAAAAAGTTTAAGAGAAAAAAATCTCAAGAGGTCTCATTACGATATTATTAGCGATAGACTAAATTTTTAAAAAATTCTTGGCACGATTTAGGAAGAAAATCTCATGTGATATGCATATCACACTTAGCCAAAGATGGGCAAATTTAATCAAAAATAAAAGATAAAACTTTTTTTTTTTTTTTTTTTTATTTTTTTGTTTTAGTTTATTATATATAATATCAAATCACATCTTTGTCAATTAAAAAAAAAAAACTTAAATTTGCCCAACCCTGAATTTAGTATTTTTGGAACTGTATTCAAACTTGATAAATTTTTTTATTTTTTAAAAAATTATTAATATTCCATTATCGAATATATTTAAAAAATTTTTTAAAATTTTTGATCTTTGAATATAGTTCCATATTTATAGTTAAATTTATTTACGGAACATACGTCTATTGCCACGTATTTATTAGCTAACACAATCAGGTCGCTTATATCAGGAATTAAATAGTATTGTTTTCAGTGTAGTTTACCCGCATAGATTATATATTTTGAATAAATTATCGTAATTTTTTCATACCTAACTGTTTGACAGTTAGAAACGTAAACTGTTATTAGAAATATTTCCAAAGTCCTTTAATTTTGTTTTGAACAATGGACTAATCAAAACTATTTTATAAATTATGATCCAATCTAAAATTACATATTTAAGAAAATAAACATAACTGCTTAGGAAGTACGATTATATGCTGGCAAGCACTGGCTCAGAACATTAATTGTAATATTAAAAGTAATTTGGTACGTATAATAAAATAAGGGCAGCGATAAAAATAGTATTATTATTAACTTTTCGTCATATATCTATAGATTTTTATTATATATTTATTATTATTATTTTAAGGCTTTCACACTATAATTTGTACATTATAAATTATATTAATTATATACCTAAGCAGTTATGCCCTTTAATTTTTTAAAATTTATTTTCTGCAAGCTTAGATAATTCATTATTTAACATTATTTATTACCTTTTCGTTTATTATTTTCATTTTCAAAACTTTTTATTAAATTTATTTTAATCGAAAATTAATTAAAAATTAAAAATGTAAATAAACATATTTCTGAACTTTAACTTTAACTTTAACTATAATAATCGTTGACTTTTTTTTTTTTAAAACAAAAAATATTAAAAAAAATTAAAATATAAAAATGTACGAATCAATCATTATCATTTAGAATACTATTTTTAAAAAAGTTTAAATATCAAATTGGAAGTATAATACAAATCATTCTTGTCATCATTTAATATTCATGTAAGCACTCTTATAATTCACAATGCAGTGCTTTTAAAATTTTTCTCATTAAATGCAAGACATAAGTTAGTTTGGGTGCAAACGAACTTATCATTTAACAATAATACCTTTTCTCAAACACTAGTTTCTTTTTTAACGTTTCTCATCTCGGATTTCATTGATTCATTGGTATCCTCGTCACTTTCATAACGCCCACTTCTAGCATCATCTCTTACTTCCCGGTTGTATTCTTTACTATTATTGTGTTGTTTATGATGATGATGGCTGTCTCTTTCGTCTCTTTGACTAAAATCATAAAGTTGCAAGGCTTCGCCCATTACAGTTTCAACTTCTTCGACAAGCGGCATCACAACATTTGCTACATTATCTTCGTCTTCTTCTTCTTCCTCCTCTGAAGTGACTTTAGTTTCAGAAGTTGCTGGAGCCACTGATGCTGCTGGAAATGGAAGCAATTCTTGCTGTCTTCTTTCACTGTTGGAATTACTCGATGGACCAAGAAGAATTTTATCAAAATCATCAGCGGCTCGTGAACTTTCTAAGCTTGTTGCATCATTCAAAGAACTACGATAGCTGCTTTTATTCCGTGATGAAGAAATTGAACGATCCGCTAAAGGTAGCGAACTCAAGCTACCTGAGTGGTGATTGCACATATCATATGACCTGTATAGAATAATAATGATAAAATACGTTGCATATTTTTTTCATTGGATATTAAAATTGAATAATTATATTCATTAATTATATAAAATAATTTCCCACCTGTGTCTTGCAATTCTTTCATCTCTTTCCATAGAGATTGTTTCATCAATACTTGACCTTCTGCCAGCGATGCCATCTGTAGATCTAGACAGTGCCATTTCACTAATATCAGACAGATTATGCTCACTGCGCTCACTTGCTATTTGAGTCATAGATTCCATTTCCGAGCTACATTCGAGGCTGCATTGCTGTGAAACATTACGCATTTGCTTTTCTTCTTCTATTTTCGATTCCGTTGTATCTGATTCATAAGGGCTGGTACATGTTGCATGATTCATCACTGGCTGGTGTTTACGACGGTTTACAATTGCTGTAATATTTAAAAAAAAAAAATATATATATATATAATAATAATAATTTATAAATAGTAATAAATTTCAAAAAGTATAACGAAAATGTAATTTTATAAAATTTTTTTACTCTTGCAAAAGTACTAACGATTTTGAGGTATTGGAGGTTCGTTATTGATCTTTCTAGAATTCTTGCTTAAATTTTCTTGACCGATAACATATCTCAAAGCAAGATTTCTATCCTCTGATACGCTTCCGCCACTATCCGATAATATATTAACATTTTTTGCATCGTTAACTGGGTTCATCTCAACATGTATATTTGTGTTATTGACTTTAGCGCTGCTACTCAATATGCTTCTTTCAATATCATTTTCTAGTTTCACAGTAGCTGCTCTTCTGGGTATACTAACGCAACTACCATTATCGCTAGTTGCACCTCCGTCGCCTTGTTTTCTCGGACCTAGATTGCTATTCTTGTTCATATTACGACGCTGTTTTTTGAAGAATTTACGTGCTACGCCACTCTGGTGTGGATTATAAAACATTTCAACAGAAGCAAGTGCCGACTCAGTATTGAAAGTCGTAACTGAATTGTTAGAACGGTACTGTTGTCGATGTAACATTACAATATTAGCGTTAGCTACAAGATTTGGTTTTACGTGACATCTACTTGAATCGTTAGCTGTAAGTTTAGAGGTGTTACAACTACTCTGTGATTTATGCGTATGCCGTGACGAACCTAAAGAATTTGTATCTGAAGTTACTTGAGTTGCTTGAGAGTTAGATAATGGTGGAGCTAAAATAAAATAATGATTAAACATGAATAAAAAAAATGCAACAATAATATAATAAAATATAACGAAATTTTACCAGTTAACGGCACAAGTGGTTGTGTAGGAATAGCTGGATTGGTATCAGACACATTTCTAGTTCTACAACATCTATTTTTCTTTTGCTTTAACCAACATCTCATTCTCAACCATTGTGCTCTAACATCGCTCCTTGCTATTCCGTAAAATAGCAGAATGAACATGCCCAATGAACTTGCAGATACTGCATAAAGCACGGCAAATAATGTTTCTTTATATGGAATATACATGTTTAGCAGATTGGCAGTCGTCATTGCAGCGCATAACCAAGCAATTAAATACAATATCATAACGACAATAAGTCCTTTGAGCTGAGTCATCTAAAAATTCATTGGTAATATGTTTATATTAGATCACATTTAATATTATCATACAATTTTTAAACTTATTTAAAATAATAAAGCTTGAAAAAAAAAACATTTAATATTATCTTACCTGAGAGTGTTCCTGGTCTTCAACCTCCGATGACACTGTTTGTGAGCTATGTAAACTCACCCTATCGGAGCCAGGATTTGGATTTGGCTCAAGCAGTTCGAGGTCAACATTCTCAGTCGCTTGCGTACCTTCTGACAACTGTCCATTTAAATCAACGTTTCTAATAGTGCATCGTATAAGCATGTGTAGAATCGTTAGATAAACAAGAAGTATAGCTGCCGGTAAGAAAAGTGCGGCCAGAGAAGGCGCTGATGTGAGGAAACAGTGCGAGTAACCAGCATATTCACGCATATTAATAGCCCCTGAGATACCGCATATTATAAGAGCTATGCCCCAACCTACGAGATAGAGCCCAAGAAGAGGTTTACGAATTGGTTGCTCACGGAGTTCATCATCATCTGTTATCGGATCCATGGTTGTTTTCGATAAACGTTTGTACATGTTGCTACAATAAAAAACGTAAAAATGTATTTTAATATAATTACAATTTCATTAAATATTAATAATTTTTTTGAATTATTAATAATTTATTTTTATCTTTTTTTTCTTAATTTTTATTATATTTATTACATATCTTAAATTAAAATATAAAATACCTTGCTGAAACTGTCATCCAAAACAAACAGCATAAAGACAGGTAATGTAAACCGATGCCTACTCCTTGACAAATTTCTACGTTTTCAGTTTGTTGAATACCAGAACTATACAAAAAGCAAAGAAGAGCAATAGCTATCCATGTATTAATAACACAATGTTTAGCTTTTTTAGGCATTGCTATTGATGCATAGCAACAAACATAAGTTACTGTAGTACAAATTAAACATATTACTAATATGAAACTTCCTATGTATATCGCGGGATTTGAATACTTGAATTTTGCACCTACAAAACTGTTAAAATATATGATAATTTAATTACATGATATATTTTATTATTACAAAAAGTTTTTAAATATTTTAAAATTTTTTAAAATTAAAGTTCAATTTATTATTAAAACATATAAATATTTTTACAAACTATTAGATTATTATAAAAAATATTTTATTTACCTTTTACCATCACTATTAAGGAAAGTTTTATCTTGCAACAATCCATAATAACCCAATCTATCACAGTGAAAAATAATTAAATTATTAAGAAAGTTTGATAAGTGGCAGCCATCACTGGTCCAACCACCTGTTTTATTATTTAATGATGAATCCCATACTACTGGTACAGGTTTGCTACTGGTATAATGGATATAAGGTACTTTTAACATTACGTATACAGGTTCGGTTAAGTTTTGAACTGTCATTCCAACTAAAAAATTTATCAGTAATATTTTAACTTGTTAAATAAAATAATTTAATGCAAAATTTTTTTATATAAATAAAATTGCACAAAAAATTTCCAGTCTAATTATTATTATCTTAAAATATTCTACTATAATTATTTTAATAAGTAATATGCACAAATTTATGTACTTACTTAATTTGCTACCCGCAATACTTGAAGTAACATCTGTATTATCATCATTATGAATCTTAGGAAAAAGCTTATTATCTAAGTACATAGATATCATTAATTGATGTGACATCGCATTGCTTTTTATATTTTTAAAAAGTGAGGCAGGCAGTTGTATGGAAGCTTCAATCATTGTTTCTCCACTATTTGTATTAACTATAGCTGTTTTATTGCTCATCGAGCAATGTAGTAATCTTACATATATATTTTCTGAATTACTATACCAGGTACAAGTTAGACCTGCAAAACTATCAGCTTGTACTCGATATTCTTCCAAAGCCATGTTCTTTTTATGAAACTGTATAAGCTGAGTGGACGGTGTGACTTCAACAATAAGTTCAACGGTCTTGATTAATCTTGTGCAAGCTCCATAATTTATCTGTGCCACTTTTAACATGGATTTTGGCAAATTTAGAAGAATATTTACAACATCTATTAACATGACTCCAAGTTCTTTTTCTTCAACTAAATAACTTGCATAATTTTCTAAAATTTGTGTTACAAAATTAACCTCTACTGGATCTGTTAAAGAAGCCCCTTCTCCAGTGATATTTTTTAATTTCTTGATCGTTTCTAACAAAGAACCTTTTGTAAAAGATAGTTTTGTTAATGATATATTAACAGTAGAAAACTGTTCAAGTATTTTCGTTGTAGCTGATATATATGGACAATATTCTGTATTTAAATTTTCCCAGTGACCAGTACTATTACATTCATATGAAGCCCGTGGAGGTGGTTGAATAGAACCTATAGGTAAACTACTTCCTTCACATGGTAATTCAACTTTCCATCCTACTACAGTGCGTGGCCATGCATAGATTCCTTTGTTGTTTCTTGTTACTAAACATTGCAATTGTGTTTAAATATATATTTTTGAATTTATAAATGCAATAATAATTTAAATTTATTTTATATATTGACTTATAATTAATTAATATAATTTTACCTGCTAAAGGACAGTATTGTGTGCGATTAGATATGACAATAACATTTATAGCTCTAGATATATTTCCATAAGTTGAAATTAAAAGACAATTCCATTGTCCATTATGCTCTTCTTTAACAGGATCAATGCTGAGTGAACTAAAAAATTTACTCTATTAACTATTTTTAATAACAATATATTTTAAAGTTTTTAATCTATAGTTGAAATAAATTCTGTTTTCAAGATGAAAATTACGAATTTATATATTTTGCATTAAAAACTGTATTTAAAATAATTGTCATAAATTTCATAGTAGTAATACTTAAAGGTTTTTTTATATTCCATATAAAGTACTACAAATATTTACCTAGCAACAATGCCACTATCATCAAGATATCTATTTTCAATATTTATATTTGTAAAGCTACTTTGTGGATTATTATATAAATTTAAATCTAAAATATCAGCAGTTATATTTGAATTCCATAACCAGTTCAGTTTAGCAAATCTATCATTAGTAATACTTGGTGCACGACATTTCATAGTTATGGTGTCACCAGCAAAAACAACTTGGTTTTGATCAGGTACTATTTCAATAGCAGGTGTCGACCACTTGCATCCAAGTTCTTTATGGAATTTTAACCTTTTCACTAATTTTCCTTTTAAATTTGGAGGAAGATCACATTCTGGAGGTGGACTAAAAATTTTAGTTTACAATTAATATGCTAATAGAGTGAAAATAATTTTTGAACAATGGAAATAAATTTTCAATCATTATTTAAATTAATTCAAATAAACATAGATAAAAATATAATGAAATTTAACATATAAAAACTTTATATTATATTTAAAATAGTAAAAAACATTTTAATTTATTATTTTTAAATCTTACTTTAACTTAACAGAACTATTTTGTATCCAATAACTTAACCAAAATAAATTGCAATCGCAGTTCCAAGGATTAGCAGAAATATCCCTAAAAAAATTTTTTTAAATTATTTAAATTCTAATTAAAATTAAATAAAAATACACAAAATATTATTTTGCATACTTACAGTTGCCTCAAAGCTGGTAAACTATGAAAAGTACCTTCCTTCAAAGTTTCTAATTTATTCCCATTTAATTTTCTACATAGAAAATTTAATATTTTTTTATCATAAATTTTAAAACTAATTAAACTAAACAGTGCATTTTCTACTTAATTTTTATGTGTTATAAATCAAGAAAGAATAGTACTAATAAATGTTTATTACAAAAGGTAATACAAATTACAATATAAATAAAAATTACAATTTAAATAAATAGGTTTTAGTAAGGAAGGCACTAATTTGACAACTAAAATTATTAATAAAACTTACAAATGATCTAAAGCCAATAAACCGTGAAATACTGTTGCTTCTAATGTACTTATTGCATTATTTGATAAATTGCTGTAAAAACCAATTGCAGAAGGCAAAAAATATAGCAGAAAAATGCAAAGTTATGTATAAATATTGCTTTTTAAATTAAAATTTTATTTATTATTACTTACAGTCTCTTTAAATTTGGTAATTTCTTAAAGACATGTGAATCAATTGATGAAATAAGATTTTTACTTAAATCTCTGAAATATTAAAAAAATTTTATTTTAATAACAGTAATAAGAATGTATTTGAGCATTATTGCACCAATATAATGTTCTTCAAAGTTTGCTTTGTAAAAAATTTATAATAATAATGTGTTTAGAGGTGCAAGTAATTTATTTACTAATGCAAAAATTCTTACAATCGTTCTAAGTTAATTAATCCATCAAAAACACCTTCGTCGAGTAATGTTATTTTATTAGCCGAAAGATTTAGACGATTTAAATTAGATAAGTTCTTGAAAGTATCAATTCTAATAAATGAAATGTCATTTTTACTTAGATCTCTAGAAAAATACAAATTTATTTAAATTAGTTTATGCTTAAATAATTGAAAAAATATAGGTCACTAAAATTTAACTTACAAATGAAACATTTCAACACTAACTAAATTAAAATCAATTTCTTTTATATCTTGTATGTCTTTGCAAATTACTCGTAGCCCTTCTGCTTGTGGTTTGATGTGTCTGCAATTGCATCGAGATGGACACATGGAATAGACTAATAGGAAACATTGTACAAGAATCAAGAATGACAATATCTTGAACATCTTGTTAGGAAGTAGTCATAAACAGAAAAGGGTTAATGGAGATAGATCCTTGATCTGTATAAAAAAAATGTTATTAACCATATAATTTTGTATTATTAATTTTACAAATAATTTTTTTTATAAAATAAGAAATTATATCGATTAAAATAACTACTATAGTATTATATTGATTATTTAATTAATACGAATTAGAAATTGTTTCTAAATTTTTTTAATGGTGATATAAAAATAATAAAATATGTCTCTCAATTTATTAAGTAAATTTATTTATCTTTAATTTAATTTTAACATTTTTTGACAATTATATATCATTTATTGAATAATAATCCCTAAGTTTTAATAAAAAAAAAAACATATTTATTTCATTATAAAAGTTCTGCGATAATTTTACTTCATTTCATAAGAACAAATTTGTTTGTTTATATTTTTTTCATAACCCTTTCTTAACTGTATTTCTATCTATTTTATGCAAAAAAAAATAGAACATAACCGTATAGCTACAAGTAGTACATTGCTAGTTACATTTCGGGTCAATGACTTCGTTTATATACAAGCCATAAACTTTTGCCGATAAATGCATTATCCTCTATGTAAATCAAGAAAAGCAAACAGGTTTTTACTCACGGCCAAGAGGAAGCACACAACTTTAATTCGATTATTTTTCACATTGTGCCTCAGAACGTGTGGCTATTGCTTGCTTTCCGAGCTGAAGAAGCCGTGTTTCTTTACTTAAAAAATACCGACACCCTGAAATCTATAATTCTTCGGCAAGTATATACGTATAATGCTTGCTCCATAAAGACACACCGAGACACTCGCGAATTCGCGGGTCACGGTTACATTGTCTTAATCTTCATAATTACTAATAAATAAAAATAGTGAACGCTCGATTGAAAGAATGCGTACGGCTAAAACATCTTCTCCTTGATGGAATTTTAAGTATACCTTATTCCTGATCTGTTAACATATACTATTCTATTTCTATCTTTTTTCATAACCCTAAATTTATCTACTATCTTTTTCTTTATATATACGCGGCGCGTCTTTCTTGTGAAATACTATGAAGTATGCAGCCAATCTATTAAATTGCAGTTTATACGACATGTCAATCGATAAACAATTTGAATTATAAAAATCAGATAAATTAATTAGTTTTCTTATTCTTATACATGTGCAAGTGCTTAACATTTTTAAAAGTTAAAAATAATTTTTTTATCAATAAAAAACAATTGTTATGTTATATATATATATATAATTAAGAATTCAAATTAAAATTTTGTAAATATCTGGAGAATTTCAAAAGTAAATAGTAATAAATTTATAAACTTACATTTACAACTGATAATTTTTTAAACAATTTAAAATATCTGTAAAGTATTATATTAAATTTACTGAATTTTTTTGCAGTACATAATTTTTATGTTCATTTATTATAATTTTACCGAATATTATAATAACTTTATTCAATTCGCATAGCTTTTCTATTTTTTCTTTTTTCATACATTTTTAGTTTTTTAACTATTTTAACAATATTTTGGTTCTCAGAAAGATGAGTTAAATATATAATTATAGACAAGTCTCAACAACCAGTTAAAAGATTCAAACATAAACGATTTTCGCGCTAATGATTACGCTTTTAAAGAGTGACGCCGATATTTGACAACACCGCAGAGTCTAAAAAGTATAAAGCGGAAAGAGAGAGAGAGGAACGCGCGCGCACTAGCAGCCATATTTGCCAGTGGCAGGTATAGAGTGGTTGCACCCACAGTAGAGTACGGTCGTTTTACTAACAACGCATATTTATCGCTCTACTCCTTTTGTCCCGCATCAACAAGATTTTAGAAATTCGCGTCTTCGTAATCTTCAACTTCCTACTGTGCAATTAAATATTTTGGTTCGTCGCATCTGATTTTGATTTTGACATATTTTGCGACTTCGATCGCACATAAGAAGAATAGTACCAACACTAGTATTGCAAGAGCAATAAACGTTAGTGCGTGTGATAAAAGCAATAAGCAATCATTATTCCGACCAGTCGATTGTCACGGTGATAGAAAAACAGCGTTGATGATTGGGATTCCGAGGGACGATAGGCACAAAATCACGGTGAAGATCCGCAACAACATGAAACGCAGCTCGAGTCGAGATTCGCCGCCTCCGCGCGTCAAGCGAGGCAGATCATCGATCGGACGGTGAGTGTTTTGTGCCTTGTGTAAATGTGATCGTGGGGGCTGCCTCTATCTCATGGCTCCGCGGCATTTTAGACACATGAAAAATAAATATATATTTATTGGTATCTTTGGTGAACGGATTCTCGAATTTTATTGAGAAAAAGAATCTACATTTCGATTTCTTTTCTCTCATTTATTTCGCTGGCTTCGACGTGACTGGTTTTTTTCAGGGGTAGCGTCGTCTTGTGTGTCTGTGTGTATATGTATGAGTGCGCGTTGTTTTGAAGCGACTTTCTGCAACCATTTTGCTCCGATTTAAGAGACCGTCCCTCTTCTCCTTCTCCCCTCGTGTGATGCGTCTGCGTTTCTATCTTTCTGTATACACATATATAAATATATATATACATATATATAGGTCGTGCCAAGCCAGCGGAATTTTCGAGAATTTAAAGTAAACAACTGTTAATAGTGGCTTCTTGTTTAAGGATGTGTTTATTGTTTATAATGATTTTGTGAATTATATTTTTTAAATTAGTTAAGTGAATTAAATGTGTACAATAAAGGAAATCTTTATAGTTCGAGGTACAACGTGTTTAAAGAAAGTGTAGTTACTATATAAATTACTACAAAAGAAGGCTGATAATGCATTATTAAATGTAATAGCATATTAAAAGTTTACAATTTTTATCGTTTTTAAAGAATGGTGATAATTAGAGTGGTTGAAATAATTGTGATTAAAGGAAGTTTGTGTTCACAAATACATTATGTGTCAATGAAGAACAAGTATCACCAAAATTTTTGTTACACAAACAAGTGAACAATTTTAAGATCATTTTTAGCAATAATTGTTATAGATTGAAACTTGTGTTTTTTAAGTAAACATAAAAAAGTTTCATGTTTAAAAAGCAATTAATTAACTTTTAATAATGTATGTATAAGATTAATATTTTTTTTACAAGCAATCGAATGTACAAAACTTGACATAATTAAATTGAATTTAATTAGAAGTACAAATTTGCAAAACTTTATCTTAACAATTAAATTAATTTATTTAAAAATAATTTGTTACATTTATTGAACAAGTTACACCAATAACAAGTAAGCAGTTTTTATTCTATTACATTTCTAGATTCAAAATATTGTATTATTAAAAATTAATTATAAAAATTAGGATATTTTGCTTAAACTTGTTAAGTAGAATGATTAAAATATGCTAACATAATAATTTATAAAAATTTGTATTAATGATACGTGTTTGTATTATAAATGAATTTACAACACTTAATCAGTGAATAATACTTCCTCTAATTATTTAAAAAAAAAATTTCAATTCATTATGTCATTCTTAACAATCTCATTATTTTTATTTGTTAATTAAAAGTATTAATCACTAATTTAAATTATTATTTTATCAAAATTCTTTACAATTTGAATGTACATTAGTATATTTGTGTTAAAATTTTTATTTATATAATATTAAATTTAGAAATCCGTAATGTTAATAATTTTTTCAAAGCAAAAATAATAATCTAATTTTATAAAGAATGTAATTTATTTAAACTATTAATAGATATAAAGATACAAACATTTTTTGAAATATTCAAAATTAAAAGAAAAAAAATAAACATGCAGTAATATTATGCAATACATGTTATTAACTAGTAATCATCAGTCATTTACCTGGCAGGAAACAAGGTATATTACAATTGGTCGTTTAGTCATTACTCAGACTAGAAGATAATTGAAATTGATGGTATGGTAAAATATAACAACAAAAGTTCAAAGTAATAATATTTTACGTAAATTGCTCATTTAAGTAGAAAACTTAAAAAAAAATTTTTATATTTTATCTAAAATTTCGTCAGTTTGCAACTTACTAATATCGGTATTCCACGCATACATAAAAGTATTTTAAACTTTTTCTATAATTGTTTCCCCACATGTAAGAAAAGCTTTAACATCATTTTAGACATTTTTGTGTGTAACTTAATTGAAAATTGTTTTACTCTCTTGAAATGTATTTTTGAAATAATTTATTATGTATTATAAAAAAAATGCATTAAAATAATAAATTATAAGTTTTCAGAATGGCAAGAATTTCCCAAAAATTTTTCTTAAATATATAGAAAATAATTAAATTACTACAATTATGAAACATTTATAATACTTTTTTATATGTGTGCAGTTGGCTAGATAAACGGATTATTCAATACATTATATAATGGTTTAATTCAGCTTAAATTTTTTTAAAAAGATAAATTAGTTTAATTATAATTAATTTTTAGAGAGTAAATTCTATCAATGTATCCTTTTACAAGAAGTAACATCTATTTTTATAATTCATATTAACTTACAAGGTATCATTTTAAACAATTTTTTAAAATTTATTTTCAATCATTTTTTTCATAAGTATAACAATGCATTAAGAAATTTTTTTGCACCCATAGATATGAAGACTCGAGCGATGAGCGTATTACTCCAGAGAGAATTCGTCGACGCAGTCGAGGTGCCAGAAGTCCTTCACCAGCACCACGTTCGCGCTACATTGAATCCGGTTCTCACAGGGATGAATACCCTAGACCACCCCGTGAATTACCCCCAGAGCGCCCTTACAGCTACAAAGTCTTGTGTGTCAGTGGTATTCATCCCAAAGCAAGCGATGAAGCAGTCAAAGAAACGATTTATAGAGAGTACAAGAAATTTGGTGATTTCTCCATTAGAATTGCTCACGAACTAGATGAGAGAGTCGCTTATGTGTGCTTCCGAAGCCATGAAGATGCCAGAGATGCAAAATATGCTAAACCTAGAATTCCAATTTATGATAAATTAGCTTTAGTAGAGTCAGTGTATGAAAGGCCCGAATCTTATAGACGTCCACGATCTATAACACCGCCTGATTATGATCGTTATTACGCTAGATCACCTGGGCCGACTGACAGACATAGACCGATCGAAAGATACGATAGAGTATATGGACCTCCCGTAGGCATTCCTCCTCGAGAACTTAGAAGAGATGCCATACCTCCACCGCATCACGATTTTGTCAGACCTCCACTACACCATGGACCTCCTCATGTCCACCCAGGACCACCTCATCATTATGGTCCACCTAGACACATGATGGTTCGCCATCCGGTGCATGGCTTTGAAAGAGTTGAAAACAAAAAAGATAAATTTCCAAATTATCTTCACCACGTTTCTCCCGAAGACGATCCCTTAGCTACTCGTACTTTATTCGCCGGTAATTTAGAAGTTAATATAACGGAAGAAGAGTTGCGAAGAATTTTTAGTAAGTATGGAATCGTAGATGACATTGATATTAAGCGGCCTCCTCCAGGTACGGGAAATGCTTATGCTTTTGTACGCTTCCAAACCTTGGATATGGCTCATCGCTGCAAGGTTGAACTATCTGGACAGTACATTGGAAAATTCCAGTGTAAAATAGGTTACGGTAAAGCCACTCCAACTACAAGAATTTGGGTTGGTGGTCTAGGACCTTGGACTTCCATAGCTCAATTAGAGCGTGAATTCGATCGATTTGGTGCTATTAAAAAGATTGATTATATTAAAGGCGATAGCAATGCCTACATTCTTTATGACTCGATTGACGCTGCACAAGCTGCTGTGAAAGAGATGCGAGGTTTTCCTTTGGGAGGACCCGATAGACGTTTACGTGTCGACTTTGCAGATGTGAACCCTGGTTTTGGTTTTAAACCTCGTCCATATCCCGAGGATGGCGGTGAATTCCGGCCAAGACCTGCAGATTATGAAGCAGGTTACGATCCATATGGACCCGAGGGTGAATTTAGTTATGGTTCTTCCAGAAGCTTCAGAGGTCGCGGTTCTGCTTCTTGGCATGAAGGTCGTGGTGGAAGCCGTAGAGGCGGTTATCGTGGATCTTATCCCGAAGGAAGTTATCCAAGAGAAGAGGGAGATTGGCCAAGCGGTCGAAGACCTCCACCAGAAGTTGAATACGAAGCTCCACGAGGCATTCGAAGATCTTTATCGCGCGAACCTGGAGTAGATAGATCAAGATCAAGATCGCCTAGAAGACGACCCGTGGATTCGGATTCAGATTCGGAGAATGCAAGAACGGGTATGTTAGGCAGTTCGCGCACTCTAACAGATGTAGCTAGGAAGTCTATCGCAGTATGGCAGGGCGCCTTAATTCTCAAGAACTCTTTGTTCCCGGCTAAATTCCACTTAACCGACGGCGACACAGAAATCATTGACTCCTTGATGAAAGACGAAGATGGCAAACACATGCTAAGAATCACACAAAGATTACGATTGGATCAACCTAAACTTGACGATGTATCCAAGAGAATTCAAACATCTAGTTCACACGCGATATTTTTGGGCTTAGCTGGATCGAGTACAGCTATAACAAACGAGGATGCAAATGTGCAAACGCGCCCTCTTCGAAACCTGGTCTCTTATCTCAAACAAAAAGAGGCTGCTGGAGTAATATCGTTATTAAATAAGGACACAGAAGGCACAGGAGTGTTGTATGCTTTTCCACCTTGCGCTTTTTCCACAGACTTGCTGAAACGCACCTGCCCCAACCTAAGTGAAGAAGGATTAAAGGAAGACCACCTGGTTATTGTTGTAGTGAAAGGCGGTAGTGCTTAAGATTACGGCGATTAATGGCTTCTTTTTTTATAACGAGCGTATTGCGGTCTAGCTTAGTTGAATTAGATGGAGCGTCCGAACATTTCTAAAAACACCCAGAATTTTCTTTTCTACAATAAAAAAACATTACAAAATTAAAAATATTTACTATATATTTGTCCATTTATAAGTTTTGATTTGCATTTTTTATCGAATGAGACGAATCAAAAGTAAATATTTTAAAATAAAAAGGAAAAGTTAAACTTCTCCGAAGCTAAAAAAATGTTTCTTCGTTAATGTTTTAAAACATCAAATTATTATTATTTATGATTAATGTGAAATTTTATTTTTGTAGATTTCATTCACTGGTGTTTTGGAATATCATTTGAGTATAAAATATTTAATGTGGATAATATTGTAATGTAATATTGTGAAAAAAGAACCCCTATTCTAAATAAGATACGACAACAGGTATGGACGTTTCTGAATGTTTGTTTTGTGGGTAAAAAAGTTACCCATCATCAATTGACAGTTAAAGAACACCTGATAAAATTATTATGATTTCTCGAAAAAATTTCTCTTTAAAATTAATGAAAAATATAAATCATGTGTTACATAATATTATTTAGATTTTGATTTAGAGTAAGTAAATTTTCAAAATCAAGGAATTTAAATTAAATTTTTCTTAATTTTTTTTATATACATTCTATAAGAATATCAAAATTTAAATATTCAAAAAATTAATAATAAAGAGAAAAAACAACCTAATTAAATATCTACATATACCATTTTGTAAGAAATATTTTTTGTAATAAAAGATGAAGTTGTTCAAAGAAATAAGAAACATCATTCGAAATTTTCATTTATTCAAAACACCATAAAAGTTGGTATTTAATAAATTTTTTATTAACCATTATATTAAAATAAATGTATTATAATGTTTAAATACAATGTATGCAATATATACATATATATGCATATATCTACTTAATTAGAAAAGTAACCTGTTTATAAATGCAAAAAATTAAATATAATTTCCTTAGCAATTATTTTTACTTAAAAAAAGTTAAATTATTTACATAATATTTTTGAAAATAGAAATTAATGGGCATTTTTTTAAAATTTAGGTTAACTAATTTTTAATTAGTTGAACTAATTTTACCAGGTGTTCTTTCTTTAAATAGCAATATAAGACGCAAATTTAATGAACAGACAATTTGTGTTATTTATTTAAGATTTTTAAGTATGTCTGAGACGCAGCGATGAATGAGTTCACGAATCTGTAAACATTAAATTGTATTTACTTTTATGAAGTGAATACATATTGCTAAAACTTATCACCTCATAAGATAAAGAAATTTTAAATAAGAATAAGTATTTTTGTTACTATTTTGGTCATTTTAGTCTATGTTAGACTTTGTTAAAGCAGTCATAATTATTAACAAAAAAGATTAAAAATTTGTGTAAACTTTCTATTTTAAGATAAAATTATTCTTATTGTCACTGTTAATTTGATTCTATTTTCAATATATTCAAAATGTCTGCTTATTTAACAATGATACTTATTCATAAAAAAATAATTAGTGGATAAATTTTCATTATTATAAAAGAAGCACTTTTCAAAATTTTAAAAATTAATTTTTTTTACTTAATTTTTGTCGAATATTTTACTAAACATTTTCGAAAATTCATGCAATTATTTAGTAACTTACTTACTGTAGATTAATTATGAAAAATTGATTTAAAAAAATTATTAGTATCAAATTTACAAGAGTTAGTGGTAAAATCATGCATACCGAATTGAAACAGTCTCAAAAGAGTCTTTATTTCACAATACCATTGTTTACAGTGATACTGTAATCTTAAATCTTAAAGTAAGATAGTATTTGATTTTTGCAAAAAAAATAATTTATGAAGTTTTCTGTAAACAGTTCTTTCACATTTATTTCATGCTGCTTTTACAAAGTAGCTTAGATTTAAAATTGAATTTAATTGAACCACATTTATTTAAAATTTTCAATGACCTCTGATATAGTTTCCTTTGTGTAATTTTTTAAAAATAGAATTATAATAGAATTAGTAATAATATTTTTTATAACTATTTGTTAAAAGAAAGTTTATACATATAATTTATTATTTTTATTGCATGTCAAAACTTAACTTTTACTCTCTTGAGAGATTAAAAAATAATAAATTATAAACGTGAAATCTGCAATATGGTGTCAAGTGAAAAAATTTTGAAAGATCATGTGAAAGACCTGGATTAAACACGCAAAATGTAAAAAATACTTCTAATTATTTTACAAAATATTTTGAATCTTACTTTAACATAAAGTAGATTAAATCTAATTTTTATATCGAATTTGAATGTGCGTAAAAAAAGTGAGGCATTGCTAAAAAGCTGTAACAATTAAGAAAAATTAATTATTAAAAAATAGAGAATCAAGGTTCCACAAAAGTTTAGAATAAGAATTAGAATAAGAATAAGAGTTTTAAAATTGTCATGCAGATGTGAAATTGATACAAGTTTAAGGTTTAGTGCAAATGGGATTGAAAGGACAGTGCTTTGTGGTAATAGAAAAAAAATAAGAAAATCGAATAAATTCATAAAATTTTGAAAGACGTGTACAGTGATGTAAAAAGTGATTGTGTTCTCGCTTCTAAGTATGTAGCAGCTTCCTGATTCTCGACTGCCTAATTCTTGTACATGCGTATTAGAGATTGATGGAAGCTTTTGCTAAAATCATACTTAGTTGCGATTAAAGGTGCAGTGGTTATAAGTGTACCTGGTGACCATGAAAAAATAGATGCCGTTATGCAGACAAAAATTATTTGATGTGTTTATTTTTTTTTCTTAACATTTATCACCTACGGAGAGTTTCAAGTTTCATTAGACTAAAAATCCTCACTTGGATCAAAATAAAAAAATTAACTGATAAAAAAAAAAAAAATAAATAATTATCAATTGGCATCCAAATTAAAAAGTTTTTCTGCTGTTAAAGTTTTCCAGTTCGTTCAATTAAGTTAAGTGAAATTAAAGGTGCTGTGAATCATTAGTTTTATTAGTTGCTAAAATTATAATTCTTGATTTGCATTATTAGTGTCCGTGGCTAGTAAATTATTTATTTTTTAATTGATCATTTTTAGTTATTAAATTTAAAACTTTTGGTGGACTCTGTGGTTTGTGTTTGTTTAAACCAGTGTCCTAAGTTAGCTATTCATAAATTTTAGTATAATGTCCTATCAATTTTATCAGACAATATTTAAAGCCAAATACTGTTCTATTATTTTATTTGATAAAAGGAACTTTTTTTATATAATGACTGGATGCTAAGATAGATAATAAATATCTGTGATAAAGTGAGGTTTCTAGTGACTTTTGCACTAGTTTTGAGTGGCAGATGATGTCAAATTTTCTTAACTTCCAAATTTCTAAATGGTAAGTATAATTGATGATAAAAAAATTATTTGTTCCAGATATCTTGGAGGTGGAACACTTGGAGTGGAAACAATTCAACATTTGTAAAGAAATAATTTTTAATAAAACGTTAACAAATATATTATTGTTTTAATCTTTTACCTTTCAAAATATTTAAAAAAAATCTTGAAGATGATGTATTTAAAACTTTGTATATATTAAAGACTATAAAAAGATTAAAAGAAAAAAAATAATTTTTTAAGCAAAATATTTTTGTTTCAATATAAATATTAATATTATTTATAAAATTAAAATAGAATTATTAAATCATATATGTTATTTTTAAAATAAATCGTTTTCGTAATACAAAATAATTTTTTTTTTAAAGTAAGTTTTTTATAGTACATGAATATCTTAAGTCTTGTTTTCATTTTTCAAACGAATGATTATTATACATTATAAATTGTAAGTGTGACACAAAAATAATTTCAAAATAAGTTGCAATAGTTATTTTAAGTGCAATTACTAAATTAATTTGTAAAATGATTTAGAATAAATTTTTAATATTTTTATCCTTTGCTAAAACTTTGATGTCGCGTTCATGAGATACAGTCAAAATGGTTGCTTAAGATTGTAGGAACAAAGTGACGAAATATTTTATTTTTAAATTATTTAAACATTCATGCAAAACTGTTATTTATCAAAGTAAGTAGTAATTTTTGTAAATTTAAAAAAAATTTTTTAATTAGATATTTCATTTACTGTTAGAAACTTTGAAGACGAATTTTATTTCTTAAAAAATTATAACCTATAAATTTTGTTATTTTTGTATTTAGATTATAGTAATCTATATTATGAAAAACTTTTTAAAAAAATATTTAATCTTTATTATGTAAAACTTGTAAATGTATTTTTTTTTGCTAGTCATTACATAAAATATTCATGAATTATATTTCTAAAATATTTGTTGTCCGTTGGCAGATGAATCTTGGATTAAGGTTATTTAGATGTTTTTATAAATATCCTTCAGCTTGCTCATATAGTAAACTACCACCAGAGCTAGTTGTTTTTATGGATGACAATATGATAGTTTGTTGGCATCCAGAACAACCTTTTCCATATGAATTTTCAAAACCATTGCCTGCGAAGAAAGAACCTGAAGCAGAATCTGTGTTAAAGATTGGAGCATCTGAAGTAAAGGCTATTTTTCATAAACAAAAAACTGAACTTATACCAGAAGAATTGGCTCGAATCACATATACAACAAAGCATAGATGGTATCCTAGAGCTCGAGATAAGAAAGCTAAAGATACTCCACCAGATAGACCATATTTATAAAAACAAGTATACTTAATAAATGAATACATTTAATAGTTTATAAAAGTTTTTGATTAATTTGTTATCTAATTTTCACCAAAATATTGCTTTATTTTAAAAAATTTATTACTTTATTTAATCGTAATTTTATTTTTTTCCTTATCTTTAATGAATTATAATTTATTTTTACTTTTATTATTTTAATATAGAAAGTATTATTTATTTATTTTTTAGTTATTTTTTTTTTTCATTTAATATACAGCGAAGCATATTTTTTCATGATTACATTTATATTCATTTTAATATAAATGAAAAAATAAGAGTGCAGTATGACTTATATTAATTTAAATTTTAGTTTATTATATTGAGTAATTGAGTGAAAAAAGAAAATGTACAATATTCAAACAATGAGTTATGTAGTTTAAAACTATTCTCAATTAACAAATTTGAATCATTTTTATGCAAATATTTTTATTTCTTATTAAAGCTATATAATTATAATAAATTTTTTTACATATTTTCAAAAAAGAAATTTAAAAAAAACAGTTATTTTTATTGTATGACTATGAAAAAAATTATTTAAATAATATAATAACATTTTTATTTTTAAATATTTTTATTGTTAAAAAGAGTACAGTAAAAATTTTTAATTTTTATAAATACAGTTCTTTTCACTTTTTTTCTAAAAGAAAATCTATTTTATAATTATTACATTTTTGTAAGTCTCATAATGAATCAAAAGGGACTTTTTAAAATAAGTCATGTAAGTATACACTTTCATATAAATTATTAATATTTTCTATTTTATGCTAATTAAGTTAATTGTTTATTAAAATACATTAATGTATTATTTATTAATATTGAATAATAATATAAATTTTAAAGCATTAATAAGAAATTTTGTATAAAACTAATGAAGAAAATTAACTATTAAAATAAAGTTAAATTAATAAAAACTTTCACGATAACATAATTATTATGACATTATATTCTATACAGTACTAAAAAAAATGTAAATATTTCAGAAATTCGCAACTGTTTATTAATACATGAAAATAAAACTAAAAAATATTATTTTTAAAAATGTAAACATTTTTCAAGTACATTTTGAAAAATATAATTTTTTTAAATATTAGAAAAAATTATTCTAGCATTGAAAATAATAATAATTATTATTAAAAATATATAATTTTCTTTTATATATAGAGAACTGTTACATGGTGCAAGTTTTATATAAAATTAAATATATATTTGCATTTAAATTTACCTGAAAAATCAATAAAATCAATAAAAATTACTGCCTTGACTCATATTTTTAACGCGAAGCGTTTTACATAAGTGTTATCAATTTAATGATAAGGGAAGGTATATAGAAATAATTAAAATGTACATTTGACTCATCAGTACACAAAATTATCGATATTTTTGATATTTAAGACATATACATTATATCTAATATATTATATGTATTTAAAATACATATTAGTACAGTTCTTTGGTAAAATTTTCATTATATTTAATCATTTTAGTCTAACTTATAGCTTCAAAGTATAAAATAAATTTAAAACTGTATAATCGTTAATAAAATAAGCAGTTATCGGTTATCGTTGCGGTCACTAGTTACGCTTTTCCTCATAACGATAATAACTAGTTCAAAGAAAAAAATTACTTTTGTCCTAAAGTTTTATGCTTTATGGTACATTTAATAATATATTTTGCTTTAATTTACGTTGCTTGATTAAAATTAACCAAAAAAAAAAAAATAAAATAACGCTTGCATAGATTGATGTTGAGATAGAGGTGAATAAAATCATGTAATGTTAGTAAAGTTATGAAATTTTTTATGACGTTGACTGATCTATTTAATTTTTTATTTTTTTTTTTTTTATTTTGGATTACTTTGCAATTTTATGTTTTTAATTTTTAATATTATAAAATACAACACTATGAAAAGATAAATAAGAAATTAATTATTTACTAAATAAAAAAAATAAAAAATTAAATACAATCAAGTATTGTTGTTTATTATTCGAGTGTTTATTTTGCATCCATTTATTTGATACTCTGTAAGTCAATTACGAAAATATTTAAATAAATTTAATGAACTTTTGCATTTATATTTTTCGTTTTGATACATAAAATGTATTCTTTTTTATAAAGCTTTTTTTTTTTTTTTTTTTTTTTTTTTTTTTATCATTTTAAACATTATTTTTTACATAATTATAATTTTAAAATAACATTAATCATACAATATAATTCAGAATTGTAAATGTTTAAAGATACGCATGGATTTGAAAAAAAAGATCATTTTGTTGTAATATTGTTTTTCTTAAAAATGAATTTATTTACTTTTCATATAATTTTCTATCTTGGAAAGTATCAAGGGTAAAAATTTTCACGTTCGATATTACACAGCTGTATATCGATGCATCTTTTAGGTACACGCGTGAAAGATTTAAATGAGAGTAAGGGATCGAGTGAACTGTATGCAATAAATCAGAAATCGAGAGAAAGTTCTGCCAAGAAGCGATACCTACTTCGAAGAATAAAAGAAAAACGTAACATGTACACGCACTCGTGAATAAAAAAAAAAGAAAACTCGTTCTTATGAAAATGAGAACGAGAAAATCAAGAATATAGAAAAAAAAAAAAAAAAAAAAAAAGGAATTTCCAAATCGGCTAGGGCTTTCTTTCCACGGCGCGATGAATTCGGTGACGTGTCCGTTACCTGTTGGAGGGTCAAGCGTGCGTGCGAGTCGATTATTCCGTTGCTTTTCTTTCTCTCCCTCTCTCTCTCTCTCTCTCTCTTTCTCTTTCTTGTCTCTCCTACCTCTCAAGGAGAACCTTGTAATGCAGGTAGCGAGAAAGAGAGAGAGAGAGAGAGAGTAACTTCTTCCTTGGACTCTCTCTCTCTCTCTCTTTCTCTCTCTCGTATTTCTCGCTGCTTGCAGAGCGAGCTCTTCTCCCGGGTGAGTGACTCGCTCGTGGGTTTTACCGTTGGTCCTCTCTCACTTGCTGCTCGAGGTAAAGCAGGAGAGAGAGAGAGAGAGAGAGAGAGAGAGAGAGAGAGAGGGAGGGCAGACAGGAGGCCGAGGTAGGTAGAGGTACGCGAAGCGCGTTTCGAACACGCGCGCACTTTGGTAATCGCGCTCTGCCAGTCGACGCTCTAGAGAGAGAGAGACTCCTCGTTCTCCTCGTGGTACAAACGTTACGGACGACGGTGAGGAGTCCTCGTTGCTCCTTCTCGCTCGATCTCACTCGACGTCCGAAGCTTGAGCGCCGAGCGTTTGTTCGTTCGTTTGTTTGTTTGTTTGTTTGTTTTTTTTTTTTTTTTTTGTTTTTTTTTTTTTTTTTTTTTCAATTATTTATTCGTTCGTTTATCCCTCATAGCTTAACGCTCGGGTGTTTGTTTACGTTAGAGAAAGAAGGAAAGGAAGAGAAGTTGCATCCGGTACTCGACGCGCTTACTCGGTAGCTTCCCCTACGGTAGTAAGGAGATAGAGAGAGAGGATAAAGCATCGGTTTGGTTCCAACGAGGGCTTTTGAATTACACGTACACAGGCTGAAACGTACGGCTGCGGCAACAGGTAGGTCACTGAACCTTTCTTCATCTTCTTTTCGTGCGTTGAGCGAGGAATGCGCGCCGCGTAATTATTTTCAAAAGTTTTTATCGTTCCGCATCCCGTGCCGATTGCGCTTCGTCGATTCTTTTTGGTGATACGTGTGCATGCATCAGTTGGGCTTTAAACCGAGACTAGCTGTAGTTTGACATGGGCTGCGTCGACGGATTCGTTCGTTCGCGCTTCTTGATAATCACGCATTTGTAATCGCAACGCGTCTACGTTGTAGTCGAACGATTTTAATTATTGCTCGGTGTGATATTGCCGGTTAATCGTTGCTATTTTATCCTGTAATAAAATGGTATGGTAACGATCGTAAATCCTTTTAACGATGATTTATTTTAGTTGGTTTAGCGTTTGTTTTATTTTTTTGTAGAGATCCTTAAAGGATTACTGTTGCTGATTGTTATTTATAAGCAGCACGAACGTATTTCATTTGCCAGCTGTTTGACTGATTGAAATTGCTCGTGTTATTCTAAAAGATTTTTCAAATTCGTTAATTTTGTTAAAAAAAAAAAAAGATGTAAATATCAAAGTTATATGATACTTATATATTTTACAATGATTCTTCATTTCTTGATTATTTAAAATACATGTTATTTAATTTACATTTCAATTTTATATTTATTTCTATTATTTCTCTTTTATAAAAAAAATTTTTATTTTTAAAGTTTAACAGATTTAAAAATAGTTTTAATTCAAACATTTATTTATTATTTTTTATATTTCTTATATCCTTAATATCGATATAAAGATTAAAATTCAATCAATTTTCCTTTTCCTTCAATAAACTGTAAAACGATACAGAGAACATAAAAAGTCTTATATTTTTAAAGTAAATTTCATCTGTGTATAACAAAAATAAAAATAGAAATCAAACTTTAATATAATAAGATATATATTTCCGTTCCTTATTTAAACGATCTTTATTTATAAATCCGCTGAATTCATGAACAAAATGTTAAAATTCATTTTTATTTTACCAATGAAACATATCGTTTAAATAATAATTCTTCGTATTATTAATAATAGCACCGTTAAAGAATAATTACCAGACAGCTGCACCAATTCAATAAGAAAAAAAAAAAAAAAAAAAAAAAAAAAAAAAAACGATCCACATAACACACGAGCATCGAGGTTTACGCATCAATAACCCATCTAATGTCATGTAAGCACTGTGTGTTATGGCCTTGTTCTTCGGATTCATTCACGGTATCCTAAGAAAATGCATAGAAATCGATTATCATCGAAGTCGGTAGATGATAGAACCGCTAGATTTTGTCATCCCATGCAATTTCCGGCATTCCGGTGTGAGAAACAAAATATTACGTTGTGTATAAGAAAACAGCCATCGAAGTTGTAATAATACCGAGACTTTGATGATCCGTTGGAGTGAATTGTCGAGGTGTGCGCAGGGATTACGTGCGCTTGATGTCTATTATTTTTTTTTTTTTTTTATATTTTTTTATATTTAATCCGCGATGCAATTTGTGGTCGGTCACACCTACTTTTGCGCCCGCGGCGCAACAATGCGTCTTCTCGATTGCATTTATTTTCTCTTAAGCCTTCCATTTGTTATTTCATTTCCTTGAGAGTGTATACGGTTTTAATTAAGCGGATGTTTGGGGGGGTGGGGAGGAGATTGAAAAAATGTTATCATTTTTTCATCGTTAATTTTATTGATTTGTATCTCTACTTTGAACGATAGATTAAATTTTGCATTCAAATTTGAATGCGCGATCGTGGTAATTATTATCGGCAATATGAACATTTTTTTTTTTTTTCTTTTAAATTATTATTTCACTACTACTAGCGATTAAATTAAATTTTAAATAATAAAGAATAAATTTTCAATAACTAAAATAGTCTTAAAAAAAGTATATATATATATATATGTGTGTATATTAACCATGCATATAGCGTATATAAATGATATATTTATACGAATTATTTTCATTAAAAAATAAGAATATTAAACTTATTAAACTTTTTAAAACTAAAAATTAAAGTTAACACCTATAAAGATAGATATCGTTTACCGGTCATTAAAAAAATAATAAAAAAGGAAAGAAGAAGATGAGTAACTGTAACAGTTACCAATTATTGCTCGCTCTCAAAAGCACATTAAAACCAAAGAATTGTAAAAGAAGAAGAAGAAGAAGAAGAAGAAGAAAAATAAGAGGCATCAAGACGGTCATTATAAAGTTACGTCGCGTGGATTAGCAAGCGCGGGGCAATTTGTTTAACGAGCAAGGCATACTTTCTTTTTAATGACTTTCTTTCCAAAAGTAATTCGCATTAGCGGTATGACGTTATATTTCCTTTGGCAAAACAATACAGTTTTTCGTACGTAATTGGGGCGGTTAACATTTAATCCGTAAACCTGTTATAATTTTACCGGAGATTTATTTATGGGTATAATCGAGATATTATTTAACGATGCTTTAATGGGCATTTTTATCAATCATTTGAAATTCTCTGTTGTCATTTATTAACGAATTATTCGTGCGTTGTTATTTCAATGAAATGTCCCAAGGTAATCTATTATTATTTGCTTTGAAATAATATAAGTATATTCGATTTTTTTATTCGTTTTGTTTTTCGCATAAGTTGAATATATTTCGAGTATCCGTTTAATCGTTAATTTTTATTTATAATGAAGCGTAGAGCACAAAATTGAAATTTAAAAGTAGGCTAATAACAATACCGCAAACAAATACAAAAGAAATAGATAAAAATAAACGAACGTTTAACAATTTAAATTAGTTCAAGCGAAGATAGTAGTAATATTACAGAAAAAAAAAAAAAAAAAAAAAAATATTGTTCCCGACACCATAATTCGCTTATAAAACGTAAACTGAGAAAATTGAAAAAATTACAAATAATAGAAGAAAAAATCCAAAGATATTCAGCAAAGTAAATAGAAAAAAAAAAAAAAAAAGGAAAAAAAAGGAAAAAAAGAAATTTTTTTTTTTTGAAACAGGAAAAAGTGCACCCGAAGCGAGGCGCAAGTATAAGCGGTCGAGTCTTACGGTAACGCACCGAAGTGCTCGGTAATAACGTCAAGGTCTGCCGGTTATCGGACTTTACCGCGATAAGGGCTTTGGTGAACGGTGCACCGCGTGCAATGTTACAGCCGCGTAGCTGTCAAAAGTCTAGTTTTAATCGAGGACGCGATATATATTATTATTACGTATTACGCGCGTACTGTCTTGTTTTTTAGATGGCAAATTTTTTTTAATCTACGACTTTTTTTTTTTGTTTTGTTTTTTTTTTTACGTTATGTTATTGAGAAATTAGGAAAAGTAGAATCGTTAATCATCGATAGTGATATTTTTATAATTGTTTTTCTTTCTTTTTTTTTTTTTTTTTTATTAGTTTTGTTATATCGTTTTAAATTCGCTTTGGATGATCTTTTTTTTTTTTTTTTTCAAATATGCATTATTTACTGAATATTTACCGAATGTATTTCGAAACGTTTAATATATTAATTTGAACACAATATAACGGTCGCATATTTTTTTATTGCTTTTGTAAGATTTATCGATCGAGTTTGTTTTAACAATTTTATTTATAACTCTGCCGTACCTAAATAAAAAGTTACAATTAATTGCAAAAAATACATTGTTAAAGCTTTAAGCCAAGCTATTGTTAGAGCATTTTCCTTTAGAAATAAAAAATTCTATTTGCATGCAATGTACGTATGCATTGAGTGAAGATTTATGAGTTTTTTTTTTTTTTTTTTTTTTTTTTTTTCAAAATTTACATTTCTAAATACATAAATATTCTGGTTCTTTGAATATTTATCTTGTCTCGTAATCCTTTGAAAATGTTGTTAAATTGATACATTTTCTTTCATTGTTTAAAATAAAAGTGCTCTTTAAATAACTTCTTATGAACTATAATATTTAGCGAGCTTCGTAAGTAAGTTCTTCTATATTTGTTCTTTGAGACTATTTTTTTATTGCAAATCAAATTATTTGAATAAATTAACAAAATTATGTTAAATTAAGTAGTATAGTAATAAATTATAAAAGAATATTCTTTTAATAAATACATATTATATCGAAATTTTCTAAAAATTAACTCGAAAGTATAATATTGCTACTATAATTAGCATAAACAATAATTCAACCAAATTTACAGTACGACGTATCTACAGTATGCTAAATGCTCCTTAAAATTTTTCCATGTGTAACCTTATTTAACACGTAAACGTTTCGTCGAATACATTTTGTACGAAAAATGAAAAAAAAAAAAAAAAAAAAAAAAAAAAAAATAAAACAAAACAAAAAGAAGAAAAATTTTATAAATTCTCGTGACGCGATAAGTTTGATTCTGAAACCGCGTCGGCAGGTGTCGACCACCGAAACGAATAAAAAGAAATAAAATACCGAAGAAGCCACACACGATGTCGATGTGAAAAAAGGGAACGCAGAACGATAGAAATAATTATAACGACGAAAACTCAATAATAACGATAAAATTTCGAAGAAACAAAAAAAAAAAAAAAAAAAAAAAAAAAAAAAGAAGAAGAAGAGAGAGCGAGAAAGAGTTTTTGAGTTAACACATGAGATGTAAATCGAGACAGGGGCGAGACGCGTAAATAAGAAAAGAAAATACCATCGAAGACCGTTTGGCAATGGTTTAGCGTCGAGAATTTCGCGCTTGGACGCAAGCGCGATGACTAACAGTGCGTACCGTTAGCCCGAATCGTGCGTAAATGTATATACGAGTCGCGAGAGTCCCCAATGGAGGGGGGAGGAGGGGGTTACCATCCTGGTTTAAGCCGCTGGGTGAATGTCAATTTCGTGCGAGTTACGGTATACGCGTACATGTATGAACGCGTGCATGTGTACAAATACACGTCGAAGCTCTGAAATTATTTTACCGATGTGTGCATACATGCGTTCCGATATCGAATTACCTTGATTGTTAAAAAGCGCGAACCGAGTCGAAAGAAAGAAAGAAAGAAAGAAAGAGAGAGAGAGAGAGAGAGAGAGAGAGAGAGAAAAAGAACATCGTTTTTAGGAAGCGAATTATTGGTACGAACGATCTGCTCGATCGATGGAAAATTGTGCCTCTTACTGGTTTAGATTTTGCGGTTTTACGTCGATTATTCGTCTGTATACCTTTTCTTTACAATCTAATTAATAAAATTAACGCTTTATTGTGGAGAGTCGCTGGTAGGATATATATACATAATGGAAAATCTCGGCGCGCTTGAGAATAAGGCAACGAAAAAACAAAGTGTAATCGTTTAAAGATTCAATTAACCGTAATGCGATCTGATTTCTTAATAAATAAATTAACCTTTATTATAAGTTCACCGTAGTATAATTAGATTATTCTATGTAAAGGAAACTTATTTTTCATTAATTTTCGAATTCCATTCTCGCTTATTGAATAGACAATATCTAAATTAGTTATTAATTATAATTTTTCTATTTTTAAATACGATCTAACGATTATTATAACGGTATTGGTGAATACAGTAGACAATTTTAATGATAATTATTGATGTACTCGTATTATGATAAATATTGATAAATAAGGCCCGACGAAATTCATATTTTGCAATTGTAGTTTAAAATATTTTTAGTCCTTGCAATACACTTTTATATTATTATTAAAATTTTTAATTTTCTTGAAAGCATCGTATACTCTCTCTCTCTCTCGAATATTTTTTCTCGAATAAAGCATATTTAAAATGTTCTTTATTTAAAAAAGAAAAAAAAACTCTAAAGAACGTTCCCAAAATCCTCATTAAAATTCCTTTGTACATATAAAAAAAGCTAACTGTAAAAATATGAGAAGCGATTATTTATTTTATGTTCCGGCTGTACGATCACGGGTGTATCTTTTTTTCCCCCCCCCCCCCTTTTTATTTTTTATTTTTTGTACCGTGAATCTTGATAATCTTTAAGAGTCGATGAGCCACCGAAATTTTAATAAAAACGAAGGTGAAAAAAAGAAGTAGAAATAACGAAGGATGAACGTTATACGTTAACCGCGTGTGTAATAAGATCGGTCGGTCTTTTATATTACCGATATTAGAGTTTTTCGGGGATGTACCGTTAATTCTCGTATATGTATATATACCGTTCATAAAAAAAAAAAAAATCACGCTCGGAGGAGTAAGCTGCGGTTACGTATTTTTTTTTTTTTTTTTTAACGCATTCTTTCGCGATGTGAAAATATTTTCTTTGGTGTATCGACGAAGGAACTTTGGTTGACTTAGTTATGCATACGAATGGATATTAATTTCGATGATTGGTAATATTATTTGTCAAAGTAAACAAATTTTCGGTTTGTCACGTATAATTTTGGCGTGTTATTTACGCAATTATTTCTTGATATTTTTTAACGATCCAATATTACCGGGTAATGCATCAGAAAAAAAAAGAAAGTAATCAAAGCGAGCAATTAAATCGACCTTAAACATTCTTTACAAACGTATCGTTATTTTTAACTGCACTAAATCATAAATTTTATCCTTCTTTAAAAGAAAAAAAAAGAAAACTTCGCGTAACTTTGAACTCGACACGTGACTGGATGACAATTATTACCGGTACGTACGCGAGATGATATATGTATATCCGCGGAAGAGAACACGCAATTCTTGAGCCATCGTAAAAATCATCGTACGTATAATATACACGATAAGGGCGACAGTATACGCGTCATATGCACGTTATAAAATATTGCCTCTGCTCAATTTTCTCTTTCTCTCTATCTCTATCTCTATCTCTTTACGAACGGTACAATATATACGCATACACAATGCAACCGATTCCTTTACTTCTTCGTTCTCATTGCATACGCGTATATAAACTTCGTGTAATTCACAGACGGCGACACGCGCGTACACGCCTTGTACGCCTCTATACCGCAATGCGATATTTCGAAACGTTTTCGACGGTCGTAGACAAGGTTTAATTATCGTCGAGCAACGGTATACATAATTCTCGTACGAAAAATCCGGGCGTCTTTTTTTTCCGAATGATCTTTTCGGTGTAGCGCGACTACGTATACGTCGCTCCGAAATACAGTGTCTTGTAACGGAACTCTCCTACGTTGCTTATTGTGTACGCACGCTCGGCCTTGACATATCGCCGTACATCCTTAACGTTTTCAGCTTTTAAGGCCTCGAAAAGGTTTCTGTTTTTTATACTCTTTTTTCTTTTTTTTTTTTTTTTTTTTTTTTTTTTTTTGTGAGACCGACGGATGATTGGAAGCTGGAGGAGGCATCGAGGATGGGAATTTACTGCGGTATTTTTTTGGTTATTTTTTTTTTTCCTTCGGTATGAAAGATCGACGTCAATGATCGAGTGCATTGACTTACTAGTATGTTGGAATGCCGGATGATCGTCCTTATTATTACGTATACCGTTCAATGTTACAAAAGATTAGGCGGGCTATTTTCGATCTAAATTATTTCAATGTTTAAATTTTATTTATATATGATAACTTGAAAAAAAAAAAGAAAAAAAAAAAAAGAAAAGTATTATTTCACAATAAAAATAATGTACCTTTGAAATGATTAATTTTAATAAATCATTTTTTTAAATATAAATATCGAAGAAAATTGATAATATTTTACGTTGACTATCTATAAAATTAGCAACAATTTACGTGTTAATTAATAACTCTGGCTGTTATACGCAATATCAATTTTATTACTTACCGATATGTAAAATGGGTCAGTCATATATATATATATATATATATATATATATATATATTAAATATACAGAGAAACATAATTTAGATAAAATATGGGTGAAGGATAACAAAATTTTAAGGTTACATTGATAAATTCTTGACTGTAACCGTTAGTCGTAGAATAACTTTATGTTGGATACTCCAAGAATTTACAATAATTTTATTTAGACGATTAGTCGGAGTGTAATTTGTTAAATATGTATAAAATTATCCAATTAGCATATAATTTACGAGAATAAGTTTCAATAAGTAAAATATTTTTGTAATGTTACCAACTCTTACGTATTAAAATTCAAATTAAAACATTTATCTGATTAATATGATAGAGAAGAAAAGTAATGTTATATACGCGATGAAAAATTTTGCGCGGAAAATATTAAAATTCTCAAACGGATTTCATATTGATAAAACATCCTTGGTTACCTATACCAAGATTGAAAAGATAAAAAATTTTTCATTGATTTTTGCAATGCTTAAATTAACCATAAACATAAATTTTTTCGAACAAGAGGCAGAATTCCTTTGAAAAATAAGAAATAAAGAATAATTATTTAAAAATCATACCAAATAACTATTGTATTATTTTCAACAAAAATAATAATTAATCGATCGATCGTTAAAATTCTCAGGTTGAAAGATGATTTATTGGAAAAAAAGTAAAATCGTCATATTATTGGCGATCTGCGGTTACGTGCTTTGCGATGCCGACGACGACACGTCGAGCGCGTTCATGGAAGCCGCCCAGGCGCTGTTCGATAACAAGGAAGCGATCGGTGGTTTGCAGGGCGTCGCGAGGGCATTCATGCAGTCGGATACCGGCAAGCAGGTGATGATGGCGGCGATCGTTAAAATCTTATAAAATATTACAAGTAACGTACGAGTAAGATTAACAAACTAATAATCGATACGTAATCGTACAAAGGTGGGCGACATGCTTAACGGAAACATGCAAAAAACGAAAACGGACGGACTCAGTCAAATAATCTCGGGTCTGGGTAGCCTGATGGCGTCGCAAGATCAAGGCGCCGGGGACGGAGGTGGTGGCGGCGAAGGAGCCGTCGAACTTTCCATGCTCGGGGACATTATCGGAGGCTTATCCGCGCTGTCGGGCGGTCAAAAAACCAGGCGCTCGTTGAATTCGCACTCGCACGATGAGGAGAGAGTCGCGGATGCGACCCAGGCCTCGTCGGGTTTCGATTTCGAAGGGATGATGAACATCGCCTCGTTGTTCATGGGACAGAGCGGTAACGCCGAGGGCGTGATGGGCATTTTGCCTATTCTATTGGATACATTCGTCGGTACAGGCTCCAGCGGAAAACACGGAAAGAGCGATCATTCGGCTCACTCCTGGTACATGCCGCCGATATTGGAGAATGCTCACCTAATGTGGGAACATTTTAGGTAACGAGGGTTTCGTCAAATTTTTTAATATATATTTTTAATATATAAATTTATATATATATATATATATATATATATATATATATATATATATATATATATATATATTATTCTCGAGCAACGAATAATAATTATTTCAATTCGGTAAATCAGCAATTCGGAGCTCGGTCAAACCTTGTGGAAGAACAGCGGTCTCGCCAATATAGTCGGCCAAATGACGGACGAGAACGGACACATCCAATGGGAAATGATAATGGAGAGTTTCGAAAATCCATCTCTGAGACGTCGATGGGTGAGCTCCTTTACGAATTTCATCGCCGAATGGATATCTCACGTATCGGAGCCGACGACTCAGCAACGTTATCTAGCTACCGCGCAATTTGTCGGAAATAGTTTTCTCAAGTCTCAGGGATATCCGAAATCGGTTATGTTCGATCCTGCTAAGCCGACCGAGAGCCTTGCAAGGTAATTCCTTTGATTAATTTATTTTTATGATCTTTTATTATATTTTATTATTGTTAAATGATTAAACTAATCAATAAAATTTGAATCTGCCAAAATTATACAATGAACACTGTTACACGCGCGTATATATAAATATTTTACTGTAACAAATGGGAAAATTTTTTTTCGCAACACAAAACGTTTACGGCTATAAAAGTCTATCGTCGATGAATTAAAAAGAAAAAAGAAAAAAGAAAAAAGAAAAAAAAAAAAAAAAAAATTTTTTTTTTTTTAATCCCAGGCTCGCGAACGCAATGGCCAAGCGTCACTTGAACATGAAGATCGAAAGCCAGCTGTACATAAAACCGGCCGTAACTTACATCCAGGAGTTGATGAGCTTGGCTTCGGAGAAGGGTTTCATCATGTCGCGCATAAACGCGCGCGAGCTCAGCCGCAAATTGAGCGACTCGATCAATAACGGCTTCATTGGTCCGCTGCTCAAGGTAACTTTCCTATAGGGTTTATCATTTTCTCTCTCTCTCTCTCTCTCTCTCTCTCTCTATTTTTTTTTTTCTTAATTATTTCAAACATTACGAATAGTAATACGTTTTGTTGACAATGTTGGTGAGTTTTGCTTTGATCGATCAGCGATGATCTTATGCGTATAAATTTTTAAAGCTCTTAAAGATTTGACAGAACTCGAATGAAATTTAATAACAAATTATAAGTATAACTGATTAAATACAATATTCAATGAAATGCTTCAATTTATTCTCCCGTCTAAGTTTTAACGAAAGATTGGTTAATTTACTTTGTTTTATAGACAAGAGATACGTTTACAATAGCCGTATTATTATCCTTCATTTTGATTGCTTTGATTAGTACGTTTATAAAGCCGGTGTGAAACAAGCGAGGCTCATCGTGTAATTCGATCGCTTAATTGACAACGCACTTCATTAATTATTAGAAATTGCTTTGGACCAAATAAATTATTATTAATTAGTCGTTCCACAATGACAATGCTTGTTATAATTGTTTTTCAAACAAAAAATTTTCAATAATGACCAATCGATTTGATATTAACGAGACTAGGCTTCAAAGAATTTGGCCTGCTCGTTGAATTATTTAAATAATTTTATGCAAATTAAGAATGTGAGTCATTTTTTATATGGATAATTTCGCGATATTACTTAAATGGTAACATCGTTAAATAAAAATGACAAGTTCTGGCGCAAATACTATTAATCGATCAATGACCTTGGTTATTTTAATTTTTATTTTATAACCTCGCATTCTTTTTCATTTTGGTGACTCTATGATTTGTAAAATTTAAAAACCTTAAATATGAGTCATTCACTTTGAGCTATTTGCGATAGGAAAACTCAAAACCGGTTGATGACTAATAATATAATCGTTCGTAAACCACGTTCAAATTAAAATTCATAAAAAAAAAAAAAAAAAAATTCAATTCTTTTGTCAATGTTATTCTGTCTTAAGTATTAAAAATTTGAATTTGTTGCTGTGATTTAACCGATCAACACAAATATCGTTCTTCAAAAACGCATAGTTTTTTTTTCTTTTAATGTTGTATAAAATAATAATAATCGATATATCACTCAGAATCATTTTCAATTGATTTTTTTGTAATATTTATAAAATAATATACATATATGAACAAAAAAAAAACAAAAAAACAAAACAAACAATAACAACAATACGTTTCAGGCCTATCGAGCATACAAATGGGGCTCGAAGATGCCACAATGCGCGACGCAAATACTTTGCTCGATCAACCAGAAGCCTCCACCGACGGACGGAAAAGTAATAAACGATTCGATCCGCACTAGTTTGACGAAAATGGCGAGCTTTCCCGCTGCCTGGGCTATCAGCAACAAAACTGGGCTTAGTTTCTGGTCGCTGTACGCGTCTATATTAGAACCTAACAAATGTCATGTAAGTTTATTGTTTTGCGTTTTTATCCTTATGCTATCTTTTTTTTTTCTTTTTTTTTTTTATTTTTTAATTCTAAAATGTAGTTTACAAAAGAAAATTAGATTTTTATTTTTGTTTAGAATAAGGTAAAAAAACAATAACAACGTCTACTTGTTAGGGATGATATCTATAACAGTTTATTATTTTATTTTTTCCTTTTAATAATAATACGTATAGTAACAAACGTATTCGATTATTATTGCAGGAGAGATACCCGGCCGAATGCACGATTTTCCACGAAGAGGAGCTTCGAGTGTCCACGGAGTATGCGCACAGTGAACTTTAAACGAAAAATCTTATGCGAATGAAAAAAAAAAAAATAAATAAATAAATAAATAAATAAATAAAATGAGAGACTGTTTTTTAAACTTTAAAATGAGAAAAGAAAAATAAGTTATAGCGTAATCGTTAAGCGATGCTGATTTTCGTCAAGTCGGACGTTTCGGTTTTGCATTTTAATTTTTACCTCGTCACGATTCGATTATTTTTATTTCCTATTTCTTTTTTTTTTTTTTTTTTTTTTTGTAACGATAAGACAATAAATTATAATATTAGATTTTGCGCATAGATTTTAAGGGTTTAAAAAATGAAATAGAAACGTCGAAGATGGTAAACCGGTAAGAAAGTTAACACTTGAATGCGATAAAAGATGTAAATTTCAAATTTTAAACGATCAGCTACGTGAAACGAAATTTTTTTCGGCATAATCGATGTCAATCGATAAATTATCTTTATACGGATGTGCGACTAATGGTTTCGAAAAGTAGTATTTTTTTTTTTTTTTTTTTTTTTTTTTTTTTTTTAATCTAAGCGTAACAAAACGAAAAAAAATGGATGGATTAAGTCGAGCTACCAGATCTGCTTCGACTAGACTTGTTTATACATTAGTACAAGTAGATAGCCGATTCGTATAAATAATTGTTGTAAATATTAGATAAATGTCAAATAAAGAGTAAGTGATACGAAAATTTATGTGGATGATTTTTTTTTTTTTTATCCTTGTTTATATTTCCTTGAATCTCCTCTCGCTTCTTATTTTTGCTTTAACTAAAAACGTAATGAAACAGTAATTTATTTCTTCTTGATACTTTTGCAAGCCCATTCTAAACCTTCCTAAAATGAATAATTTTTGTTATTGAATCCATTGTTTTGTCATATTTTATTACGATAAATTAAAAAAATCACTGGTAATAATAATATTAATAATTCAATGAAGCTGCATACGTACTTTGATGCCTTTCCCTTCAGTAGCGACGCAAGATTGAATTTGCCAATCGCGATCCTTGATATTGTGCAGTCCGAGTGATTCGGCGATATCGGCAGCGGTAACGGATTGAGCAACGTCTTGTTTATTTGCATAAATAAGCAGCGGGACGCCGCGCAGTTTATCATCCGTCAAAAGTTCCGACAGTTCTTGGCCAGTTTCCTCTAATCTGTTTGTGTCTGCACTATCGATAACGTAAATCTGAAATGTCACGATGCGATTCATTGTTTATTTAGTATTTTTTCTGCTTTTAATATTAAATTTTATTCAAAATAATTTTCTTATTTTTAAAATAGATCTTATTTTTCATTATTATAATTTTCTTCGAATAATTGATTTTAAACTTACAAGAACGTCCGTATTTTCAAAGTAATTGCGCCAATAAGGGCGAATTTTTCGAGCGCCACCGATATCCCAAACATTCAATTTGAATCCTTCGCTGTGTACACTTTTAATATTGAATCCTTGAGTTGGTGTGACCTGAAATATTCATATTCATATAATTTGCATTAATGATTTGTTAATTTCATCGTTTATTAATCTTTATTTAATGACGAACCTGCGTTATGTCTTCGTTAGCCAAACAACGAAGAATCGTCGTTTTTCCAGCATTATCGAGTCCAAGCAGTAACAATCTTAATTCTTTTTCTGGATTTGATCGAAGTTTACGCAATATAGCTAAAAGTCCCTAAAATTATAATTAAATAAATACATTATTTTTAAATTTCATATTTTAAAAATACTTTTTATAACAAGATTTGGAAATTTTTATAAAATAATAAAATCGAATTTCATTGATTAAGAGTAAAATAAAAAAAAAAATAAAAATTACGCTAAAGTTTTTCACAGTTTTTATTAATAATTGAGCTCGAAGCATAGACCTATTGATTTTTTTTGTAAAAAATAAATAAAAATAAGTATATATATATATATATATATATATATAAAATGACAGATTTATTTTTAAGCAAGAAATATATACAGTTAATTTTATTTTTAAAAAGTTATATATTGTTCTATTTTTCAAATAATCGCGCCGAATTGTCACAGCGCCCCTATTGGTATTTTAAAATGCGTCTGCTGTGTCGTGATTATTATGAAGTCGTGTGTAGTATTACAAACATAGTGTTACGGCTATTTGTGCAAGTAAAAAATGTAAGATTTACTGACCATTATGTGAGAAAGTTGTTAGTTTACCAAAAAAAAATATTCGTGAGTAGACTCAGTAAGGAGATTTTGATTCCCTGTATCCAAAATACTTTAAAACGAAGCTGTTTTATCGAGTGTTTTATGTAATGATCGGTGTTTAAATGAACGGATAAACAAAAGTACAACGCGGTTATAACTTTTTTTTTTGTAGAAAAATGTTTTATTATTAATGTATCGCACGAACGGTGTTATTATAAACTCGACAATGGGCTTATTTCTTTTTGTTTTGCCGACTTTGTTGCATTACGTTACCATGGTTTCAAACTTAAAATAGTAGTATAGGCGCCATCTTGTGTTGATGGCTTAAGTTACAAGTTAAAAATAAAATTAATCTTCGGTCGAAAAGGCAGCACTGCCTATTTATCGACGTAAATAAATATAATTTACTTTTTCTCTACTTGATTTATATATATTTTCAATTAAATAATTTAATATTTAATATAACATTAATATGGAAATTTAAAAATGTCTTATTTAATGTAAGAAAATATTGAAAAATATAGATTTGTGTCGAAAATTAGATATTTTTAATATGATTTTAAACATATATATTTCTATGCGTATTTACATTTTTCATATCTTTTTTTTTTTTTTTTTTTTTTTTTCACTTTTTTATACAATTAAGTCAATTAATAAAAATTCACCTACTCTTTGCATATAAAAATGTATGAGAAATGTACGTATACTTTGTATACGAAAGCGTTCATATTTATTATTTTCTTTATATATTAATTATTTTCAAAAGGATAAATTAATTTTTTCATGTTTTTAGTTATGGATTAATAAGTACTCTATTATCTAATAAAACTCATTCAAAATCAATAATGCAAATTAATTATCGTAGAATAATGACGAAGATTTATTTTTCGGGATTAACTGCAAGTAAGTTAATAAAGGACAATGATTCCGATGACGACAGAATTATTACAGCCGTTGATCAATTTACTCAATTATTATACGAAGGCATAACTGACATCGAAATTGGTTGGGATTATTTTCTCATTTGGAGAAGTAATGAGTTGCACATATCAGGAAAAAATACGCTTAATAATAAACTCGATCGATTACTTCAAATACCCGAGAGTTCTGATATCAAGTACGACATTATTACATATAATATTTTAAGAATAAAAAATTAAAATGAAAATTATAAATTAGTTTTAAATAAATAAAAAAATCTATCAATGATGTCGTTAGCAATATTATTTTCTTAAAATAATTTTCAGATTTCAACAAGCTATAGCAGGCAGCGAAAAAGTGACAGTTTTGACCGATACTCACGATATTTGGATATACGACATTCATAACGACGTTTGGAAAAAAGTGCCGAATTTTATTTCAAGTACAGACGAACGCGATGAGAAAGAATACCTCGTTAAAATTCGCCAAGGACGATGCACAGTTGCCTTGACGAATTTGGGTCACGTTTTCAATATTCCAATAGCTGTGAATAATTCTGATTCGATTAAGTACGTCGATATTGCTTGTGGATATGATCATACGCTTTTACTTACGGGAAATGGAGATATTTATTCTATGGGAATAGGAACGTAAGAATTATCGATTAATATTTACATTCAATTAGATATTCGCATGCAAGTTTATTCGAAATTGTTCTTTTTTCTTTTTCGTACGTCTATCTTTACTCGATAGTTTTAAAAATTTTTATCCTTTCAATTTTTCAATCTTAACTAAAATGTAATATTATTATTTTTAAATTCTTTATAATTAAATAAAGCTTACAAAGATTATGTGGAAGATTAATTTTCTTAGAAATATGAATGAGGAGTATGAATATGAATGAAATAAAGTTAAATGTATTTTAAATAAATTTGAAATCTTCCTTAAATCCTAATGACGATGATAAATTTTGAATTTGATTAATGAAATAGGCGAGGACAATTAGGTCACAACGATCTAGAAGATTGTAACGAGCCGAAATTAATTGAAGCTTTGGCGGGTTTAAAAGTTGTACAAATCTCGGCGGATGGTTGGCATAGCACAGCTGTTACGAATCAGGTATGATTTTCGAAAAATTTTTAATTATTACCCGTGATCAATTCAACATGTTGATATGATTTTTTATTTAAACGTTATTATCGATTTTTGAACATTATGAAACATAGATTTTTTTTTTTAAAAATCATGAATTATACTTTAAATCTTTATTTGAAATCTTTTACAAACATTAAAAATACATTTAAATAATTGTACAGGGTGATTTGTATACGTGGGGATGGAATAATCAAGGTCAGCTCGGTCATCAAAATGTGGAAAATGTTCTCGCATTGCCAACTATAGTTGATTTTAAAAACACAAACCAAGAAGCCGTTGAACTTAATATTATCAAAGCGCAATGTGGTAGCGCATTTACAATATGTCAAACTGGTATTTTATTATTTTTTTTTTTTTTTTCATCATTATAAATTTTAAAATACATTTTATTTACAATCTATAATTTACGGAATAATTTTTTTTTTTTTTAGACAACGGTGAACTTTGGGGCTGTGGATCAAATAAATACGGACAATTAGGTCAATCGAAAAAAGATGTTTTCACCGCCAGACAATTTTCATCGTTAAAACTTGGCAAAATCGACGAACGAATAAAAGATTTTAAATGCCGCGAATGGGGCACATGTATTTATACAACGTGATGATTGTTGTCATTAAATAATTTAATACGATAAAGCGTCGGAGATTCGTTTTGTCGTTTCATTTCCATTGGAATGCATGACATCGTAAGATTCGAGAGCTTCCGAAAGCGGCAATATATAATTTGATTGATATAAAATGGATGCTATAGAACATTCGGGTGTTTCAATTATTGATTTTTTCTTAACTGATTTTCTTTTCTTTTTCGATTCTAGCAATAAGAAATAAAATCGTTAAAATAAAGTTAAATTTTGAACGACGACGTGAAAAAAAATGTATTCAACAATAAAAATATCTGTCATTCTATTCGTTGTTATCATTTCCATTAAATTATTAAATTATTTTCTATCAAAAAAAAATAAAATAAAATAAAATAAAATAAAATAAAATAAAATAACTCACTGTCTGTTTTCGATGTAGAAGTAATGGACATCTTTTTTAATGCATCCGTTTTCTTGACTACTCTTGGCTTTCGCGTGTGGTACGGTATTGTATAATAAAGAACGTTATCTTGTTCATTAATGGTAGATTGAATGAGCATGTAATCAACTTCCTTTCCAAATCTAACGAAAGAAAATTAACTTACTATTTATTTTAGAAAATATATTCAAATTTAAAGCCGTACATTTCATAAGTAGCTTCTATCACTACGTGAAGTAAATTTTCGTAACATCTATTTTTAAATTCCTCTTGTGGTGCAATATTCATCAATTCAGAATCGACTTTAGTTTTTTCATCGTTTTCCATTATCGGTGTTCGATTGCTCTAAAATTTTGTAAATAAAATTTTTAAAATCTTTTACAATAGCGTTGATTTTTATTTTTAGCAAAATTTTTAATTTTTATTTATAAATATTAAAATTTCAAATGTAAACTATAATTATTAATACAATTGTATATTGAGAACAATTAATATAAACAATAAACAATGGGTTATATATCGCTATATAAAATGTGATAAATTTGATTTTAATATTCATACGTCGCTTTCCGTTAAAGTAATTATTGAAGAAACGTTCATTTCTTCTGCATCCGTTGGTCGACGGATAAATTCTGAGAGAAGTAATAAACCTTTTCCATCAAGAATTTTCGCCAAAGCTTTATAAAATACATCGTTCATAAGAGCAAAAAATTCTTCTCTCGACATTTCTTGTAAAAGAAACAATAATGAATTAAATTTTAAATCGTATAACCAATTTGATTAAAATTTTAATTTTAATCACCTGGATTATCACGTAATATATTAATTTCTTCAAACAACCAATAAATAAAAATTTTATAATCACATGAGCGCATCTTATTGGAGAAAGTAATTAAATAACGATGTAAAGTTGTTAAGAACCAACTTGAAAAAAGATTTGAGTTATAATCCCGAATGTCCAAAAAGTCTCCTAATAATCTAAAATTATATTGACGTTATGCAATTGTACTACTGTGATCTAAATTATTATTATTGTCATTAGAAAAATCTTTTACTTAATCAAGTCGCAATTGATGTCCAATTTGTCATCCGTTGTTTTATAAGAAATACTTTTTATTATTCGACGAAGTGATTGATCAAAATTTTCATTAACTTTTGATGAAGTTGATTCCTTTTTATAGAATTAAATGTGACGTAGTGTTAAACATGATATTGATAGATTAAAAATTTTATAAATAATGCAATAACACAATTAAAAAAAAAAAAAAAAAAAAAAAAAAAAAATAAATAAATAAAACAAACAAATATAATATATAAAATTCAATATATTGCAAACATATAAATTAAATGGTACTTAAATATTATAGTTTTTTCACACATGTTACGTTATCTATAAAAATAGGATAACTTTCATATAATTTTACTGCGATATTATAATTAAAAGTAAATTGGCTTGTTACTTGTAATAATGCAAAATAAAAATCAATTTGAAGACTCGTTAAAGGAGAGAAAAAAGAAAAAAAAAAAAAAAAAAAAAAGACGCCGGAATAATTTTCTCACGGTTAAAGGTAGAGCAATCAATTTTCGTCTTGATTACCTCGTAGGGAGTTCCAGTTTCGACAGAAACTTGCTCATTGTCCTCGATGCTTTCCTTTAAATGCATCTCGCGTGACTTCCTTTCCTCGCTCATATTTCTTGTCGAGGCAAAAAGTATAATCCGATATTATGATACCTTATTCGCTTTAATTTAAGTCATAAATCTCACTTGTTTAAAGCACTCAAGCTTCTGAATATAAACTTGCTTTTATTTTCACTCAAATTTCAATGGCCAATTCAAATTTAATATTGTGTCTGCATTTTAAATTAATGCTAATAAAGTACGTTTGTGCATTGTTCATTTATAAATTAAATAAATTTAATAAACTTTATATTTTGTAAAAATAAAACTAATCAATGCTTTTATCACTTCTACAAGAAAATTAATTAAAAATTGCAACTTTTTTTTTACAAACAACATGAAATAGAAAATTCTAAGTAGAAATAGAACATTTTCGTCAGACGCTAGGATTTAGATTATAGCGTTATTTTAAAATACTTTCACAAGTGAAATAATGGTTGAAATATGTATTAATAAACTATCGATACTTTTATTGAAAATAATAAAACTGCATTGAATGATACAAAGAAAAAAGAAGAAAAAAAAAAAAAAAAAAAAAAGGGTTGAAAAAGCATTAAAAAAATGGCAATAATAATAATTGTTAGACGATAGTCAATATTTTTTCATTTTTTTATTCATTCATTTTATTAATTTTTTTCCATATTTTGTTCAATATTTTCAGAAAATAACACTCCAAAGCGAAAAAACCGTATATTCTCACCAATCCCAATGTTTATAATATACACATATTTATATATTATATTCTTCGTTATAATATATATCATATATGTATATCTCATGTATATAATGTATACTTTTATACTTTTATGTATAATAATGTTTATGTGTAGTAGCGCACACTTTAGACTGTTTATGTATCGATACCTCTATAATTTGATCGATAAATTACAAATATTGAAAAACATGAAACAGATACAGCCGCACGGGACGCGCGCGAGCCATGACGAAAACTAGGCGCCGCTCATTTTTTTTTTTTTTCTTTCTTTCTTTCTTTCTTTCTTTATTTCTTTCTTTCTATATGTCTTTCGCTATCGCTTGGTTACTCGTTATTATTAATATTATTATTATTATAATTATTATTATTATTATAACTATCTATTGTTGATAAAGAGGGATAAAGGGATAGGAAATAATATCACGAAACGCGAAGGTAACGCGAACGTCGATAGCGAGGCATCCTCGATTCTCCCTCCATTTTATTATTGTTATTTTCTTTTTTTTTTTTTTTTTTTTTTTTTTTTTGTTTATCTATAGTTTTCTCGTAAGGCCTTCGTTTTCACAAAAACAAGGCACGAGCAAAAAAAAAAAAAAAAAGACATTTGTTTATCCAACAAGCTGTGCGTTTAAATGCTCGATTCGACGATTTACGAAATTTTCCGCGCGCGCGCGTATCTAATAGACGCTCGTTATTATTTTTTCTTTCAACAACGAGATACGAGCGATTAAAAAGTGACCTTTCATTTCCTTCTTTATTTTTTAAGGTTAACGCGCAAGCACTTGGAAAAAAAGTCTTGTTTAATACGTCGTATAACGACGTTTGATATTCACGCAAAACTTTAAGGTAACGTCGGCTGAAAAATTTCGTTAAATTCGTCGAAAAATTTGTTTATTTAATCTTTGCCCGTTGATTCGGTCGAATCGTCGAGACTCGCGCAAGCTGTTTTTTTTTTTTTTCTTTTCAACGTCACGGGAGAAAAGAGGTTAGAATGATCCTCGTCGATCGACGCTTCGGGAAATATTTGTTATCGATCAGCTACATTATGTATACCCATCGTTTTGAGAAGCGGCTGCCGAACGATAAAATTTTAAACGCGTTTGTCGATGCCTGGCTACGTCAAAGCAAGATTCGCGCGTCCACGTGGCGACCGATGTACTTGAATATTTTTTTTATTTATTTATTTTTTTTTTTATTTCACACCGAAGTCAAAAAGGCAATACGCAGTATGAACTTACCTAATACATGTGTGTACCTCTCTTATTTATTTAATTTAATTTATTTTATTTTATTTTACTTTTTTTTTTTTTTTTTATTTTTTTTTTTTTTTTTTTTTTTTTTTATTATTATTATTATTCTTGTTTTGTTAATTTACCTCTTTTTCTCGGTCTTCCTTTCACTCTTCTTTCTCTCTCGCGCTCGCTCTCACGCTTTCTTTCTTAATGTGTATGCGCTTGTACGGTAAAATTTACAATTGTCTCTTCTCTACTCTTTTTCTTATCCCCTCGTTTATAATAATAATAATTATTTAATTAATTATGTTTATAATGAAATCTCGACAGAGCGCTCGAGATGCATCGGCAATTTTTTATTTGTTGTATATATGTGTCTTTAGCGAAACGTTTTCACCTTTGAGCTTTCGTCGGTTGTCCTTTTGTCTCTCAATCTTTCTCAATCTCACTCTCGCATTTTCTCATGGCTACTGCATTCGTTTAAATTGTACAATCAACGATAACAGATATACGTTATTTTAATTTTTTTTTGTTTTTTTTTTGTTTTTTTTTTTTTTTTTTTTTTATTTACTTATATGCGTCGGTTACTTTGTTTTTCTTTTATCTGTTTTTCATTACTTTTCACTCGGTATCGCAAAATTCCTATATGCTTCAAGATGTATCGGACAGGGCAGAAACGCGTCAAAAGGTTTGACGGATAGAAGAAGAAACAGAGAAAAGAGATATTTGTTTTTTTGTTTTTTTTTTTTGTTTTTTGTTTTTTTCTTTTCATGTATAAAGTTTGTTTCGTTTGGTTCATCGATTTTCTATTTTTTTTTGTTTCGTTTTTTTTTTTTTTTTTTTTTTTTTTTTTTTATACTTCTTTGTTTACATTACCAAGACTAAGCACGGTTTGAATTTTCGTAATCGTATACTTACAAAGGACGAACTCGTGTCCTTTGATTTACACAGTTTTGTTCTCGTATAACGTTCGTTCAACCGTTTCGTTTACATGTTTAAAAAAGTAACAATAAAGAGTCGACGGACTCGGGGCCGGGCTAAGTGACGAGTGTTTCAACTTAGAGATGCGGTTATAACAAGTCAAATTGCGAGTATGTAGATAGGCGCAAACGCGAAAAGTCGCTCTCGGGGGATACTCGATGCTTGCGATGACAAAATAAAACTTATGAGATAAATCGCAACCGAACTGAAATGAAAAGAAAAAATAAAAGAACTTAAAGATAATGAAATGATAAAAATTATACATTCCTTATATGTATACATACATATATATATATATATATTAAAGAAATAAAGAAATGAACCCGCTGAAGAAATAATTTTTTAAATCGTTTTATTGAAAATAATACAACAAAATGTTTCGTAATAATAATTAATAATAAGAATTAATTAATAATTATCGGTACGTACTGTTCTACTCGATATCTAAAGAATCATGCCTTAAAACGTCAATTAAATAATAATTTTATTATCCTTATTATTATTAATAATCGTAATAAAATAATAAATGTAATAATAAAGTAATAATAATAATAATAATAATTGATAATAATAATAATAATAATAATAATAATTAATAATAATGTCGTTGAATATAATGTATCAATAAACAAACATAATAAGCTAATAATAATATACTTGAATCATTCGTCATCGTCGTCTTCTTGATCATTTTCAGAGGATCGTCGCTTGCATCTATCAATTAATAATGCTTTTAACTAATTAATTCCATAATTAAATTACGCGTTGCTTGGATATGCACATAGAGATATAAAGTCATTTTTGGTCCCACCTAACTGCAAACATTATACATTCACACATTGTTCCTTTATTATTATTATTAATCTTTTAATATTTTTTTTTTTTTTTTTTCTTGTTTCATAAACGTTTTAGTTTTGTTATATTTTTTTTTTTGTTTTGTTTTTTTTGTTTTTATCTTTGTTTTTGTTTTGTATAACTTGGGATCGCTTAATTATTCGAGTAATTCTTTCGCTCTTTTGCGCTATCGCACTTTATCTATCTCTTTTTCTCTCTCTCTCTCTCTCTTTCTCTCTTTATCTCACTCTTACTCTCATTCTCTCTTTAGCTTTTTCTCTCGCACATCTCTGTGTATAAGTGACAGTAATATCGGGAATAATCGGTTAACCATTAAAAAATCAATCAATCGCACAATAATCGTGTCTTCAATCGATATATAATTAATTATGTATGACGGATATTAATGGATAAATCGCGCGCGCTTATGTGTGTTTATGTGTTGGTCTATCTGTGTAGTACATGATAGAGAAAGAACTATTGTTACAGACTATACATGTGTGTCATCTTCTTTTCTTTTTTTTTTTTTCCTCATTGTTTAGCATGAAGTACTTTTAATAGACAGGTAAAAGTGGATCATCATTCGTTTTGACGTAAGCTAATGCAGCTTGTTTTCCACCTTCGGCTTTACAATATTATAATGTTTATGTACGAGACATTATTTTTATTTTTTTGTCCATTCGTCCCTCAATAATTATCGCGTATACACATTGTAGTTAAGTTTAGGAAAATACAATAGTCGCAGTGAATGTGATGAAATAATAAAAAACGAAAAATAACGAAGACAAAAAATGCGTAAGAAGTATTGAAAATCAATGACGGTCGTCGTGAGTAATGACGACGACGTGATACCATACAGTGATTACACTAAATAAGACATGTATATATTTGTATATATATATGTTATTTCTTCGTTAAAGTGAAAACAACAAAAAGTTTCGCTCGAGAAAGGATCGAACTCTATTTTTGCTCGTCGATATGAATTTATACAATAATTTTTTTTTTTTTTTTTACCTTGAATCGTCTTGCCTTTTTTTATTTTCTTTTTAAAATTTTGAAATTAAAGTTCGCTACTCAAGGTGCACATCTTGTTTTGAAATTTTGTTTCTTTTGTTTTTATAATGAATTTTTATTTATTTATTTATTTATTTATTTTTTTTTTTTTTATTCGCATGCGTTTACAGCATCGAAAACTCATATCATCACTGGGCCGAGTTTATTTCCCTCTTCTTTCATACTCACTCACACACACACGCATACAATTTCAAATCCGTTTTGGATATTTTCATTAAAATCATTTTTTTTTTTTTTTCCTTACTTCTTCAACTCGTGCTTTGTACAACTGGCATTTTATTTATTTACTTAATTTTTTTTTTTTTTTTTTTTCAATTCTCGTATTCTTAAAACTCCATTCTTCTATTATCCTAAGTCGTAAATTTATATTTACTATAACCCTTTTTTCGGTATTTCTTTTTTTTTTTTTTCTTCTTTCTATCTCATTTCTTTCTTACGTTTTCGATATAAATTTACGCGCGCGCGCTGTACATGCCAATTAAAATAAGATATTTGATTTGGTATGGCGCACCATACTTAGCGCGCTAAAGAATTGGTATATCTAATTAAGGCTACAGTTTAAACGAATTTTTCTCTATTTATTTTATCGACCGACTTTCTATCTTTCGCGCTTTCTTTCTCTCTCTCTCTCTCTCTCTCTCTCTCTCTCTCGCTCTCTCTCTCTCTCTCTCTTTCGTATCTCGTTTTACAATTCTTCGCAAATACTGTGTGTATCATCAGTCTCATATTTCTTTTAATTATTTACTTTGTTTTTTTTTTTATTTTTTTATTTATTAATTATGTCTTAAGTGATATACGCCATTCCTCGCTTTCTATTCTCTCTTACTTTCGCAATCGCTCGCTGTCTCGCATAAACGAGCGTCTCGAATTTTTCCTCGAAGTTGACTTTGCCGCGACTTCGTGGGACGATTCGAAAAGCTCGCGAAAGCACCACTCGCTAACATCTTTGTTACTACTACTACGTAGTAAAAATTACGTTTAATGCCAGTTGTATGCCCTTTTTTATTTAATTAATTAATTATTTATTTACTTTTTTCTTTTTTCTTTTTTTTTTTTTTTTTTTGTTGTTTTTCCTTTTAAATTACGAAACTCAACGGCGCGAAGGAAACTTCCTTTTTTTTGCGAAAAGGGTATTATAACGTTCTTCTCGATGCAAGAGGAAAATCCTATAGTTTTTCGGCACAAAAAAAAAATCGAGGATGATGATTGCCCTTGAGTCAAGAAAAATCTTTCCTTAATTAAATAAAATCGCGCTCTCGTCGCTTTTTTTTTTAAGCTCTCGCATGAAATAAGAGAAGTTTCGTTCTTTGCCGTGTCGTTTCGACGATTTCACGAGTCCTCAAAATAGGCTTTATCCGACGAATTGTACGAAAACGAATTTTTAAAATTCTGATTTTTCGCCCAAGCGGTTTATTACCTAAATTCGAAGCTCCTCGGCGCTCGCGTGATTTATTTTCATTTTTTTTTTCTTTCTTTCTTTCTTTTAATCGTTTAACATATTTCAATAGATTATAACCTCACAACCATTTTGACAACAATCAACCTTCAACAAAAAGTTCGTCTTATACGTCGAAAAAACTTTTAAAAAGTGCGTCGTGTCGCGCAAGACTTAAGTCGAGTTTATTAATTTATTTATTGTATAATTTCGCATCTTTCTTTTTCCTTTAATTATTTCTAATTAAAATTTAATGTTTTCAGCACAATTTTCATCGATATTTTCATTTCTCAACAATATTTTAAGCATTAAAATTCATCAAAAGGGAATTAAAACTTATCAATAAAATAATTTTTATATTTCATGATTATTCAATTACACAATTGTACGAAATAAACGAATTAAGAAAAATTATCGCTGCAAAAAAATGTTCATGAAAATATAATGAACCGATTGAATAGAAAATTAATAGAAAAAAAAAAAAAAAAAAAAAAATTGTGCTAAAAGACTTAAGCCGTGCTATCGACCGACGTATCACATATTGAAAAGCGCGAACCACATTCTTGCCTAATGTACCCGTACAAAACAGCCCCCCCCCCTCCCATTATACCATAATATCTTACCACCACTTTTGCCTATTTTTTATTATCATGTACGCGAGCAACAAGTGAGACGAGTGCGAATATAAATTTATATTGTATATATATATATATATCTCTCTCTCGTCCCTCTATTATTTACCAATTTACAAGGACGACGCTTAAATTAAGTTAATGCCAATTATATATATATATATATATATCTTATTTTCACAGTCCTGATTAGTCTTTCGATTGTTTCGTTTTTATTTTATTTAATTTAATTTCTTTTTTTTTTCTTCTCCTAATTATAATATTTTCTCGCCTAATAATTTCGTTAAATAAAAAATTTTTTGTTTTATCTTCACGCGTAAATTACCGAGTTTCATTGGCACCGAAACGGACATTCATTCAAACATTAAAATTGATTTTTTTTTTTTTTTTTTTTTTTTTTTAAACGACGACATAAAACAGTCGCTCGATCTTTCAAACGAATTCGATTTCGGTGCCAAGGAAATTGTATTCAAAATAATACAAAATCGGTAAGGTGCGCGAATCGCGTAACTTAATAATCCTCGAAAAAAAAAAAAATAAATAAAAATAATAATAATAATAATAATAATAATAATAATAATGACAGTGAACTACAACTTTTCATCAATCATCAAAATTCTCGCTCTTAATTAACAAGAGAAAAAAGAAAATACAAGTAAATTATAATATACGACAGAGACCATAATGAAATCGAAGAATGACGAAGAACGGAATAAAATAAAATATATGACGATATATATATATATATATATATATATATATATATATATATACGCTATACAATAATAAAGAACACGTACGAAATAGTTTCCATTATTTACTCGTTATCATTTTTCACTTCAGCTTTTTTACTATAAGAAACAGGGCACGCGCAAAAATAAGAAAGTAAAAGCAGAAAAATTCATTCGTTCGTTATTTGTTTTCATTTATTTTTTGCACTCGTGGCCCTTTATTCGCTTACGTAAATTGCGCCATTCCCGGCGTAACCTAATATGTCCTATCGATGTCTTATAAAATTAATCGACAAACGCGACTATTCAAGTCCATTATTAATGGGGTATACATTTTTTGTTGTCTTTACCCTACATTTATATATATATATATATATACGCTCAGAGAGAGATTACATTATCTTTCATTTCAAAAATTCGAATTTTTCAATAAAAAATATTTTCCTAATTATGATTATTTTTTTTTTTTTTTTTTTTTTTTTTTTTTTTGTAATTCATGTACAAAACGTGTGACTTATTATTGTTCTAGTTTGTTTTATTTTTCGTTTAAATGCCTTTGACTGAATCGTTTAGTCTCTGAGTGGATTACGTTCTAGTACTCCGTTAAACATGACGATAATTCATAAATGTTAAAATGTTCGTTGTGTGTGGTAGGTGAAACAAGTGTGTGTGTGTGTGTGTATGTGTACGTGATTTCACGGGTACTTGGTGTATGTATGTGTGTGTGTGTGTGTGCGTGCGCGTGTCAACGAATAACGTATCGTAATTGTTTCGTTATTCATTTTTATTTACTTTTTTTCGTAACTTACACAGCGATAAAAAGAAATAAAAATTTTCGCGATCGCGTTATACATACAATTTGTTAAACATTCGAACCTTACGACAATTCGTATACCTTAATTATATATTCATTAACTCGGACGTGTATGGGGACTTTCGCTCTTTACAACGCGTTTATTCATTTATTCAACGCGTTTATTCGTTTATTCATTTATTTAATTATTTTTTTTTTTTTTTTCTTTCTTACTTCTTCTTCATGATCATTCGTTCCTCGTGTCTCCTTGAACAAAAGAAAAGTTAAAACTAAAATTGTTCGGAGAGCTTCGGAATCATTTGTGTGTTTAAAATCGAAATCGATATATATTTGTATAACAAATGAAGCCTTGACTGACTTAATTATCTTATATATATATATTTTTTTTTTTTTCATATTATAAAAACAAAAAAGAGAAAAAAAGTTCATTACGTATATTTTAGCGACGTATCAATTGCTAAGGGCTAATAAATAGTCTCTAATAAAATCGAACGGCGCGTGTAACAGTGAAAAATAAGTAGAAGAAGAAGTAAAAGTAATACAAGTACCTTACGTAAATATTATAAAATAAAAAAAGGTAAGGGAAAGAAAATTATAAAGAACATATATCGACTTTGTTAAAATATAATATATAAAATAAAATAAACGCAATCTTACGAGCCTTACGTATATAACGTATTTACATATTAAAATATAAACCACATGCTCATAAACATACATACACAATAACACACTTCTTAGGTCGCTTAAGCGGTGGGTGGGACTCGAGAAAATTAAACCTATATCTGGAGTGTTCTAACATGGAAATGAGAAACAATAATAAAAAACAAAAATACAAAAAGAAAAAATGAAAAAATAAAGGGAAAAAGAAAAAAAATTACATCGCGCGGTCTCGTCTCTTGTCGATCGCCAATTTGATCAACTCTAATCGTACATATTTATATAAGATATGTATAAAAGCTAAAAAACATTCCCTATAAAAGAGTAAATACACTCGGCGGTTTCTTTCAACGAGTAAAAGCAAAATAAAAAAAAAATAAAATAAAAAAATAAAAAAAAAATTAAAAAAATTAAAAAAGTTAAAAAGAAAAAAGAAAACAAATTTTTCTTTGTAATAATGTCTTTGGAGACGTTCGATATACACGTAAATTTAATTAAAATATAAAAATGTATAAAGAACACGCGCAAAGCGAAGAAACGAGCCGCGTTCGATAAAGTACTGACTCCGGACGATTAAATCGAACAAGCTAATACAATTCTTTAAAAGCTACGTTACTTAAATTTATAATAATAATAATAATAATAATAATAATCGATACAATTAACCAATATAATAATAATAATAATAATAATAATAATAATAATAATATAAAATGAAAAAAAAAAAAAAACTATATACCCCCGACGTTTACGCGCCGCGGAGGGCGTGTAAAAAAAACGACGCGCGCAATGCTTATTATTAAATGAAAACTTAAGGTACGTAATAACGACGCGACGCTTCGCGACGGCAAGAGAGAGAGAGAGAGAGAGAGAGAAGCTACGATAAAAAAAAAAAAAAAATAACAAAAGAAAAAGAAGAAATCGAAAATTGTTACATATGTACACGTATGTATACATGTATACGCGTGTATGTGTATGCGTCGTTTATGCGAAATGGGAGAAAGAGAGATAAAGAAATTCGTATAAAAATAAGAAATGCATTGAGTGGCGGGAGAAGGCAAAAAAAAAAAAAAAAAAAAAAAAATGAAGAGGAGAAAGTTAAAGAAATATGGTGAAGTGTAAAAATACGGTATACTTTGTTTAAGGCTAGCCACTATTTTACTTTTCGTGGCAACTGCGACTGTTTTTATTTATTATAATTTCCTTTTTTTTTTTCTTTCTTCTTTTAATATAATTATCGTTATTACTCGTATAAAGAACTGGCTCTTTGAGAAAAAAAAAAAAAAAAGACGCGGTTGAAAATTCAACCGAGCGTCGTGACCCGTGAGCTTAACGAAACTCGTTTGAAAAACATTTCCATTCTCTCGTCGTATCGAAAATTTTTTATCAAATTGTTATTTCTTCGTCGTTCGCGCCTTCGTCCGTCGCATAATTTGTACTCGTAAAAAAATATTAGCCATTTATTAGACTGAAATGAAAAAAAAAAAAAAAAAAAAATCGACGATAGAACGCGCTTTTTAACCATAATTTATTCGCGCCGCAGCCACGCCGCTCGCTCGCGCTGCTTAGCCGTAAACTGGGGCGTGAATAAACGCAAACTTTAACGCGTGCGCTCTCGTTTACACGTACGCGAATTCACCGAAATTAAAGAAGGCATAAAACAGAGAGAAAGAGAGAGAGAAAAAAAAAAGAAAAATAACGAGAGGTGAGGGCTTTAGAAAGGGAAACGCATGTGACTGTATACGTGTGTGTGTGTGTGTGTGTGTATGAGTGTTGTGTGTGTGTAAAAATGTGTATCGGTATGTGGATAAAATTTTTCACATCAACGGGGAAGGACGACGACGAGATATAATCATCGCGTTGAATTGATCGGCATGAAATATATGTAACAATAAAATAAAAAAAAAAAAGGTTGCTTTACACTCATTCGACGAGATTTTGTCGGTTATGTATCCAACGGATGAAAAATATATATAAATATGTATACAAGAGATCGATTTTGAGTAATTTTTTTATACTAGTTGGACGTGAATTTGATTGTATCGTATACATTTTTTCTTTCGTTAGCTAAAATTCTTAAATTTACAGTTCAAAAATTTTCATAAGAATTATATATTTACGGTTCTAATTTTAAATTTCATTAAATTTTAAACGAATCATTACTTTTTTCTTATAATGTCTATGAGTAAACAGGTGTGTGTCTAAGCTCTTGGATTAACGTTCTCGAAACGCGCGAAGAAATGCAATTGACGAAATAAAATCGACGAAGCGGTTCTTGGATGAAAAAAACTAAAAGAAAACTGGTCATTATCGTGGATTTACGAAATCGTAAAACGCTAAAGTCACTCGGTGTATAAAACCATCGGTTGACACATATACAACACACACACACACACACACATAAAATCGAAATAAATCATAGAAAATGTAAAGTAAAGTTAAAAAAAATTATGACGGAACTAACGGATAAAAACTAACGGAAAACTGGAGCGAAGTATTAAAAAATTCTTAAAGAATAATCGTAGATAATAATAGAAAGCTTTGAAATATTTATAAAATATTATAATTTCAAAGATTCGACGGTGACTCGTTCGGCTAATGAGCGAACAAAGTCGCGCGTTGAAAGACGCGGCTTTATGGAATGGACATTTTTCACGAGTTTTCTAAACTCAATAAAAAAGACAGAGAGAGAGAGAGAGAGAGAGAGGAGACAGGGAATGACGTATACAACGTATCGACGGATGTTTTCGAGGTGAAGGAGAACTAAATAAAAGTACCATCGTCGGAGCTCCATTTCCTCATTATTCTTATATAGTTTTGGAATGAAAATAAATTGTACGTCTTGTGCATGCATATATACATAAATATATAAGCATGTATGCGTATTTACGTACGTGGAATTATCGAGAAATACGTTTAAATGCGCGCCTTCTTTTGTGTATCTGTGTATTATTCTTTTTTTTTCTTCTTTAATAAAAATAAATAAATAAATAAAATATACGGAGGTACACATAAGAAAAAATTGAAGAAAGGTGTAAAGTGGGGGAAGAACGGATATTAAAAGAAAAAAAAACAAAAAACAAAAAAAAAAAAAAAAAAATTATAAGAGATACGTTTAAAGCTAGGGAATGTTCTCGTTTTGCGTAACGGAGGCTATTTATAATGTACAACGTTATATAAAATGATCTTTCGGTAGGCAGCGACGAAGAAGCGCTTCGCGAATGCATCGCCGCGCTAAATGAAAGAAAAAGAAGAAGAAGAAGAAGAAGAAGAAGAAGTAATGGATAAAAGTTAACGCACGTTTACGTTGTACAAAGAGACAGAGGGGGCGTGGGTGTATTCTAGGCTCGAATAAAAAATATAAATTTTTCTTTTTTACTTTATTTTTTTTTTTTTTTTTTTTTATGCTTTGTACCATTCTTCCTCTAATTCGATTAAACAGTATACTGATTTCGTATGCTTTATCTTATTTTGTTTTGTTTGTTTTTTTTTTTTTCTTTTTTTTTCTTTTAATTGGTCTCCGCCATTTGTAGCACAGGTTTACGCTCTTGCATTTAAAAACTTGTACGAATGTTATCGATAACTACTGTTCGATTCGAAAAGACGAGATGAAATGAAAATCAAAAAAAAAAACAAAAAAAAACAAAAAAAATTATAACTGCGATCGATTGAAAAAAGAAGATTAAAAGAAAAAGAAGAAATATAATCGTTCGTGCCCGTAAGTGTGTATATAGATATATATATATAAAAAAAATGAAGATGACAAATAAAGGGTTGTTTATGTATATCAATATTTATATATATGTATATATATGTACTTTTAATGTATATTTGGTCCGGTCAAATCTCGCTTAATAAAACACATTCTCGCTCAGCCATGCACGACAGAAAAAATTTGCAATAGAAGAAAAGTTCGTTACGTAGTAGTAGTAGTAGTAGTAGTAATAGTAGTAGTAGTAGTAGTAGTAGTAGTAGTAGTAGTAGTAGTAGTAGTAGTAATAGTTGTTGATGTAGTTATTGTTTGGTTATACAGTCAAGACACATATACAAAGTTCCAGTGTTATGAGTGTGTTATATGAGAAAAAGACAAGTTGCATCGTTTACTCGTGAGCGGGAGACATGCGGAAAAAGAGTCGCAAAGAGAAGAGACTCGGTGGATATAAATGGGGTTCGTTAATTATGTATAATTACGTTATATTATGTCGGAGGACGGGAGCGGAAAAAGTCGATTGGAGAATGCCCGTTTTGGTGATATTTACTCTTTCTTATTTATTTCTTTTTTTTTTTGTGTGTTTTTTGTTTGTTTTTTTTTTTTTTTTTTATTTTTTTTTTTTATTTTTTATTTTTGTTTGTTCTCTATGTATGTCGCTAAGAATTGCACAATTGGTCTCGAGTTTTCTTATTTGTTTGTTTGTTTGTTACCTTTTTTTTTTTTTTTATCTTCTTGTTTTATTCTTTGCTCACAACAAAGCGAAAAATCGACGGTTCTCTCGCTCACACTCTAACATTCGTTTTAATGTATATTCTTCATTACTTCATTTTTTCCGTTATTTTACTAATTGTTTTTTTTTTTTTTATTCGTATATTTCGCCCCTTACCCCCATGTATATCGTATTTATATAATATATATATATACGCTCAATGCCACTTAAATCGGGGATGTGTATGTCTTCTTCTTTTCATTAATATTTTCCTATCTCACGTGCACGCTCGTAAATGAGAAAAAATAAAGACCAACGACCACAAAGGAATAAGTTACATCGCGTGTAGTCTTCTTTTCCAAAATTACGTTTCACTGTATCGTCAAATCATTCCACTAATCGTATATCTTATTGACGATATCGAGAAGCACATTTATCCAAGTTTGTTCTCTGAAAAAATTCACTTCACACGTAACTTTCGCTCTCGTTCTCTCTTTCGCGACGTATGTATATATACATATATATTTATATATGCGTGTGTCATGCGTGTACGAAACTATATATATATGTATATATTACAACACAAGTGTGTGTTGTGACAATGATTCTTCTTCTCCTTTTTGTTTTCTTGTTTTTGTCTCTCTCTACCTTTATTTTTTTTTTTTTTTTTTTTCGTTTCGTTACAACGCAAACGCGGCGTGCGTGTCTTGGTTATTACAACAATTTCACTTTTTTCAATTATACTCGTCTTTGTATAAACAAAATGATCAATAAACTATCGTCGTCGTCGTCGTCGTCGTCGTCGCCGTCGTCTGAGTATCATCTTCAATTTTTTGCCGATTTGTTTTTCTTTTTTTTTTGTTCATATACATATACTTTGTTCATCGTTTTTTTTTTTTTTTTTGTCCTCTTGTTTTTCTTTGTTTTCACCTCTTTCGTAAATTACGATGTGTATAATATAATATACATAATATATTTTCATATATATTCATATATTTATATATATATAATATAGATTTTCAGAGGTTCGTGGAATACCCCTAGTATCGGGCTCTTGGACAGTACTCCAACGATAATAACGTTATCATAGCAATAATAGTGTATATGTATATTTATATATAATATATCTATATGTATATATCACTGCCGCGCGTAATTTATTTTTATTCTTCTTCACTTCGTCCTATTGTTATATCTACACTCAGCCGACTAACGCACACGCGTAATTTTTTCAGTTTTTATTTCTTGTCGTTATTGTTGTTGCTGTTGATGATGTTGACGTTGACGTTCTCGAGTAAACACACACACGCGCGCGCACATCGTTAGAAAACTCACGTGCTAAAAGATAAGAATGATAATGCTTTCGCACACTCGCGATGCATCCGTTACAGACATTTACACGCATTTGTTCCTCATTCACTGTTGTGTATTCATTCTCTCACTATGATTTTCTGGGTTCCATTAATAAATGTTTTTTTTTTTTTCCCTTATTTTCATATCATTCTCGATCCTCTTCGACACTCGTTTGCAGTTCGTAGAATAACAATGATCGTAGCGGTTACTTTATTTATATACTTTTTTTTTTGTTATCATTATCCATTAGTGAATATACTTACATCCCCTTAATGTACTGCGGTTTTCATTAAATTACATCGTTATAATCGGTTGCGTGCGCGCACGCGTCGAAATTTTTCAAAATCTTTATGTATATATATATATAGAGATTTATTTTTTCTTTCTTTTTATACTCACGTAGCAAACAAATAGTGCACTCGGTATCAATTATTTCATTCATCCCAATACGAAACGTTTGTCCTATTGTTACACCCGAAAAATCCTCGTGTTTCCATTTGTTTCACATTCCTCTTCAAATCGGTGCGCCTTATCTTTTATTCCTCTAATTTAATGGTTAATTAATGCAACGACGAACAGTTTGACGAACAAAAAACAAAAGTTATAAGTTGTTTGTGTATGTGTGTGTGTGTGTGTGTGTGTGTGTGTTTGTTTGTTACTTTTTCATATGTATATATTAATTGAGTTTTCTTTTCGCTTTTTCTTCTACATCGTTTCTTCACCCGTGCACGACATCTTTTGCAATTCGTTCCTCCGAGTTCTCGTATAATAACGTCGTCGATTGATTTATATATGTACAAAGACTCACTCGTCAGCGAAAAGTAACCGTAAGATGCGTGCCTCTTCTCTCCATAGCCTCGCTTCTTCTACTTTTATTTGTTTGCACATTATTTTTTAACTTATGACTGTACACGAAATATTCGTTCTTAGAAATAGGCGGGGTGGGGAGGGAGGTAGGGGAGTTGGGCCTTTTCTCTTAAAACGTTGGGCTTTTGCGTAAAAAGGAGCGAACTTTTCGATCGTTTAATTTTTTTCTTAGCGCTTTGCGTCGAAACAATTTTTCTTCCACGTTTGTTCTTTGTTTCATTTTTCGTCTTTGTAAGTTCATCAAGACAATCGTATGTTAATTTTTCTTTTATTTGGTATACAAAAGATTTTTTAAAATCTCGTATAACTATAATCTTTTCTCACTTCGTTCATTTTTTTTTTTCGATTTAATGCTTCATTCATTTTCTTCATCAAAATTTTTCTATTCGTTATATTATCCTTTTCTCGTTAAGTTCCCTCGATTTTTCGATTACTTATTCACATTTTATGCGTTTTTTTTTTTTTTTTTTTTCCTTTTGTTTTGTTCAAGAGAATATAAAAATTGTGTGGCACATTGACGGTTGGAATGTTACTTTGTTTATTCTTTTAATTTTTTTTTTTTTTTTTTTCTTAAATTTGCGATACTAATAATAGTGATGATGATTGATGATAATTATAATAATTAAAAACGATAGCAATTAATAATAATTATAATAATAAGAATAATAATTAATATAGTACTTCTTTTGCATTACCTGCTTTATATAATAATATACTTTTACATTTGTTTATATTTATTTATAATATATATGTATATAATATATATATATATACCTTCTTTGTTTATAATAGTAGTTTGTTTTTATTAATATTAATTAATTAATTAATTTTTTTGTTTTTATTTGTTTAATCATCTGCACTTATCATTTACTTCACTGTGCTGACTGCAGGTTTTGATTTGAGGGGAGCTCCGTCACTCGGTACGGTCCGTTTATGCTTCCTATTTAAGATTTGTTTGCTTTGCTTAAAAATCACTGCTGGATATGATGCCTTATTTTTGTATAATATTGTTGCTTATTTATTTTGTTGTAGTATTTTTTTTTTTTTTTTTTTTTTTTTGTTTTAAATGTTTTTTTTTTTTTTTTTTTTTTTTTTTTTTGTTATCCATTTATTTTAACGTATCTGTAGTATATTATGTTTATTACTATTATTTTATCTATTTATTGTTAAGTAGAACTGGTTCGGTCGTCGCGACGCGATTTCTGGCCGATTTCTCGCGCGATAAGCAAGGAAAGTTACTTGCGACGTATCGATTGGCCGGAGCTAATTGGAAGTCGTTCGTCGTAGATGGTATAAGTTCTTCCTATTTTTTTTTTTTTTTTTTTATTTTTTTTTTTGTTTTTGTTTTTCTTTCCTTTTCTTCTTTTACTTTGGCTACGATGTTGGTTTCCGGTGTGAATCGCTCGACGGCGATAAGTCGTTGCTTTACCGTGGCGAGATTATAGCGTGGCCAAGAAATTAGAGTTGAAAATCGGTCGCGACGCGACATTGCCTGTGCGCCATTGTCGGCACGCTTATTGTTCGAGTGAGTTGTTGCCGGTTTGTCGGTGATGTGCCTGGGTGAGTATGCAACCCACGACACTTGCTGTCGAGGACGCGCGGTACGGAAAGTCGAAGGGTATCGATCGTTGCTTGCATTTTTAACCGATTTTTCATTCGATTTTTCTTCCCCTTTTTATTTTTCTTTTTCTTTTAACGATCGGCAGCTCTCTTTAATTTTGTACGCTTGTATTTGTACTTTGATCGTTTGTTTACTTAGTACTTTTTACTCGTTTGGTCTAGTAAAATTGTCGTCGAAAATATATAGTTCGCCAATTATCCGTTAGTACAAGTTTTGTTCCACGTTTATGATATGCTTAATATTTTGGTCGTGCGAGTGCAGAAAAATCCCAAAAATATCGCGAATCTTTATTTTCTTTTTTTATTCTTAGTATTATATAATATAATGTGACTACGTTAACAAATTTTTTTAGTTAAAATTTCTATCCCGAAATGAAAAAAAAAAAAAAAAAAAAAAGAAAAGTTTATAAAATTTACAAATCGTATTAAAATTTTTTAAAATAATTTATTTTTTCTTTTTAGAAATCACTTGTATCCATCGATTTATTCATTTTTTTTTTGTTTTTTACAATTTTTAAGTTACATTTTTGTAAAAGTCGATGAATAAAAGTTTATAAAGTACGTTAAATCGCAAATATAGAGCAAATTTCCGATAGAAAATAAAAAAGAAAAAAAAATGGTTGAAAAAGTTGAAGAATAAATTCGAAAAATCGGTTGCAACTTGTTACCGTCTTTGTATAAAAGATGCGATCGATTCCTTCTACGTTTCCTACGCGGCTTGTCTTCTTTATAACTGTACGGAGACGACCTGGTATCAGGATATAGCTTTGTTGTATATTGGTTACATTTTACTTGCTGAGAGCAGACTGCCTGTTGTGTTTGTATCGTGTATGTGTGTATGTGTGTATGTGTGTACGTGTGCGTGTGCGTGTGTGTGTGTGTGTGTGTGCTTTATTTTTCATTCGCTGTAGGAGGATTTGTATTTTGCGCGCTGGGAAAATTGATGAAGTTACGGTTTAATGTGGATAAAAATGTTTCGTTCATATTATTATTTTTATTATCGTTATTAATGTTTTTATTATTATTATTATTGTTATTATTATTATTATTATTATTTTTTTTTTTTTATTTATTTATTTTTTTTTTGCAATATTTAGGTATTCCTTAAATGCTAATGATGACGGGGCTGAACTTTTTATTTCGGGAGCTCGATTTTATCAATTTTTCTTTCAAGATTTATTATTTCCTCGCTGTTTATGATAGTTGAAATAGTTATTTTTATTTTTTTTTTTTTAAAAACCTTCACGATAAAAGTCGCATAACCTTAGCCTAATTATACTTAATAACTTTGTATCGCGTCCGTTTCTGCCTTTGGCGCATTACCTCGATCATCGTTTATAAAAAAAAAAAAAAAAAAATATTAATAATTATCGTGGTAATTATTCTTGTATAAATGAATTTTTATTTTGAAATTTCTGTAAACGAAAATTACTCCTTCCAACTACAATACTCATTGAATTTAAATATTATAATTTTTGTATCTTATAAACAATATAATTTAAATTTCATTCACATTATCATACACCAAAAAAAAAAAAAAAAAAAAAAAAGGAAATTTTGGTCCAAGGTAATACGCGACAGTAAGCTTGGACACAGTGACAGAGTGCATAGAAAAAACGCGATATACAAACAACTAAAGCGCCAATTCTATTTTACGAAATAGCATCAGCGCCACATTTCCCGTTTAATTATGCTATATATATATATATGGAAAATAGCTACCTCGAAACTAATAAGAACGAGCTTAAAACGCAACTCGCAGTTTCTCGCCGAAATGAGCCTATTTTATCGGTTATCTTTTCGACCTCTCCAAAATTATCGTGTGATTTATGAATTTTTTGACAATCGAAAATTTCCATAGTCGCTCTCGTTTGCCAGCGACACTATGGTTTGAATTTTAAGCGAAGTTGTGTCTTTTCGCAATAAGTACTGGCGAATTTTTTTTTTTTTTTTTTTTTTTTATTTTGTAAAATATTTTAGTCGATAAATTTTAACGATTGAGTTTTGTTTTTAAATTAAAATTGCACAGAATTGTCAAATAACAAGCAATAAGAAATTTTAAAATTGAAGCTGAAAAATAATTGCGTATTACGAATTGTTTAATATTTTTACCAAAATTCTTAAACTATCCGTCTTTGGTATAAACATTTCTGCAAGTACTCATTTCGAAAAGATCAAATTATAATTTTACTCGAATTTCAGACAAGAATTTTGGGTTGCCATTATCACGCTCGAACCCTACACGTGAGCTTTCGATTGAGATTCGGTGATTCGAATATTACGAACATATTTTATAAAAGAATAAATTATTGTGCTTGCGGCTAAAATAAAAAAAAAAAAAAAAAAAAAAAAAAAAAAAAAAAAAAAAAAATACAAAAAATTTCAAATTCACAAAGCGAATTATTATTTTTCCTTTTTTTTTTTTTTTTTTTTTTGCATTTTGTCGTTCACGAAGAAAATTAAGGTGATGCCTTTGCAAGGCGAACAACTTAAGAAATATTTATAAGCTTTAAACCTAGATTTTTTCAAAATCTAGTAACAAATATCACAGACGATCATTGTTTAGGTACGATTTTATCTTCTTCTCGAAAAAAGAAAATCACTGAAGACGACACGATATTTAAAAACAAAAAAACAGTATAAAAAAATTCGATACTCACCACCGAGATAAAAAAAAAAAAAAAAAAAGTGCGCTCGAAAATAAAAAATTTGCGTTATTAATTAATTTAAAAAATTAGCGCTTTCTTTTTTATTGATTTGTTAAAAAAGAAAAAAAAAAAAAAAAAAATGTAACCATCGTCGAATGCCCATTCGAAAGCTCCGTCGTTTTTTATTTTTCTATTTTCTTTAAACCGTTTTTATTCTCATCTAACCAACGCGTGAACATGATTCAACAGGCCAACACTTCGTTGATAGTGACGCAAATAATCGTTCAACACTCGAGAAACACGCGGAAAAATTCGAAAATATATGTTAAAGATTTTTAAAATTTAAAACGAAAAAACTGTCACCTCGTGCGCTCGCACCAACAGTTTTTTTCCCTTTAAATTCCCGTCTTAAAATTCTTTCTCTGTCTCTCTTTCTCTTCATTCTCGTTTGTTTGTTTTTTTTTTGTTTTTTTTATTTTTTTTTTTTTTTTTTATTTACCTTCGATATAATACGTTTAGATGCCTGCGTGCAATGTGCCTGTATACTCACATGTTTATTTACTTTTTATTATTATTATTTTTTTTTTTTTTCGTCATCATCGTCGGTATTTATTTTTTCTGTCCTCTCGATTAAGATATCTCTTGTCTTCGCGTAAGGTGAATATAATTGCACTTATAGATTTGAGAAAAAACGGAACGCGGAGAATATTTTGAGTGAACGCAAGATGGCGGCTGGGCGGCCCTGAAAACGCAGGAGGTATACTCTCGCTCGTGACTTTATTATTTTCCTTTCTTTTTAACATTGTTTTTTATTTACAAATGTTTCGCTTGACTCGTTCTTCTATTCTTTCTTTTTTCAACGCTTTTTATCACTTTAGCTTATTTCGTTTTCGCTTTCTATCTCTCTTTCTTTTTCCAAACCTAGTAGACCGTTTCGCCGTTTTACTTTTTTTTTTTTTTTTTTATTTTTATCTTATCGAAGAAAAAAGTTTCTGCTTTTCGTTTCGATTTTTCTTCATAACTTTTGTCCATCTGTCCAGTTGTCGACTGGATAGATAGTCGTAAAAAACGTAATTCTAAAAAAAAAAAAAAAAAAAAAAAAAAAAAAAAAAAAACTTAGGCACAATTTGGAACTGCTTAGACCTTATTTAATGTCCGATGCCGCGGATTTGTCGGAAGAATATCGACGCTCACAATTCCGCGCTTTAAATATTGAGCGTATAATTCGATTCATATTTTAATTTAAATCGTAATGACCTATTTTGATAATTTATCAAAGAATAAAAACTTTTTTAATATTTTTAGTTCAAAGTTTAACATTTTGATAAAAAACAATGTAAAACAGTCAAATTTAAATAAATAATAATAATAATAATAACAATAATAATAATAATATTAATAATAATAATAATAATAATAATATATACATAAAGACATATAAAAATTGATAATTAAAAAGTAAAAAGGAATGATAAATTGACTTAAATGCTATTACGAAAAATCTTAAAAGAATCGTTAAGCAATCAACGTATTGTAAAAGCTTACATTTATCAAAAACGGTCTTTATTAAATGCATAATAATTATTATTTTGAAATTAAGACCACGCCCGCTAAAGCTACTTTTTTTTTTTTTTTTTTTTTTTTTCGAATCAGACTAATTTTTTTTTTTTTTTTTTTTTATCAATTATTCTCTCGCGTTCGATATTTAATACGAGTGTAGAAAATCACGAATGAGAAAGGTGAACGTTATATTTTCTTTTGTTAATATTTTGTCGCGGCAGAAGTTTTGCAGTCGAGGTTCCCGAGATTGAAAAAATTCTGTCGAACAGCGCGATTATTGTTGAGGTAGCTGACATTGAGCCGTTTCAGGGCCAATCGGACCAAATCTTCCGGTTTTTCGAAGACGAGTCGACGACAACATAATTTTTAATCTTTCCTTTGTTTTATTCGTAAATAAATATTTCTTGAAATGAGTTTTAATAATAATGAAAGATAATTTTAAAAAAATTACCTTTAAAATTTAATATTAAGATTGCACGTTTTTTTATATTTTATTTTTTTTCGTTTTTAAATCTTTTATAAATGTAAACTTTAGTTTCTTAAACTAATTTTATTCATAGCATAGCACGTTTACGGTAATAATTTATAAAATAATTTAAATATTTTATTTAAAAAAGTATTTATTAATAGTTTATGTTGACGCGACTCTAAAATCAAGATTAAAAATAATTATGAAAAACCTATCGTTTGTTAAAAATTAAACAACGTTAAAAAAATGTTGGTTGCTATCCTATAAACTTTGGATCTCGTAGCTTATACTTGATATTTTTCTTTCCTTACAACTAGCCAAATAGTTCGACTCGAAACGGAATTTTTTTTTATTCGCGACTTTTACACCTATTGTTATACTATCGTTTTTTCTTTTTCTTTTTTTTTTTTTTTTTTTTTTTTTTTTTTTTTCACAAAGTGCCAACACGGAATTTCGTAAGCACATCGCGCTCTTTTCATTTTACAAATACACATTTTTCAAATCGAGCGAAAAGTTCAGAGAGGAAATTTTCTAACGCGCAATATGTGCAGCTCTAAAAGTAAAATTTTCTTTCTTTTTGTTTTTTTTTTTTTTTTATATCCCCTTTATATTTTTATTTTTGTTTTCGACCAGTGTAAAAAAAAATTTGGATGAGTTTATGTTTGCTCGTGGAGAATGTAATCGAAAAAAATTCTGTACCTTTTTTTTTGTTTTTGAATAGATTTTAAAATTTTTGCAATCAGTTTGATAAATTATTAACGTTTAATTCGATTGTACGTATGCAAATATATGTATCTTTACAAGTTTTAAATGTATATATGTATAGATATATTCAAATAAAAAATACGTACTACAACGATATGAAATTCAATCACTTTTGTTGTATAATAAAATTCGTTATATTAAAACTAGCAGTCCTTTTATAAAGTCAATCGTTTTATTAGTAATTACAAAGTTAAATGCTTCGTTAATACAATTTATAAGAGGTTAAATTTAATTCAATTTCATCTTTATGAATAATAAAATCGTACGTCGTAGAAAAAAATATTGAACTCTTGATGTTTGGCACAAAAATGATTGTTAAAAACTTATACGTATATAGAAAATTTTCATTTATTTATTGGTAAAATTACGCAAATATTTTTACAAAGATTGCAAAAAAAAAAAAAAAAAAAAACCAAAAAGGTACGAGAATTTTGTTCGCCAATATTTTTCACGGTACGGAAAAGCGTTAAATAAAAGCTTATACGAATCAATAAACAAAATAAAAACAAAGATCTGCACTACATCTTAAGACGCATCGTTTGTCTCCGTCAATAAGTATACGTTCCCGCATGTATATACACACACACAGCTATATATAGAAAAAGGGAATAAACGGGAATCATTGGGCCCGACTCTTGGAGCGATGCCCGCCATCTTGGTCCCGTCCGACCACCGGTTAATGTGGACCCCGTGTCTAATAAATGTCCTTAACTATAAACTTTGTCTCTCTCTCTCTCTCTCGTTCGCGCGCGCATTTTTTCTTTTTTTTTTTTCATTTTTTTTTTTTTTTTTAATATTTTTTTTTCTCGGCTTCGCAATTGTTTCTTCATTCTATACTTCTATTTTTCCCGTCGCGTCGGCTCGTTTTTTCTTTCAAATTATCCATTTTTTTTTTTCTTGTTTAATTACAATAGTCAATATATCATAATCTTACCGAAGAATACACTAGTTGGATTACGATATCTTGTGAAAAATATACATCAAAATTTTGTTACTTTTTTACATCACAGATATTTTAATATAATATAATATATATTTATATATATATAATATATTCATTTATCTTCGCTTTAAATCTTAAAAATTTTTTTCTTCTCTACCCCCGCTTCCCCCGCTTTTATGTCATTTTTTTCTCCTTCTTTTTTTTCTTTTCTTTTTTTTTTTTTCTTTATTTTCATTTTTATTTTTATTTTTGTTACATTTTATTTTACCACTTTAGCCATTTCTCTGCTTTGTAATTTTTTTTCTCCTTTTATTTTGTTTACCTTATTTTATTCATCAATTGATCAACTAATATATCAATAATATATACCCGATTTCGTCTCTCGTCGCGGGAAGGCGACGAACTTTTAAGCTTCGACTTTCCCTTGCTGTAAACGATAAATAATAAATCCACTGTGGTTTGTGTGTAGGTGCGGCCGCAGATTTAGTGACCGATGTCGAGTTTTTCCCCGATCCCTAAGTCGCAGCATTCCGTATTTTTGATTTTACGTGCGTGCACTTGACACTCCACTTTTTTTTTTTTTTTTTTTTTTTTTTTTTTTTTTTTCTTGGGGGTTATCCTTACACACACGACGATAAGTTATATTTTAAATATAATAAAATCTTTATACAATCTTTAGAACACTTCGAGTTTCACTTTAAATTATCAAAAAATCACGCATTCAAAGGCAACTTTGTGATATCTAATTACACAATTAATTAATTACTTACGCATTAAGTGTTTAACAACTAATTAATTTTCCTAAAAGTATAATTATCCACTTTTTATTATTTCACTTATTTTTTTTTTATTATTATTTTTTTATTTATTTATTTATTTTTTTTTTTCATCGTCATCATCGTCGTCGTTCCTTTCCGTTAATAGATTCAAAAAATAACGAACGAGTTTGCGAGATCGCGGAAAAACTCGCGAGTCTAAGTGAGAACGAGAAAGGGAAAGTCGAAGATGTGTTGCACGAGCCTTCCACGATAAAAGTCGCGATTTTTTTTTTTCTTTTATAAATTGTTTAATCACGTCATTAAAAAAAGAAAAAAGTCGCGCGAAAAATCTCGAGGTGCTTCGTTGCCGGTTTTATTAAAATCATGGAATTGTATACGTGGCCAATTATCATCTAGCGATTTCTATAGATTATTAATTTTTGTTTTTTGTTTTTTTTTTTTTTTTTTTACTAAAACCTGGCGATGTTTTGAACACGAAGCGAGCGTTTGATAAGTTTACTTTCAAATTATAAATTTTTTTTCTATTTAATAAACAAAAAAACAAAAAAAACAAAAAAAAAAAAAAAAATTTCTTTCAGCAAGTAAATGTTTTTCCAAATATAATGGCTTTTTAAACATTTTAATAAATTTATCAAAGCTCTTATCCCGTTAAGAGAAAATTTAAAATTTTATACGCTGAGAAAAATTATGCGTATACTTTGTGGTAAAAGAAATAAATTTCGAATTCCAACAAACAATCGCCAATAAAACTTATCGTCAACTCATAATAGAAATTTTTCTCAGCGTTAAAAAGTTTGTCATTATCAACGTGTCAGTCGGAACAGTTATTACGTTTTATAAAAATAGTTTTCTTTCATTTCATTTTATTTCCGCAACGAAAATTTTCAACGACAGGGAGATAGAGGTGCAAGGTGATTGAAATTCGTCCCTAATCGTAATATATAATAAACGTACGATAAACGCGTCCGCGCAACGAAGCACTCGAACGGTATATATATTTTCGTTAAGGCGCGTTCGTATACCAATTTATTTATTTATTTATTTATTTTTTTCTTATTTTCCTTCACCGTTTTCTCAAATATACTTATCTATAGCGACCATACGAAATTTCGATTTTTCAGGCTCAACCGGCGAGCGTTTCGCCCGAAAAATCAAATATTCCGGGAAGAAACGCTCCGGACGAGTTTTTTTAAGAGACGATCTCTCGCGCTTTCTAATGTTTATCAATTTGTTTAATTTTCCCATTTTTTATTATTTTTTGTTTTTTTTTTTTTTTTTTTCTATTTTACCCCCTTTGCTACTTCATATCTTACGCTTTATATATACCTCAGCTATATATATATTTTTTTTTTCAGGCGAACGCAGTCGCGACGAGTCCCTTAATCGTAACTTTAATGTTATTTTTTTTCCTTTTTTTTTTTTTTTTCTTTTGTTTAATCCTTATCTTTTGTTAAAAACGACAATCACGATAGCGATAGATTCATTTGTATATAATAATATATAATTTTCACATCTAACGATAAATTTGTTTATTTTATTTTTATTTTAATCCTTAAAGAGAATGAATCTCGGGGAGAAAGAGCTGGCTCGCGTTTTTTTTTTTTTTTTTTTATTTTTTCTTTTGTTTTTTTTTCTTTTTATAATGAACTCAAAAAAATTGAGTGATTATTCTTCTTGGGAAAAAGGATCGAGTGGACCACGATAAGAAAGTGTTGTTTGCTTTGTGATGGATGTATGTGTCTCTTGTTTGCTTTAAATTGTATTTCGAGCGCGCGAAATATTGATATTTAAAGTATTAATTTTTTTTCTTTTTAAGATTTAGTCAGACTTTTAAATTTTTCTTATTATTTATCAAGTCCTAGAATATAATAATATTTATCAATATTATTGTTAATATATTCATTAACGAAGCTTTAAAAATCGAAAACGTTTAAAAATTCAAGAACGATATTTTATGAGTTTTGGATTTCGTAAAAATGTTGTGATTTCTTTTAGATATCAAAATTATTCGCGCTCGTGTTTTAAAAGAGTACATATAATGATTTAGTTCGTATGTAATTTTGTTGTATACGCGTGTGACAATTAAAGCATTAACGAGAAGAACTGTTGAGATGGTTCGAAAGAAATTAGTAATGATTTCTCGTGTATATTGTCAGTTTTTTAATCTTAATTTTTTTAATGAGGCAATAACCAATAAATCGGTCATTGTTAAAGAAAGTTCGAATGAATTTTGTTTTAACGAGAACAGTCTTTTTTTTTTTTTTTTTTTTTTTATTAAAAAAAAAAAGGCAAAAACGGTTTGTAGGAAATTAAGTGTTTACCAAATCAACAGTCTATCTTCAGCAGTATATCACGTTGCAGGTCATATCAGCCATGCATTATCGTCATAAGATGACTTATTACGCAACATAATGTCTCCTAAATATCGTTAGACACAACTTATGAGCGAAATGTTATTTCATATAATAATGTTTCGTGTGTTTCGTGTAATACATCTAAGCCTTTATTTTCAAAATCTTTCTCCTCGAATGGCCTTAAGATTCGCATAATTTTATTTATTTATTTTTTCAGGTAAAGGGGAAAAGTGAACACTTAGAATGAAGAGTTCTTATGTTACTTTTTTTTTCATCGCAAGGAATCCTCCAAAAATTTCTTCTTTTTTCTTTCTTCATCGAAACAATTTTTTCATTTTTTCTTCTTCTTTTTTTTTTTTGGAAAAAAAAAAAAAAATTTTAGGCTATACTAATACACACACGTAATTCGCTTCTTCATTATCTCATCGTACCCATAAGTCTTCATATTTTGTTTCTATATAATTTTTTTTTTTTCTATATTATTCCTTAAAACCTCGAGAAAGTCTTTTTTTTTTTTTATTTTTAGCCTAAAGTGAGACCTTAAAAACCTTTTACACACTTGATAATAACTCGCGCACTGCTTTAGTTTTCGCACGAATAAATTTAAGTTTAAGTTTCCAAAAACACCGAGAGAGTAGCGTTGCCATTTATACTTGTAATTTTTTTTAATTTTTTTTTCTTTTTTTTTTTTTTTTTTTTTGTTAATATTCTTAATAATAAGGAAATGCTTGCATTTTTTTTTTTTTTTTAAACACCGAACATACATGCCTTAATTTATTTACAGCCTAAAGTTTCAGTCGAATAAGAGTCATGATGAGTGCGTAGTCGTTACATTTTTATTTTTATTTTATTTTTGCTTATATTTCAAAAAAGTATCATGTTTTCTTTTTCAATTTCTTGCCTCTTTTTTTTTGAGTTCTAACATCGTCGATTATCTTGTTTTTTATATATAGATTTTTTTGATTATGGGTGGTCTTCCTTTTCTTTTCTCTTTGCATCATACGTGTAATCATTCTCTTCGTTTAAAGTGTTTAAATGTTCGTCTCTAACCTTCGGTAATAAAGTCTACCAACTTGTCGGATACTTGCATCTTGTCGCGATCGGACTTGTTCTGGGTCACCAAAAAGTATTCACGAAATTCTTTCTCAAACGCTAAAGAACGCACCTAATTTAACGGAGCACAAAGGAATCATTAATTTGTTTTTTTTTTTTTTTTTTTTTTTTTTTTTATTTTTCATCTTTTTTTTTGCTTGTCTTTTCACAGTAACTTTGCGGATGTCGCGCAGCTCGAGAGCAACGCTTCAGGAACTTGAAAATTTAGGATGCGATAGTCTTAGACGCGAATTTCTACTTTGAAAAATAGAATGGACGAGGACTAATATTATTATTATTATTTTTTTTTCTTTAGTTTAGAAATTTTACACCTTAATGTCGAGTGTTCCGTAGTTTGTTTTTATTAGTTAGGCGTCGAGTGAGTTATGCGTCCATAAAATATTAGCGTTCTAGTCTCGCAAGAGAAACAAAGTCCGATCCGAATAATTTCCGTTCTTTTATTATTATTATTATTATTTTTGTTAAATATCCATGATAGATCCGATAGGCGGGAAAAGGGTATTCTTGGATAATCTTATAATCATCTCTCGTCGTACTACGGTAAAAATGTTCGCACAAGCGGTAGAAAATTTGCGGTTTTCGTATAAAAAATTGTGTGGACTTTCTCTTTTCCTTTTTCCAATCGCAATTCTCCATGCTCTTTCTTCCTTCGGCGGCGACGAGGACAAATTTCTCGTTCCTTCATTCTCTTTCTTCTTGGTATACCGGATATTAAACCTTCTTCTTATAGCTGTATCAATAAAAATTTTTTTTCTCTCTCATCCTCGTTAACATTAATCCTTCATTCTTGCCGTCTTTAAAGGTTCAAAAGTCGACCCGAAGAAACTGAGATATCAGAGAATATTGTCGCTTTGTGAAAAAAACACGCGTTGACGCGTACCAACAAAAGTCTTGGTTAGCATCATCGTCTCTTCTGCCTTCTTCTAATTCTTCGTCTTTTTTTTTCTCGTTTTTTAATGACCAAAAATATATGTATATGTATATGTATATATATATAATATATTATTCTTATATAGTTATGTTGCCTCCTTAAATGTTAAGTAGTGTTTAATAGTAGGTATAAGTTGTTTTTTTTTCCCATACGTTAGGTAGTTTTACAGTGATAGAGAAAAAAATACGTTGCGCTTATCAATTTGTTTTTTTTTTTTTTTTTTGTTTTTTTTTTTATTTTTTATTTTTTTTTTTTAAACCATCCTATAGCGTTTTATCTCCTCGCTTCGTTTTGACGTTTCGTCGTCGTTTTTTACATTTTACCTTTTTATTTTTTAATTCTTTACCTATGATAAACCACGATATCGATTAATTACAATTAATAAGAAACAGTGTGGATTAATCCGACGAAGTACGCGTACGTGTTATGCTGTTCTTCCCTTCTTCTGTCTGTTTTGTCTGTTTTTTCACTTTGTTTCTTCATATCTCATCGTATCGATTTGGATTCACTTCACCGAAATCCTTTCGATTTTTTTTTTTTTTTTTTTTAACCGTACATATATTTATATATATTTATTTATAATTTTTTATTTTTATCCGTTTAGTTCATGATCGCATACATGGGACTTTTTTATACAAATCACACGTATAATTATTAAATTTAATAGGGGAGGAGGATTTTTTATTTTAGAGTATGTTTGACGGGGTCATGCAGTCTTGCGCGGGTGTTTAGATTTTAAGGTATTGTTTTTTGTATTTTTTTTTTCTTTTTTTATAATTATATAATTTTAAATTTGCGTATGTGTAGGCATGTAAATTTGTGTGAGTGTGTATTATAGTAATTATGTATTTGATCGTGTGTACTTTTTTTTTTTGTGTAACTCCTTCTCTTCCTAAGTGTATTTTAAATGTGTATATTTTTTCACCGAGGCACGTTGTTTGAGTAACGTGTCCCGTTCAGCTATTTCTTTTTTTTTTTAATCGTCTCGTGTACCATTTACCATGATTTCTTTCTTTTTTTCTTTTTTTTTTTTTCAAAATCTCACAATCTCTCGCTCTCTTTCTCTCAATGTATTCATTCTTTCTCCGTAGTCGAAAGATTTGTACCGCGCAGGTCCAGTGAGGTCGAGGACGAGAAAAGTTAAGGTTCTTTTCTCTCTCATCCCCGCGAACCTGTGAGACGCGGTATATATTAACTGTCGGAATCGTGGGTATTGACGGTGGTTTGCTTTCGTATGGCGGTTTCGTCGCTATACGTCGTTTTTGTTTTGCTTTTTTTATTCATCAACTGGCGCTCAACGTTTAACTCACATTGCGTTCTGGTTTTCTCTCGAGACTCAGAATTTAACCTAATGGCTTGCAATGAAGGAAATTCATGTGTGTGTATGTGTTTTATCTTTTTTTTTCTTCTTTTGTTGCAAAGTAAATCTCACTGCGCACAATCGTCTTAACGGCATAAATTATTTGGAAATTTTCTTGCAATTGTAATTTTGATTAAATTTGCATTATGATTATGAGCTATGAGAGCTTGAACGTCTAAATTCATCGCTGAATTTATAACGCTGATCAAAATTAAATGTGAAAATTTCGAAAAATAATTAACGTCGATGTGAAACATTGTAAGTGCAATGAGATTCAATCGGTAACAATTTAATTTAGCATTCTCGTAATTATACTAGTTTTTTGTTTGAAGGATTCGGTGTATGAAGAAGGTGCATAGGTTTGTAGAAAAGTTTGAGGACAAGTCTTAGAGGATTCGATGATAAAGAAAAGCAAGGTGTGTAGAGTTACAATAGATAAATAGATCAAGTAATGTTAGACACAGATGAAACCAGATAGACCGGTATAGTGCAAAGTTTTCTTTTGGAAATGGTACCAAAGTCCTAATTTTAAATCATGCTATATGAATTATAATTCAATTATACAGTTGTCATTGATCATTTGAAATCACGATTGACAACCGAATAACAAACCAATAATGATCCTTTTTTCATGTTCAATAAACGATGTAATTGAATTACGAGTAACGACTCCCAAAGTGAACTTCCATCTTACCGAAGAAATTATTAAACTGCCGAGTAAATCTTTGTAAACAAGGCCATGTATATATGCATAATGTCAAATGTGTATTGAATCTATATTGTTATTAATATTAGATAAAGCTTACTATTATACAGTTACTGAATATATTGTATTTATTTAGTATCAGTTGTATGACTATTTCTATGAATTGGAATAATCGGGTAAGCAGTCTCGGCAAGATTAAAAAGTTCACCGGTTCAATTCATCGATTTCATAAGTTCAATAGACTTTAAAATTTTGATTGCCAAGATGATACATAGCAGGACTTCGACCGTTCGACGCTTCAAACAGGGAGCGCGTCGATTCGCATTTTCGTTTCAATGCATGCATTAGTGATATATAATCTACAACCTCACGGATTTCTACAGGGTTATGATTTATGTGTGCGTGTATAAATGTACGAGTGGTGTGTAAACACAAGGGATTCGGTGTCGAGAAGAAGTTCGACGGACTCGGAATTATAAGAGATAGTGTGTACGCGTTCTCATGTACTTTTTTTTTTTTTTTTTTTTTTTTTTTTTTTATGTACGTGTGTAAATGCATGACTTGTGTTTTGTATGTCAAAGGGCCTCACCGGAAAAAAGGGTAATTTTAACCGTTATCTCCTTTCATCTCGATTAAATTTACCTAGCGTCAATTAAAATTCTTTTATCATTCTCCTCCTAAACCTCCTTCGTAAAGACTCGCTTTCGAAAGAACGTATAGTATGTGTGTGTAAACTGCGCGCGTTCAGTATTATTTAATTTTTTACTGATTTTTTTTTTTTTTCGTAATCCTTAATTATTTTTCCTTAAAATCCTTAATTCTCACCGCCCCTCATCAATTATATCATTAAGCGTATAACAGTAGTACTTATATATCTCCGCCATCCTCATATCATCGTAATCAATTTCATCGTTTCGCTCGGAGTCACACCTTCGCTCTCTTTCATTCTCGCTCTCCCATTCTCCCACTCGTTCGTTCTCTCTTTTTCTCTTTCTCTCGCTCTCTCTCTCTCTCTCTCTCTCTCTTTTTCTACTGCTCTACCGATTCCTCCATCGTCGTGGGCTGCGGACTCAGCGGCAAGGAGGCCGCTCGTTGCTCCTGCGACGCTGCCGGCGGCTGGGATGATGGCTGCGACGACGACTGATTGTTCGGAGTGGCCGGGCGTCCGTTGCCGGTGGCCGACACCGCCGCCGCTGCGGCGACAACCACGGCAGTAGCAGCGGTGGACCCGACCGGGCTGCTGTTGTTGCTGCTTCTAGCGCTGTTATTGTTGTTAGTGCTGCCGTTGTTGTTGACGTTGCTGCCACTGTTACTGTTGCTGTAGCCACGCTGCAGTTGCACCACCAGGCCACCGGCCGCGGCCGCGTAATCCTTGTGTTGCTGAGTCTTCTGGCTCGAATGATCTACTATAAGCTTACTATCACAGGCACTTTTTTTGTCAGTTGACACGGCGTAGAGGTTGTGTATGTCCGGGTAGTGGTTCAGCTTCTTGTTGTTGGAGTCCTGGCGGTCCTCCGTCTTTTCGCTGCCGCCGCCATTGTGTACCTAAAGCGCGTGCATCGTAATTTCATCGTTAGTAAACATACGCCGTTAACTTTTACTCGGATGTGGATGAATCAGATCGTATAACCGATCATTTTTTTTTTTTTTTTTTTTTTTTTTTATAATAAAAGATAAGTGAGTCTTTACAAGATTTAAGTCGATCTACTTTAAGACACCGTTGTTAATAAGTAAACTATTTTTTATGGATTAAATCTAATTAATTTTATTATTTATCGGTAGAAAATTTTTTGTCATTTCTATTATTTGCCAAACAATTATTGTATATTTATCAAAATAGCTTTAATATTATTAGATACGATTTTCATTTATTTAAATACAGGTATAGAATTTACGGTTTTTTTTTAATTGGATAATTTGATTATCTTAAATTTTTAATGACGTAACTTGAAGCCACTTGAGAAATATAAAATGTATCGGTTATAAGATCTAAACATTCAATGAAACAACCGTACCCTTAACTATCACCGTTGTGTCCCACAGAAGCCATTACAGTCTCTAATCGTGAAACTACCTACAGAAATACAGTAAATCAAGTTTTACTACTGAAAGTCAACTAATAAAAAGATTTCATTATTCTCTTGCGGAAAATATCGACGATTATTTAAGAGCTTTGCTGCAAGATATATCATTTCATGATAATATGCTTTGAAGAATCAGAACAATAGTTTTCCGCAAGAGATACATTAAAAGATTATGAGATTTGATCAGCATTCCAAATGATGATGCTATTAACATCATTTAAAAAATATAGAATTTTTTAAAGTTTATGGTTTAAAAATGAGTAATTATTAAAAAGTCTAGAAAATGAATTTATAAATATTTGCATATTATAAATTTGTAGTTGTTACATATCCTATTAAATGATAATAATTATATTTTATAAAAATATAAATATATTTAAAAAAATTAGAAAGTAGTTAAGCTTGAAACATTTTAATTATAAATTAAACTTTGTATTATTACGCAGAAAAATATTTTTAAATAAAATTGCCATCATTTAGTTGTATAAAATTATTAATTAAATTATTAATTATTAAATCATAAATATATCAAGTAGTATGATATTATTAAGACCGTTAATCCATATATGCCCGCAGAAATTTTTAAATTTCTAGCCCGATAAATTAATTCCATTCTTTTTATGTACATAAACCTTATTATTGTTTGAAAAATAAGACACAATAAAATATTCTCTAATATAATACAATTACTATATTTAAATGAAAAATTTAATAAAAAGTAAGATATATATTATAGATTAGAGACTAGACTTCCTGCGCACTATTAAATTTTGCGATTGGTCCCATAACCAGTGTAAGCATGTTATAAAAGTTTTTTTTATTTGCAAATATTTTAGCAGCATTAGCTGGTTAATATTATTATTATGAAATCGCGGGCATAAATGTATTAAGTAGCATTTTTAAGCATTGGAGAGCTCCATCACCAGAACAATTAAATATTTCAAACGCTAAAGCGGTTTTATCCTTACCTCGCGCTCTCGGCTGCTCCTAGAGTCCCGGGTGGTCTCATCCTCCCTACCGGATCCACTGTGCCTTGAGAGCGAGAGCGGCGTAGGCGGGGAAGCCAAGCCCCGATCGCTACCCTCGTCTGTGGCTCTGACTCGTTCCGAGGGCGTTGGGCTCAGATCGACGGTTGGTACGCGCTCGGGTCGCTCGGGTACCGGCCTCGGCTGGGAGGCCGCTCTGAAACTCGGTGACTCGTCCTCGCTGCTGTCCTGCTGCATCGCTCGTGGCAGCGGTGTGCGCATCGAATTCCTGCACAGCTGGTCTATTAGGACCTTGCCGGTACCGAGGTTCTCGGGATGCTGCTGTTGCTGCTGCTGCTGCTGCTGCGGTTGAGCTCCCCCGGCGGCGTTGGACCGCGCCTCGGCGATGACGCGATCGCGCGGCATGCCGGACTCGAGGCTCGACCTTATCAGATTGTCGAGGAAGCTACCGTTTGCTGCCGTTCCGTCGTACAGGCTCTCGGCCATTTCGCGCGGAGATTTTATCAATGGTGTGCCCCGTGAATTCGACGTACCTGCAAATGATGGGTGAGAATTAATTACACGAATGAATTTTATTTTCATTCATAAATTCATATGTACGTTGATGTAAATATGTTTTTTCGAAAAAAAAAAAAAAAAAAAAAAAAAATGAATTTTTTTAACTCTATGCAATGACTTTGGCTCATTGAATAAACGGTTATGTTATTGTTTAAAAAATTTAATAATTAAATAGTTTATCATGTAATCTTTAACGATTAAAAAACAACGACATACCTGGCTGTTCAGCCGGCGCACCGTCTCGCTGTTGCTGCTGCTGCTGCTGTGCTATGGCGTTGCGCTGTTGTTCCTGGAGGCCCCGCATACGTTGCGTGGCGAAGTACTGCTCCGGTAAGATGGCCGGGACATTAGGTCCACCGGGAATGAATGGGGAGGGCATGAAGGGCGTCGGGCCCCAAAAATTGAACGGATGAGTGAACGGCAAATGAGACATGCCGTCCATGAACGGCGGCATTTTGAGGCCGTTCGGTCCGGGCATCGCGCTACCGCTACCGGCCGCCGGTGCGAACGGCTTTTGGGGCTTGAGCAGCGGTTTCTTGTCCGGCGTCGCGGCTACCGTTGTGCGCAACGCTGCTCCCGTACCCGCTGCCGTCGTTTCTTTTGCTTTGTCGTCCGGTTGCTTTTGATCCCTATGCAATATTCATCGTTTTGTAGAAACGTTTTTTAAAATTTCTTGGTTGCTGATTATATTTAAGAATGTTAATTTGTTTTTTTTTTCTTTTTCTTTTTTTTTTTTTTTTGTTTGTTTTTAATTTTACGAAAACAAGGGAACTATGAGGTAGAAACAGTAACGACGAATGAAATAAAATAAACAATCTACTCACCTTTTTCTCGGCCTCATAAGATGCCGTTCTTTAACTTTGTACTCGAGTGTGGAATGTGGAACGCCGTAATAGCTGCCGGCACGGTGTACGCTCATTTCACCCCTTTGCACGGCCCTAACGGCCTCGACGAGGCTATCCCTGTCGTAGTTGCGATACTTGCCGCGTTTTGGTCTCGTGCCCTTGCCACCGGTGCTCGGTTTGTTCTGTTGCTTATCCTGCGACTGTGCGCCGCCCTTTGACTGCTGCGTCTGTTGCGTCTGGGCACCTTGTTGCTGCTGCTGCTGCTGCGACGGTTGAGGCGGTGTGTAACGGCCCCTCTTGTACGGATTCGGCTCGGTGATCATCGACTGAGCGCTTTGGGCTTGACCTGTTACATGCGTCGTCGTTACGTCGTTGGTGCAATGTTAGTTTATGCGATGAGTTGAAACCTCGAACAATTTAAAACACATACCTGGAATACCGGTTGGCGTCTGTCCCTCTTGGAACTTGACGCTGATGCTCTTGGCAATGACGTCACGGAAGCTGACGGCCATACCTTTCCCGACGAGTGAATTCGTGGGCGAGCTCGTGCCGGAGAACGCGGGACTGGCGCGTTGCTCGATCAGAGCAGCCGGACTCCCAGCCACCGCGTTACCCGCGAAACCTTGCCCGAAGCCCGGCTCGGCCCCGTTCTTACTCGGGCCCGGTGTACCACCGCCGGCACCGCCGGCAACACCACCGCCACCGCCGCCGCTGCTCGCTGGCTTGTAGGACGGAATCTTGAGTATCGGCCGGCCTTGGCCGCTGTCGCTTGCCTCTTCCTCAATTGCCGGATTGAAATCGTCGTTTGTCATCGGCGCCCGCTGACCCGCTGACTGCAGTCATTTGATCATGATTATTAGATTAGATTGTTATTGTCGGAAATTGTGCATGAATTAAATTTTTTTTTAACGGTGAGGTTGCAATGGTATGAGTTGAATTGTTATATCATAATGGGTTGTTATTATTTTATTAAATTTATCGTTTTTATTTTATTTCCTTGTACACATTTATATACCATGAAATTATATAATATTGAAATGAATACTTTTTCGAAAAATAATTAATCAAGACGATTGGAAGAAAAAATTGATAGGATTTTTAATTTCAGAATAATTTATTCTGAATACTATCATCAAATAAAACGATTCGTTAAAATAAAATTTCATTCATTTATCGTAGTCATTTTACCTGAGGGAGACGATGCTGAAGCGAAACATGATGAAGGTGCTGTACCTGGTCACCGTTAACGTTAGCCTCTTTGTTGAGCTTTTTATCCTCGCACATCAGCCGACGCATAACCTCCGGGATCCTGTATTCTTGCGTCTCCATTCCTGTAAATATAATGTTTAACGTTAAATTTTCTCTCTTTTTAACGCTAAGAAAAATCAATTTTGCAATATTTTACGTTTGTTTCTAGTAAATTAGAAAATTTTTAATTAATATAAAACGATAACATTAAGACTTCTACAATAAATGGATTTTCATAATAAAGTTTTTTTTTTTTTTTTTTTTTTTTTTTTTGGAAACGAAAATGTATCATAAGAAAAATTAATATTTTAATGTATATATTCATTTTTTAAATTAGAAATATGAATTAATTACTAATTTAAAGTAAATTTATTATATTATTATGTAATGGTTTTATACAAATTGTAAGTTTTATTTAGAAGTATTTTGTAAAATTTATCTATGATATTGAAAATATATTCGGCATCAATAAACACATAATTAATAAAAAGTTAATTAAAATATACATTAAATAAGCTCTTATTTAGCTTGTGAAAATTTTCTTTTGATGGAATTCTTGAAATTCCCTTTGCACGAAGTAGAAATTGAAAAAAAACGCGAAAAAAAAGTTTAAAAACGAAAATAGAGTAGCATAAAATCAAACATTTTAAACTTCTTGCATAAACCTGTATACATTAAAAATTAAGAACAAGGAAAAAGCGACAATATGACCCTTAAAAAGCGCATAAAAACAGAATGAGAGCCACGAAAATAAGAAGCGTCAGCGGCAATTTCATGTCGGAAGTTTTAGGCTTCTTCGAAATCTTCTAAAGGTAAAGAAGAAAGACTCGCGCCACGATGATCTGTGAAAAAGGGACGAGGCGAACCGACAAAAAGTAAAGTATAGAGAACAAAAAAGAAAGAGAGAAAGATGAAGCATAGCCGCGGGTGTATACGTATTATATAGCGCGTCAAGAAAACTTTGTTTCATCTCTCTTTCTCGTTTGTTCGTTCGTTCGTTCGTTCGTTCTTTTGGCGTTATGTCATCGAGTATGCCCCCCTGGCTCCTTTTTCTTTTATCGATTCGCGAAGACTTACGTGGCTCTCGCGCCGCTGCGCTTTTCGAACTTTGCCTTATGTGTATACGTTCGCGTGTGTATGTGTATGCGTGGATGTATTAACGCGTACGCAGCAGCTAAAGTGTACCCTATACACGTACACCGCGAAGTCGTACGTTTCACGCGGATAAATGACACGGGTTGACCCAATTTCCGTCGTCTATCTATCCACCTCTTTCTCTCTCTCTCTCTCGCTCTCTCTTTCTGTCTCTCTGTCTTTTGTCGTTGCAGCTCAGCCGACGATGTTATATAGGCTCGTTGTTACTCAACGGGAGTAGCTGTAACACGTCGCCACGTGATCGACGTACTGTATGTGTGTCTGTGAGAAGGGGAGGAAGGAAAGAGGAACGAAGGGAGGAAGAGAAGTTCGAAACTGTGCGAATTCTCGTACAGATATATACCTACGATATATATATATATATATATACACGCGAGAGGCAGAGACAGAGAGATGAAAGAGAGAGAGAGAGAGAGAGAGAGTCGCGCACAATTGCCTTGGCACTCGATTAATTCGTCGCTCGTGTCGTTGTCGTCGCCGTCGTCTCGTCGCAGTTGTGTTGCCGTTGCCGGACGTCACTGCGTGAATTCACTTTTAATGAGCTTCAATTCGGTTGGACTTGCGATCGTTTCGAAAACCGCTGACTCGCAAATTTTCGTAACGCTCGAGTGTATTAAAGCGCCGTAGATTTTTATTTTCGTAACCTAAGATTTCTAAAGAGCGCTACAATTTATGATGCTTAATGTTGCGGTGTTCATTTTCATGCGATTTTTATTTTTTTCTTTTTAAAGAATATTTAGTTTTGTAATGTCGTTTTGGAGATATTTAATTTGCCAGAAAAACGATCATTTTAAAATCATAAATTTATTTATTGACAAAATAATTCTAACTATAAGAAGTCAGAAAAATCATAATTATTAACTTTTTTTAATACTAAAACGCTCCAAAATTTTCTCATCGATTTAATTCTTAAAAAAATAACGTCAAGTAGCCAATGATCGTTTACCGATAACCGGCACTAAATTTTATCTTTAAAACGTCAACGATTCAAAGTACCTGTTTCATTTCTTTGACAAAAAAATAAATAAATAAATAAATAAATAAATAAAATAAAATAAAAAGAGGCACTTAAAGATTATTATAGATAAAATAAAGAAATACTAAGAAAGAATAATGACAAAAGTACGAACCTTTAAAAGGCGCAGCGGCCGCGAGCATTTTCTGAATGTAAGGTCCGATGTTCGCGTGCTCGAAGGCCGACCATTCGGCGGCGCCAGTTTCCTGGCCCCGTTGCAGCAACGTCCTTAACGATTCGCCTCCGCTTCCCTCAAGACTTGAAAACCTCACTAGATCCTCGAGGGAGAGCAAAGGTTTCAGCAAAGCCTTCTCGACCTCTTTCTCCTCCTCGGCGCCCGAAAGCTCCTTTTCGTCCACCTGTCGAGCGCGACGTTATAGAGAACATACGCTTTGGATTATCGTTGTTGAGATTTATTTATCTTTGTTATTTGTTTTTTTTTTTTTTTATTTTTTCTGTCGCTATTGTTGTTGCTGTTATTGTTCTCGATGTTGTTGTTGTTGTTTTTGTTGTTATTGTTGCTACTCTGTCGCTGACTACGTAACTGTTTTTGTACGAGTCTTTTGGGGTGAAGTCTTTAATCGATTAATCGGCAATCATCATTTCGGTACTTCGTTGGTTATTATTTGTGATTTTAAATTTTTTCACAATAAATTTTTCAAATTTGTTAAGAATTTTCACAATGCGATGGTCTTCACCCCAAAATAACGATACTCTTTTCGAGTTAAATTCGTGATTTTATTTCAAATAAAAAAAAAAAAAAAAAAAAAAAATGTATAAAATTGAAAATATAATTTTCTTTATCTATGCGTAAAATATTCTGCACTGTATCGCTCGAAAAAAATGCAACCCCATAAGATTAAAATTCCTGTTGGGGTAAAACTTTGCCGGTGTAGATTTAAAGAAAATATTTGACATATTTTAAAATAATTTTCAGTTATTTATTTAAAAATCGTTTATACAATTATTTTAATACATCCTTTACTTCATTTAATCGTCAATATTTTTTTTTTTTTTTTTTTCTTTCTTTACCTGTTATAATAAAATAACATAATGGTATTCAATTTTCACAGCTGTCAAAACTTTGAATTTAAATGAAACGTACAAAGAAAGTTTGAATAACGTAGAATATAAATTAATTGTTTTCAAGTTCTTTTGTAAAATAACAGTTTTATTTAAAACTTAGATGAGAAGCATGCTTTTAAAATTTGTAAACAATATTAATGTCAACGTCAAAATAATTGTCAACAGGAATTTTTAATCTGATTCGGTATTTATTTCTTTTTTTTTTTTTTTTTTATTTCTAAATACAAAAAAATATTAAAATCATAACAAAGAACATCACGTGCTTTTGTGTCAGTTTGACAATGACGGATATTACGCATTTCCTTTCGAGATTTTTTTTTTATTTTATTTTATTTTTTTTTTTTTTTTTTATTTTCGACGTGCATTAAACACATAATAATGCAGATTATTAATCGATATCACTTGTGGCGTCGTAGGCTACATGTTTATTATTAAAAATGTTAATATAACGTCATTTAGCTTTGAATTGAAAGATATTTAAAAATTGAAATTAAGGTATCAAGTTTTTGAAATAAGAAATTAATTTACACAAATACTTTTATTCGACTTTGTAAAAACAATTAATAATAACATAAATTTTATCAAACTCCAGCTACGAAAAAAACCACAAGTGAAAAAGACCTTTTGTTTTTAAATTCATACAACGAGTACACATATATAAATAAAGTATGCAATAAATATAGAGTGTAGGTATATATTGTTTGAATATTCGAGTTATTGTATAATTTCATTGGCGCTCGATGCAGTGTGAAAGCGTCATGCGAGAGAAGACGTAAATAAATAACAACGAAAACCAAGTATAAGAAAACGAGTATTTGATCAACGAGACGTATCGCGCGCACGCCTCGGACATTGATCCCAGATAACAAATTTTAAGCAACGCGTTGAGAATACAATAATATTCAAGAATGCATTGATACGCGACGTTAAATATAAAATATGCTCTTGTATTGCTCTTATACAGCGTTGTTGTTCACGTAACTAACAAAAAAAAAATAAATAAATAAATAAATAAATAAATAAAATACCAAAGAAAAGAATAATGAAGAAAAAAAAAAAAATAAAAAAAACAAATTTCTACGAAAATAACGCTTGCGAGCGATAACACCGCTTTGTTAAAAATTTGACGTAAATGCTAAGTTTTTTTTTTTTATTTTTTAACGTATTCTTGAGTTTTACTGTTATCTGGAAATTAAAAAAAAAAATAAAAAAAAAAAAATGAACACTTTGTGTAAGGAACTTCAAGGCCGTGTTTTCGTGTGTGCGGGCGAGCGAACGTCGTGAGCCAAAAGCGAAATTTAATTTGACGGTGTAAAAAATAATTTTAAAAAATTGCAACATACGTTGTTGCTTTTTTTTTTTCCTTCACTTCTAGATAATTAATTATTTGTCATTTGTAGTATTCTTATTTATTATTTTATTATTTGTAGTATTATTATTTGTTATACGAGTTCGTTTAATGATTTCATTGATACGTTTTGAAATGTTTGATTTGAGTGAGAAATAATAAAATTACATTGAATTCAAATTTGATCATGATACATGTATTATAATGAATACTCTGAATTTTGTGTAAATAAATATGTTTATTCGAGTCGTGTTTGTTTAACGACGATTAATGTTTATATTGATTATCGGAGCAAGTATTGTTTTACATATATTTATATTAAATTTGGTAATTCTTGTCGAAATAGAAAAACTATTTTGTTACGATAATAAAAAAAAAAGTGTTAAGATAATTATTTATTTTAGAATCATTATTTTATTAATAATTACTATATATATATAGTGCAAAATTAATCTATAATTTTTTACCAATAATAATTGATGATTATAAAGTTTAATTTTAATTAATTATTTAAATAATTTTATATTTTTTTCATCAAGTTGTAATATTTCGCGAATCCTATTCATAGGTAATTTAAGAGTCGATGATTTCATCAAAAATCATAAGACGACAACACTCTTTTAGCTTTAAGTTTAAAAATTATCACTCGAAAAGTGACAATCTTTTACGGTACAATATTTTTCTTCGCTTTTGTCTCTTTTTTATTTTTTTTATTTCAAATATGTAGATACATAACATGTAAATATTAATGACAAGGGCAAGCTGTCCATAGTGAAAATTCGCGTCTCGCGCGCCAAACTTTGCTCATTCTCGATGACTTACCTCGACAATCGCTCGGTTGACTGGCCATGAGTTCAAGTACAAAGAGGTCACATATTATATTGAAATTAAAAAAAAAAATAAATAAATAAATAAATAACAGCTCATGCAACACTGATGAGGAAACTAGCAAATTTTCTGGGCGATCGCACGAGAAGCAGCGTAGATCCATTTCGCATCCGACATTTTAACGCGCATTTTTTTATACAGGACTTGTAAAAATGATTTTTATATCATTGGGAGGGATGATATCGCGAACATCGTTCGTTGTTGCTTTTCTTTTTATTGATCTACGTAAACTCGGCGATCGCCGTGCTAGAGGTATGTTTTGGGGAAGCTTCATTCGTTCTTCCTAGCCAAAACCACACTTATTTTATGTAGTCGGACTTTTCGTTTTCTTAATACTTTGATCGAACTATTAACTGTTTGCGATACGATATATTAATTTTGATAATAGCGAAAAAAAATGTTTAAAAGAAACTTCGACGGTCTTAATTACAATATTTTTTCTACCTCTATGGATAAAAATTTTACTTCAAACACAACAAATTTATTTAATCAGCAATTGTAATATTTCTAAATCTTATGACTTAGTTTTAATATTTTTGATCATCGGCTAGTTCGAGACGATAATTTAAAATAATCTTAATATAAAAAATACAAATATTATTCGATATGTGGGTTTGAAGAGCAAGTTTTAATGAAAAAACAAAACATTTATAGATTGCGTTATTTGACGTGGATGAAATTTGCTTATATTTACAATTTTAAATAAAACTTTTCTCGGAAAAATAATTTTTCTATACTCGGCTAGGATTCAAATTCTTTTACTATTATACAGAAGTAGGTAAGAAAGTGTCTCGCTTATATAATCGATACTTACTACAAGAAAAAATAAAAAAAAAAGAAAGAAAAAAAAAAGGAGAAGCTTTATTTCGCGTACGCTTACGCTTTTCTCTCTCACGATTTTTCCCGTTTTGCTTTCACTCTGTATGCATCATATATTTTTATAAATATCTACATATATGTATATATTTATATATATATATATACATGTAGGTATGCATGTATACATGTATACTCGGTATGAATCCGATCGTTCTAATCCGTCTTTGGATACAGGTAAGATTTATATTCTGGATAAATCGCTAGCTGGCACACGTACACGTGACGTCCCCAAAACCTACCTCGTCCACTTGCGCAGCAGCAGCGGTAGCAGCGCTCGCGGAGGCGTTTAACAGTCGGGCGCCCGGGGTGGTCGCGCTCGGCGGCGCGGCGGAAGCGGCGACAGCAGCGGCGGCAGCAGCAGCAGCAGCGGCGGCGGCGGTGGCGTTGACGAGGACGCCGCCGCCGGCGGTGCCGATGCTCGTCGCGGCGGTGGTAGCGGCCGCGCCGGTGGTGGTGGCGAGGCAGCCGCCGACGACTGCCGCCGCTTCCGCCGCCCTCGCAGCGGCCGCCCCCTGGGCGTTGCTATTGGCCGTCGCAGCCGCCGCCGCCGCCGCTGCCGCCGTCACTCCTGCCGCGATTTCGTTGTGCGACTGAGCGGCACCGGGGTTCCCGGCGCCCGCCGATGCGAGGGACGCTTCCCTCTCGCGGCCCATCGCGAGCTTGTACACCTTGTTGCGCAGCGTGCTCCGGGGGATGCCGTAGAGAACCGCGGCTCGCCTCGTTCCCAGCTTTCCGCTCTGGATGTCGCGGAGGGCCGCCTGGAGCTCGTCCTCGGTGTAGGTGCGCCGGCCCCCGCCGCCTCCCCCGACCACCGGCACGCCCGCCGCCGTCACCTGGCCCGTCACCCGCGGCTTCGCCCGGTAGCACGTGCTGCTGAAATTAACCGTCAGCCCCGTTAATTTTTCAGCCTTCTCCATCCCCTCCTCCTCGCAGGCAGGCTGCCTCCTCCTTGGGCCGCCTTCCTTCTTCGATTTCATCGACTTTTTCAAGACCCTCCTGACCCCCTCGAGCCTATTGCTGATCAAATTCAAAACAAACGGTTTTCTCCTTCTCTCTTTTTTTTCATATTTATCCACCTCAATTTCCTATTATGTCTTTAATACTTATTTCAGTGGCAATATGTAGTCTTTTTTCTTTTTTTTTTTTAATTAAAAATATAATTTTATTACTCATTTAGTATTTACATATAACTCTCATGCAACAGAATTTTTATTAAATAATTTTTCGTTTTGTGGCCGTTTAATGAAAAAAAAAAAAAAAAACATTCAGCAAACTATTAATCAAACGACTAAATTGATCTCTTTTAACATATATATATATATATATATATATATATATATATATATATATATATATATGTATATATTTTTTTTTAGATCGATCCAAAGTAAATATTATAATGCAACACTTAATCAACCTTTTTTCTTTGTACAATCACGTGTCTATCGAATATTCAAAGCTTAACCTTTGATAGGAAAATTGCTTATGAATCACTGATCGTTTACTGATAGGAAAATCATTGTAAGTCATGTTAATTTTTAAGGACGTTTATTTCGTCATCAAATATGCCTGCCAATTTGACCTACTTTGTCACGTTTGGTCTACGAAAATGTTATCAACAAGAATTTAGAGATGTTTAATACGTTTACGACGCAAGTGTAGAAAAACCATGCAGATATAGGTTAATATTTATAATAGTAATAATATATTCTGAACAAAAATAAAATTAATTAAAAATATGGATAAAATGTCATAATTATTGAATAAAATTTGTCAATTAATATAGATTCATAATATCTTTCAACAATAGCATGTAAATTACGATCGCGATTCGGCGATCTTAACGATTAAGTAGTAATAGTTGAAAATAGTCGGACACGCGTCGGATTAGATTCTAATTATGAAAGTTGAAATATTCTTTTAAAACCAAAGTATGAAATTACGTTTATTTCATTGCAACGAATCGTTGTGCACTTACGAATACGTTGGGAAAAATTATAATAATTCAACGAGTCACGAATGAAATCACAAACGAATCAATACACTAATTCATTCATTAAATTCTCTCTGTCTTTCGCAATTGAAAGAGCGAGAGACCGCACCTAGAAGTCAGATCTAATCGTTGGTTAACGTGACTCATATTTAAATGCCGCCTTCGTTTGACCATTCAGTTCAAAGTCGAAAATTCTAGACTCTTAATGAGCGAGAAACGAGGAAATCTTCGTTCGGGCAACGGGCACCTAGTCATCGTGCCGTCATTCAAAAATTCCTAAGCGCTTAACGCGAAACAGCTTATATTTCGTCTTCCTCTCTCTCTTTTATTCGTCCGCGATGACAAATTCGATTTTCTCGCGTCGGACACGTTCGACGCGCCGCGCAAATTCCATGGCTGACGTCAGTGCGAAATTTTCGCGCGCGTGTGTATAGTCGGACCGACCCGATATTGTACGTGGCGCACGTGAGCCATCCTAGCAATCGAGGAGACGACGAGAATCACGTGTACGTCGACGGATCGAAACGACCTCGTGATCGAAACGTTGAAATAGAGAAAAAGAGAGAAAAAGAGAGAAAAAGAGAGAAAGAGAGAGAGAGAGAGAGAGAGAGAGAGCTAAGTTTCGAGCTATTGAAATTTTCTAATTTTTCGCGTCGCTGTTGCGCGAGTTTGCGAAAAGCAGATTTTTTAAAAGTTATTTTTGTTTCCGATGATCGCATCGAGGAAAAATTTTATTATTGGCATAATGTTTGCGTTCGAAAATATTTTTCATCACGTGTACTTAGAATGATCAAAAATTCAAAGTTTTTTTATCAAAGTATTTCTTATTCGTTCGCAAAATTAAATTAAAAAAATTTTCATAATTGAACGTGCAATAAAATTTTCTTATCAATTTTACATTAAAACAATTATTAAAAAAAAAAAAAAAAAAAAAAACAAATAAACACGTAAAAATTTTGCAAAAGTTAACGTTATAACACGTAAGTTTATTTTTTCCTGTTTGCACATCTGATAAAGTTTATACTGATTTTAGGAAATGCATATTGCGATAAGATGTGACACTTTTTTTATCAGCTTTTGCAATGTTGACTTACATTTGAAACGTTTGTCTTGCAATGGCGATAAAAAAATTTCACAGATATATGTATTTAATAATACGATATTAATTATTATTATTATTATTTTTTTTTATCGTTTTATAACTCTCGTTTTATTTCTCGTGATTCAATCCGAACAAATAAAATTATTAATTTAAGACGACGAAATCTCCCACGAGAGCAAATGTGTTTTTTTTTTTTTTTTAATCGATATCGAATGTCTTATTGATTTAGTATCAAATGTCATTTATTTAAATCGAAGCGCATTTCAGCAAATGCAAAAGTATACCATAATCCAAAAGTATAAACAAATTGGTGGCGCAGGAACGATACCTCAGAAATAAATCGAATAATTAATTGTTAAAAACAAATACTTGTAATTGCAATTTTATTATTCAATATTCAAATATAGTTTTTACAAAAATGAAGAGAATATTTAAAGAGAATAATTTAAAATGAATGGTATTTTGTGCAAAATATTATTTGCACTATTTTAAATTAAATAACCATTACAAAAATATAATTAGTAGTACACCTATTGAAGATAATAATCATAAAATTATATTAAATAAAATAACGCCGAACACGTCATATTTGAAACAATACTTTCGATTCGATTTCTCAGAAAGAATTAATTATTAACATGAAATAATGCAAAAGCAAGTTGTGGTGGAAAAGAGAGGAAAAAGATTCGCATCGTATCACGAGTTCTTCAAAATTCAACGAAATTCAAGAGACTCATCCTTAATAAGTAAATAGCAGTAAACTTACGGTAAGAAAAGAAAAGAAAAAAAAAAAAAAAATGAGCGTTTCTTCACCCTTCGATTATACTCTTTCAGCTTGTCGGAGCAACATGTACAAAGCGCTTGACCGATAAACATCGAAAACGCAAACGAAGACGCGCTGGTTACACGCTCTCGCCCCGTTATACATAAGTATATCAACATACGATTCTCACCGAGGGATTCTACAAGCGTACACATACACACCGCCGCGATAAGATTATTAGCCTTTACACAGTGAGACGTTTCGTATCGCTCGACTGTAAAAAATAAAATAATAACCGATGATGATGGCCCTCTCTTTTTTTTCCCCCTCTCCCCTCGTGTATTCGTGAGTGCGCTTTTCTGTGTAAGTCTATATGAGCGCGGGTTCGTCGACCCCTTCGGGTATATATGCACTTTGAGAAAGCCGCCGCATCGAGAATTCGTATTGATAAAAGTTCATTCGATGCGTGTACGTGGACGCGCGCGCGCGTGTGTGTGTGTGCATGTGTGTGTACTTCGACTCTATGATTGCCCCTATCCCCCTTCATTTTTCGTTTGTGCGTTTTATGAACGGAGCGACGGAGGAGAGGAATTTTAGCGAGATAGGTTAAATTATTCGTTAAATGGTGCGAGGGAGTAAGTTGAGGAAGGAAAGAAATTGTTGGCGAAACGTTCTGGATGTATAAATTGCGTTATGTAATTAAAATACGGCTTGAATTTCAAATTTTATTGATTTTTTTTTATCGCAAAATTCATCGTTGAAGATTGATAATGAATTTTCTGTTTTTTTTTTTTTTTTTTTTTTTTTTGTTTACGTCAAAATTTCAATTACCGTAGTTTATGAAAATGTAGAAAAAAATTTGATATTTGCGTTGCGAAAGATTATTATGATTTATTTTCAATAATAATATTTAATTATCTTTTATCGAAAAATGTTATTCGTCGAATAAATTCGTTGAATTGCAATTGTTGATATATTATTAAAGTATAGCGTCTTAAATGCTTATTTTAATTTTACCTTAAAAGAGTCATTAAATTTAATGAATCATTTTTCTTTGTTATTGAAATGATTAAGCAACGAAAAACAGAAATGCACAAAGTCAAAGAGTCGATAGTAAATTAATGAAAAATCCATTTTTACGTAATTATCTTGGGCAATAAAATGATATTCTCCTTTATTGTTAGAAAAATTAATCGGTTTTAAATGAAACGTTGCCATATAATGGCAAATATATAGAACATCTGCATCTGATAATGATCTACATAAACGAGCGACATTTTTGATTCATAAAGAAACATTTTTTTAAAATTATTATTCTATTATATTATTTGAACAAATTAATTAAAAAACAAAATAAAACAAAAATTTCATACTTTTTGAATTATTAAAGCAACGAAAAATCTAATCAAACTATTAAAAAAAAAAAAAGAAAAAAAAAGAAAAAAAAAAAGTAAAAAGAAAAGGGACCGATACGAGCGAAAAGTACAAGTACAATATAAATAGGCAGCTCGAATACAATAACAAAAATTTACCGGTAACGATCGTCGACCCTATCGAAAGTCGCAACGAGTTCTCTTATCGCGTACCTCAACCTACGCAATTGCAACGCGGATTTAAAAAATAATCCCAGTCGCGCGCATATTCGCCGATTAGAATAATTAAATCGATTGAGAATAATGAATTACGCTATTGTTTGAAATTTTCGACGTCTTTAAAATTGATTTAATTGCTAATGCACGTAACTTCGTTAATGTCCCTCGTTCAAATAGTTAATTTAGATAAAGCGCTGTTAAACTTTGCCGTTATTGTTTTGTTTCGTGTTCGATGTCTCGATTAGTTCAATTTATTTCATTCATAGCGTAACTTGTTGACGTTTATAATAACTTTGCGAACGACGTAGAAGCAATTTTTAATTTTTTTTTTTTTTAACGTGAAAATTATGGTATTGATAAAGCCGACCAATAAATAATGCGACCCGAGGTATTTAAAAAAATATTCGCGCTACAGAATGAAACTTTAAGATACACGTGAGCTTAATTGAAAAATTAACTTGACGATAAAAGAAACATAACCGAGAAAATTCGCGTTACTTATTAAAAATAAAAATAACGGCTCTAATTATAAGTAAATAGAAGATACGATAAGAAAGATTAAAAAAAAAAAAAAAAAAAAAAGGTTCCACCGAATTCATTAGCAATTCCAGAGTTCCTCCGCTCCCCCTTGTTTTTTAACCATCGTATCGAAAACAATGCAACAACTACGAATATTCGCGCGTCGGATGACCGATCGCGCTATTATCCCCGCGTGCTAATAATAGACGCCGATGGAAAAAAAAAAAAGGGAAAAAAGAAAGGAAAGAAATAAATGGAAGAAAAAAAATTGGAGTATATAGCGCGGGGCGTTATAATACCGACGTCGACGACGACGACGACGACGACAACGACGACGAAAAATATCGAAAACATCGACGATCGAGGAGGGCAACGCACTTTTGCTCCCCTATCTCTCTCGCTCTTTCCCTCTCTTTCTATCACTCGGTCGTTTCACTCGTTCGCTTCTACGTATACGGTACAATGAGAAACCGACGTGGATTTCTCGGGGCGACCCTCTCGACGGATATTGCGCTCGCACGCGCGTGCTTTGAGCTTTAGGAAGCGCGGAATTATGCGCTACGTTACGGATATGCGTTCTCTTGTGTGCGTGTGTGTGTGTACGTATCGCTTGATACATATTAGGATGCCGCTTTGAGTTTGTCGGAACGATTCGTTAAAAATTTTTACCGAGACGAGAATTATTGCTGAATTGTGGTTGGAAAAATGTTTTGCGTATTCTTAGTTGATAAAGATTTCGTGCATTGTCATGTTTGTAGATATTACTGCTCGAGCTCTTAATTTAATGCGGAAGTTGAACATTTCAAGCGTTTTATATAAATATATGAAAAGATTTTTATATTAAATAAAAATTTTTTATAATGTATAATTTATTAGGTAGATAAACGAGCCGCTAATACAATCATTTATAACCGCAAATTAACAAAGTTTAATAATTAACCGTTTTACCACGACACGTATTGAAATATTAAAATAACTACATAAACGTCAGCGTGATGCAATTCTCGCTAGTTTTCGAAGTACAACGCTCGTTACGCAATTCTTTTAAACTTATCGAGAAATTCAATGGCGCGTTTGGTTCCAACTTCATAATTGCATTTTTTATTCATTGGTTTCGACGAAATTTTAACAAATCCGTGTAAAAAATAATAATAATAAAGATGCCGATTGAAGTATCGAATGGTTTATTTAACGGCCAAAATGAAAATAGTACGAAAAAGAGGGGAGCGAGTGAAAGGAAAAAAATAGGGAAAAAGAAAATTTACTAGTACGATAAAACAATTGGATAACGCTGTCGTCGACCTCGCCGGGTTTGATTTGTTTGTGCATGAATTTTTGCTCGTATTGTTTTCTTATATTTATGGAAAAATGACAATATTCCAGTGCCACGAACAATTATTGCTATTAATGATTTGCTGAAGTTTATTTGCATTGATTAGCCTATGTATTAACTTAATTTTTATAAAATTGGCCAGACAAAAATATGTATTACGTGTTATTTTTTTTTAATTTAATATCGTTAAAAATTTATGTTTCGATAAAAGAATTTTATTGAAAATTTTGCTCGAATTTTATTTTATTTTTTTTTTTTTTTTTTTTTTTTTTTTTTTTTTTTTTTCATTCAATAATAATGAAGATAGAAAAATAAATTATCATTGTTAAAATTGTTAAATATTGAGGAAAAAGAAATATCTTAATATAAGTGAAAAAAAAAAAATTTATCTTCGCGTCGTAAAATAAATGATTACTGAATGTTTATTGAGTCAAAAAATTTTGAAAAGAGAGATAAAATAGCAAGAAAAGAACAATAAAAATACAAAACGCGTTAGCTGAAAGTCATAAGACTGTTTGAAGCTAATAAATTTTCATAATTAATGCGTTGGATTATTCATAATAGCCGATCAAAATTATAATGCATTCCTGATGCGATTATAAAGCGAACGAAACCGAGTTGATTGCCGAGCCTTTGCCGATGCGGAAGAACTTTTTCAATATTCCAAAGTCAAGCGCTTCAAAAGCGCTTTGATAAAACAACGCGCCGACGAAACTTGAGCGATAAATTTATTTCTAACGAGTAAGCCGATAATTATTAATATTGAAAATAATCGGCATCTTTAATTGACTCGTAAAACCTAACGGTTTAACTAATAAGCACGTAATATAATTTAGCTCAAAGTTTTATTTGACTTCTCAAGGCTACGTAAGTGTTATTGTAACAGTTAGAAATTTTCTTCGAATTCGACAAATGTATTTCTTTTTATTTGTTGCATGCAGAGTGTTTATTTTTTAACGTTGCAAATAAAATTTAATTTTTATTAATTTGACGCGTTATTTTTTTTTCTGTTACGTAACTTTAAAATGCTAGTTACAATATCTTTTGCTTTTTTGTTTAAAAAAAATATATATATATATATATATATATATATATATCTAATTTTCAAGAGATGCGAGAATATTTTTTTTTTTTTTTTTTTTTTTTTTTTTTCTTCAAGCTCGTCTCTTGTGCAACGTTTAATATTATTATAGGCTTAAGAGCTTGAGAATATTTTGGATTACTCACTTGAAAATAGCTTTTGGATCGATGGCGGCCGACATTCGGAGAGGTATCTTTTGTTGTTCCAATATGGATATGTTGTTGTCCTGTAATAAAAATTTCGCAGCCTTCTTGAGTCGTGAAGGAAATTTCATAAGGACATAAGGTTAACGATTCGATAAAAGGTTAAGCTCGCGTAATGAAATTCTTAAAAGTTTCATTGGCTTTGTCGTTAGTAGAATGTTTGCAATCGTTACGTATTTACTGTTGTTATTATGTGAAATTTGTTAATAAGAGTTATAAAAATTTCTATCGATTTTGGTGTAGTAATGAACAAATGACGCTGTAAAATATAATATGTTTAAAAAAATAACACGATAAAATAATATATGAATATGACGATTTGAACGAAAATTTAACAATACCAAAAATTCAACAGATTCCTCAACATCAAGATTTTACAAATAATTTTATGCTATCGAATCGACTTTTCCAAAACGACGATTATATAACATCATTTTTCAACGCGACATCATAACAACAGACACAATCTTACATCAACGTATCTACAGCTCAAAAGTAACAAAGTAATAAAGAGAAAAACAAAACCAAAAAAAGAAAGCAAAAAAAAAAAAAATAAATAAAAGAAAAAAAAAAAAAAAAAAAAAAAGAAAGTAAAAGCGCAAAAAGATCGGCAAATATAAAATAAATAAAGCGATCGAAGGTGCGCGGTGACATTCTTAACTCACCTGAGAATTTTTGGGCTTGGCTGAGAGATCGAGCGGCTGATCGGCGCCGATAGCGTTGTCCGCCGGATGCTGTTGCTGCTGGGCGCCGGCGACGACGTGGGGCGGCGGCTCCCTCGGCGGCAAACACCACTGGGGCAGAAGAGTCGGATAGGTGCCGCTGAGGGCGGCCGCGACCACCGACGCCGCCATCGGATCGACCTGCACGGACATTGGCGACTCGGCCGATCGGGAGCTGTTGCTGCTGTCGCTTTGCGGACTCTGCACGTTTGCACGTCGTTTTTTTTTTTTTTTTTTTTTTTTTTTTTTTTTTTTTTTTTTTTTTTTTTGTTTTTGTTGGTTGGGATGGAGTGATCGAGTTGTGCGAAGATTGCAAGGATAGGGATGTATGAATATTAATTTAATGTCGGTATGCACCGATGCATGTTTAGAAAGATTTAGAGCATTAATTATTTTTTAGCAAATTTACGTTCTGCATGTAAAATTGTATCGGTTCAATATAGATCGACTAACATTACGTATTGCGACTTAACTATAGATTCTAGACGTATATTCTGCGATGATTTATTAGTAATTGCAACATTTTTAATTCAAATACTTTTATCGTAGATAATATCATTTATCATCAAGCTTATGACTTTCATATGTGCTGTTACATTATTTTATATCCATTGCTGCAATATTGCAATATTGTTGAATCAAAAAAAAATATCAAAATGTAAGAAAGTACTGTTAAATGGTTATTGAAAAATTTTGATCGGGATCCTTTGATTTTACAAACTACGATGCGAACAAATTTTATTCAGATTCAATGTTTTCTTATTTTTTTGAAGAATGATGAAATGTCAATCGAGATTCAAATATTCGCTTACGGCGACGGTATTAGGATAAGTGCCTTTTAACGATAAAAAACCTCGATTCTTTGTTTACGAGAAAAATCGATAGAAAAAGAAGAAGAAGAGGAATACAAGCAGTAGGAGAATAAGAAAGCCAATAGAGTAAAAAATTAAGGGGAAAAAAAAAAAGAAAACTCACAAGAGGTGGCTGTTCGTCGTGCGGCAACTTGCCATCGAGACAGAAGTAACACTTGTCCAGCGGCTTCCAGTCCTCGGGCGGTGGACTCGGCCGGCGTCCCAACACGTACGACGGCGTGCAGAATATAACCTCCTTTTTGGGCGGGGTCGAGGCACTGCGCGATTCCAAGGCCGCGTTCGGGCCGTTGTTGTTGTTGTTGTTGTTGTTGTTGCCGCTTATCGGCGTCGAGGTCGGCCTGCTCAGAGAAATTAAGCCCCCGCCGGGACCCGGAGTCTCCTGTAGCTCCTCCTCCTTTTTCACCCTCAGCAGACCCTGCGTCACCTGCTGCTGCTGATGCTGCTGATGGATTCGCTCCAATCCTGGCTCCTCTTTCACTTCCTGTCGAATTTCGATTTCCGAGATATTTTAGCAACGAATAAGCCAACCGATCGGTCGTTTGCAAGCAAACGATTTTACGGAGAAGAAATAGTTTATCTGTGGATTAATTTAAAATAGCACGTACCTTGGTCCCTTCCGTGTCGTTGGGCTTGTCCGTCGAGGCGAGGTCGTTTCTCTCGTCCTCCCTGAGCGGACTCAGCCTTATCCTCTCGTCGAGCCTCTCGCGCTCCCTCTTTATCTTGAGGGCGGCGCTCGGCTCCTCGGCACCGGGCGTCCGCTCCCGCTGTAGAGCCGGGGGCGAGCTCGGCAAGCCGCTCGGATCCGTCGTCCTCCCGTCCTCCTCCGCGCGATTGTGGCGATGGTGTTGATGGGCGTGAAGGGGATGCTGAAGGTGATGGTTCGGAGGGTGAAGGTAGCGCTGTTGCTGCTGCTGCTGCTGCTGCTGCTCCTCGACGTTGGCCGGGCCGTTTTCGCTCGTCGCGGCCCCGTTTTCCCGGGCGCCCTCGGCGAGCCGGCCGCCGTTCTCCGGGCCGCCCGTAGCCGCGACCGCCGCGACCACCGCCGCGGCTGCCGCGGCTCCTGTCGCGTTCTCCTCTCCCCGCCGGGGCGATCGCTCCCCGGGCAACGCTGTCGCGCCGGTGCAATTCGACGCGGCGGCCCGATGCTGATTCGACGCTAGGCTCGCCTTCAGCGGCTGGCTCGGCGAGTCCGCGGCTTTCGCCTGTTGCACCTAGCAATAAGCCAACAAACGTCTTTATTATGCTTTTGATTAGGGCTTGAAAATTTATTTTTATTTTTGACACGTCACAAATAACAAAAAAACAATTGCCGTTATCATCTTTGTGACTAAACGCTTGTAAAAATTCAATTTACGATAATTTAATTTATTAAAGTTTAGCTCAAGTTATCGTAAGCAGTTTGTTTTATTTTAAAAAAATGTATCATTGCTCAAATAATTTAAGAATATCGAAGCAAGGAAATGACAAGCTCGTCTTATCCGTAATGACTCATTCGACTTATTTTAATATTTAAGAGCGTTACTTTTTCTTTTGATAAAGTAAAAAATTATAATATAGCGTAAAGATAATAATAACTTGGCAAAAGGAAAAAAAAAAAGAAGAAAAGCGTACCTGGGCCAGCTGCTGTAGCTGTAATTGAAGCTGTTGCTGATGATGCTGGCTTATCGGGGCGCTGGTTGCGTTTTCTATGCTGCGAGTGCCGCTGTACAGGGTGTCCTGATATTGCTTCCATCTCCTACGGCCCATCAACTCCTCCGCGACCCGCTCCAGACCTGCGACATCACCGCAACTACATTCAAACAATGATGGAGCACTGTCACCCGATCAACCGGTGGCACGCCATGCTAGCGTCTTCGGCACGCGTTCTACGGCACCGCTCCGTTCGCTCTCTTTCTCCCTCGCTCTTCTTTTCTCATTCATTCGATTCATATTTTTTTTTTTTTTTTTTTTTTTTTAAATAATGTGTGCATCGAGGGTACGACAGTTACCTTGTCACGCTTTTCGGTTTCCGATGTTTATTCGATAACGAGCGAAAAATTTAGCGTAATTTATAATTTTTATATTTTTTTAATATTTTAATGCAAATGTCGATGTGTGAAAAGTGATATTTGATAGATTTTTATGTTAACATTTTATTAATCCGTTTAAAAAGTATGAAGAGAGGTTTATTACCACAGAACAACGATCATTAATTTAACGATTAAATTTCAGCCAATAATAATAATAATAATAATAATAATAATAACGAAAACGTAGCAAAATCACATTCACCCGTAAAAAGAAAAAGAAGAGGAGAAAGAAAAATCCAAGCACTAAAGGAATACGTTTGCGCGCAAACTCGTAAAAATTTTAATTCCAACAAGGTAGCTGGGTACCATTTTTAATTTAGCGCGAACATTACTGCGACGCAAAATAACACGTTTAATTTACGAAAAATAAAAGAAAAAAAAAAAAAAGGAAAAGTAAAAAGGATACGGAGGGAGAAGGGGAGGTATAAAACCGCCCAATAATAATCTCAATAATAAGGCAATGAAAAGTGCCATTATCAATAGAGAGCGCAGCCTTAGTGTCGAAACGATAATTGCTTCACGACTCGACTCTAACGCATGCAAAAAATAATATAAAAAAGAAAAAATAAAATTACGCAGCAGCGTAACTTTAGCGCTTTTTATTCTATCCTTTCTTCCATCGTGCCTATTACTATTATTTTTTTTTTTTTTTTTTACTTTTCTTTTTTTAACCAGATTGAATTCACACCGTGGTCAGTTATCTATACGGGAAGGAAATCGCTTGGAAACTCAAGCGGGCGATAGGCTGCGTCTTTTTTCCTCTTTCGGTTGTTTTTTTTTTTTTTTTTTTTTTTCGTTTCGTTTCGCGAGGCCAAATAGTCCGGTGGTATTACGTATACACACGCGCGAGCTTATCATAGAGTCCGCTTATACAACGGGAGTGACGCATCTCCCGGTTTTGATTCAGACGCCCTATGTACATGCGCGCGTGTGTACGTGCGTGTTCTAGGTTTGAGGTGGGGCGCGATAAAAAAAAAAAAAAAAAAAAAAAAAAAAAAAAGCACAAAGGAGTGTGGGTGTGGGTAACTATGGCAACTTTGACACGCTACAAAAAAATGGTGGAGCTGTTTTATTATTTTTTTTTTTTTTTTTTTTTATTTATTTAGTATATTGTACTTAAAGAACTCATAATAATTTCTTGCCGATGTTAATGGAAAAAACGTTAAAATTTATCGGTAAAAGTAATGTAAAAAATAACGAATAGTACATTAGTATAGTTTATTTTTGAAATATTTTTTCGCTAGTTCCGGGACTTTACCTAATCTTATCGAAACGCCGAGACTGCAGGAGGAAAAGTAGAGGCCGCTTATGTTCGCAACCAGAATATGTTTCTTTTGTTCTTGATAAATTTTAGTTTAAAAAATTCAAGCATAATTTTTTTAATTTTCGTTTGAATAATAATCACAAACTTTATGCATAAACGGAATAAATAATTCATTTTTAACCAAACTTTCATTTTATAATAATTAAACACTAATTTCAGTAAATACGTTTTATATTAATTTAAATTTACTTAATTAATCGTTGTTGACGAGCGATCGTGTCATTCTTTATAAAATTGATATCGTTGCTTGAATTTCTTCAAAGAAGCTAAAAAAATTCATGAAACAAAGGTATTAAGTGACAGAAGCCAACAAATAATAATAAGAAATCTGCACGTTGAACGATATAAATTTTCGAAAAGTTCCAGTTTTATTTTTGTTTTACTAAAAAAAAAAAAAAAAATAAACAATTTTTCCACTACCAAGAAACAACGAGTCTCATTATATGCACAAATCCTTACAATTGTCGATTATTCGTAAAACGCGCGTGTTGTACGGTCCTCGGGCGCGCACTTACACACATGTACGCGTATATACGTAAGTAAAAAGTCAAGCCAATCGTAGCGGATTCGCGTGCTTTTACCGATCGCTCGCTCTCGCATATCACAGACGAAGCTTCGTCGCGTCGTACTTTTGTATACGTGTACGCGAGTGTGCGCGACACTTGAAACTCGTATTATAACGCGCACATCTGTGATGTGCATTTATCTATATCTTTCGCTAATCTCGATTTTCCGCACGATGAGTATAGTGCCTTTGTCTACAATTTTTTTTTTAATATTCTCGTCACTGAATTTATGATTTTGATTGATTGCATCGGTGAAAAGAACGAATCACATCCGTTTATTTATACGATTTACAAACGCTCGTCTTAACCATCTAAATAATATGTATTTTAATAAAGTAAGGCACACGCGGAAAAGTTAAACTTTGAACTTGTCGATGTTGTTCCGCGTTTAACGTATATGTATAGGTGCGCCGCGGATATTTAAAGAGCAAACGATCCCAACTTCGCGAACTCTCTCAAGTGCTCTTCAGTCTCATCCTTCATATATATATATGTCTAGGCGAATTTCACATATATATTTTTTTAATGCGCGCCAAGAGCTTTGATGCACAAAACTCAAGAGAGAGAGAGAGAGAGAGAGATTAGGAAAAGGCAAGTTTTTACAGTTCGCTCGCTCTCTTGCGCCTCATATTCTTTGCGCCGTGGCACGCAATTGATTTTGTCATCCTCGTCTGTAGAGCGGTGCACTGCACTGCCGTCGGACAGTCGAATCATTAGGGACACAAGAGTAGAGATAGATAGAGATAGATAGAGATAGATAGAGAGAGATAGAGAGAGAGAGAGAGAGAAGGAAAGAGAAATGGGGAAACAAATTAAAGAGAGCATTTAAAGAGAGAAAGAGAGCGAGATGGAATCAGAAACGAATAATTGTAAGAGAGACGGAAAATGAGAAAGAGAGTTTATTTACGCCTGGGAAAATCTAAATAATTCTTGCTTTTTTGAGATGTAGGTTGTGAGTGCACAAGTGGCGATGGAATATAAAAATGTAATTAATTTGATAAAAACATTGCTATTTAATTTAATTTAATTTAACGTAAAAACTAAAGCGGTTTTTTTACATAAGCAGGTTAAAATAATTTTAAATCGACGTTTTGCGCTTATACTATTCAATTCGCTCTAATTAAATTATATTTTTTCTTCGAGTTTTACGATGCGTTAAATTTTGATTGGCGTCACTATTCGCGTACTTACTGTCTTTTATTCTTTTTTTTTTTTTTTATTTTTTTTTTTTTATAAACGATAAACATTTAATGGAGTTATTTGATTAACGATATTGCGTTTATAAAGTTCGATCAAGATTTTATGCTTTTGCAAAAAAAAAAAAAACAAAAAAAGTCAATCGAATAAATAAAAAAAAAAAAAAAAAAAAAAAAATAATTATAATAAAAGAGAGCTGGGAGAAAATGGAGAAACTTTACACCGAACCAAAGCTTACTAAGTCTTCTTACCGAGTTTCAGCCATTTAATCAATTATTTTAAGATTTCAATGCAGAAGTTGTTATTGTAAGCGAAAACTTGGAAGAAACACTTTACCAACAAACTCAGTTGTACACATAACTTTCACGGTATTGAACATTTATTATTACTGAAATTCAACAACATAATGAAGCTGTACGATTCAACAGAGCTTACAATTTCGCGCTCCAGTCGCAATTTCGTAAAATTCAAAATGTGCATTGTCTTATAACGTAAATTCAAATATATAACACAAAATTTCAAAATTAATCTATTTTTACTCATTTATTTCTCATCTTTCTTTTTAAATTATATTCACTGACAAAAAATGACCCGAATTAAAAAAAAAAAAGAAAACGCTCGCAATTCGTAGAAAAATTAAATCGTAACAAAGCACAATTTTTCTAATTCGCAAAAAATCGTTCGCAATCAATCTGACAAATATTGTCAAACCACAAATATTATTTATCGTCACAAATGCATAGAAGTAAAAGAAAAATAAAGGCGTTGTTTAGTGGACATTGTGGAAAAAGAAGAGAGAAAGAATAAGCTCCACCTTGTCATAGCTAGCGAAGCGATAGAGAGGGTAAAAGAAAGAGCGAGAGAGAGAGAGAGAGAGAGATAGAGAGAGTGAGTAGGCGAAAGAGGGGAGGAGAGGAGAGGAGAGGGTGTACACACGGTATGTATTTCTGGGAAACCGCTCGCGCCATTCCCGTCCGTACGGAATTCACAAATTAAATTGCACGCCGATGCCCGCGCGCGCACACAATCGGCCTACGCCGCTTTTCGATGCATACGTGTCTGTGTACGTATGTGTGTATCTGTGTGTCTGTGTGTCTGTGTGTCTGTATTTGTGGGAGTTTGTACGTCGCAAATGCCTCTCTCTTTCGTACATGTACGTATACGATATATATATACGAACATGCGCTTACTCTCGGGCCGCTCGATTTGCGGGCGCGTCCGGCCAAACAAATGATTCGTCATTCATAGCCTCTCTTTCTCTCTCTCTCTCTCTCTCTCGCGGAGTCATTCTCGAGCCCTCGAAAATGTCTAATATGCACATAGCTCACGGCATATATTGCTCTCTCTCTCTCTTTCTATACCAAGCCTCGTCCTTCCCTTGTATATACATATACATAACGTGCTCTCTTCCTTTCCCTTTCTTTTTTATTTTTTTCATTTTTCGTCATTGATGCGGACGTGCGCCCGTGGATTATACTCGAAGTCAACCGATCGAAGGGGAACGCGCGCTTAAAGTGGAAACTCGCCCCTGTGCCATCACGTGTATATACATATACATATATTTGGGTACGCAAAATAACCATAGAATCCTTGCTTTGCCTCAGTTCTTTCTCTGCCTCTCTCTCTCTCTCTCTCTCTCTCTCTCTCTCTCTCTCTCTGATTTTTTAGGGCTTCGCAAGTGGTTGATCGTCGAGTGAAGCAACCGCGGCAACTGCACGGACTTTGTCGATGAGGAAGAAAAAGAAAGAGATTTTAAATGGCCGATAAAAATTGTTGCTTATTTTAGGCTTTATTCAAGGATCAAATGAATTATTTCAAAAACTTTTTGACTTTTCACATAGAAAAAAATGCTACGTTACGTATATTATTAATGCGCGTAATGATATTTTTAAAATTGAAGTTTAAATAAATTTTCGTCTTCGTCGTACTAAAAATTTCTCGAATTATTAATAGCCGTATAATACTAAATTTGCAAGTTCGTTTGCTATCAGTTTGGGGAAGAAGTTGTATTTTTAACAAGTTTCCTCAGACTCCTTATTATCTCGTTATTTATCTGGTAAAAATGCAAATAGTCATTAGCGCGTTAATTAATTATCCATTCGGTTTTATCGGCATGTTGTATATACTTCGCGCCGTTAAGTATATATTAAATAAAACAAAAATATTGCTACAAATACAGCGCTTAAAACTGTAATTTATTACGAATTAAAATAACAGTATCATTAATTCTAGTTCACGCTATTTAAGCGCTATTGAGTAATCTTTTTTTACCTTATTATTAACTGTAATTAATCAACGATTGATATTTTTAAAATTTAAAATACGTAAACTTTTTAAAATTGCACCGTTTGCCGCATGTTTTATTTTCTCTCTTTTTTTTTTTTTTTTTTTTTTGCGCAAAATAATTTTTTTTTCGAATAAAATTTTAAATTGATGAGAAATTTGATCACGTTTAAGCTTCATAACGGATTATTTCAAGCGCATTCCTATTCTTTATTGAGTTTCTATCACGTAATTTTGCCCATTTCGGCATACCTTTCATTTTAGAAATGTTAATAGGAAATTCAAAGAATTTCCTGAACTTTACAGTAAGCTGTTGTAGCTCAAAATGAAAATATGACATGCGCAAGTGCGGCAACTTTTCAATAAACCATCGATATTTTATTATTTTCGAATTTCATTTTATCCGCAATCAACGATATTGTGACGATTATTATTCGAAAAGTTTGTTGCATTCAATAATAAATTATTGCGTTATTTAATTTTACGATTTATCACGAGTGAGGAATAATTTTAATTCATATAATTTGAAACAAGCAAATTATTTAAAACAATGTATGATAGAGTGTAAAAAAAAAAAAAAAAAGAAAAAAAAGGAAAATTTTGAAATGCAAACAAACGTATATAAAAGAATCGACTATAAACAGGTCAACGAAAACGGCATAAAATTTAACTGTCATATAAATAAACGAAAGATGGATAGAGAGATAGAGAGAGAGAGAGAGAGAAAAAGAAAGAGGACACGGTCACCGTTTGAAAGTAGCGCGCGTGTGCATCAGTGCGCACTCGCTGGGTGTGTATGTGCGCGCCATCTTCGCGCTTGAAAAACATCTGAATAAATGATCATTGTTTGTCAAATGTTTTGAACGGCAATGGTTGCGCGAGAGTCAGAGAAAAAGAGAGAAAGAGAGAGAGAGAGGCATCAGCGTCTGAGTGTCTGTGAACGTTTGTGTGTATGTGTATGTTTGTGTGCGTATGTGTATAACGTAAATGCAAGTACCGTCGGCCGAACGCGTCGTTAACATCGAATCTATATACGTATACTTTACGTACATACACACATCGAAACCATACGAACGAGTGTTTTTGTCTTTCGCGCGGCTGTTTGACCATCGCGCACATGTGTGAGCGCGTTTACGCCATTCCTTTTTAATTCTCCGGCTTTTATTATACACCTATCATCCTTTCCTTTTATTTCACTCTCTCTCTCTCCCTTCCTCCCTCTCTTTTCTATTTTTAACGTTTTTATTATTTTTCTCCCCCCCCCCCTTTATCTCTCACATACTTTTATTCCACTTTTTTTTTTTTGTATTGTTTTATATACGAAGCGCGCGCGCAAAACACGCAGGCATCAACACTATACGTAAACCGACTCTACATAGCGTCGTCCTTCCGCAAGTGGTGCCCAAGCTATTTGAACGCTCCAGTTCCATCTGCACACACACATACACATACACACAGATGTACACAAGTCGAGAACGCGGCCTCAGCTTATCAAATGCATAATTCACATTTACGGAAATGCCGCGAGCTCGCGTCAAAGACGCCTTGCCGACGTATGCACGCACGCGTGAGTTGTATCGCGCGATTCCACGACGTTTTGCGAGCCGCTCTCTTTCTTTAATTTTCTTTCTTAATTCATTTTTTTTTATCTTTGCTTCGTGGGTCGCTTATTGTTTGTCATTTCGGCTTTGTTTATCGTTGTCGAGCAATGGATGAAGATATATGATTTGTTTCGGAAGTTTCGTACCTTTGATCGTTAAAGCGTTAGAATATCTTGAGACGTAGTTAAATCAAGTTTTTTATGACAAAATATTAACAATTGTTAAATTATAAAATGTATGAAATTATGAAAATAGGAGAGATACAAAGGAAAATATTCGATACAAATAATTTTCAGCCTGAAATTTATACCGATTATTATATATTCTGTCAAAAAAGTATCGGGAATTGTCGATTAAAATCTGGCGGGGCAATTTAGGCAGGTAAAAATTTTTTTTCTAGGTTGGTACAACTGTCCTTAATGACTATGCCAAGTTTGAGCGGAATCTGTCAACGAGTGTGTTTTTGCAGTAGCTGGTTAAGTCAGTCGATGTCAATAGTGCGTGCCGATTTTTTACAATGGGTGATTACGTTGAACAAAGAATTTGTCTAAAATTTTGTGTTGCGAATGAAATTACGTGTGCCGATGCATTGAAAATGTTGCAAAAGGCTTTTGGTGACGGTGGTGAAGCACTATCGAAAACCCGTGCGTATGAGTGGTACAAAGCCTTCAAGGAGGGTCGTGAAGTCGTCGAAGTCGACTTGCCTCGTTCCGGACGCCCATCGACGGCTTCGAGACCGCAGATAACGTCGGTAAAATTAAGGAAATGGTGCTTGAAAACCGTCATACCAGCTTGAGAGAGAGAGAGAGAGATAGCACATGAACTTGAGATATCCCACGAGTAGTCCACACGTACGATTTTAATTGATATTTTGGGCATGAGAAAGGTGGTGGCTGCAAGACACGATAACGCGCCGTCTCACCGAGCTACGATTCTGACCGACTTTCTCGCCAAAAAGTCAACGAACACGATTGAACAACCACCGTATTTGCCGGATTTGGCTCCCGTCGTGACTTCTTCCTCTTCCCAAAACTTAAATTAACGCTCCGTGGCACCCGTTTTCAGTCGATTGAAGCCATAAAACAAAATTCGGCGCGCGAGCTGAAGGCCATCCCGGAAAGCGCCTATAAAAAATGTTTCGATGATTGGAAGTGCCGTTGGCATAGATGTATCGGAGCAAATGGAGCCTATTTTGAAGGCGACCCAATAAATTTTGATTATTAAACGTAAAAATGTTGTTTTAATTTAAAATTCCCGGTACTTTTTTGACAGACAGTACTATTTTATTATTCTAAAGTATTTAAAATTAATATCGTGTAATTAGTAACAACTAATTAGTATCATTCTCTATAACTTATATATTATCGTTTCATTCAATGTTAAAACAAGTTTTTTTTTCTGAATGATAGAAGTAAAAATTCTCAATTTCCAAATAAAAGAATTTTTAAATTACACAGAAAACGGCGTCATTCGTCTCCGATATATCGCGTGGTCGGCAAAATAAAGACAAAAAAAAAAAAAAAAAAAAAAAAAAGAAATAAAAGTAAGAAAAGAAGGAAGAAGAAAAGAAAAAGGTACATATATATCGGCTATTCCGTAAAGGAGCACGAAATAAATAGTCGATTCCAGCGGGACGATATGAAAATACTTGAAAAAAATAATAAAAAAAAAAAAAAATAAAATAAAAAAAAAAAAAAAAAAGTAAGAAATTGCAGAAAAAAGAAGCGAGAAGAACAGAGAAGGAGAGAAAATAGAGATCCTTGAGAGCCAAGGCTACAATGAAGGAAGCATCTTGCCTAACTATCATTATAAGCACGAAGTGCCGGAGTTGGCGAGCGGATGTGGCGGAGAAAGATAGAGAGAGAAAGAGAGACAGCGAAAAAGTACGGCATTGTAGAAAAGACCGAGGATATTTACTGGCGACTTAGAATGCTGGTTCTGCATATACATATATACACGCGAATAATAAAACGCGATTTTTCGTCCTTTAAGCGATGCTGCTGGAATTTATTACTTCGTATTTTAGTAATTTTATCGAAATCCGACTTGTCAAATATTCAATTTATTTTATTATTTGTTTTGCGGAATTATTAATGTTAAACCGCCAATGAATGTTATATAGTTAAGATACCAAGAATTCGTCTTAATTCTTAGATCAAACTTACTCTTTCAAAGTTTACCGATGAAAAATCAATGTCTTAAATAAACTCGATCACGTGCCGAACGACAAAGAAACTAAAGAAAATCTGAACCTAAAGTTTTCGGTGAAGTTTCGCACTTTCCAAAAGAAAAACAAAAATAAAACAAAAAAAAAAATCAAACTAACCGACAAAAAGTATTACTCCTCAAAAAAGCCACGAAAAAAAAAAATAAATAAATAAATAAATAAATAAAACGACTAAACCATCGTTTCTTGTAAAATTTATCGACGTAACTGGCGGCAAAATAAACTGCGTTTTAAAAAAAAAAAGAGATAAGTAAAAAACAAAAGGTAGAAAAATTTATGGTCGGATAAAGCGCGCACGACTTTTTATTTTCGTTACGAAAATCGCCGGACGAACGATACGTGTGAGTCGTGCGCGTCATTAAGACGCGTGAAAAATTTTACGAAATACGTGAAAATATGCAAGGAAAGAGAATGAACCGAGAAAAACTTTTGTCAAATTCCGTAAGCAGATACGTAGAAAGTTTTTCGGTTTATGCGTGATTCTTGAAAAAAAAAAAAAAAAAATTTTTTTTTAGCAAGTCGAGATAGACTTACGAGAAAATTGAAATCGAATGGTTATGGGTTTACACGGTGAAGGAAATATAGTTGAATAAGTCAAGTTCGGTTTTAGAAATAGTTATCTTTAGTTTTAAATAATGAAATATTTTATAAAATTCCTATGTTATATCTGGAACAGATAACTCGGTATTTCAGATGTCGGTATATTAACGAAATATAAAAATACTCATTCATCAAAACGTACATTGATTTAATGTAACGCAATTAAATCGAGAATTTTCGCTTTACGTAAACGGCGATTTACGAAGCGGAACAAATAAAAATCACGAATAAACGTCGTCTATCAGACACTTAAAAGTTGACCGAAAAAGAAATAAATAAAAAAAATAAAATAAGGCGTTCAATTATCTCTCAACGTTTTCCATTACTTTTTATAAAATTTTCAAATTGCACATGCGCTTCCAGCGAAATACGACTCGTTATGTATATAAGTTGTGAAAAAGATCGACAAGGTCACCGGGATATTAAAAAAATGAATAATTAAAATTGCAGGTAGCAATTAACTTTTTGCAGCATCATTTCTAATTAGAGCCGGGGCTCTAATTTTCTGCATTCGTTAATTAATCCGCGAGCTTATTTCGTCCGAATACATTATTCGTTCTCGTTGTGGCTTTGATAAACATTCCGATCTCGTAAATATTATCATCGGCTGATATCAATTTATGTTTTGACATTGTGTCAAACTCTTCATTTTTTTTTTTTTTTTTTTTTCTTCTTCCTCTTATGTGTTATATCTATGATTATTTTAAGTGAAACGAAAATCATTAGTTTACTCTTAATGTGCATTTCAATGGGGCGAAGAAAAACGACTTTTAACATTCATTAGATACTTATGTAAATGTTTGTCATAAGAAGTTTAAAGTTACTTCGTATTCTTGTATACATTATGTTTACTTTGGCTATTGTAAATCTTTTTGTGCTACATTTTAGTTTAAGTTTTTACTGAAATAAACTTTGTGATAAATTAAAAAAAAGTTTTTTCTTATTTCTATGAGTGATAATAATTAGTTATTTACATAATAAAGTAAATATTTCGCTAATTATATAATAATAAAAAAAAAAAAAAAATTAATAAATTTTTAATATAGAAATTTAAATGATTATGTAAGAAAAAATTTACATGATATTAAACAGTTTTACGGTTTAAGATAATGAAAAAAATCCAATGTATTTAAAAAGAACTTTAAAACTTTATTTTTTATTTAATATAAAACTTAAAAACGTATTTTACTTATTCACAAGTAAAATAAAAATCCTATTTAAAATATAAATATAAAACAATCCAAATATTTATAATGAAAAAAAAAAAAAAAAATAATAAAAATCTATAAACTTTAAAAATATTTAATTTACAATCAAGATTAAAAGTTGTATTTTTACCTCAATTAAATCAAACGCTCAACATAAACATGGTTCACCTTACAAAAACGATCTGAATATACGCGTTGCAAGGAAAAAAAAAAAAAAAAAAAAAAAATGGCTTCGTCCAATGCATAAAAGAACCTTAAACCCACGAAATACATACTTCGCGCTCGCAAGGCGAAGACGTGAATTTTCTTCATTGTTCAACAACGGCGGCGGTATCGTTTTCGCGAAAGTATGTATATATATATATATATATATATATATATATGTGTGTGTATGCACGTGGTCGGAATCGATGGCAATCCTGCCATCTGCAACTCGCTCGACTATCATATATACATATATATAAATATATCTATACGTATGTATATAAGTACGTACGATACATTCGCCGGCCGAGCAAAGAGAGCCTCAAGGTCGGACGATGAGTAACGAGAAACCGAAACGAAATCAATTGGACGCGTTCGATGACGTTTTCCGGGCCGATGTATCGTCTTCTCCTCGTACTGTATGGTAAAACGAGTTTTTTATATACTATAATATATCTTGCCGATTAAAAAACAAAACAAAAAAAAAAACCGCGTCAAGGTCTTTTATCAATTGTTAATTTCATGTCGAAAAACTTGTAAAATATAAACGTTTTGCTATTTATTCCATTTTCAACGAGCGACAAAAGTTTCTGTAAAATTCTTATTGCGCTGAAAATAATCGTTCGAAAAATAGTCGGTCGATTTGTATCATTAAATTAAGTAAATTTCATACGTTAACATGTTGTTGCCGGCCTATCGTCGTTTGCACAGTTTGAACAAACATTTTCGAGTACATGCGCGCGCATATACGTATATATATATATATATATATATATATATATATATATATATATATAATATCGCCAAAGAAATAATTATAAAACAGAATTTATTCAATGACCTCGTTGAATAAATTCTGTTGCAACTCGCTAAGAGTGCAAACTCTTCCGCTTCATATTTTTCACCCGTATATACGCATACAATTTATTTTTTCGCGAACGCAATGGAATATACGAAAAAAGAAAAAAAGAAAGAAAAAACGTAAAAAAAAAAAAGAAAAAAAAAAAAAAAGACCAGAATCGAAGAAGAAAGACTGCACACCGCGTGATAAATATAGTTCAGCGGAAAATATTTAGCGATAGAGTGCATGAATGTATTGCGTGCATATATAGTTACGGCAAAATCCAAACACAAGCGATTGATACAGAAAAATAAAAGCAAACTCGCGCGCTAAAAAGAGAAAGAGAAAGAGAGAAAGAGAGAAAGAGGAAAATACACTAATCAACCCATACGCGCGCGAAGCTCGGGCGGCGAGTCGTTCGTTTGAAAATTTAAATATTCATAAAGATATTTGTCGGGAAAAAGACAACGTCGAGCCGGCGACCGAATTGGCGCCGCGCACAATACATTCGAATGCAGAGGTACGTACGAACGCATACGCGGACACGTTCGTTGCTTACACTCGCTCGCGATGCAGTTAACATCTGCGCGTAGATAATGGATAAAAACCGTGTCTTGTCCTCATAAATCACCGGCTATGCGAACGCTGAAGAAAGAGAGGGAATACGCGAATGTTTCTTTTTTTTTTTTTCTCTCTTTTTTTTTTTTTTTTTTTTTTTTTTTTTTTTTTTAAGTATACACGCCAAGTTTTAAACAACAAAATACAAGTTGGCATTTGAAGATGGGGGGAAGCGAAAAATTTTTTAACGAAAAATCTATGCGCATATAAATCATCTTTACATCGTGTGTGACACATTCGCGCGAGCACAAGTGAGAGAGAGGGACACGAAGATAATTGTACATCATGCAAATAGAAAAAGATATCATTCGTAGATATGTTAAATGGAAAACAAAAAAAAAAAAAAAAAAAAAAAAAAGAAGGAAAAAAAGAAGAAAAACGCTACGTTGATGCATCTAAAATATAAATCAACGACTAGCGGTAACTATCGCTAAAGTCGTTTTTGTTTGCATTTTTAAACGTCGCTAATTTATAAGTGATTTAAGTGTGCATATACGCGTACATTGTTTGTGCTTACGAGTTTATGCGAGAGAAGAAGAGGGGGAAGAAAAATAATACAATGAACTGCAGATTCTCAGATATTTTCATTTACTTGCGGGTATTTATATACGAGTTTCGTGATATATCTTACGCGCGTTTTGTAATAAATATTTATTAAATGTACTTATGGTGTTAACGATATAGTACGTATGTGCATATATATATATATATATATATAGAAAAGACGATATTTTTGACGTGCAGAAGAAGTGCAACATTGTTTTTAGTAACGTGTAATCGTTACCCATGAGAGAAGATACATACTACATGTGCAACAATTTCTATATTCTAGTTGAAAAAACAATTATAAAGAAAATTACAGCGCGAGCTTATTGTTTATAATGGGTACAAGAATTTTAATTACGATATTATTGATTTGTCGGAATAAAATTTGGTTAAATGTTATTATAATTTTGCTTTATTAAACCTAATTAAAAGTAAAATAATTGATAATGAAATTTGCTTTGTAGAAGAAAAAAAAAAAAAAAAAAGAAAAAGAAAAAGAAAAAGAAAAAGAAAAAAGAAAAACGCTTACGCGTTGTAAAAAAAATTAACATTGAATGGAGCACATAACATTGAAGTGTATAATTAACGTATATTTTAAAACTAAAAACTATGCGCACGTACTCTCAAACATATACCGTGCGTGTGCGCGCGCGGATACAAAACTTCGTATATAAATATTAATTACGTTACTCCAATTTAATGTAAAAAGCAGTTGCATCCTCCTCGATGCGAAAATATTTCGAGGAGGAATCCGATGCGCTGGAAAATGGGAAGAGGGGAAGAATGAAAGAAAAAAAAAAAAAAAAAAAAAAAAAAAAGGAAAGGGAAGAAGAAGCGGGGCTCTCTCCCGCGCGTAAGTTAACTACGCGCACGCGTTTTAATCTAGGATTGTTTCGCGAGTGCACGCACGTAAAAATTCCAACATCCTATATAAAAATAAAGAACGCGGAAAACTAGAGAGAGAGAGAGAGAGAGAGAGAGAGAGAAAGAGAGAGGGACAAAGAGAGAAAAAAAGTAGTTTGAGCTGAAAATAGTCGAGGGAAGGAGAAAAGAGGCGGAGGAAAATTTTTTAATGGATCGCTTTAATAAACTGCGGGGAAAATGACTTATTTTTCAGATTCTCTGTGTGTGTGTGTGTGTGTATGTGTGTCCATCTATACACACCTATAAAGGAAATTTACAACAAAAAATGCTTAACATGCTCTCGGCGTAAAAGAGAGAAAGACTCCGAAGAGTTATTGGATTCATTAAAGGTCTCCGGAGAGAGACTTGCGAACGCGAGCGCAACTTGCCCTTCGCATTTTACCTTTTTTTTTTCCTTTTCTTTTGCATTATTTTTTTTTTTAGTCTTTTTCTTTTCGCGTTTATAAGAGAGAAAGAGACAGATAGACAAAAACATCGACGCGGGACACGACGCGGTTAGGCGAACGCCGAGTGAATAAAAGGAAAATTTCACGCTCTTCAGCGTCGATGAAAATTCGCAAAAGGAGGCAACGAAAAAATAAAAATATTAGATAAAAAGAACGAGATACGCGTGCGCGTGGAAAAATTAATTTTATGCACTATACGCGTGCACGCACTATGAGTAGATTAGCTATGCGCGTAATGTTCGAGCGCGTAAAAAAAATTCCTCAGGTTGTTTTTTTTTTTTTTTTTTTTTTTTTTTGCTTCGACTATTTTGAATTATTGGAAGTATTTTATGTACGCGTAAATAAAAACAAGAGATGTAAAAAGTATAAGAAGAAGTAAAAGCAATATTGGCATTTTTTCTTTTTTTTTTTTTTTTATCCATTGGCTTAAAATATTATTTAATTTTTTTCAGTATAGATATCGGTTTTTCATATTTTTCTTTTTCGAGACATCATTTTGTTGCTGCTTAAATTAAAAGGAAAAAAAATATATCCATCCAAGGAAGATTATGTTTTTTAGTCAATATAATCTAGATAAAAATGTTAATAAATAAACTCGATATTTATTCAACATAAATAACCTTTCCACATTCGAAATTTTATTAAACATTAAAACTACAAAGAAAAAGAATATCTTTCAACATGTAAATAGATAAAGACAACTGGTTGCGAAACTCACTATCGTTTACGTGCGCATATTAAAAAGACAATTACTTAATATTATTAGCTGTAAGATCTGATCTTTCTCTCTATCTCTGGACGATTCAACGTTACAACCATCCACAATCAGCGCGATACTAATTAAGACGCGCGCAACGTTGGTCCACGTACACAATCCTCAACAATACGATAAACCTTATACAATCGCGACATAATACGATTTACCGATACGAGAAAATTTTCAAAGAAAGAGTCGCATATCCTACGTATACATACATACGCGTGCATATGCGCAACGTTAAGAGAAACAAATCTTTGCGCGGCGATAAATATCGGCAAGCTATGGAACAAAAGAAGAAAAAAGGGTCATGAAAAAAAAAAAAAAAAAAAAAAAAAAAAAAAAAAATTAAAGATATAGAAAGAGAGTCACGGTGAGGTCGACGGTAAGAAAAAGAAGATAAAAAAAAAATCACAAATTCCCATGTTATTATCGAGGTGTATCCTTTCGCAAGAAGACTCTCTCTCTTTGTCTCTCTCTCTCTCTCTCTCTCTCGCGACAATTGTCCTCGGTCTGTGTGTATATGCGCGCACGCGAGATTGTACATGTAACCATCGTTCGACTGTGTCGTAACGACGTCGCGCAAATTTTTCGCGGCCTCTTTGAAAATTCGTAGTGTACGCGCGCGTTGTGAACCCATAATCATCGGAGGGGAATAAGTCCTCGATACACCTGTGCGATTCTGTACGAGTGTATTTCTTTTTCAACGTTCGTAAAAAGGAATAAAAAATTATCGAAAATTGATGAATAAGAGAGAGAGAGAGAGAAAGAGAGAGAGAGAAAGGGGAGAGCTCTTGTGTATACATATATGTATACATAGCAAACATAAAACAAGTAATAGAGGTATGTATAGAGTATATGGTAATAAAAGAAGGAATGCTTGCTTGATTACATCACGTGATTGACTTGTTATTGAGCGAAGATGACAACGTGCCGTTAATGGGTTTAGGTTGCGCCGATTGTCGCGGCTGTTTCGAGCCACGACGGAGTTTACTTTCTAATATTTTTTTTTACCCGCGATTACATGAGTTGCCACAGCCATTTTACTTAATTAATTGCTTTAACTATTTACAAATGTGTTACGATCGCTGTTATTATAAAAAAATTACTCATATAGCTGTTTGTTTATAAAGTTTTTGCATTTTTATGGCCAATTAAAGAGAGTTGAAGAAAACTTATATTAATTGAAATATAACGAAGACATTTAAAAGTATAATTTATAAAAATAGATTATTATTATATTATCGATACATTATTTAAACATTATTGTGTATAAATAGTTTGAAAAATAGATAGTTTTCTCTGCAAAAAAAAAAAAAAAAAAAAAAAAAAAAAAAAAAAAAAAAAAAAAAAAAAAAAGTAGTTAACGTTATTACAGTTAATCAAAGAAGCCATTAATAGAATTTTTTCCATTTTTGTATTTATACAATATAACCTAGAGTTTAAACGATGATATTATATTTACGTTTAGCATGCACAAATAGATGTATAAACAGTATCAACTAAATAAATTTAAATTTTCATTACTAAAACTTTAATAAAAAATATTTCAAAACAATAATCTCAATAAAAATTACAACGAATGTATTATCGCCATAACAAATCTATCGCACGAAGAAGTAAAGAAAAAGCGGCTTCAAAAAGTGCCATAGATCAAAGTCCCATAGATTTCTATTGGTACGGTATCAATACAACGGACTAATGGAAGCATAAAAGCGCGAAGAAAGAAAGACGTTGCATATACGGGCGGGCAAACATCAAGGCCTGCATAGTTCGAGCGAGAAAGAGGAGGAGACACGCGTGTAATAGGAGTAGCCGAATAGAGGCCTAAACCAAGCCTGTCTCTCTCTCTCTCTCTCTCTCTCTCTCTCTCTCTCTCTCTCTTTCTCTTTCTCGGCACCATTATTCGATTCTAAATCAAATGGCCTCGGCGACCCCGACCAATGAAAGAGAGAGAAAGAACCGGCGGACGATTTTACTTCTCCCCCCCCTCCTCCTACTACGCTTCCCGCGCGTGCGTCACGCAAAGGATTCCTAATCGCTTGGTATACACTGTATATGTACATGTATTGTATAAATGTGTATACGGGGGCTCTCGACCAATCACGCTTAGAAAAAACACGCGCGCCTTTTTGAATCGTGTACACGTATATGTATAGACATGCATACATAGGTCGAGTAAGAGGATTGTGTGCGTGTATATGATATATGCCGGTGAGGCCCCACGACCACGACGACGACAACGACGACGACGACGACGAAACGCCTGCAGTGTACAAGGCTGTTCTTTGTCCGAAACTAGGAGCGAGCGGAGAGAGACGCTCGCGTGTGCATGTGTAAGTGGACGGCTTCCCTCTCTCTTTACACTTCCTACAGTTTTCGTATCCCTCCCTCATTCTCCTCTCTCTCTATCTCCCGATCTCTGTCTCTCTCTTTCTCTCTCTCTTTTTTTCTTCATAAGCGCGTGCCTCTCTCTTTCTTCTTCTTCCTCTTTTGTATCTCTCATTTGGGTTTCGTGTGCAAGGAAAATATGGCGAAGAGACTATAGCTGTTTGCTTCTTTCTGACTCTCCGGGCGTGGCATCGAAAATTATGATTTAACGCTTCTTGTTTTTTTTTTTTTTTTTTTTTTTTTTTGGCAACGTAGCTATTTAATATTATAAATTAAAACTATATCATTTTTTATTTTTTTGTTCAATAACTATTTTTTATCATTAAGTCAATAATTAGGTATATAAACGTTAAATTGATAAATTATATGTAATTATTTATTGATAAAAAAAAAAAAAATAAAAAAATTTATTTTTTCATCTCGTAAAATTCTTATGCAGATATACCTTTCTTAAAAGCATTGCATCTATGTGTACACACACATAAAGGCGCACGTCTATCTTAAAGTTTTACGCAATCGTTCATGAAATATTGAATCGATTTAGACTCGTTTATTCGTTTTTTTCCACACTGTCTAATTGCTATTCGATGTCGATTGTGATACACATGCGCACACGGACACACTCGTCACTTAGACTTTTCAGAGAATTTTGCAATTTACAACGCAGCCAATTATACTTTGACGAAGTTTCAGTGTTAAGTCAATCCGGTTTTTTAAGGTTTGCTCAAAATAAAAGAATGAAAATAAAAAAGGATACGGATAAAACGCTTAAAAGAAAAGAAAACTCAGCGGCTCGTTATTCGAGCCGGCGATTTCGGCGAGACTCGACTCGAAATGTAAATAATGAAAGTTTAATTGTTCGATTTATATACTGTCTGTCAAAAAAGTACCGGGAATTTTAAATTAAAACAACATTTTTACGTTTAATGATCAAAATTTATTGGGTCGCCTTCAAAATAGGCTCCATTTGCTCCGATACATCTATGCCAACGGCACTTTCAATCATCGAAACATTTTTTATAGGCGCTTTCCGGGATGGCCTTCAGCTCGCGCGCCGAATTTTGTTTTATGGCTTCAATCGACTGAAAACGGGTGCCACGGAGCGTCAATTTAAGTTTTGGGAAGAGGAAGAAGTCACGACGGGAGCCAAATCCGGCGAATACGGTGGTTGTTCAATCGTGTTCGTTGACTTTTTGGCGAGAAAGTCGGTCAGAATCGTAGCTCGGTGAGACGGCGCGTTATCGTGTCTTGCAGCCACCACCTTTCTCATGCCCAAAATATCAATTAAAATCGTACGTGTGGACTACTCGTGGGATATCTCAAGTTCATGTGCTATCTCTCTCTCTCTCTTTCTCTCTCTCTCAAGCTGGTATGACGGTTTTCAAGCACCATTTCCTTAATTTTATCGACGTTATCTGCGGTCTCGAAGCCGTCGATGGGCGTCCGGAACGAGGCAAGTCGACTTCGACGACTTCACGACCCTCCTTGAAGGCTTTGTACCACTCATACGCACGGGTTTTCGATAGTGCTTCACCACCGTCACCAAAAGCCTTTTGCAACATTTTCAATGCATCGGCACACGTAATTTCATTCGCAACACAAAATTTTAGACAAATTCTTTGTTCAACGTAATCACCCATTGTAAAAAATCGGCACGCACTATTGACATCGACTGACTTAACCAGCTACTGCAAAAACACACTCGTTGACAGATTCCGCTCAAACTTGGCATAGTCATTAAGGACAGTTGTACCAATCTAGAAAAAAAATTTTCACCTGCCTAAATTGCCCCGCCAGATTTAAATCGACAATTCCCGGTACTTTTTTGACAGAATGTATTAATTGTATATTTATAGCACAACGAGAATAAATTTTTGTTGACTTTATGCCTCTATAGTCGAGAATCAAGTGATGTTGGTGCGTTGAGAATTACAAATAAATTTTGCGTTGGAAAATTATTAAAGCCGAAGCAATTTAATTATATAAATTATTAACGGCTTATAAATTTATACTGAAAAAGTTTTATTTTACATTTATCAACAGTAAAATAGATAACTAAATAAATTTTAATTAATTTACGGGCATTTGTCAATAAAATTGTGAAAACGTTAATAGATTATAACGCAATAAATAATTTTTCATCTTTAGTTATTATCCTCATTACCGATATATCGAACGAAGTTAAATAAACTTTTGCCAGTGAATCATTATCGATATATAATTGACCGGTCATTATTACGCAGCGGAGGCAATAATTTTGCGCGTACATAAAAACATCAGAATGGAATCGTTGAAATTGCGTATTAAAATTTTTTATTTGAAAAAATTTATAAAACCAAAGAAACAATGTTTCGTCAATTGTTTACCTAATTCATAAATATCTTCTTATATATAAGAAAGATATCGTTGTCGGTGAGTTACACAATTTATCTCGAAAAATCTTACACGCTTTGTACGTAACTCTTCTCGAACTTACTTTAAAAAAAAAGCCATCACTTGTGCGAAGAATACCTCGCGGCTAATTTTCGCTCAAAAGCGAAGACAAAGAAAAATTGTGTCAATCGCATTTTCACCGAATGGCGAGTTTTTGAATTTTAAGTTTATTGTTGTAAAATATTTAAAATTTGTCGATTAATATATTTTCAAATTGTGTAATAACAAGTTGAAGAAAAAAAAAAAAAACTATTGTTTATACATAATATTTTCATTACAAAACTGATTTGTGATTTTACAATTGAATGAAATTATAAAATTTTGTTCAATAAAGAATAAAATTAGAAACGGCGCTCGGATTAAAAAAATTATTAAGAATAAAAAAACGTAATTACTAATTCAAATTTAATGTTGTCTATTTTGAAAAATAAAAAATAATTTACGTTTTTCTAATAATAAGTTACATAAAGATTTTTTGTAAATTAAATTCTATAATAAACTAAGCAAAGAGCTGTTTTTTTTTTTTTTTTTTTTAAATATTGTTTTAACTTTATTATTAATAAAAGTGGCTACGAAAATTATCATAGTTAAAAAAAATGTTTTTTTTTCTGTTTGCGTAACGTTTTGAACGTCACATTCACAATTCCTAATTCTCGGACAAGTTTAAACTTTTCTTGATTTTATTTTTTCCTTTTTTTTTTTTTTGTTTTGTATCTAAAATAAGCGCAAAATGATTCCCGAAAAATTAATTTATTTTAATTTTCGATGGTACCGTCGTACGTAGAGAAACGCTGTCTCGAATGGTAAACAAAAAAAAAAAAAAAAAAAATATTTACGAAAAAGTAGCCGCGACACCGAAATCGTCGTCCCCTACGATTGTAAAGTAATCTTTGTGTGCGTCTATATAAGTGTGCGAATACGTATGAGACGAGTTAAATGCAAAGTCAAATAGCGGAACAGTGGCACAGCCGGTAAACCGATGCATTATTGAGAAACTTCTCTCTCTCGCTCTATCTTTCTCTCTTTCTCTCTTTCATTCTTTCTCCGCTTTAATGGTCGCTAGTCGAGACACTCGTTTTCCTTCGTTTACTCTCTCTCTCTCTCTCTCTCTCTCTCTCTCTCTCTCTTTCTTTTTTTTTGATTACCAAAATTCACGTACGAGTGTAGTTAAGAGACTGACCTCGCATTCTCTTTCCGTCTCTCTTTTAGTCTTCGCGTTACACGAGATTCGCTTGGTCTTTTATTTTTGATTCTTTTATTTCGTACGCTCGGCCTCATTTTTTGCTCTCGGTCTGCGTTTTTGATTTTCTCCTCGCATATCCCCCCTCGTTTCGTTTTCATTCATACCTCGTAATCTTTGTCGTTTTCTTTTCACCACCATGTGTACATTGTCTCTTATGCTTTTTCTTCTCGCGTTACCTCGACGCATGTATTACCCTTTTCTCTCGTCGTTTATCTTTTCTCTCGAGCGCGATGATTTTTTTTTTCCTTCTCTTACGGCAGACTTACGGCGCTTTTATTTTTTCATAAGCCAGTATTTTTAATTCGACGTTGACCTCATCGCTCTGATATTTTTTTCTATCTTTCTTTTGAAACTCTGATTTCTCAAATTTGTAAATATTTACAAAGAGATTACATATCGTTATAAATAAATTTGTTTAATATTTCTCTTGCGCGAACTAATTAGATTATCGTAATTATATATTGAATGTAATAAAATATTTTAGATTTACGATTTAACATTTTTATAAATTTTTAATATGAATCGACAAAATATTTAAATGACGAGATTCGAAAATCTTAAGAAAAAAAAAAAAAAAAAAAAAAAATAAAGTAACAGTCGAACTCTTATCAAAATAATTAGAAATTAATTAATTTTCACAACCTATTGGATCGTCGGCATTGTCTCTCGAAAGATGCGCGCGCAACGACTTATTCTTTCTTTTCTCTTGCGAATAGAAAATCAGTCTCCTTCTGCAACAAGTGAACAATGACAGCTGCATCGATCGGAATAATTTATCGTACGTCCTTCAAAACGTCATTTAGTTATAAATTTCGCATAGCTCCGCTTTATACTCATGCGTATACACATATATTATACGTACATACATATATACGTAAGTAAGTGTTAACACGCGCAATACGACAAATTGACTCGACTATGTATATTTGACGGAGTTTGGCTATGAAGTTTATACAAATCTTGATCGAACGATATCACCACACTTAAAATATATATTATGTATATATATATATATATATATATATATATTTGCATCCTTGACTTTTGCCACACACACACACACACACATACACAAAGTGCTCGTGCTAATTGGCTGAATTGTTAAAGAGTTTTGTGCGAATCGTGACATACGTTTATACGAGCAAGTCAAGTTTGTGTACGTAATACGTATACACGCGCGTTCGATTATGTTAGAAGAATTTAACTTTGACTTCGATTTATATTAGAAGAACCATTTTACGTTTACGTCTGTAAATTCGCGCATTCGACATTTCAAATATTTATCGTTTGTACAAATTCATATTTATATAAATATAGCTGCGTATAACTGTGTCTCGCACACGTCGAATAACTTTGGCGTTAAAATTAAACAACGATTAATACGCGATCTTTTCACCTGGTTTACGTATACATATATAACTGTATAAACGTACACGTGTACGCGCATGTGTGTGTGTGTGTGTGTGTGTGTATGCGCGCGCCACTTGTTGAATGCCGATGAAAAATCAATAACGATTAACATAAAACAGTTTTGAAACGCTTGGTTATTCATGAGAGCTTCGATTGCATTATTATTACAATTTGAATATTTAAAGGGAGGGGGAGATGGAAATTTCAGTTTTTTTTTTTTCCTTCGTTTTTAACAGGGAAACATTTACCAAAAGAAGATAGTACGAGGTTATCGTTATTCGTTACGCGCGTTTTTATTATCGAATTAAGCCTGTTTTGTGACCTTTTTTTTTTGAAGCTTTTAAAAAAATTTGAACGAAACTTTTCGATTTGATAAAGACGCGTTGAACGACGAGATAAATGAAGTATGATTCCGTTATATTAACATATTCAATGAAAAGTTAAAAAAATAAAAATTAATTCGATATCGCTGAATTGATTTTCTAACTAATTTCTTCTAATCGAATTTTAAATTCAGCTCCAACTCTTTTGCTTTTCTTATTATGTTAACAACTTTCGATGTTAAAATTAATTTGCTATTACTTTTGCTATCAAATGTAAATAATAAGTAGGTATATATATATTAAACATTAAGTCGTTCACTGATTAAAATATACACGATAGAAAAAAAAAAAAAAAAAAAAAAAAAAAAAAACAAAGAAAAAAAACAAAATCACACCGACTATTTTCAATGAAAGCAAAAAAAAAAAAAAAAAAAATAGAAAATAAATACTCGGATATATTCCTAAACGTACTGATATAACTCGATGGGCAAAAATCCTCTTCTTCATCCATTTTCTCATCGTCGCGGAGAAGCGAAGTAAGCAGGAAATCGGACACCGCGCGCCACACTGACCCATTTTATATCAACGGCTCCGCTGCCGTCTTCGTTTTATTGTATTTTGTTACCCTACGGGAGTGACGTTTCGTCGCGCATACTTATTTATGCTGTTCTGTTATATATACGTACGTCTATGTGTGCGTGCGAGTGTCCTGCCGCTGCATTTTTTCAGAGACGTTATAAACTAAGCAAGCAGCTTCTTAATCTTCGTATTATTCGTTATATACTCAACGATGTATCATACTTTCTTTATTTTTTTTTTTTTCATTTTATTTTCGCGCGTACGTTTTTTTTTATCTCTCATCGTGTTTAAGGGAGTGAATTACCACACGTATGTACGTTGGTTCGAATTACTCGATTTCTAGCGACGAAACTTTAACGTTTTAGCGTCGGCGAGCATGTGTGCAAGTATTTGTGTGACTTTTGGATTAAATGACGCGCGAATCGAGGCGAGTTTTCGGTTCTTATCGCCCGCTGAAATGTGTTTCCAGCGCGTATAGGTTTTCTTGTTCGGCTTGGTAATCATTTTCGCTTTGTCCGCGCGTGTTAGATAATTCGTATGTTTGAACGATGCAAATTTTTTTTTTTTTTTTTGTTCTATCTTCTTATGACGATGCGTTTGCATATTTTGTTATCATATAAATATTATCGAAAATATTTTTAAAATAAATATAATTATTTTTGATTGTCGAAGTGTCTATTAACAATATTATGATTTAAAATCAACTCACTAGCTAAACGATTGATTTTAAATTATTTAAAATGTTAAAATTCCAATGAATTTTTTAAAATAATTATTTAAATATCAGTACAATGCTTTGAAAAAAAAAAAAAAAAAAAAAACGATTTTCTCGCATGTATTTCACAAAATTTCAACGGCCAAAGAAATCTCATTATCATCGTCTCGTTTTCGGAATATGTGCGGGCGCTCCCATACCGCGAAATTTTCAAATAAAGAAAAAAAAAAAAAAAAAAAAAGAAAAATATAAATAAAAACGCATTCGGATGTAAGTCGATTAAGCGCGAAATACAAGAGCACACCGGGCTAACGAAAATTTACACGGACGGCCGCAATTCTATGTGTCTCTTACTATGTGTGTTAAAGTTTACGAATACAGAAAACGAGAAAGAGAGAATGAGAGAGAGCGAGCGAGAGTAGAATCACGGGAGTGGTAACAGAGCGCAACAGGGGATTCAACGAAGATACGGTGGAAATCGCCTCTGAGAAAGAGGAAGAGAGGGCGAAAGAGAGAGAGAGAGACAAAGAGGGAGAGAGAGTAGAAGGAAAAATCGAGAGAGAAAGAGAGATACTCGGTATCGTACGCTTATCTTTGCGTCGGGCGCGGGTCTCGAATCACACGGAGATGTAATTTGTTGAGTGGCTTTTTCGAGCATATTCTTTCCCTTTTCTCTCTTTTTCATCGTAGCTTTTCGGGTCATTACGTAATTATTTCTTCGCTCGTTGGCTCTGTATTCTCTTCTTCTATTTATTCATTCTTTTTCTTTCATTATTTTCGTCAAAGAAATTATGATGAAAAGTTTTGGTCGCTCGAATTTTTTCGAGAAAAATTTTCTCGCTTGATAATTTCGTTGGATTTTATGAGATTTGGCTGACGCGTGAGCTGTTAAAGTTTTTGATTATATTATTTCGCCGAATAAGCTAGCGACAATAATAATTCAAAATAATTTGTTTATACTTTTCAGAATATTACATTCGCATTCGTCAATACTTATTTTTTCTCTCTCGTGGAAATGCGTCGCACGTGAGGAAAAAAAACTTTGTTCGACGAAATTTAGGAGGATAGAAAAATGTGAAAAGAAACACGTAATCGGGATTGAAAATTACCATACGCGCGTTTAACCTTCTCGTGGTAATCATGGCGACCTACCCTCTCACTTCGCGTATACACATACTTGTGCATGTAATACGTATACAAGACATGTACAAGAGAACATCAAGTAAATACACTAGAGATGTAAACGCCGACGAAGAAAACACACAACCGCCAAAGCCAGGGTACTGCGTTCAACCGGCGTAAAATCTTTAGTTCTTCGCTCGGTAAAAAAAAAAAAAAAAAAAAAAAAAAAAAAAAAAAAAAAGAAAATCATACGGCTCGAACGAAAAGAAGAAAAGTCGACGGTATGCATACGTATCAAGATAGAAAAAAAAAAAAAAAAAAAAAAAAAAAAAAAAAAAAAAAAAAAAAGAAAAAAAAAAAAAGAAACGTACGACGAAGAGAAAAATGTGCAAGCAAAGAAAACATTTGCCGCGCATACAGGCACGAGGCAACGTCTCCAACAGCTCCGAACGATCTTACAGATGAGACGACATTTGTACGTAACGCAAGTTATATACGAGATGCCGGATGATGAGGTAAAAGGGATGCGTGGAAGGAGAAATGATAAGACGCGTTGTATACGCGCGGCGGTATCGTGCAGCACGTGCGCGTTTTCCACTATATTTACCGTAAGAGCAACTGGCGAGTCGTCGCGTACTCGAGCGATGAAACGTAGTTTGCTCGAGCGCGTATGGGTAAGCGCACACACATCGCCGGGCTTTCTTTCGATGTCTCGAGGTGTAAACATTGGAAAGGATTATGAATGAATTGCCATTGCACGCTTGAAGTTTTCTTATTTTTTTTTCTTTTTTTTTTTTTTTTTTTTTTTTTCGAACGAGACATTTCGTTAAAATTTAAAAGGTATCGTTACTCTCTGCGATATTTAATTTTGTATAGAGATATTTTTATATTTACTTAATTAACTTAATTACTTGAAATTACTAAGTTTAATTATTTGCAAAGCTTCTTGTTGGAAGATCATATTTTGTAAGAAAGAATAATAAAATTAATTTAAATAAATTTCACTTTTCGCCATTAATATACTCAACAAGTAGTAGATAAGACAAAAGAATTTAATATCTTTGCGATTGCAATTTAACTGCAAACTTATCGCAAATATTCTCCTTTACGAAAAATTCTTTGTCGAAAAAGCAATTTTTAAAACTGAGTTTAAATAATAACCGCGCACGAAAAAATAATGCAATTGGACCGAATGAATAACCGCGGATGAGCGATAAAGGAGAAAAAAAAAAATAGAGCATAAAGGATAAGAGGAGAAGAGAATGAGAGAAAAGTGCCGATGGACAAAGGAAGAGCCGAGGACAGACAGACGAACGCGTAAGAGACGAAACGAGCCGCAAACGCGACAGATATATCTATATATACATATATATATACACATATTATGTATACTTCGGCTGTTTTTTTCAAATGTTCAAAGCTATCTTCGATGCATATCGAACGTATACTATTTTTTTAATCGTTGCAATTTTTTTATAAAGACAAATGATAGACAAATAATTTAATTACGATCGAGTATAATAACTTTTTGTTTTTTTTTTTTCTTTTTCTATAAATTGAATAATCATTGTTCATTTAAAATTTTGTCATTTTAAAATTGACCCGTAACATAATTTTATTTGGTATCAGACCCACAACATTGTTGCTCTATAAACAAAAGTAATAATGAGTAATATCACACGCAGCAAAAATAACACGAGATAAACTTAAGCTTATCGGCAAAAGAGGAAAAGATAGAGTAGTACGAAGAGATAAAGAGAGATGAAAAAAGGATGTTCATTGGTAAAATATATTCGAGGCAAGGCTATATAATTTTTTGCTTATGCAATCGCCGATTAAAGCTTGAAAAATAAAATATTATACTTAAAGTACAAAGGAACATTTTAAACATACATGTAAAAATTTTAATGACAAAAAACGTTAAATTAAAACGTTTCACATTTTTTCAAAGGGTAATGTAATTTGAACAAGATAAACACTGCTTCAAAAAATTTAAACAAACATTCGTCGCAACAAATTTATGCGAAAGATAATTTTAAATAACGGCTAAGAAAAAAAATTTGACTTACGTTAAGGAAAGAGAATAAAAATTATGCATCGTCAAAACAATATATATATATATATATATAAAGAGAAAGAGAGTGAGAGAGACCGGCATGTGCAAGGACAAGTACTACAAGTGCCGGCTAGAAACTGTGCACTTCCGAGTCGCATGCACAAAGTAGTTCGCGATCTCGGTGCGCGCGTCACGTGACTACGTGGACTATCCACGCGTGTGTTTAACAGTTATGCGTGCTTGTTATGCGATTGTCGCGTGAGCGATGCGACATATAAAAGCATTTTATTCGCGTTAAATTATTTTTCTCGAAAATTTCTTACCATTTTAACGGTGATCTAATATTTCTGTTTATAAACAAAATTCTTTTCCAAAATAAAAAAAGTACATTTTATTTATAAGTAGTATTACATGAAACGCTGCAAAATTTATTTTTACAAAACTTTTGTCATATAAAAAAAATCCTTGAAAAGTAAACCATGAAAAAGAAGTAAGATAAGTTTATCAAACTCTTGAAAAAACTGAACACTTACACCAAAAATCCTCAACTTTTCGATGTCCTCCTCAAGCAGCGAACGATCGAATTCATTCGCCGCGCAGATTCACTATCAACACGCGACTCATTTTGTAATTCGGGAGAACTAAGCACACACACACACACATAAAGAGGGCCAAAATTAGGCGACGAAGAAATAAGCACACCCAATATTATTCGTCGATCGCGAGGTTTGCATCTCGCGAAAAAATAAGCTTAAGAATACGTACGCGCGCGCGCGCACACACATAAAAATTAACGTAGAAAAAGAGACGGCAAGGATGGAGCGCACGCACACATAGAAAGACAAGAGCGCGCGCGCGCGAACTCGCGGGCGATCCGCGGAAAAAGGTAAAGGAGAGCGAGGGAGCGCGCGCTGTTACACCTGCGACTGGCGAGGGGCGCGCGCAAAAAAAGCGGCGGCGGCGGCGCCGGCGACCGGTGGATACCGGGTTAAAGAGGGGTAAAGAGAAAGAAAAGGGTATAGCAGCGCCGCGCGCACGCCGAAGGAGCGACGTTGACGACGACGACGACGACGACGACGATGCGTTTCGTCCTCGGTTCGCGTTATTCGAAGGTCCAGAGAAAGAGAGAAAGAGAGAGAGAGAAAAAGAGAGAGAGTCTTTTGCGCGGAGATAGAGAGACCGAAAGAGAAAATGAATAAGAGAGAGGGTAACTCGCGCGGATTTTTTTACGTAGGAGAAAGAAAGAGTGGCTTCTCTGCAACCTCTCTCTCTCTCTCTCTCTCTCTTCCTTCCTCTGCTTTTATTTTACGCTTTTCCTTCCTCTCTCCATGTACCACCCGGCACTGCGCTGCTACCCTTTTTTTTACCTCTTTTTTTTATCCTCTCTCTCTCTTTCTGACTGCCTGTGCGCCTGGCCGTACTCGTCGTTGCACGACTTCGATAAAAGAAAAAGATAAAAGTGAGCAAAGAGAGAAAGAGAGAGAAAGAGTAAGCATCGATGGGAAAGCGAGCGAGAGGCGCGATGGAAAAAGGTATACGCGGCGGAAGAAAGTAGTAGTAGGGTTGTAGTAGCCGGCTGTAGAAGTGAAGGTGTGCGCGTCATTTTCGTCAATTTAACTCGGGGGTGGTCGCGCGCGGGTTTCCTCTCTCTTCCTAGCTCCTTTCTTCCAAGCCGTTTTCCTCCCCCTGCCATTCCTCGTGCATCGGTTTTACCGCCCCTACCGGCAATCCCCTTCCTCTCGTATCCGTACCTCACCCCCTCCTACCCTCTCTTCGTCTCTTCGATTCCTCGAGGGAGAGATTGCACGAACGCGCGCTCACTCTTGTCATGTATATGCATGTGTATGCGTATGTATGTGTGTGTACACGTCGCGCGCCGAAGCGAGGTCAATCGACGAAGGGGTAGTAGCGTTGCCTGCGAGCTATCTCTCTCTCTCTCTCTCTCTCTCTCTCTCTCTCTCTCTCTCGCTCTCTCGTGTATACGTTCGGTGCGCGAAAGAGCCACCGAAGACGATCCCCCACTTTTTTCGTCCGCGCCCGCGGTACGCACAGTATAGCGCCCCACCAAGTATATAAGGGAGAAAGAGCGCGCGAGGGGCCACTCAATATCGTTTCATTACGCACCCCACACTGTCCGTGTGTGTCTGTATGTAAGTATTCGTGTGTCTACTTCCACTCCTCAAAACTCCTCCCCTCCTCCCTAACCTCGCCTTTCTATGTGAGACTACTACTATCGCTTGCCTCCCCTCCACACGGCTTTCTCTCATTTTTCTGTTTCGCTTCTTCGCCCACTGTTTATATATCCGCTAGCCAGCGTCGCGCACTCGTTCGCTGTCTCTCTCTCTCTCTCTCTCTCTCTCTCTCTTTCTCACTCTGTCTCTTGCACCCCTCCGTTCGCAATTTTTCTGTTTCACTTCCTTAACCGCCCCTCTTCTGCTGGTCCTTTGTCGCTGTCTGCCGAGGCAGTACGAAGAGTGACTAAGAGAGAGAGAGAGAGAGAGAGAGAGAGAGAGAGAGAGAGAGAGAGAGAGAGAGAGAGAGAGAGAGAAATAGAAAGAGAGGAAGAGAAGGAAGGAAGACGAAACGTATGTGTGTATGCGTGCGTGCGCTGGAGCGCCCCCGCGAATTTTTATTGTTACTTCTCCGAGGGGTGGCTCTGCTTTTTTATGCCTCTCTTAACGATCACTGCCCACCCTACGGTCGTTCGCTACCCCTCTTATGTCTCTCTTTCTTTCTCTCTCTCTCACTCTTGGCTTCTTCTTCTTCTTCCTCGCGCAGGTGCTACTCTTTTTGCGCCTCTTTTTTTTCGCCAGCTCCCGCAGCACCCGCGCCGCGTTCCTTTTTACAATCTCTCTCTCTCCTTCTCATCCCTCCAGTCGTCGCGAAAAAAAGCCACGGTACTGGCCGTTGCGCCGTTGCTTTTTCTCCCTTTATCATCATCCTTCTCACTTACAGCCCCTGGCGGATGGCCCCGGGATCCCTGGAAAAACCTACGGTTTCGCGGAAACGACCATAAGAGAGAGAGAGAGAGAGAGAGACGAAGAGACGAAATGTGCGTGTACGTAAGGGCGTAGGCTGCTGCACATCCGGGGCTCACCTTTCGCCAAGTTTTTTTTATGTGCACCCCTTATTCGGCTCTATTTTTCTCTCTTTCTTTCGCGCGCTATACCTTTATTTATACGCGCTCACGCGTACAAGTGTGTATAGCTGTTACTACCGCCACCGTTGCCGCCGCTGCTGCTGCCGGTGAGAGATAAGGTTGAGAAGGAGGTAAAAGTGGAGGAGGAGGAGGAGGAAAAGGTAGGGGATGAGGAGATATGGCTTTCGGGTGTATCGAGGCTGCGTAACTGTACGTGAAACGACTCGGGCTCTTGTTTTCCTTTTGTTTTCAACGATTTTCTGTTTATTCCTTTTCGCGTGCGAGGAGCCCGAGTGCAATGGGGGAGGGAGAGAGAGAGAAAGAGAGAGAGAGAGAGAGAGAGGGTGAAAGAGAACGGATGAATCGATATTGCGCGATATGTTATTGCTTCTTTTCTGGAAACGTCGGTTTCTGAGCCAATACGTATATACACAACGGAGGAGAGGAAAGCGAGAGAAAGGGATTGCGATAAATTTCGTTTTATACGCTTTAAAGGAGAATTTAAATTAACGGCGTTGCTGATAGGTTGAATTTTAAATTATGGAAAAGTTTTTCAAAGTTGTTTTATGAGAATATTTTGATGTATTATTCTCTATGCGCGAGAACACTCATAAACATTGATTTATCATAAATTATTACTTTCAATGTAAGTACATTTTAAATAAAAAATCCAAAAATTTCGAATCTTATTCGATGATGATAAATATGTACAACAATTATTTTTTATTATTTCTTATTTGTAACGAATTTTTATTTACGCGAGGCAGTATCAACCTTATTCTAACAACCCTTAAAGTTTCAAACTTTCTCGTCCAACTACGTAGCAAAATTTTCTACTTTGAGGAATTCCAAGAGAGCGCAAAAGGATCGTTAAAAAAATGATGGTTTTCGACTACAAGCTTTCGCCGAGTGAGCGAATGGGAGGAAAAGGGATACTGCAAAGTTCACGGGCGAGAAATAAAAGCTGAGGAGAGAGAAAGAGCGAGAGAGAGAGAGAGAGAGAGGAAGGGGTAAGGGCAGCAATCGTCGTGCTTGCACTCAGGGAAAAGAGAATAGAAAGAGAATGGGGAATAGGTGGGCGGCTAAAGGGGCGAATATCACAAGACGCAGCCAGAAATCTTATCTCGCGACGCGTAAGTAAGCCTTTCAGTTCACGTCTTTTATTGCCTTATAAAGCTCGAAAGTCGGGTTATGCTTCCCCCTTTTTTCCTTATAGACCCTTCCCTGTTTCTCACCCTTACTTCTTTCCTGGACTTTCTGCTAAAGAGAGGGAGGAAAAAGCAGGAAGGAGTAAGAGAAAAAGAGAGAATGAGAGAAAGAGCGAGAGAGAGAGAGAGAGAGAAAAAGGAAGGAAGCGCACGATTGCTTCCCTGTTCTCACGGGGCGCGCGGATAAGTCGTAAGGGATTTGTCTTAGATCTAATTTTCGAGATTGTAGAGCCGCACGAAACTTCCTCTCCTCTTTCTCCGTCTTCGTCTTCGAAAGAGGACGTGAGAAGAAGGGGAATTTTCGCGCGAGAGGCACGGAAACCATCGTTGAGTTAGGCGCAGTGAAAAAAAAAAAAAAAAAAAAAAAAAAATGGGGAAAAATTTTTTCCGCCTTCTTTTATGACGTGTTTTATTGCAGCGAAGAACGGAAAAGGTGGAGGTGAGGTGAAAAGGGAGGAAAAGGGAGGAAAAGGGAGAGGAGGAGGAAAGGGGAGGAAAAAGGGCACTTTACTCTGTTACTTTGAAAAGGATATTTCAGGCTCGCGCTTTTCCCCCCTTTTACGACGTATTTTCGTTATCGCCAGGGACGTTATGTATGCGTTATATTGCGCAGTCTTGCAAATAAAAAAGAAAAGAGACAAAAAAAAAAAAAAAAAAAAAAAGAAAAGAGAAGAGAAGAGAGAAGAGCATTCGGATAGTTCAATTACTCAAATTCGAAATGTAATAAGTTGTCGATTGAATTGAATTTTATTGATAACTACGTTTCTTTCAATTCTTTCATTTATTATTTTATGGTTAAAAGATCAGATTTTTCAACTTCACTTTATTTGAAATCTCAATTTCTTACATCGTTTATCTTTAAAAAGTTTCATTGCATATTTTAAAATGTCTAGAGGTAAGACCACGATTTGCTTTGGAAGATCGACTTTTTTTTTCTTCTCAATAACTTATAATTTTTATGTAACGTTTTCTTTAAGAGCTTTATTGTACTGAAAAAATATATCGTAGCTACAACAAAACATTTTATAAAAAAGGAAACTGAAGAAATAGCGTTACATAATTTCATTTCGTCATTTAAATTTTAATAGAAATTTCGATACAGTTTATAACATTATTTTTTTTTTTAATTTTATACCGAATCTCGGGTAATTAAAATTCATTCATTCGTCTCGTTTTTATAAAAACTTAATTATTTTCATTCACATTATTCGGTTAAAAATATAAATGGACAGCTATAAACTTTATAATAATATTTACAACGAAATACAACTTTTATTTAATAATCCCTAAATTCACGCAAACGTTCCCCCTGCAGCCCTTCAACGCATGCATATAAAATCCCATTGCCGCACGTGAAATTCAGCTCCCGAAAATTTCACGAAAGATTCAGTACGGCATGCACATACACACACACAGATACACAGAGGGAGAGAGGGAGAAAGAGAAAGAGGGAGAGCGCGGCAGTGGAACCAAGCCAGAAGCAACAGGTACGAGGCTTTTTACCCGAAAATTCTATCCGCATAGCATTAGCTCTTTCACTCTCCTTCTCTCTCTCTCTCTCTCTCTCTCTCGCTCTCTCTCGCTTTTTCATGTGCACATATCGCCCATTAACTCCTGTGTACACACGCGTACTACAGTTGCACGGGTGCATCGAAAAACGATTTCGACGCGTTTTTTCGCGCGGTCAACACACCGTACGTGTGTAGGTGTATATATGTAGTCGACTGAAAAAGAGAGAGCGAGAGAGAAGCACAGAATGTACATTCAATTGCATTGGGGTATAGAGAGCGATAACGCTTATATATCACGCGTCATCTCACATGCAACGCGATGTCGGCTATCACGACTTTCTCTCCCTCTCTCTTTCTCTCTTTCTCTCTCTCTCTCTCTCTCTCTCTCTCTCTCTTTCTCTTCCTCTATCCCTCTTGCTCTTGTACAAATACGAAAGATAGAGAAAGGAAGAGAGAAAGAGGGAGAGGGAGAGGGAGAATGAGAGAGAGAGAGAGAGAGAGTCGGCGCATCGATCGGGGGAAAGTTTCTGATTCTCTCTGGGTCATTAAGTGATAGCACCAGTTGCGATATACCCTCCTACCTACACATCGCTTGTGTTGGCCGCCGCCAACGTCGCTTTTACTACAACTACTATCGTTGGACACGACCGCAGAATGAATCCGAGCTTTTTCGACGAAGAGCTTCCAGCCCGCCACGAGAGCAACAAGCGGCCGATTATTTCGGTCGATGGAATCTCGCGTATATGGCCTCTTCGCTTTTTTGGGAAAAAGTTTTTTACCGCTCGCACGTTCTCTCTCTCTTTCTCTCTCTCACTCTCTCTCTCTCTTTGCTCTATCCAACGGGATTGCTCTACTCGTGTACACGAAGCTTTGCTTTTACCTCTCCATCTCCCTGTGGATTTTTATTAGCTGATGTTGGTTTATTGATATTTCGTTTTTCTTTTTTCTTTTCTTTACCAGATTTTCGTCTATTTTTCAGCTTTAGTTTTGGCTGTTTTTTTTTTTTTTTTTTTAATACGGTTTTAATCAATAATGTTATTTGTTTATCAGGGAATAATTAAAAATACTTTAAACTTGAAAAAAATTTTAATAAAGATGATTAAAGATGATAAAAAAATTATAATTTTTACGTGGTATAAAAAGTTCCTTATGTTTAAAAAAAAAAAAAAAAAATATGTTTTCAACATTAACGCGAGATATTAATAGATTTTTAATAAATAAAAATTCAATATTTTAGTATACGGATAATATTTACAAACTTCGAAACATAATCAAATGTTTTCCATTCGCTAAAATTAATCTTGTTTTACGATTGAACTGTTCATAAATACAGAACGATAAAATTTGTTAAAAGTAATATAACGCGATTTTTACTGGAAATTTTTACGCATATGAAATGTCAAATATAAAAGGCCGATAAACATTTACGTGAAAACGAAACCTAAAAATTTCATTCCCCGATATTCGACAAATTCCATAATCATAATCCCAAAAAAAAAGATCGTTTAAACTCGCTCGTACACACGATCGTAATTGCTTAGACCTTTCAACATAAAAAGAAATAAAGCCAAGCAATCGTTCGCATAATCGAATTCGAAACAAAACGCGAAAACTTTTAACCGCGAGAAATGCCCCTGTAGTAACAACTACCATTCAAACTCTGCTTAGTTCTCTCTTTCTCCCCCCCCCCCTCTCTCTCTCTTTCTCTTTCGTACATCGAAAAGTTCAAAAGTACAAAATCCGAAAAGAAACGAGTCCGCCACGAGCGAACCAAAAATTCAAACCGGCCAATAATAAGTAAGGGGCGAGGCGCGATAGAGAGAGAGAAAGAGAGAGAGAGAGAGAAAGAGAGAGAGAGTGAGAGAGAGTGAGAGAGTCGATCGGGCGAAGCATAAGGAAAATGAACGAGGCGCCCGGATATAATCCGAGCTATAGGCACGAAGTGGATCGTGAGAGGGGGCAAAAGTATACAGGAGAAACGAGGGGAGAAACGACGTTAGAGGTTGAGAGAAGGGGTGGTAGAGTAGAAGAAGTAACGGGGGGATGGGCTCTCGAGAGGGTGGAAGGACAGAGGAGAAAATCCACTATAGGTGGGGAAAGCGAATGAGAGAGAGAGAGAGAGAGTGAGAGAGAGAGGAGACTGGATTTTTCAGTGTAACAAGAGTGAAGATTAGTCGGCTTCTCTCTTCAGTTTTCGAAGGGATGGAATCGATAATGTTACTTTGTGTGCTGTTGCTGCTACTGTTGCTCTCGTCGGTTTGTGTAAGCGAGAGAGAGGGAGACTGTTTTAGCGAGGTTAACGACTCGTAGAATTAAAGAGGCTAATCGTCGTGGTTTATTATCATTTTATTCTTTACCTTCCTAGGCTGAATTAATATCAAGGCTTGAATTTTTATTGTCGTTTTAATGTTTATTGAATTTCATAAATTTTTTTCAGCTGTAAAATACCGTGCCACTAAAAGTATTTGATTTTTATTTTTCAATCGAAAATTCAATTTTTATACTGCTATAAAAATTATAAGTTTAATGTTATGCCTTAAAATTTCGAAACAAACCAATACGACAATCTTTAATTTTTATTTCCGTCTTCATCGAAATCCCTTTCAACGACGTCGTGAAATAAAATTCTTCAAAACCAGAAAAAATATATATTTAATGGACAAAACACATTTCTCTCTTTCTCTTTTATTCTCTCGAAACCTTTTCCAGAAAACATATAAAGGAAAAAGACAGCGGCAAGTTCCGCCGGGGCTTACACTCACATAGTGCGCCGAGCGAAAACGTTACGACGCACAGCGTTATAAAGACTACGGGGGCATGGGCGTAAAAAAAACGGTCGAGGGCGAGGAGCGGGGGAGAGAAAAAAAGGGGCAGATATAGCCAAGGGATCGAGAGGTGGAGAAGAAGAAGAAGGAGCAAGGGGAGGTGGAGTGATGCAAGGACGGGGAGATGGAAGGGAATTAATAGAGAGAAAGAGGGAGACAGAAAGATAACGTAAAAAAAAAAAAAAAAAAAAAAAAAAAAGAAGAAGGAAAGGATGGAGGAAAGAAAGAAAAGGAAAAAGAGGATGCGCCGAGGAGGAGGAAAACGTCGATATATAGAAAAAGATGAAGTGCTCGTATGTACGGACTCTCTCTCTCTCTCTCTCTCTCCCCCTTTTTCTCCAGTAGTGACCGAGGAAGGAGAGAGAGATAGATAGAGAGAGAGAGAGAGAACGAAGGGCCAAAGACACGCGCGGTTGACAAGAGGGGAAAAGAGTACGTAACCGGCGAAATCGGCGTGACTATACGAAGAGGGGAAAGACTACCGTAGCTATATATATATATATGTAAGAAACGGTTGAATACATATATAACGTACACATGCGCGTGCATAAGACGAATAAAAGGCGGCTTTCGGGCGCGGCGAGGAGAAGGAGAGACGCACATACACCGACGCTTGTTGTCTGTGGTCAAGGCTTACGTACACATACGGTTTGAATACACGTCTTATTGTACGTATGCCTTTACTTTACCTATACACTCTCGCACGGACTTTGCTTCGTTAATGCGTTGGGAGAGACGTCTTTCTTTCTCTTTTTTTTTCTTCGGTTTGAATATGTTATGCTGAAGAATTTTTTTATTACATCATTTCCAATTAGTTTTTTTTTTTTTTTTTTTATAAAAGTTTATTATTTTTTTTTCTTTTATTAAAATGGTATTTGGTTTTACTAAAAAAAAAGTTTTTTGAAAAACTAAATTTTTTAAATTCCAATTATTTATTCCAGTATTTATCATAGCCTATCATTAATTAATCAAGCAATTTAATTTCTCTAATTATTAAAAAATATTTTCTCCGTGGATTTAAAAAGTGTGTGACAGATTTATTTATTTATGCGCAATAGAATTTTCATTATTTACGAATTAATAAAACAAATTGCGAGTTTAAACTAATAAGTAATCGTTTTAAATTCTACTGAAAGCTTTCAACGAACATTTTTCATTCTTTTCAGAATTAAAAAAAACACACACACATCGAGGATTTAAATTGTAAATACTCAACAATTAATCTTTCACAGAGTAATTCTTAGGATTCTTAGTAAAATAATTAATTATTGGTACAAATCTTAAAAACTATTTAACATTAACAGTAGATAACGGCAAAATCCATTGTCGTTATTCCGTAAACATTAACATTTTCAATATTCCAACAAGAACGACGCCGACGCAACCCAGTAAAACCATCAATCCACGCACGCATGCACACAGAGGCACACACACAGATGCACACATACACTTAGAAAGAAAGAGAGAGAGACACATGTATACTAACGTCAGTCTCACGCGTCTTTCGCTCTCTCTCTCTCTCTCTCTCTCTCTCTCTCTCTCTCTCTCTCTCTTCCCTTTTATTTTCCCTTCCATCATCTCCGTCGAATTCTCCGGGATAGCCAAAAGATGCGGCGCGGTATACATAACGTATACACACACAGACATACATAGATATTCCGCGTGGAAGAAAGTTCGTGTAGGTATCGTAAGCGCAAGAAAAAGAGCTCGCTGGTGGGAGAGCTAAGGGGATGTGTACGAAGGGTAGGGGTGACGCACGAAGCAGCCACCGAGGGGAAACAAAGCGCCGTCGGTGCTGGAGGAGAAGGAGAAGTACGTCGGCGACGACGACGAGCCGAACACGCGCACCAGACAGACACTCATACACATACATGCGTGCGCGCGCGCGCATACACACGTATGTACAAGCATCGGAAAGGGGGGGAGAGAGAGAGAGAGAGAGACCAAGTTAAAAGGGGCAGTCTGCTGTCGGAGGGGTGTAAAGTAGCGGAGAAGGGAGAGAGAGAGAGAGAGTAAGGTACTACGCGGTTACCTCTGTCTCTCCTTCCTTTCCGCATCCTCCCTCCGACAATTTTCCGCCCTTCTTCCGGCATGTGGCGGTGCAGGCGACGCCGGATTTCGTACGTCTCTCTCGCTCTCGTGCGCGCGCGAAATTTCGTCAAACGCAGAGCTACGCTGTTGCTTCTCTAACCAAGTGGGGGGAGGGCGATGGAAAGAGCTGTTTAAGGAGAACGAACGACCAAGAGAGCGAGAGAGACAGAACGAAAGATTCTGGATTTCGTACGCGTGCAGGAATCAAAGTTTTGGGTTGAATCAATGTTCTAAATGAGTTGTTAATTAATTTTTTAAACAACAAAACGCGTGCTAAGTTATCTTTATAAATTCATCGATGAAAATTTGAATTTTGATTAAAACGCATACACACATACAATAACAACGTGATGGTATAAATTCAGTATAAACATTTTATAGAAATTATGGAACGCGACCGCTTAAGCCGAACATTAATTAATCACTCTATCGCATTATCTCCATTCATTTTTCATCCCGGCCATCGATTGTTATTAATTATTAGTTATATTGGTTGACAACGAAATCTATACCGGTGTGTATAATATTGAAATGCGATATGTAATATGTATAGCCGTTATTTAAACAACCTTCTATTCGCTAATCAATTAATCTTTAATATTTGATAAGCTGTATCGAGAGAGAGAGAGAGAGAGAGAGAGAGAGAGAAATGCACGCGCATATTTTTGATAATGAACGATCGTTGATTTGCTGAAAATTTAGTTTTGCGTCTGTATGGATTCAAACGTGCATTGTTTGGATTATATCAAATCGTTATTTGGAAGGAAATTTTGTTATTATTAATGCATTAGTAAATTAAATTATTTCATTAACCGTGCTAACATTTAATTATTTGTATGTATACGAATAAATCTTAGTTTTGTTCGATTTAGATAAATTTTATCGTAAAGGCTTCGTTTGTTTAAGTTTATTCAGATACTTTTCATAAAAATAGTTTATAAATGAAACTAATATATATATATATATATATATATATATATATATATATATATATATATTCCATTCGATAATATTAAAATTTTATACGATTTTTATTCAATACATCATTGTGTTTTCAACATTGAGAGTAAAGTAAAAAAAAAAAAATTTCACGTCATTTTATTCATCAGCGTTGTATTCACGAAAATATTTTTCATTGAATCGCCGTGAATCGAAGGTAAGACGAGGAGAGAAACCTTTGCATTCACACGGGAAGACAAAGGATAACTTTTCACAGTCGTCGAGCTCGCGCGCGCCTGTGTGTGTATATGTAGACCGAAAAAGAATTACGAGTGCATGCATATGCATATTACGAGCGATCGTTATTGCTATTCGTAAGCGCACATTTACGCTCATATACGCGCATATACGAGTACGTTAATTCATGCAAATCGTAAGCGAGAGAAAAACGCACGAGTGACCCATCGTATATAAACAGTCGTGCGAGAAAATCCTCGCGCGCCTTTACCCCGTCGTCGATTCTACGGCGTTCGTTATAGGTTTCTCGTTGCGATAATAAACGCTTTTTCGTTCGCACGAAAATTTTACCTTAGCCCCGTGTTGCTCGCCGACAATCGGAATAATAAGAGGAATTTTTAAGAGAGGGAGAGAAAGGGAGAACGAGTGTGCAAGAAAGATTTTTTTTTCTTTCTTTTTTTTTTTTTTTTTTTTTGTACTATACGCGCGCGCGCGTGTGTGTATACGTATATAAGCGAACAACCGTCGGTACTTCTTTTGTAAGGGCTCACATTGTTTCAGCCGGGATCTTTGCGCGGTAAGCGCGCCGCGTGCGCGTGCGTTAATGCACGCTTTTCTCTTTCCCTTTGATCGGGTATTATGTACGGGACGAGTACATTATGGGCTTAGTCCATTGCCGTTCTGCTTATCATTGTTTAGTTTTTTTACATTTTCGTAAATCCCGACAATTTCGTAGCCTTTTTTATATGTGCTTATAACTGCGGCGGTTCATGAAATTACTCATATTTTTCATTTCATAATTTTAAATTCAATAAAATAATAATTAATTATTTGTGCATAATTAGTATTATAAGGTTTACTCTGCAAACGTTCGGTGATTAAAAATTCACATCGTATCAGATAATTATTTAGAGAATTGATTGATTAATATCGATACTCTTTTGTGCGACGTGTAAATTTAATCGTTAAAATATTTAATGCGCGCAAACAAGTGTCGATTAGAATTAAATGTCAATAACTTGTGCATGTATAATTACTTAATATTAAATTGCTGTAAACTACTCAAATAAATTAGTGTAAATAAATTTCGCAGATAAAATAGGTAAACAATTGAGTAACGCATTCATTCAATTTTCATTGATTAATATAATTATCATTATTTCAATCGAAACGATGAATTTTGATTGTCCGTATAATTTAAATAATATTGTTTATCATATAGCTAAAAAAAAGCCTTTTTATTTTCAGATATTTTAAACATTATCATGTATAATCACGCAATGAGCGTTAATATACTTTAATTATTAATTCGGATGAATAAATTTATTAATATTTCGCGATCTTTTCAAAGAACAAACGAACGATCGAAAAGAAAAAGACAAGAGAAACGAAGAAGTACAACAATAGCAGATGCAAAAAGTAGTTGACATAAGTATCACACGAAAGGGACAAGGTTAGCCAAAGCCAAACGAGGCGCACCGAAAAATAGAGTTAGAACCAAACACACACACTCACTCACACATAGTGCCTTATCGTGTAGAAACTTATACGAAGCCAAGTACATCGCGCACACCAACACAGATATACACGAAAATAGAGATATAGAGGAGAGCACGGGATTTCGAGCGTTTCTCTCCGTCGTGGCGCGGGCAACAGGTTTCTCCCGTTGAACTCGGCGCACGCGGCCTCGCTTTTCCCACTCGCCGCTCGTTCTGTTTATACGAAAAAGCACCTCTCGTTCTTCTCTCATTCGTTCTTTAACCTTCGCGAAAGAGAGAGAGAGAAAAGGATCGCGACTGCCGATACTTTTCGAACTGGATTTCGAATTGGTGTGTAAAGGGGATAGGTCTAGGGAAATGTGTAAGAAGAAAGAATTAATTCGTACGCGAGCGTTCTTATCGCTTTCGCTTGGTTTAACCGAGATAACGGAATAATTATGCCGTTGGTATGAAAGTTAGTATGAATTAAGGTTGCTTCTGTGGCTTTTTCGCAAATATACTATTATTTTTCGATTGTTTATGCGTATAAGTTTATACGTTTAACGTTAAATTGTTTAGCGCACAATAAAGAAGAGGATAAATAGAATTATCGATTGATTTACGTTATGATAAGCTTTAAATCAACTATTACGATACCGTTCACTTATAAAATTATACAAATTTTACAAGAAATGTATATTCATTTAAAATAATCGCGATTATTTACATTATAACGGTAGTTTTTAGATATCCTTGAAACTTTCTCAAAAGTTTTATTTTAAATAATGCACAATATATTTGTCTAGAATGAAATTTTCCAATACCAATTAGATTTTGAAAATCAAGCTTAATACAAGGAAATTATATTCTATGCGCATAGGCGATAAAACATGCACTTATAAAATTAATACAGTGATGAACCGGTAAATAAAATACTATTGTTGTAGATTTAAAAAATGAAAATTGTATGTATTTTATTTCATCTAAACATACTTTATTTAATAATAATTTTTTTTTCTTCATCAAAGTAAAAAATACAGTGGATTATTGAAATAATCTATCTAACCTCAAATGTTTGAGTAGTAAAAATCAGTAGAAAAAGTCGCGTTTAGAACTAATGCATAAGTAGTAACAGCCGTGCCGAAGAAAGGACGTATATTAATCACGTGCAAAAGTAATATCTAATAATAAACATACTAAAGTCTGTCTCCAAACCTTAAAGCAAACATAAAAATAAAAAAAAAAAAAAAAAATTTGTTTCTCTTTTCGTAAATTCACCGAGAGCGACGAGTTTTATCGCTGCCGAATTTTCATCCTCTCATAGCTACTATTTAAAAAAGTGCAAAGGAAAAGAAGAGCAAAGCAAAGCTACATTATTCTTTTCATCCTTTACGTATTCTTTTCTCTTTCATTTTCTTTTGTGTACGAATTTACTCTTTTACTTTGTTTTTCCTTGTCTCGTCTGTACTGTAAAGAGAATTTTTGATAACAGGTTCCACTTTCTTGTTCTATGGATAGATTATAAGTAAAGTTGGAGCAGAAAACAAAGTATCGCATTCGTAACACTTTAGTTTGTTTACTTTTTAGTCAAGAATTAGACGTTTTAAATATTTTAAGAAATTTTACGCTATTTCTGTTTATAATTGTCAAGAGAAATTGATTATTTTCTTACTTACATTTAATACAAACTTTTATTTAAAGAAATAATTTGAAAAATAATTATAAATTATTCATAATTAAATCGTATATAGTTTATACGTTGTGCATTAAATTATTTGCAAAGTGTGGAAAAGGTACACTTATTTCAAAAGCATCAGTCATAAGATAAATATTTCCTACCTAGATTAATAATAACTACCTAATGTTTAAGTAAAAATATCTGAAAACGTAAAAGAATAAAATCAAGAACTTTAAAATTTTAGTAAAAAAAAAAAAAAAAAAAAAAAGGGTCGCAAGAATATCTCAATTTACATCTAATTTTTTAAACGGCTCTTTAATTTTTCACTCGTACACTTAGCGAAATGAAAAATCAAAAATTTCAAGTCAAAGTTAAATCTCGAGTTGGCGAGTTAGCTGTGAAAAGTAAAAAAAAAAAAAAAAAAAAAACTTGGAGACGGTCGCATTCCCTTTATTTTTTTTTCCGTCCGGCGCTTAACGTAAACATTTTAACAAAGTGCAAAATAGAAAGAAGCCCCGGTGAGTGAGAAAAAGAGAGCTCGATGTACACGCGTACATGTGTGTGTGTGTGTGTGTGTGTGTGTGTGTGTGTGTGTGTGTGCGAGCGCGCGGCCTGTAAGAAAAATCAATAAAACATAGCGGCACCCGCCGAGGAGACCGCGCGGCACGAAGTCGCGAAACGACGACGTCGACGACGACGACGACGACGACGAAAAGTACCTAATGCAATGAATCGAATGACCCAGATTTCTTCTTACGGATATATGTGTGTGTGTATATATATATATATATATATATATATATATATATATTAAATACTACTATTCGTACCTAAGTCGCTTGATGTCCAAGGTTAAGAATCGCCACCCGTGGATCTTACGTACTTTCTAGCTCGTTTTTTCTCGGTTTGTGCATCGGCCAACGTATGGATTATTATTCAAAAGAGCGCGTAAGCCTCGATAATTTTCGGAGCTCTTTGGAGCGATAGGTGGTAAATTTATTGGATAGCCGTACCGTCGAATAGACTTATTATTTATTTAAATAAACAATATTATTAATTTAATCGAGTTAGAAAGCTATTTAAATTTTAAATCACATGTCGAGCGGTTAGATGTTTACATCATCAAAATGTTTCTTTGAAATGGAGAAAAGAAGTTAAGAGTTTAGACGTTAAAAATATATTATTTTCTCGCGTGTCACCAAGGTAACTGCGCGTTTATCCATTCATTCTTAATACTGATTATTTTATAATTATAAATATCAAATATAAAAATTTTAAATATCAAAGGTAAATAAAATTCACATTGATGGAAGTTCGATCACGCAAAAAATTCATAGTCATCGAGAACATACATTTCACGAGTAAGGAGTGATAAAAATTTACCTTGAATATTTAAAAATAATACTTACGAAAAGAGTAGAATAAACAGATATAAAATAAAGATAAAAAAAAGAATCATATACAGAAGGATGTGAAATAAAATCGAAAGGACGAGAACTCACCGACTACGAAGACCATATTCTTTGTCCATCGCAGCAGTTCACGACGAATGTGTTTCCGTTCCTGTATGCAGCGGGCATAGGGGCAATCCGCCATTTTTAAAATCACATCTTAAGATGTGTGTGTGTACCGGCCGGCCTCGTGTGTCAAGCCCGCGCGCCTCCTCCGTTCCTGCCCTCCTCCTCCTCCTCTCTTGGTCGCACAGACGATATCGCGACCTTTCCTCTTCCTCGCCACCACCTTTTTCGTTCAAAAATTTATAAAGGGTCATTTTCATTTACATTTTCATTTACATTTTCCGTTACATTTTCATATTTTCTTTTTATTCTTTTAATATTTTTGCATCGTTAAAATTCACGGTTCGAATAAGTAATAGGCTCGTTGCGAAAATCGTTATTTAGTATTATGTAATTTTTTAAATGCGAGCACGATACTCGAAGATATTTTTAAAATGCAAATAATCCTAAAAACTATAAAAGGACAATCTTACCTTCGGCTTTGTCGCGAGCCGTTTCGGCCAGTCGCGTCGTGTCGCTCGTAAGCTCGCGCGTCCTTCGGGCTCCTTCGACGGCTGCGCGCGACGTTTCCAAGCGTAATCCGGACGGCGTCCGGTTATAACCGTCGCGAAAGCCGATCGTAGCTCGTTTAACTGCTGGTCCCACTCAACTCCGCCTCTCGTAGCCGTTGTTCTTTATTTTAACGCGGAGCTCTCGCGACGCCAAGCCCTTCGTTTGCGCGAAGAGAATCGGTTACTTATCAGGCCTTCTACCCTTGCGTTTTCTTTCTTTCTTCGTTTTTTTTTTATCTCTCTTTCTGACTCGTGTGTCTCGATTGTTTTGGCGGAGAACGAGAGCTGAAATCAAATAAGTTTATCGTTAGATTTTAAATGTTTAAATCGTTGATTTGTATATTTTTTTTTGTTTTTTTTTTTGTTTTTTTTTTTTTTTTGTCAATTGTTTGTGTTGTGTATGTTTGCGGATTTGATATGATTTGGAAAGCTACGTCGAAAAATGTGATGTTTTAAGTTTCATTGACCAAAAGAAACAATTTATAGGCTATTGTAAATATAATATGTGTTTTGTTTTATTTTTTTTATTCATGTACTATTGAGGAAACTATAAAATTTAATTATAATTATTCTTATCTTATTTTAATATATAAATTTATAATAACATTATTAATAATGTTCTACTTTAAATATCGCATAACTTTTTTTTTTTGTTTGTAGTCAATTTACTGCAAATTCGATTAAAATTTTAGATATTTAAAAATAAATGAAAAATGAAAAATAATTGTCAAATTTCATTTTTGTGCAATTAAAAAATATAATATGCTTCTTTTAAAAATAATAATTATCGTCGTCGCTAGAAATAAAAGGATTAATACTAATTTTGTTAATTATATCTAGATTGATATCGTTTAATTAAGGAAGTGCATTGAGATATTACGATAAGTTTAAAATACGCATGTGTCTCGTATTAATTATAAACTAATACCAAAGTCAATTTGCTAATAATTCTGATCGCGACGTTTATTTGAAAATTTTAATTAGTAAAATTTAAAAATTAATGCCTCACAAATAAACGATATTCTATTACCAAATTATATATTTATGTCGCTTCTGCCTAAGTAAGTCGAAAAATATTTCTTGTTATAAAAACATGATTAAGTTTTACAAACATTACAGATTTTGTAAAAGCAAAAGAAAAGAATATTACCTAAAGATGTAGTACAACACACTACAAGGTAACAAGCTCAATCAATTAAATCGACAAGAGCTTAAAACAAACAAAAACAAATCCTAACAAACTTCATGGCGAGCCCTCAATAGGTGCTTAATCTACGAATTAGCATAACCAGCCGCCTTACACAAACGTATACGCACAATAACATCCGATGAATTACAATTCGAAAAGGCTATTTTCACGAGTGCATTATACATGTGGTATCCAAGTAAAGTATACACAAACATCGAAAGAGAGGGAAAAAGGGTAGGACAGAGAGAGAGAGAGCGAGAAAGAAAGAGAGAGAATGTGCAAGCGTGCCGGCGCTGCAACAAGTTGACCACGAACCTAGTGCACAAGGAGAGAAAGAGAGAGTATGGAAGAGGATAGAGAGCGATAAAGGGAGTAAAAAGAAGAGAGACAGAGACAGAGACAGAGACAGAGACAAAGACAAAGAGAGAGAGAGAGAGAGAGAGAGAGAGAGAGGACGGGTTGCCGGAAAAGCCCGTTTGCATGGATTTTCGAGGCATGACGAATAGCATTAGAGCGAGGCCCCCGCGTGTTTTCTCCCTAACCCCTCTTCCCTAACTAAATGTACACCGACGAAAAAGGAGAAAACGGCTAAATTTAAATACCACTGGGAGAGAGAGAGAGAGACACCGGGAAATTATTTCATTGCTCGAGCAAACTAATTTATATTTCAGGCGTTTATTACACGACTGTTGCGCCCCGAAATATAATTTAATTTGCTTATACATTGCCCCCTGCTTATATACATGCACACTCTTGGATACACACGCGTGTGTATAATTCTTTTAATAGAAAAAAAATAAATAAATAAATAAATAAAAGAAAAAATAAAAGAAAGGAAAAAATAAATAAAAGCAGTGGACGAAAGTCGACTCGTTTTTTGTATATCGAATAAAGCGGAGTTTGTCCTCTTGTCTCGTTTTTTTGTTGGATCGTATTTTAAGTACGTATGAATTTTAATGTTCGTATGTTGTGCTGTGACAAATGTACACCATTTTTTTTCTCATTTTTTTTTTCTTTGCGAATAAAAATGAAAATATTTTAACGTTTTGGTGAAATCTTTTGCTTTAGAAAATATTATCGTTGGTCTCTTTACATAGATGTTAATTATAAAAGTACATTTGTAACCAATGAATAAACAAAAGCTAATTCTATTTTAAATTTTAAAATTTATGCATAGTAGATAATTTTTTAAATCATTTATTTCTTTGATTAAATACTTGCAATAAAAATTAGAGACGTTTGAATATGTGAAATTCCTTCTTTCTAGTGTACGCGATAAAATTTAAATTTCAAAAGAAGCGTAACAATCGAAATTTCAAAATGCCAAAATTTCAAAAGAAAGAAAATTCGCTTGTGACAATCCGAGGTAAGGGATGGTAAGTTATAAAGCGAAAAATAACCTCGCCCGCAAAATAAGTTTCTTTCGGAAAGCTGCGGAGTAGCAGTAGCAACGATAGCGGCGACGCAACAGCGCGACGACGATATCCTTTCCCTCCCACACGTTCTCTCGTTCCTCCTTACACAGACTCGCGCCGGGGCGACACACAGGTTCGCGCTTTCGCGCGCGCGCAAGCGGCCCCACCCTCGAAACAGGAAGGCACTACTTGAAATGAAACATTGCCGATGAGAAGAGCGTCGACCATCGTCGTCGCCGTCGTCGTCGCCGTCGTGGTCCGCGCCAGCAGCAGCGCCGCCGACCTCAGAGGGGATCAAGAAGAAGGGGTAGCAGAGCCAGCGGGAGAAATTGCACAGAAAGAGAGAGAGAGAGAGAGAGAAACGTGCGGTAGGGGTGGCTTTAACACACGGAGCCTCATCTTTCGGAGGGACGACGACGACGACGACGACGACGCGGCAACGTCGAGGCTACAACGAGAGAGCAAGAGTAAGAGAGAGAAAAAAGATAGAAAGAAAGAGAAGGAAAAAGAGAACGGCGAAAAAATCGAGTGAGACAGAGAAAGAGAGAGAGAGATAGAGAAAGAGCGTACGCGAACGCGCGCGCGCCTAATATGCAACGAGAGAAAAAGAATTGCCGATCAATAGGTAGTAGCTGGTATAAGCGCGTCCTTTCATCCGCGCGTTCTCTTCCTCCTTCTCCTCGCAGCAGCAGCAGCAGCAGCAGCAACAGCAGCAGCAGCGCCTCCCTCCTCTTCGCCCTTTCTACCTGTACGCACACAGCTATGCTCCCGCCGCTCCTTCCCATCGTCCTCGTCCCTCGAGTATCATCCCTTCGCGTGCCCACCTGCATCGCTCTCTCGCCCGACTACACCTTCGTCCTCCCTCCCCCTTCCTACTCTCCTCTTACCTCCCAAGGGTCCTTGCCTCTTTTCTCGCGCTCTCCTCTATTTCTTTTCCTGCGCTTATTTTCTTCCTTCTTTTTTTTTTCTTTACCTCGTGCTCGTCTTTTTCTTATATAAGCGCCCGCCCGGACCAGCCGCGGGAATTTTTTCTCTCTCTCTGTCTCTCTCTCTCTCTCTCTCTCTCTCTCGCTCTCTCTTCTCCTTCTGCGAGTCTCCGTTCTTTCACCCTCGACTTTTGATTATCATCGGGGCTAATTTCCAGCGAGTCGACGTCTTACCGGGTTTGGGGATTTACTACTGAAAGCGTAAGGTTGCAAGCGAGGGATTAGCACTCGAAGTCTGATACCGAGTTGTTTCTAGTACCGTGAACGTTATTTAAACTTATATCATTGTTGATAAGTTTATTTTTATTGGAAATAATTTTTTAGATTAGGTTGGAACGCAATCGTTTTAAAATAGTATCGATATAGAATTGAATTGCTTATAAAAATAATTAAAACAATGAATTTATAATGTGAATAATGTAATATTGTTTCAACTATATTAATATACTTAAAAATGCAGTATCAATCGATAATTCTGCTAAACACTGTATTTAATTATATCAATGTTTAGATAAACCAAAACTTTCAAATACTAAAATTAAAAGAAATATTTTTTCCACTCGACATCATTTGATACAAAAATAGATACATATTTTGATTGAATCTTGATTTTGCATGGATTGCTTTAGCAAACAAAACAAATGTTAATTAGAGTAACGCTACCAATTGCGCAAAGTTTATTTACGCATACTTTCCATTATTATGAGAGACACGTTAATTTTAAGCGAATAATGAATTGTTTACATTAACTTTTAATAGCTTTTAAAGATTATTGATGTACAAATTAATTTATGATAATCCGTCAATTTTTTACTACTTTGAAGCATTCATAGTTCATTCGAATTTTAAATTTTCATAAATAAATAAATAAATAAATAAACGTTTGAATTTAAAGTAAACGACAAATGTACCGATTGCTTACGTTTAACAACACTGCAAATTCGAAAGAACAAATTTGCAATATTTCATACGCTATACGGATGAAATTATCTAAAAATTCATTATTAACGGTTAGCTGATTTACTTTCGGATAAGATTAAAGTAAGCACAAGCTAAAGGATGATAAAGAAAAATTAAAAGCGTCGGTGTGAAGAGAAGCGTTAATTAAAATAAAAAGAAAATTTTGTAATTGAATATTTCGAGTTAAAGGCGCGCGAGGATGTGTGTGTATGTGGAGGTGGTGGTGAGGGGGGGGGAGGTTGGATCGCGCGCAGTGTTACATGGCGCCTATTTATAAAATGCATGATAGCTACTTGAGACACGAAAGAGCCACCTAATTTACTAATTAATTTTACTTTGTTAATGTAACGAACGCGCATCTAAATTTCTTTCTTAATTAATACGGAAATTGTGATTCTTGAAATGCATGGTTTCTAATTAATTTCGCTATGCGCCGTTACTTTTATAATGCCCTGAATGCGGAAAAAAATATTAATCAAAATAAATAAATAAATCCATGTTGATGAATTAACGCCAGCTAAGTAATGGTGTTAATTTTTAATATATATATATTTTTTTGATTATTACTTAGTTTTTCCTTTCCGTTTTTGCTTTACACAAGCCAACTGTCCGATTGGTTCGAGATAGTTTTTTTAAAAATTTTCAAAATAATGTCGCGTTGAAAGAAAAAAAAAAAAAAAAAAAAAAGAAATTAATGCACGATGATTAAGCCACGATCGGTGATAATAAACGGCAATAAACGTCGCTGCGTCTCCAGTTGACGGGACTTTAATTAATAACGAGCGAGCGAAAGAGAGTGAGAGAGAGAGAGAGAGAGAGAGCGATATCGGGCGCGCGTGCGCGTTAGCTTACGTTAGTTTCTTCTTCTTCAAAATTGTGCATCCGTGATAAGCGACTCATCGGCCAGAAACCAGAAATGGTAATTTCGAAATTTTGATCTACCCTCGGAGCTCTCAGTTTCTCCGACTCCGACGGAAACAAGTTTGCGTTCAGTCATGTACTGACGCGTCCTACTTCGCTCTCACTCTCCTCCCTCTATCTCTCTCTTTCTCTTTCTATTTTGTTGATAGTACACGAGATACAGATGAAGAGCAAGAGAGAGAGAGAGAGAGCGCAAGAGAGAGAGAGAGAGAGAGGAAGAGAGAGAGAGAGAGAGAGAGAGAGAGAGGGGGGGAAACAGCGTAACGGGATAACGAAGGGGAAAACCGATTTTCTAATGAATTGCCCCGCGATGTATATAATACTCCTCTCTATCGCGCAAATCTCAACTACGCGCTATTAGTATTTAGTAGTCGAGTACGCGAGTACTGCTAACTAATTCGATATATTTTTGATACATGTAGTTTATGTGGACGATTTAGTTTGCGATTATTGAAGTTGCATTTGATTTTATTGATAATACTATTATCAATTAATTAGGTAAGAACTTTTTCAAAATTATACACTAGTTGGAAAAATAAAATAAAAAAAAATGCGTTTGTATAATTTATTTTTCATCGTACTTTACGTATTTTATATTTTCTTTCTTCCTTACTTTAAACGATCAAAAGTTTGATTTCGGCCAAATAAAAAAACGTATACTTTTAAAAAAATATTTCAGTAACATAAAATTATAAACGTTGTCGAAATCTCGCATAAGCGAATAGTACACATATACATACGAGTCGTGGTAAGTTTAGAAGTTATAAAAAATGAAACTTTATTTTTAACGAGAAATTTAGCCGGAAAAGTGAAAAAAAAAAAAAATGAAGCTTAAAATTATTACAAGCTGAACGTAAAAAGCCATAAAGCGTTAACGGTTACAAAAAATTTTATGCGTTTATAACAAAACGAGAGTAATAAAATGTAACTTTTCGCTCGTGTTTGAAAAAAAAAAAAAAAAGAAAAAAGAAGAAGAAAAGATATAAAAATAAAAATAATCGCGGAGAAAAAAAAAAAGTATAAACGAGGAGAGTGAAATAATATAAGATCACAAAGAACAAGACATTAAAATATAGCATAATAATTACGCGTCCCGATAAAGTTTTATATCTAATGCAATTATAAACATCCTTTGCAAAGTACCGAACGCAATACTTTCTACACGTCGAAAGTATTCGTATGAAACGAAAGAATAAAATGATAAAAAAAAAAAAAAAAAAAAAAAAAAAGAAAAAAAATTACAACGCGGACGGCGCGTCGAACGTGAAAATTTTTCCTCGATCTGCCGCGATGATATCCCACTCGTGATGCACGCTCCTTCACTGACATGTGTATGTGTATACGAGAGCACTTACACGATATAACCTTAATTTCTCGCTTCGATTTATCCGCGCGAAAAATCGATAAGCGCTTCGAACGGATGCACGGAAGAGTTTATATTTAGTATAGAACCTTGCGATCGTTAATTTGGCTAGCTTTTTCTTTCTTCATTTTTCACGCTGTCGATTTTGTACGATGAAATTCTATTTCGTCTTTTGTTTGCGCGATGAAAATGGAAATTTAATTTTCGCAAGATTGCTCTTGGTCTTTCTTGATCGTAATCACAACCGATTATCTGTTAAATTTTAGCATCAATAATATTTGAATATCGTCGAAATTATCTATTGGAAAGGTAATATATACTATTTGATTAATAGATGTATCCAGATAAAGTAAGGAATATTAGCACATCGGGAAACTACATTGGCATCTAGATAAAACTTAGATAATTTCCTACCCAACGATTAAGTCACTTTCTAAACATTGTTGCCTGAATTTCAAATCGTGTCAGCTTATTATTTTAAAGCGGCAAATTGATCATTTTTACACGCGTATAAAACTTTTGCTTAATCGCTTACTTAGAATTAGAAAAGTATTCGTGTATTTTTAATCGCGCGAGAAGAAAAAAATCAAGTAATACACGCGAATATTTTACTATCCCTCGACGTTAAAATTAATTACGAGCTCTGCATGAATAAATCTCGTTTGAAAAAAAAAAAAAACAAAAAATTAAAACGATGGCCCACGCAATCCATATAAATACACAAGCGTTCACATATTTAATTGAATTCGTCCGAAATAAACTCGACGCTATTTATATATTAAACATCTATGATGTGGCGGAATAATAAAATAACAATGCCAATGGTCCTGTATACGGCTAATGAATTTAATTACGCGATACTTCCACAGGACAAGAGTCAATGATCATTATTATTTTAATCATATTTCGAGCGTACGTATTTCATCTCGTTCACTAACACGCCAATTCACATACACAAGTCGTGTGTGTGTGTATATATATATAACCAGAGTAATTTCTCCATGCTATAAAATGTACACATGTGTTTTTAAACACGTCGCAGTGACATTCGCAAACGCATGTATATTCGCGCGACGATGATAGAAAGACGGACGGAAAATTTACAAAGCTGTCGATCTCTCTCCGTCTATCTATGCATATCTTCCTCGATTGCGCGCACGTATACGTATATGCAGGTATAGGCGAAACGCAAACGCGCGCATGTTTGCGTGCGCACACGTATACACGCGCTAAATGCATTTGATCCTCGCTATTGATAATTCGGTCACGCATGCAGACGACGACGACGACGGTGGCGGCGGTGGTGGCGGCGGCGGCGGCGACGACACCAGTGTCACGATATCTTCCCTCTCTCTCTCTCTCTTCTATATGCGTTTCATATATATATATATATATATATATATATATATATATATATATATATATATATATATATATATATATATATATATGTGGAAAAGCGTCCAAAATCGATTTCGCGCGCATATAACCCGGTACTACATACGCACATATATAGACTGAGAGACAACGGCGAGTACGTCAGGCCCTGTCAATTTCCTTACGTCGTTCCCGAGAACGTATAATAATGCATCGACCAACTGTTGTTGGATAAAGGAAAGGGGGTTAGAGAGATACAGAGAGAAAGAGAGAGAGAGCGAGAGAGAGAGAGAGAGAGAGAGAGAGAGAGAGAAGCGACAAGGAAAGGGTTAGCGCGTTTGATAGAGATTGCAGCAACCTCGAATTTTTACAAAAGCGCGCGGGGCGCTCCCACCGCTTGTCCCTTTGGTAGCCTGAAAGAGCTAATTTTATATTTACCCTTTCGTGCGTTGCGTCTCGCGCGCTCAAACTCCCCCACATTTTCTTTTTACTCGCTCTCATTCTTTCTCTCTCGCTCTTGCTCTCTCTCTCTCTCTCTCTCTCTCTCTCTCTCTCTCTCTCTTCCTCTTACACACTCTTTTCGTGCGAGTCCTTTGGTCTCTTTTACAACGGATTTATTATTCTTTCCCTTTTTTTTTTTTTTTTTAAATAATTTAAATTTTCTCGCGCGTTATAGTTGCGAATTATTTCACTTTATTTCCATCGAGTAATTTTTTTTAACTTTTCGTGATTATACAATGCTCATTTAATAGGATGTTAAACTTAAAGCAAGTAATATACAAAGGTAAAATTTTAATTAAAAAAAAGTGTGTTAAAAGATATTAAGGTTAAAATTAGTAAAGTAAAAAAAAAAAAAAGTATTGTAAGAATTATTAGAATTAAAAAAGTTGGATATCGCAAATTGTGTTAGAATCAAATTTTTAATTTCATTAAATTTTTAAAAGCTTGAATAATTCAAAAATAAAATTAGCGCACCTAATAAAAGAACCCGATGGTATATGGTATTTACTAAAAATAACATGAGAATTTCTAAAATTTTATATGAAACTGTATCAAACCTATCGGCTTATTTTCATAAAATTAATAAATCTTTTATCGTGAATTAAATTTTATTAATTAAAGAATGTTTTAATGATTTTAAATATTTTTTTCAACAATGCGATGAATTATTTTCTTTAAATTGCCTTCTCGTATAATTTTTTGTGATATACCATTTATTGGTAAACTTATTAACCTTTTTTTTTTTTTTTTTCAAAGAATTATCGATAAAAATAATGTTTTATGAATTAGTAACTATTAAGATATAAATAAAGCGTTCGTTTGGTAAGTATTACAAACGTCGATTAATAATTAATTAAACATCGTCAAAAATTTTAAGCGCGAATTTAAATTTCATTCTTTCATCAAATTCAAATAACTCGTAAAAAAAAAAAAAAAAGAAAAAAAATTCAATTTAAAATACGAACGCCCAATAAAATTCCACGTGTCAGTCAAGATAATATATATATTTTTCTTCGAAAATTTAACGCTTCGCCGGAACGAAGAAAAACGAAGAGTTAAAGTTTCCAATCAATTCGCTAATCGAGCTTTCTATAACCGATGACTCTTTATCTTACCGACCACAGTCTTTCGAAATTTATCGGTCCTGCAACCGCTATATCCACTTTGCGGACACGTTGACCTATCGCAAGTACCGAGAGAACTGCAACGTTTACACTGTCATTAGGACGATTGCTTTATTCGTGGCTTTAACGCGAGGCACGTGTTTGATTGTTCTCTCTCTCTCTCTCACTCTCTCACTAGTCTTTTTTTTTTCAATCTTCTAAAAATAACCGGCGCGAATCGATAGGATTTTTCTTATTTCGCTATAAATTTTCTACTCGGCAAGACGCGAGAAAAACGGATATGTGTCTGTGTGAGTGTGTGGCTTTAAAAAAAAAAAAAAAAAAAAAAAAAAAAAAAAAACAACAATTTATATAAACATACTCATCTACTAAGCAAGATCGCATTGAAGTTTGTTTTTAATTGTATACGAAAATCAAAATAAAATAAATTTTGCTATTCGCGGTTAGGTTATCGAAAGATTTTTTTTTTTTTTTTCTTCGAAATGACAGTAAAAAAGCGAACGCAGATGATATTTTAATCCGCAATAATTAAACGCAAAATTTTACGAGAATATTTTTAAAATATTTCACAGCGTAGGGTAAATTTTTTTTCCATTTAAGCATTGGTTCGGTATATCGGCAATTTTCGATTCGAAACCTTTTCAAAATAAATGTTTAAATTTTTTACGCGGAGGTATCGAATTTTGTGGAATTACGAGAAAAGAAACGAGATCATATTATACGCCCCCGGTTTATAATTGAGCATTGAAAAACATATTATCCGATATCAAATGGAAAAATGTTATAACGTTACGAAAGTTTTAAAAGTTTACGATTCTGGTTACATCGCCGATGAAACATCGCGAGTAAAAGTTTAGAGTAAGAGATATGCTGAGATTTTATGACAACGTTGCCAGTTTAAACAATGAGATGTATTTATTACCATTGTTTAAATACTCGCCTCGATTAATTACAAGCATCAAATGTTATAATTATAAAATTTAATACTATTTAATTTTTTAAAATTAAAATTTTTTTAAAATTCAATTCATTCAAATTATTCAGTGAATGTTATTAGAATAATAATAGTTTTGTAATAATCGACCTTTGAAACGCATTATTTTAATGTAATCTACGTAAACGATTCACTTGCTCGATAATCCGTATTACCCAGCTAAGATAAAAGGCAAATTTAACCATGACCCGAAATAATACACAACTATCAACTTTACAAAATTAAACGCTAAAGTGCACGGAATCATGTGAAAAAAAAAAAAAAAAAAAAAAAAAATTATGCGGTTGTTCTGCATCAAATTTAATATTTTACGAGCTTATTTTTTTTATAAATAAATAATTTTCAAAACTCAATTTTAAGGTGAATCTAGATGGTAAATAATAAACAATTTAAAAAAAAAAAAAAAAAAAAAAAAAAGTGATCTCATTCCAACTTTTAACGGTAATCGTAAACATCGCTCTAAAAAGTTTAAAGAAAATTACCGACGTGTATGCATATACGCGCGTAAGTTGAGATACACCGAATCTGTTTAACAACTTTGAAAGCGATTGTAAGCAATAATTAGTATAGCAACCAGACGTTTAACGGTAATTACCGCAATCTTAGTAGCAACTATTAATCTACCCAGCGGTAGTTTTCCGCAGTAACAAGCAACGAGCATACACATATGTGCACGTATATTTTTATCTATAGATACGTGTGCTCGCGCGACCTAGCGAAATAAGGTAGAATTTAACGTATTTCGATAAGTGAAACAGCGCCGCGAAAACTCATCCAATCGCAAGAGCTAAGCTTTGCGAATGCAATGTTATTCTCCCTGCGATGTCAAATAAAATTTCGATCGTTTGATGTACACAGGACGCGATTAAATATCGAAAGGTTGACAAATTATTTTTCGATGCGATGACTTAACGCTCGCTTAAAACATCTCTCGGGAATTCAAGATCAAATTAGATTTAGCATTCACTTAATTAACGAAAGAGTTCCCTACTCGTACTCCGCGAGCATCCGTTCGAACTTCAAAAAAAAACCGTCCGTCAAAGCTGCTTCACCTTCTCGCCAAGCAAACCCAGTCTAACTTATACGAAAAAAAAGAGTCACCTTCCTCGAGTCCTCCAACGAAGAAAAAAAAAAAATAAAAATAAACTTTGTACGCAAACTTCTTACCCTCTTTTTTCATCCCAGTCAAAAAAAAAAAAAAAAAAAAAAAAAAAACAGAAAGGAGAAAAAGTACAACCATTTCGCGACCTTTCGCGCTCCAAATGCGTGTATATATACGTGTGTATATGTATATACATATACATCTATAGATTGCGTTGGGTGCACCGGCCGGCGTTATATCCCTCTCCTTCCTCTCCGGGTGAGGAAAAAAATCGTTAGTCAGCGTAAGACCGTTGGGTCAGTCTCTCCGCGGGCGTCTTTACGCGCGGCGTGCGCACCTACTACCCCTACTGTTACCACTACTGCTCTGCAGACTTCGTACTCTCCGATGTGTATGCCTTTTTTAGTCGACCTCGTAAACCTGTATGTGCGTGCGTGCGTGCGTGTGTGTGCGCGCGCGCGCGTTTGTGTTTATATGTATGAGAGAGTGCGGTCAGTTACTTTTTTTGTGCAGTTCGCGCGGTGGAAAAGTGGGCTGTAAGGGGCGAGTGCAACGGGCACGAAAGGAAATTAAAAAAAATTGATTTTCGTATAAAGAGAGAGAGAGAGAGAGAGAGAGAGAGAAAGAGAAAGTAATACATACGATGATATATTTTATTTTTTTTTTATGAAGTTTACCGTCGTTGAATTTTTACGGTGACATTTTTTTCCTTCTTTTTTGCTTTCGAATTTCGGCTCGATGATCTTTTGAAAAGTTGTATTTTATAATTGAAAATTCGAACAAAGAAACTTATGTCGGTAAAAAAAATTATAAACTCGACGTTACCTACCAGATTATTACATCAATTTTAAAGGTTACTTTAATCATTTCTACGACAACCACAAAATTCCACGCTCTACTCCAAAAATGGATAAAAAAAAAAAAAAATCAAACATTATGTCGGATATAATATAACAGCGGCAACGCATACAGAGATTTCTGAGAGACCATAGCGGCAACTCGAAATAACGGCCTTTCAACTAGTTCGAGGTCGGCTGGTGGTATCCGCGCTTGAGATGCGCGTTACATTGTACTACGCTCGTACGATATATACACACACACACATATATATGTATACCAGCATTACAAATAGAGCAACTTAAATATGTTTCGAGTACTATATACTCCCGTCTCTACACGTGTAGCGATAGCGTTAAATTTTGCAGCGTTTAAAGTTCGTATACCTTATTGCGATTCGCTTAATGTTTATAATGCAGCTAAGAGTTTAGGAAGAAATGAGGTTAGAAGTCGTAGCGCGTTCACGAGAATTTCTTGCTTTTGTACTAGTTCGAAACTTGACTTTTTTTTTTTTTAAATTAAAAGCTATTTCGATTTGATCAAAAGTAAAATTTGTTTATTAATTATTTTCGCGGTTAAAAGGTAACAAGGTATTTGTAGATGCTAAATTTTTTTACACCAAAGGAAATATTAAAGAAGATGAAACGATATTCCTTTCATCAAATTATTCAACGTTTCCTAAACGTGCACGGATAATTTTGATTGAGCTCAACAAATAAAAGCTATTCGAAGTATGCGAATGAAATTTAGAAAATGTACAGCCAATGACTGAAGTTAAATTTAGATTAAAACGAAATAAATGCATTCGAGGGCACAAATGTAATTTGGCAGATGTTACAATTAGTTAACTATATATTCCAAGTCATTTTAGGTGCAATTAAATTTTTATTTATCCCATATTCATTGCGACGAAAATTAAATTTATCATTTGCACAACTTCAACAAAATTAACATAATCATCCTTTTCCCTTTACTTCGCTTACAAATTAGTCATTGCATAACGAGTAACTCCTTGTGATGTTAAAAAAAAAAAAAAAAAAAGAAAAAAAAAATAGAACACTCTTGCTAATTATTATACAATTTGTCGAATTAATTATTAAAGCGAAAACAAAGCCAATACACCGAAAACATGGACGATTCGTTCTGTCGAGGAAGGATAAAAAACGTCAACTCGCATAAAATCCTTGCCAACTCTACTTTTATAAGTGCAAAGGGACCGTTGTAAGACAGTGGGACGGAGGGAAAGAGCGTGAAAGGGAGAGAGGTAGAAAAAAGAACGAAAAAACAAAAGACAATATCAAAGACACGAGTGGCCAGAAAACACGAAAAAAATAAACGCGAATCTTCCCCGAAAAATAAGCGTAAGAAAAAAATCCAGCTCCTTTCCCTTAAAAAATAACGCGTACACACACACGCACAGAAGCGCATACGTGTACAAGGCATCGCGGTGCGTCGCCGTCGTCGTTGTCGTCGCCGGCTCATTGTATGTACACACGTACATACACATGCTTACGCGGCTCGAGGTCGGAGAGGGGCACTCTCTTGGGCTGCTTTTTTTTTCTTCTCTCGCTCCCTTCCTCGTTCCTCGTTCCTCGTCGTCGTCGTCGTCGTCGTCGTCGTCGACGTTGGCGGTGGCGGCAACGGCGGGGCTAGAGGGTACGAGAGAGAAAGAGAGACAGAGAGATAGAGAGAGAGAGAGAAAGAGACTGTGCGTCGGATTCGGTTACTTGGCCTCTCTCACCCACCACCTCTCTACACGTCGCTTCCACCCCCTTTACTCCATCCACTTTGCTTGTTCTCTCTCTTTCTCTCTCTACACCCCTTTTTCCGTGGTGCTTTTATATCCTTCTCTCTCGCTTGCTCGCTCGCTCTCTCTTTTTTTTAACGAAGGATCCGCTCAATACCTCGGCTGTCATAACCTCCTCCTCTTTTTCTCTTCCCACTACCTCTCGTTTTTAACGGCGCGCGTCGTCGTTCGTCTCTCTCTCTCTCTCTCTCTCTCTTTTTCTGCCTCTCACTCTTCCACGTTCTCCGTCGTTTTTTTAACGTTCGTTTCGTTCGTTCGTTCGTTCGTTCGTTCGTTTCGTTCGACGTTATTCCCTTTGGGGGAGGGCGAGGTGGTACCACCGACGGAGACGAAGGTAGAAAACTGGCTGCCGCTTTTGCCCTCTTCTCCTACCATCGGACAAAAAATGGAGGGAGAGAAGTGCATTTCGTCGTTACTTTGTTTTACGCGCGCAGGCTACCCTCCCTCTCTCCTTCCTTCTCTCTTCTTCTTCTTCTTCTTGTTAAGTACGGCTGCTGCTGCTGCCGCCACCGCCGCTATCCGTTTCTTTTCCTGGACGCCGCGCTGCCGTCGTTAGCGTTGTCTCTTTCTCGCGAGCCGAGGTTTCCTTTATTTTTTTTTTTTTGTTTTTGCTTCCTCTTGACTGCGCTTCTCTTTCTTTTATTGTTTTGCGTGTGCGTGTGTATTTCGTTGGTGCATGTGCGCGCGCTGGCAAGACACGTTGTTTTGTTACGGAAGGGTGTCTTTTTTGGACACTGCTGTAGCAGAAAGGAGCAAAAGAGGAGTTCTCGAAATTTTTTTCGCTCGACAAGTTTAATCTTGGGGTATAGCTGAAAATTGCACTTTAGATAATGGGATGCTCTCCTCATGTTTTTTTTTTTTTTTTTTTTTTTTTTTTTTTTTTTTTTTTTTTTTTTTTTTTTTTTTTCTTATCGTGTATGTGTATATCCGCGAGAGACGAACATTTTGAAGAGTGAATTTTTTATTCGCTCGAGAGTTTAATTTAAAAAAAAAAAAAAAAAAAAAAAAGAGGAAAACAAGAAAATTTTTTAAATTAATATTTTCGATTTTTTCCAAACAATACATAAATAGTAAACAATGGATTATTTATTGAAATATTTACTTTAATTAGCCACTTAAAAATATAAATAATTCTAAAATGTAACCTTTTAACTTAACGGTATTTATTGTGAATGCATAACATAAAAGCTCGCGTTAAATTCGTCGCGAGTTAAAGACGAGCGACACAGAATCTCGAAATATAAAGTAAATATCAATGACTAATAACTCAATTATCAATTGAGTATCGCTTTTTAATAAAGTTCATTGAACTTTGATTTTTGTTTACAAGTTTTAAATTGAAATCTGTTAATCTTATAAAATGCCAGAAATTATTTTGAAACACGAAGAATACGCATTTGATATGGGCCTGAAATAACCGATAAATTCGTTTTGACCTTTTTTTATTAATTTATGAAATATTAAAAATTTATAAGTGTGTGTATTTACATATAAGTTTAAAATTTTTTTATCAGAAATTCACAAAACCACTAATTAATTCAAAATTCGGTGTTATTAAACTTATGCCGTTAACAATTTCAACGTTGATAAAATTATGCTTCGAGAATAATAAATTTTTAATAAACTAAACGAATAAGTCATTGGACTAAGGCTCTGGCGACTTCTGCTTTATTTTCCCTGCTTACTTTAAAAAGACACATTTATCATTGTACTTATCGCTTTCACATTTGTGCAAATTAATACGTGGATAATTTCTGTGTTATGTTAAATTGTATTCGAAAATAATGTAAACGATGAGATAAAAGTGTCATTCACCTCGATTTTATTGAGTTATCGTCTATAAATTAAGTCAATTTGCAAGAACTCGTCAACGATGTAATCGATGAATACCAAAGGCTTTGAATTTATTTAAATATATAAATTTCTTATTGCCCTTTCGATGGATTCTTAATAAATAACAATGTTGTAATTAACTTAAATTTTAGTCGATAAAAGCGCCTTCATTAATTTATCTTGATTTCGAATTATTAACTTATGCATTATTCAGTAAATATTTCACAATCGAATGTTTATTGAAATATTTGTCGAATTATGAATATTCGAAAATTTTATAAAATTACAACAAAAGACATACGAGACTTTTAATTTATTTACGATTTTCGTCGTAGTCGTCATTATCATCGTTGATCATTTTAATTTTTGTTAATATGATTAAAATTAAACGCGAAAGACTTGAAAAAGCTATTTCCTGAAATTTATCAATAATATTAATTTACGTTACAAAACGGCGGGAACAAAGTATGTATTTGTAATATTACAAATGATTTAATTTTCATTGCAATAATCGAGTACTTAATTCTTTCGAAACGAATTATCTTTTAATCTTCGTAATTTATAATAAATATTCATTTGCCATTTGAAGTAATGAAATGTAAAATTCAATAAAATCGAAATTTGAATTTTACAATGATTAAAAGGAAATTTCGTATCGTGAACAAAAGAACTTTTCATTGCAATGAATCATAATATTTTTATTATTTTAAAACGATTATCCTCGAATAAAATATCGTTTGCGTTTATTAATAATGAAAATTAAACCGGCGTGAAACATTAAAGCATTGCGTCACCTATTAACGCTGCGTAAATTATACTTTGCATCAATAATACATATGTATACAACTAATTCATCAAAAAAAAAAAAAAAAGCTCTTCGGCGTATGCGACGTGTATTCACAAAGCTGCGTTTTGGCATACCGAACGTTTAAAAAAGAAGCGCTAGCGCGATAAAGAAAAGACTCGCTGTAAGATGTCGCCGATTTAAGAACGGCTCGATTGTATTTTCGATTGAGAGAAAAATCTACGTCGTTCTTTTATCCTGTGCGCACCTTCTTTAGTTTTCGCGAAAATCCTTTCGTGCGAATTCTCAAGCTTTAGCGACGTCCTATTCGCCCGCCGTTTTGGTTTCGCATATTTTTTTATTTTCGTTCGAAAATATTTAAAAGAAATATGCTTTGCAAATAGGAAGAGTTTCGCGAATCTAATTGTGTTAGGCTCGAATAACGAAAATTTTAATTATACCACTTTATTTTTCAATTATTTTTTTATTTATTTTTCACGCGTGCGTTCGCGACTTTGATATTTTCCATCGTGTTTTAATTTTTATTACAATATATAAGAAGATTTTTATATTATACCACGCGAAAAATCTCCTTTTTATAAACTGCGGTTTTGTCTTTTTTAATTAATATTCAAGGTCTTTATCGAACGACAAAAAAAAAAGTGACGCTTATAAAAAAAAAAAAAAAAAAAAATAGCGTCAAAGTAAAATTTAACACTTAATAGTTGCATTTTATATGTTTATTGAACTAAAATTTGCGTTAATTTTATAAGCATTTATAATATTTACGAGAATGTTTAAATTATTCATACAACAAGCTAATCATTACCTTGGCTATTGATTTTGTTCATTATTATTTTGAGCACAGATCAACTCCTTGATTATTATCTCGATATGACTCGTTATTATTAAGCTTAAACGTCAACAATAATCAACTTCCTCAAATTAATATATTATACTCAATGAAAAAAATTTAAAAAATTATACTCGCAATTTAATTTAAAATTCTTTTTATCGCTTATTTACCTTTGCAAACATTATCGTTTGTATAAAATGTGTAACGCTTTTAAAATTTATTAATTCCAACGCGAAAGTGAAGAAAAACTAAAAATTGAAATTATAGCGCATTCAATGTTACCTAAAATTCTGACGTTTTAATCGTACCGCACAAAAGTGCAACCATTTAAAGCTAAATAAACTTTGAAACGTTCTAAAAAGTCTCTTACGGCTTATACCGAATATTTGCGCAGAACAATTTTGGCTTTTATTTAACCACAATTTTCACGCTCACGGTGTCAAGTAGTTTTAAGAGATATTCATGATTTTTGTCGACTTTTCTCTTTTTTCGGAAGATTGTTTTTCCGAAAGTTTACCATTTATTAACTTTCTTTTTTTTTTTTTTTTTTTTTTCAATAAAACAGTCGCGATGCATATTGAACAAGAAAATCATTAATAATTCAAGGGCCTTAACAATTCAAGGAAAAATATTTCAAAAAAGCTTCACCCACTAAAGTACAGAGAAATTTTTCATTACCTTTGCTTTTAGCGAAATTGATCTGCATTTATCACTACTAAAAATAGAACGTTTGAAAAATTGGATTCAAATGTTAAAATGAATGTGTCGTTTGAAATTGTGTCAATAATTTTATTAAATAGGTATTGGCAAAAGCTAAAAAATAAAAGAATTCCCTTTTTTTAATTTAAATAAAATTTCCATTGTTGGGCTTAGACAAGTACATAACATTAAATAATTATATATTCTTTCGTTCGTTAAAAAAATTTTAATTTCTCCCGACGACGAAGTCGATGCTCTGCATCGATTAAATGTACACGTTGGCGAAAACATAGTTCGAGAAAGAATTATAGCTAACGCTAGAGAAATCATTCTATAATTACGTTTAATATTTAATCAAGTGCGCGTCCTGTACTATTGCTATCTGATGGCTGTTAAATTACTCTTTATAACGCGTACTTTCTCGAAAGTTTTAATCGAACGTAATATTGATTGCAGCGGTGTTGACGTTCAATTCAACGAATATTTTCATTTTTATGGTAAATAATATTTATAAAATATGAATAAGCTAATTTCATATTTTAGCAAAGAATTTGTTATTTACTCGCTATTGACCAGAAATTTATAAAATTTTATATCGTTTACTATAATTTTGCAAGCGTTGCCACAAGCTTCGTCTTTATGATTATTTTTTTCAATTATCTGAAAAAAAAAACAACAGCAACGCGTGTGATAAATTTGACCTCGAAATATTTCAAAAAAATTATTAAAAAAAAAAAAAAAGAAAATTTTTATTTTCCTCCTCGCTTTATACCAACATTAAACACTTTCCCTCAAAATTGTTATTTTTAACAACAGCGATAAAATATAGTATGTGCATGCATCATCGAAAAAAAAAAAATAATTCAATAATTATGTGTGAAAGCCTTCGCATACAATTATTAAACATAACGTAAGCTTTATATACATTCTTTAAGTTTACTTGCCTAAGAGAGATTCTCAAAAATGCATCCCGAGAAAGTACGAACAAGTGTATACGAGAAAGAGAGAGATAGAGAGAGAGAGAGTGAGAGAGGCAGACTTACAGACAAACGTACACAGACACACATGTATAGTGTATCTCGAGCCGGAGGGTCTAAGCGATCGATATATCGCAAACGCAATCTGGCAAAACACGCTCTCTCTCTCTCTCTTGCTCTTTCTCTACCTCCCTCCATAGAATTTCCTAAAACTAAGTCACGGAGGCAAAGCGCATTCGCTCGCTTGCCTAGTTCATCCTCTCCTCTCCTCTCCTCTCTCTCTCTCTCTCTCTCTCTCTCTCTCTCTCTCTCTCTCTCTCCTCCTTCTTTTCCTCCTACTCCTCGCACAGAAGCAACAGTTCGCTCGAGCTCTCGCTCTCTCTTTCAGTTACTCTATCCTCCCTCGACTTGAGTTCTGCAGAGCCGATGTTCCTCCTTTTGTCACTCCAAACTCTCTCTCTCTCTCTCTCTCTCTCTCTCTCTCGCTCTCTTTATCTATGTGTATGTGAGTCTGCACCAAAGCGGGTCGTCGTCTGACGCGCTTTGCTCACTGACACAGACCACCCATTTTACGGCGTTTGACTAAATTTAGGATACCAGAGAGAGATAGAGAGAGAGAGAGAGAGAGAGGTGTCGTCGCGTTTCAGGTCTCGAGTGGAAACTGTATGTATGTGTATGTCTACGGAGCTGGAAAATTTCAATTCGTAACAGAGAGTCGAAACTACGAGATTTATATATACGAAGAAATAAATTAATATAACCGATCTGCTTGTGCTTACATTACATTTTTATATCATAATCAACTAATATTGTGCCGTTTTACTTTTCATTTTCTTTTTTTTTTTGCCGATCAAATTTACAGCCATAAGTTTTGAGTACACACAGTTTGAAAAGATTCTGAGAAAGCGAAACAAAGTTTGGAATTTTACGAGATTAAGTATGCGGTATATGAGCATATGCGAAAATATATATATATATATATATATTCTGGGTTCATTTGAATTTCATTTGAACGCGACCTAATTTCTCATTGCGCTTTTTAATTACCTTGAAAAATCGAAGGAAATATATTTCTAAAAATAGCGTTCGTTTTTAATTCCTTTTTTTTTTCTTCACTTTTTACGGAAGGCTAATTTAGAAGAATTTTAGACGCTTTAAATTAGAGAGCGTTGCATTGTTATCGTACAAGAATTTTGAATTTCGAATTTACAAAATTAATTTAAAGAAATATTATTTTACATTTATGTACTTCGAAATTTTTACTTCAAATCGATGATTTATGCAAATAAATATAAATTATTTATCAGTGCAAGTAAAATTTGAAAATTTCATCAGTCAACGATTGATGAAACATTTTGTAATGCTATTCGATGTATCGAGCGAAATCGATTTTAATTTTAACATAATATTTTTTTGCCCTACTTTTCTCTTCTAAATCAATTGTCCATTACTCTTTAAGCGCTCAAAACTTTGTTTACTATTAATGTTGTTTAATTAAAAATGAATGAGGGTCATTAGAAAAAAAAAAAAAAAAAAAAAAAAAAAAAAAAAAAACAGAATACGTATGATAAATGTAAAAGTGTACTTTGCGCTATTCTCGAAATAGTCGAAAAGAAAAAGTATAAATTCTTTGAAACGTATTTCACGGCAGTGCAGAGCTTTTACATATCCAACATGCTCAAAGCTCATGGAAGCATAATTACTTAAAAATTTGACACGAGCAAGAGTAGAACTTTCTATTTTTCAATCTCTCCTTCCTTTTACTACATCCCTCTCGCTCTTACACACCTAAATTCTTTTATAATTAAATTCGTTGCCTCGCTTTTTTCAAGACACGCGCGCACACGCAGGCACCTGCACGCATACACACGCTCGCGCGGGCACCGAGAAAAAGAGAGTAGGAAAGAGAGAGAAGACGAGAGAAAGAGAGAGCACGCAAGAGGCCGCGTGCCGGGTAAAAGCAAAGAGATGTTACCGAGACCCGACGAGATATCTTTCCTCCCTCAGCGGAAGAAGAGAGAGAGAGAGAGAGAGAGAGAGAGAGAGAAAAAAAGGAAAAAGAAAAACGAAAGAAGAGCGTAAGAACGTGAGCTCTTCTTCGAAGTGAAATTTGACGCTAATTCAGAGCAAAGAGATTTCGAGTGCGTATTTTACCCTCTTTCTTACATACAATGCATACACACAGACACACACACAGACTCGCTCACATGCATATACACGCATAAACATATATCACGCATTCTTTTAATCCACCGAATATTTCTATGGACGTTTTGCGTACACACAAAGCTTAACACCGACACCTCGGAGCATTCTTCTCGTCGCGCGTGTACATACATGTAAGTAAAATGCAGGCGCGCGCGCGCGTTCGCACGTGTCCGCGTGTATCAAGAAGAGGGGGCGACATTCGCGCGACGACGACGACGACGACGACGACGACGAGCCCCAACGTCACACCACTTCAGACGCGCCGCTTCTTTTCTACCTACTGCATAATACGTGTACGTGTATGCATGCACACGTGCGCGCTTATATGTGTGTTTGTGTGTACACCTACTTCACCTGCCCTCTTTCCTACTTCTCGCTGAATTTTCTCTCTTTCTCTCTCTCTCTTCTTTTTTTTTTCGAAGATAAAAAAGAATCGCGTGCAAATTAATAACGCCTATACGTTCTAAATACATATATATGTAAATATTTCGTACGACGCTTTCTTACTTTTTTCTCTCTCTCTCTCTCTCTCTCTCTCTTTATTTTTCAACACCTTCGTTTCTCCCCTTCTTTTTCTTTCTTTCCTGCTTTTTTTTTCTTACTCAACTTTTCAAACCCCTCGGTGTTTGATTGTTGGCTGTTATTTTAAAGTTGTTCTTTTGTATTAAAGGAATAAAAGCTTATTTTATAGAGTAGGTGTTAATTAAAATTTTGAAATGGCACTTGTAAAATTTCGCTCACGGTCTGTTTTATTAAATTAGAAGCGCGCGGGTGTTTGTTTATTTATTCGATGGAATTATGCAATAAATGTGAATGATGGCGTGAATTTTTCTGTTTTTTTTTTTTTTTCTTTTTGTTTCTTTTTGCAAATATATAAGACAATTTAACAAAATTTAATATGTGAAATAAAATAAATAATAATGAACGGCTAATTGTGATAAATTGAAAAATTAAATAGTAGTTAATTAAATATTTTTCGTCGAGTTAATATTAAAAAAATAATTTTAAATAAACGTAATTACGTGGTTTGAAAATATTATCAAGAAGTATCAAAATTAACATGTTTCCAAGCATTATTTCCAAATTAAAAAAGAACACTTATGTATGTATGTATGTATATATGCACACGCGTACACAAAGTGAAAAATAATTCGTTAAAATTTTTGCACGCAACGCGAAATACAGTTTTATTATGAAATTATTACGTCGTGCAGAACGATAATGCCGAGCTTCGTAATGAACGCGGTTGCTCAAACTTTTTCGGCCGTTGAATTTTTCAAACGATTTAGCCGTTTTTCTTTTTTTTTTTCTTTTTATTGTCATACCATTTTTTTCTCTTTATTTTGATTTTTCAACGAAATACGACGCGTTATAAACGGTTAAAACGAGCTTTTATGAAAATATAAGAAAAGTTATATACACTTGTACATAAATAACAATGATAAACGCCTTAAATTTATTTGATGAAATTGAATTAATTTATACTTAGCGTCGTGTAAAAATTTATACGAACGATTAAATTTTTAAGACTCACGAGTGAAATGTGCTAAGTGGATGATAAAAAAATATTTATTTTTAATTAAATTAGCGATATAAATAAGCCGCGTTCCAATAGAAACGACGCAACAACTCCTCGTAAAACAATCAGAAATATACTCGTAGCGCTAAATGAAATCCGAGCGAAAATCAAAATTCGCCTAAGTCCCGCGCTTTCGAAATAATGACACGCGCCGGGCCGCTCTTTCGCACGCGGGATTCACCATTCGTATAATTTCCATGTTTTTGAATGACGCCAACGAAATTACGAGACGCGCGCGCGCACACACACACACACACACACACACACACACGCGCGCGCGCGCGCGTGCACTCACCACCGCTTTCTCGCGCATTTATTTATACATGCATAAGCATAATACACGTGTACGTATATAAAGAATATATAGCGAGCGACGAGTCAGTCAGTCGGGCGCGTTGAAAGTTTGAAAGGTAAACGCCGAGAGCTGCTAGCGTCATCGTCGTCCGATCATTTTCCTCTCCCACCCCCTCCCTTCCTTTTTCGTATAATCCATTACCAGTACATATACACAACGCCGCGCGTTTCATTAATTTTTAACCCCGGCTAATTAAAATTTCGACGATCGTCGCCGTTCAACATTTATATATATATATATATGTACGTATATACACGCGCGGGTTCTCGCGAAAGCTAATCCGTTCAATATACAGCCTCTGGCATTGTAACGATGCTTGCACACCTATACGCGCGCTCCTGTAAAAGATTGCTCATGCGCTTCTGTATGTGTAAGAGAGAGAGAGAGAGAGAGCGAGCAGCGTATCTATACAAAGTTGGTTTATCATTGATAATGCCTCGGGGCGGCATCGGACCGCGTATCGCACCCGAGGAGTATGTTTCGCTTGCGTTGCGGTGCTGCAAATTGCATTCGCTTGAATTTTTAATGCAATATGTATACACACATTCGCGCATATATATACACACACACGCGCGCGCGCGCGCAAGTGAAACAAACTTGGCTATATCGCGGATGTATATATATACATTATAAAGCATACAGGTGTGTACTTGTATATACGTGGCGCAATTTAAACGTTTCGCCTTTCTATTGTTTCCGCGTACGCGTTTGTTTAGTACGTCTCTCTGTGCAAGAGGAGCCAAAGGTGGCCAAAGTCTAATGAATCTGGGTTTTAGCGAATAGCACGCGCGGCCCACGGGGATTTCTACGATCTTTTTTCTCTCTCTCTCTCTCTGTCTCTCTTGCTATTTCTCTCTGTTTAGACCTGATATTCGTCGATTGGCCCTGTGGAGTTTGCGCTCCAAGCACGTGGGCTTTTGTGTTTTAATAAACGCCCGCCAGCCTGATTTAATGAGCTATTTAAGCTCAAACGTTCATTTCCTTCTTTATTCTCTTTTCTTTTCTTACGGTGTTTTATAAAGGTGTGCGCTCTCTACTTTTTCTTTTTTGCCTTTGACGCTAATACTTTTAAGAATGTGAATATGCAAATTTTATAAAATTTTTAAAACGATGAATATTTTCATTTGGAGTAATATTACGTAGTTTTCGTTTCGAACTTCAATTGATAAATGCGTTTCTAAATTGAATATGCAAATGTTGTCGAGAGATTTAACAAATATTACAGTTTAAAGCACCGATTTTAACTCGAATAATAATAATCCGAAATAAACACCCATTAATTAACGAATACACGGATTATGATTAAAATATGAAATAAAATTAGAAACATCGCTCGATTTATACTTCAGAATGCATTCAATTTTGTTCATTCTCAATTATTTAAAAGAAATAATTGCAAAAATTCAAATCCGCAGTGACAATGAAAATTGAAAAATTGAATACATAAAGTTTATAAATTATTCGAACATTGCTAATTGAGTGATGATACGTAACTCCGACGTATGTATCCATTTATTTTAGTTTTTACCAAAATTCACATTGTAACAGTGGCTCAATTGGATTGCGCGAGTATACCATAGTAATACAGCTCGACGAGTGCAATTAAATACTCGGAAAATTTCGGCGAGAGAATATTGTATGCATACATTTCTCTCTCTCTTTCTCTCTCTCTCTCTTTCTTTCTCTCTCGGCGGTGCATCGTTGCGCGTTAACTCGCGATAAACTTATGATTATACAATTGGTATATACACGCAAAATTTTATTACTCGCGAGTATATGCATAATAGCGTTATCGTATTATATATAAATAACATCAAATACCAAGAATAATCAAGCTTTAATTTCAATTTATTTAACCATTTAACGAACGTTTACACTTTTACAATTTTCGTATTTTGATTATAATTAATCGATTTAATTTATAGCGTTGAAAAAACAATCTCGCGTAAAATTAATTCGCGATTAAAGTTATATCCCAACAAATACAACGAAAGCAAATTCGTTTCAAAAAGAAAAAAATTCCTAAACGCAAACCTCACGAAGAAAATGAAAGCAGACCCGAAATTTAATTAATCAAAATCGCATCGACCCTTCTTTCCCCTCTCCTCCTCCCAAAAAAAAAGGGAGTCAGCACTCGGAGTGTAAGGGCTTTCAACGAGACATTTTCCCAGACACCCGCACGTATTCTCTATCTCTCTCTCTCCCTCCCTCTCGCTCGCTCTCTCTCTCTCATTACAATTTAAAAAGTCGTCGCTCCCGCGCCCGCGCCCTTACAAAGCTCACGTGTGCACGCACACTCGTGAAACGTCAATATCTTCGTTGAAAAGTCGGCCCTTCAAGACTCTAGGCGTATGTGTATGTAAGCACACAAACTTCACCCTTTCCTTTAACCCGGGCAAATGTAACTTTACGCGGAGACGAGATTTTAGGATCGCGTGATGTGGATACAAGTTTTTTTTTTTTTTCATATTCGTTTTTTCTTGAAAATATTCAAGTTTACGTAGAATTTTTCAGCTTTCGAAAATTACGCGCTAAAATTATAAAGTAATTAAGAAAAATAAATTAATATTTCAAATTATTTTACCTCGTGATATTACCAGACATTTAATCGTACCACCTTCATTTATAATCATTTATATATCCTGTAAACATTTGAATTTTCACAACGTTGAATTAACAGAAATATAATTTTCATCACTTTCACATATTTACAGGAATGTTCGAATAGTTAGCAAAAATTTTGGCTCAAATAATCTTAAAGCGAAAACTTATTCGTTAAGTGAAAATTGCACGATATCAACCAAAAAAAAGGTGAATAAATAAACGAATGAAAAAAAAAAAAAAAAAAAAATCACTCACTCAGGTCGCACATAGTTTGCTCTGAGAAAGAAAAAATAAGGAAAGAAAAAAAAAAAAAAATCGCAGCCGTCTCGCCAAGCACCGAAACGAATATGATATATTTCGCGAGCAAGAGAGGCACACGCGCAAAATTTTCCACAGTATACCTCGCGAAATGTTTTGTGGGTGCTTAAGAGAAAGACCATGAAGAGCGAGTAAAAGAGAAAGAGAAAGAGAGAGAGAGAGAGAGAGAGAGACAGGAGCGCGCACGCCTTTAGAAGATGAAATTGAAAGTAAATTAGTTCGACGGCAGACTCCCTCTTACGCTCGCACGTACACCGACGCGTACTCATGTACGTGTTCATACACATACACACACGTACATGCACGACACATGTGTATATACGTGTTACGCGGGTAGAAAAGCTTTCGCACTTTCGAAAAGTGCGCGAGCGCTTGGTCGAATAACGCATCAAAGAGTCCGTCAAATTAAAAACGCAATTATAAAAAGGCGTGTGCTTGGTTTACCTCTTTCCCTCTCTCCCTCTCCCTCTCTCTCTCTCTCTTTCTCTCTCTCTTTCTCTCTCTCCCTCTTCCTCTCCTTTTCTTCTTTTACGCTTTCGCTCCTTTTTCCGCGCTCGGGCGCGCGAAAACATCGGAAGAGATTCCGCCGTTCAACGCACGTATACACACATACACACTTATACGTATACGAGCGCGTAACGCGGTTCCTACGCCATTAAAAGAGTACACGTACGCCTTTCGCGTGCGCGCGTACTTATATACGTATAACTCTGTTGGCGTTTAAGGAACGAGGGGTAAAGTTAAAAAAGAGAAAGAGAGAGAGAGAGAGAGAAAGTGAGAGACCGCTTTTTCGGCTATGCGTGAGTTTGAAAAACAAAAAAGCGGCCCCGTTTGCTATACAAATATCGTGCGCATGCATACGGTGCAATACTGAATGGAGAGCAACGACAGACGTGCACACGGATTTCTCGTACTACTGTGTGTGTTGTATATTCGCGTTCGCGATTTCTCGTATTCTCACCCTCGTTTTTCTATAAATTTAACGTTTACGCGCATATACGCAAGATTGTCGTGCATTTTATTATTTTTTTTTTCTATCATTATTATTTTACGAAAAAAATTTACGAACGAGCTGCACGGTCACTGGATGAAGTAGTTAATTAAATGGTAATTGCCGAGGAGAGTAATATGTAAGAGATAGAGAGGGAGGAAGAGATAAAAGGGTTGAAATTTTATTTTGATGTTGTGGTGTACCAGTAATTAGTGTATTTCTCTTCCGTGTTTTAAAATTATTATCAAATATTATTATATGCGATGGTTTATAACGTAATTAAGACTTTAGAAAATCCGGATGTGTAAATTTTATTTCAAATTTTCAATAAAAAAATGATACAGTCGTGGCAATTTTTAAAATTCATTTTAATTACTAATTGCTCTCGCATGATACATAATAAAAGAAACATTACTTGATAATTTTTTTTTTTTTTTTTTTTCCCAATTACTACACGAATTTTAACTAAAAACCCACAAATATCTTCGAGTACTCGTTTAACGACGAGAAATTAAAATACATCGAGAGCGAGATCAAGACAGACTAAGAAATCCATATCCGGCATAATGAATTACAGACACGCACAGTAATCGCGTCTAAAAAACGTTGCTCGCTCGCGGGTACTTCAGACAGCGTCAAAATCGCGTACGAAAAATATAGGGAAAAGAAGAAAAAAAAAAAAAAAAAAAAAAATTCACGAAAAAAGAAACGCTCGAGAGAGTTTTCGATATAGAGTGCACGAATCTCTCTCTCCCTCTCTCTTTCTCGCGCGCGCTCGCGCGTCGCATCAAAAAGCGAACGAAAACGAAATAAATAAAGAGGGATATATGGAAAGACACTAAGGAAAAATTTGTAAGTCTCTTTTTCTCGTTTGCCTCGCGGTTGTGTATATTACACGGCTTGTTAAGCAAAATACGAGTCGAGTATACACACATGCACATACGGAGCCACACGTATACAAGTTCGCTTTTCAGGGGCGGGTGTGTATACACATGCGCGTCTGCGTTCAAGCACGCACAATCTGGCTCGCGCGTACTGCCAGCAGCACCTTTGAAACTGCGCGGCTGCTACCCTTCGGCTCCCGAAAAAAAAACCCGAGGAGAGAGAGAGAGAGAGAGAGAGAGAGAGAGAGAGAAAGAGAAAGACAGTGTGTGGCAAGGAAAAAAGCTATCGATCCGACACCGCGCGTCGCTCTGCGTGTATATGCATGCATTTTCTTTCTCTCTCTTTCTATCCCGAGAGAAAGAGACATAGAGAGAGAGAGACAGAGAGAGAGAGAGAGAGAGAGAGAGGGCTCAATTATGAAACGCTTGAAAAACGCGCCAAGATGCAGCGGCTGCAACGAGCGACATACGTGTGCATACTGAGCGAAAGAGAGAGTGAAAGAGAGAGAGAGAGAGAGAGAGAGAGAAGGAAGCTGACGGTATACGGTACGTCTACGCATACGCACATGCACTTTGGCAAAGGGGGCAGGACGAGACATGTGTTACGAAAGAGAAAGAAAAGAGAGAGAAAGAAAGACTCGGTGTGTATGAAAGGTTCGTCGCTCCAGCGTGTGTTTTATGGTTTTTTTTTCCTTCTTCTTCTTTTTCTTTTTCTTTCTTTTTTTTTTTTTCGGCGCGTTCCATCCTTTTTCGCGCGCTCGAGTCGTCGCGTTGCGCTTATATACACGTGTGCACTGCGCGATACGCAGAGCTCGTCATAAGTACGTCTCGATGAGAGATGTATATATACGCGGCGCCCGCGACTCTCTTCGGTGCACCGTTGGGAGGTATAAGCGGACTATAAGATCGTGAAATTTGATGGAAATTTTTGCCGGAGTTTTTCTACCTCTCCTTTACTTTTTTTTTTTTTTTTTTTGATTGTTGTCGGGAATACGCTCTCCCTCTTTTTTATTTTCGTTTTTAGCATTTGAGTTTAAGGACGCGAAAGAGTTTGCGTCGCAATTATTTGAAATTGAACTTTTTTTTTTTTTTTATTTTTCGAAAAAATTGTAGTTGTTTTTTTCGTCTGTAATTGAAAAAGTAATCTATAGTCACAGATAAAGTTACTTTTTCGAGTTGACAGTTTAGAAAAGTTGTCTTATTTTTATGTATATTTTTCCTTTTTTTTTTTTTTTTCTTCTTCATGTACATAATTAATCTCAGCGGTAAGTAAAATTTTTCGTTACGTTAACTTTTCATAACTTTACGATAATATGAAACTCAGTCATTCGTCGATGAAAAAAAAAAAAAAAAAAAAAAGAAAAAGAAAAAAAAAAAAAGCATAAAGTAACATTAGTCAGTTTCGATATTTAACATCAAAGTTTTGGGTAAAAGAAAGAATTATTCCATGTTTCCTCATGAAAGGAAATCAAGGGATATTTTAACAAAAAACCGCACATGTATCGTGCACGAAAGCACTTATGATTGCTACTGTACGCTCATCTATCCTTTCCTTTTTTTTTTTTTTTTTATAGCCATATAACCGACGACTGGCTTCACTCGTATGCTTCCGTTTTTATCCGAATGGTTTTGTTTCTCCTTTGACGTGACGGGAATAATGATGACGACTGCGACGATGATGACTTCGATGTTGGAGGATGTCGCTCTCGTTCGTGACTTGAGAAAAAAAAAAAAATGGAGAGAGAGAGAGAGAGAGAGAACAAATGAATAAAAAGTAACAACTTCGTACGCGTATGTGTACACGTTCGATCGCTTTTGCGGCTAAGTTGTGCAAAGTTTCGGCAGGGTAATTTTTCTTTCCTTTCAATCATTTCGCTAAAATTATAAGGTACGCTTACGACGAAGTTAAAATGTTTCTCGTGTTTTGTAAGCTTTTTACCATACTTCGATCATCATCTTGTTAAAATTGTTATACATGAGATAGAAATAAATATTTCAATGTGTTTACCGCTAATGATGGCTTGTTATGTACCGTATATTTATTGAACTGTACGTTGCATTTTTCATTCTTTTTTTTTTTTTTTTTTATTTTATGTAGATTTTTATGTAAATGGATGAATTTTGAAGGGCCTTTTGTTGAATGGAAAAGAATTGTTTCTTAAATTTATGGAAACAACTTTTTCATTATAAGAAAAAAAATTAAAATTCTCGTTTATCCCTACAAGTATATTGAAAGCTATTTTGTTCAATAAATGTTTCATATATCATTTCGAAATAAAACAAAAAGTCATTCGCATTAAGTAATTTAATCGATTATTTTTACAACGAGCAAGTTTATTTAAAAAAAAATTACTACTCGAATCTATTTAATGACGTCGGTAAAAATAATTTTTTAATCAACGAAAAATTAATTAGACAAGTCTTCTTAAACTCGCGATACACTCCGCGAATCGGAATTGAAAAAAAGTTATTCGCGCAATAACCGCCGAGTCATCAATCGGCTTTGATTAAAAAAATTTCTCGCGCCAATACGCGGGTGCGACGCGCGTCGCGCGAAATCGCGAAAAGAAAATGAGAAAAGGAACGAGAGAAAGAATAAAAAAGAAAAAACAAAAAAAAAAAAAAAAAAAAAAGAAAAAAGCTCTTTCATTTATATACGCGTTATACTCCTCGACTCGCCATACATCGTCGTTCTTCCCTTTCCTTTGTGTTCTCGCACCTCGGTTTTCCTTTCTCTCATTCTCTCACTCTCCGCGTACACTTTCATTTCGACTCTCTTTCTCTCCCCTTCTTTCTTTCTTTCTTTCGCTCCCTTCTCGCGAAATCCCGGGCGCCGAAAAAAAAAAACCCAAACGAGAATAAAAAGCGGGGGAAGGAGACGAGCGTACGAAATGAGCGGCGCCTCCTGCACCCTTTCTTTCCTTTTTTTTTTCCCTCCCTCTCCCCGTATATGTCTCTTCCTCTTCCCCGATGGAAGTTAAAGAACGAGAGAGCGAGGAGAATCGCCGCAATTTAATTGGTCGCGGCCGCGAGCATTTTTATTAAAAGTATCGACAGTCGAAGCTTGTTTACGACTCTGAGAATTAATGTTGCGGTCTCTGTACGCGCGTGTGTATGTGTGGGTGTGTCGATTCTCCGAACGACCGATGAGAAAGAGAGAGAGAGAGAGAAAGAGAACAGGAGAAAATTTTCTCTATGCAACGTAACCTCTAACCTTCGAACTTGATTCCTTGTACGTTTCACCCCCTGCATATACGATTTTCATCGTTAGCTTTTACCCTTACGTGTAATATCCTCGCAACGGCCGCGTACTTTATATATATATATATACATATATATTTTTTTTTCCCACGGCTCGGTTGAGTATACAACGAGAAGAGCGACTTTTTTAAAGCTTAATCTCTACCTTTCTCTCTCTCACTCTTTTTCTCTAATTTCACAGGCGAAGCGAGCAAAAATTATGCGCTCGGTGAAAAAAAAAAGCAAAGAGGAGGGAAGAATATATATAGAGAGAGAGAGAGAGAGAGAGAGAGAGAGAGAGAGAGAGAGAGAGAGTGAGAGAGTGGATTCTTTAACCGCGCGTAGGGTAAAATAAGAAAAGAAAAAAAATCGCTCAGCTTAAAACTCGTAGCGGAGGTGGAAGGAGAAACGATGGCTTAGTGGAATTCAATAATCTCGTTTACCTTCGTCGCTTTTAAACTATACGCGATTTTCTCTTATCCTTTTTTTTCTTGCGTAGTAGCCGCTCGCTACCTCAACTAACCTCAACTTTTGCTTCTTTTTCACTACCGTTTTCTTCCACTTTCGTCGTCCCTTTATTCTATTTTGCCAGCATCCTTTTTTCTGTCATTTTTTTTTTTATTTTTTATTTTTTATTTTTTATTTTTTTTTTTTTTTTTCATTTCAACAACGAGCGAGCCGTTATAACAAGTTCACGTCATCGCGGTTTGTACGTCGATGCGCAAAAACGCAATTATCCGCGCGTACACGCGCCTTCTCAAGGCGTCGAGATGGAAGCTTCGAGGTTTGCATTTTGAACAATGTTGAATTAACGCGCACTTACATATATCCACGCCCGGATATGGAATTTTTCGTGCGAGGTTAATTATTTAACGCGCGGGTCAAAAGTTCGCGCGAGGTATAGATATATATATATATATATATATATATATATATATATATATATATATATATATATATATATATACACGAGTATATATAACATGTGCGTCTGCACCCGGCGAGAGATGGTTAAAGAATTTCCGTCCCATGCTTTTCATTATTTTTTTTTCATTACGACGTTGTTGGTGTTATCGCATTTACGCGTTATACGCTTTAACCTCCGTGGTATCGGAAAAATTAAAAGTTTAAGATTCTTCGGAAAGCATCGCCGAAGAGACTCGCATCGCGAGTGTATATTGTGTAATGTTATTTCACGGAAAAAAATTTTATTCGCGGGGTGATTAAATTACATCCAATATTTGCTTAAATTTCAACGATGTCATTATCCTTTATAAATTGGCAACGCTTACATTATCGTTGTACTATGTTTTAAAAACGCTAACTAATATTTTCATTGTCAAGAAAATATTGAAAATATTGAAAATATTGAAAATAAAAAGAAAGAAAAAAAAAAAAAAAAAAAAAACAAATTCGAATAGAGCAATAAGATCTCCTTTGCTTATGAGGACATCGTCAGGATTATTATAACGCAGGCGAGGCGATTGCGCGGATCCGCAGCCGTGCTAGCCGTCCGCGTTTGCTTAATCAAAGCCAGAGAGACAATTGGCCACACTAGGCTAAAGAGAGAGACAGAGAGAGAGAGGAGAGAGGGAGAGAAAGAGGGAGAGAGAGAGAGAGGTAGCAACATTGGCCGGTTCCGAAATGTCCGTTGACAGGTTTGTGCGGTTACGTAAACTTAATGATGTAGATAGCCGAACTAGAATGGGGACAGGCTTCTCTCTGACGGCGCGCGCGCCCGCGTTTACTCTCTATCTCTCTATCTATCTATCTATCTGTCTGTCTCTCTCTCTCTCTCTCTCTCTCTCTCTCTCTCTCTCTCTCTCTCTCTCTCTCTCTCTCTCTCTCCTTCTCTTTCAAGTATACAGAGTCCGATGAAATGTAAGCGCGATGCTCGGCTCTCTCTCTCTCTCCCTCTATCCTCTTCTCCTGTCTCCTATGTAGCAGCAGCATCCCATATCGCGAGATGTATTGCTCTGCCACTGCGTTACTGACTGACGCTACTACAGACGTCTCGAATTTTAGGTCTAGTTTTCCGATCGCTACCTCTTTGCGATATTCTCGGAGTTGCTTTCGACGTGATTCAAATTACCGAATTAATGCTTTATTTTTATTTCCTTTCTTTCTTTTATTTTTATCGTAATTATCAATTGTCGAGAAATCGAGTTTGTGTCAATTTTACATCTTTTAATTATATTAAGATTACATTAACGTCATTTTCACGTTTCATAAACGTTTGTTAATAAATATGAATTTGTTTATTTGACCTGTATTTAAATAATCACATGAATTTTTGCAGTTTAAATATTTACAATTGATATTATTTTGATGTTTTTTTATAAATTTTGTAATCCGTACTGTAAAATCCATTTGAAGCGTGACATAAATAATATTAATCACGCGACGAATTTAAATTCCATTATTTGAAGCGTACACAAGTGCCGTCGCATTAAATTATTTGGTACAATTAATCATGCGATCTTTTTTTACAATATATTATGTAATTATGTAAAAAAATTAAATGAAGTTTTCACACTTTTTTTGATAAAATTTTTGTAAAATTCTTTACGAATGAAATAATATTTATTTATAATAATTTTAATTTTGTTCGTATTACGATATCGAATAAAATATAATTCTATCAATATTTAATATTATCAATAAATAATTAATTAAATTTTATAATTACATTACTTAAAAGAAGAAAATTATATACAAGTAAAATTAATATTATACAAATGCTCTATTAATTTGTAGCCTAAATTATTAACGTATTTTAAAAAGAATATAAAGTTGAATGAAAAATAAGTTACTATAATTAATTAAAATAAAAACAATAATAACAAACAGAAAAGCGACTTTAAAAGTTAATTGTATTAGGTTATCTAAACACGTGGAAGTAGATAATGACCGAGTATGGTCAGACCTAACCCCAGAATTAGGCTGTTTATTCTTAAAGCTTCGTATACTTGCATATCTTCTTTTTCACAATTCATATCTGCATTAAGTAAATTATTACCATTTTTAAACTCGTATATGAATGTTTTTAATCAAAAATATATATATTATATGTAAATAATTTTAACTGATACATAAATAAAATTTTCCTGAAAACATCAATACCAGCGCACATTAAAACTTAATTAAATTAACAAGATAATCCCAAAATAATTTGAAAAAACAAAAAAAAAAAACAAAAAAAGGTGAGGCATCAATTTCGGAAAAACGAAACAAGCAAGCGCACACGACGCGCAAGTTTTGCGATCGAAGCGTTCGAAGAAAGAGAAGAAAGCCGAGAGCGTAACGTCCAACCTGTTACGCGCGATAACGCGGCTCGCTCGCTCGCCGCGTCTTACGAAACCGATGCCCGTAGCTTTGAAAGTTGGGAAACTGGAGCGCCCGAGATATCGGAGCTTTTCCGCGGTGGCTCTTCGTCAAACGTATCTGTCTCGCGCGCCGCGAATTTTACGTTATCGATCTAAGGAATACAGATGAAAAGGTGTATATATATATATATATATATGTATGTACTTCCTTGCGCTGTTTTCTTAGATCGAGGCGCTTGCATAGGTTCAGTTTGATAAATATTTTTGCGCTTTGCTAGAACACGAGATTGTTTTCGTATATTTCTTACCGTTGATACACTTGAAAATTACTTTTTTTTGTTTTTTTTTTATTTTTTTTTTTGATTATTCAACGAAAGAGAAATGGGTTTTGCTTAGCATATTGCTCATTTTTTAAATTTTCTTTTCGGTAAACTATCTTAATTATTTTTAAACTTTCTAAAGTCATTATGAGTATCTTTTTTAATCTTAATATATAAAATGAAAAAATTAATCAATTTGGAGAAAAATATTAATTCAATCGATTGCTAGTAGATTATTAATTGTTAAACCATTGATCGAATCAAACAATTAAATAGATATTCAAACTACTTTCTTTAGTAAAATTTAATCGTTTTTAAATATTCAATAATTAAATAAATTTTTATTTCTCTAATTTCAATATTAAAGGCAAGTTTATTTATATCTATACTATAAAATTAATTTATAAGCATGATAATTTTGAATATGACATAATTAATGGAATAGTTTATTTCAATACATCGACTAATATTTATAAACTTCAAATATAATCTTATCTCAACAATTATTATGTTAAAGTTAAGGTATTGTTGAAATTCTTAAGCACATGAAGTTCGTATGCAGATGATAAATTTCATAATGTCACATCTGGATTATAAATTTAAAATTGAATCGTTAGAGTGAGAAGAAAGTAAAAATTCGATTTTTATTAATAAAAGTAGTGCCGGTATGTAAAAAAAGAAAAAAATAGAAAAAAAATAAATAAATAAATAAATAAATAAAAGTAAAAGAAAAAAAGGCGTAATGATTACTTATACACTTTCCAGGTAACAAGTTTTTTCTTTTTACAAGTCGCGAATAAACGACTAGCACGCGTCGGAAGCATTTTTCACCTGCCGAAATAACAGTAAAACTCGCTTAACCGACTGGAGGTAACATCCGTTTGGAATTTTTTCTTGTTTCTTTTTTTTCTTTTTTTTTTTTTTTTTCAAACCGCTTTTGCACTTCTAGTTCGTCGAAAATCCCGTTTTTTTTTTTTTTTTTTTTCTATTTTTTTTTTTTTCTTTTTTTGCGACACGTGCTATTTCGTTACGTGTGTATAAGCACAACATACGCGCTCGTTTAGACTAGCCGGACGTTTGGTGCGTTTCGCAGTTTACGTTTGATACTGGACTCGAGGTTGACTCGCGTTTGTAACTGTATGTGCAAGCGGTATGTCGTTGTCGCGTTGCATCGAGTGGTTGTAGAAGTGTGTCCCGAAAAGTTTGCAAGTCTGTCACGATTGCATTATGTATGAGCTTTGCGAGTCTTAATCTTGACATACTTGTTAATTGCTAACGCTGTGTTGAATTATGCGTGGAAATCTTCAAACGACGAATTTTCTCATATTTATTTATTTATTTACCTGAGTGAAATTTCAATCAATATACTTGTGTTAATTCACAATCGATTAAAATGATTAATATTTTAATTTTTTTAAAGAGTCTTATTTCACTTTGTTTTTCACGAAAGTGTTCATTAACTACGTAGGTTTGAAATATATTGTTCATAAAAAATGTAAAAATATTTTCAATTGCATTTGTGTTAGAATGTTTATTTTTTTAAGCGTAAAACGTCGAGCAAAGCTGAAAAAACTTTTTAAACTTGTAGCTCAATGACAACAATTTACAAAATAAATAATGCATGGATGCTTCAACTAATGAAAATATTATTATATATTACACGCTCGAAAAACTCAAGCTTTGCTTTTTTTTTTTAAAATCGATCCTTCGAATGCTTTCTATACGATTCGCGCTCGTCGTCGTTGTAATGAACGGCGAAGTAATATACGAACATTTTACGAAGTGTGTCAAGCAGTGTAAGTAGTTTAAGTTTTTAACTGCATTACTTGAACTTCGTTTGTCATATAAAACTAGTGAAAATGAGCAAGAAAGAGAGGAGATTATTTAAATTTTGTACTGCTTTCGAGAAATGGGTTAAATAAACGAAGATTTTATGAAATATTTATCGCGATATGAAAATAAATTTTTATTTTTCGTAGCAAATTTCAAAATCCCTTAAAACTTGTACAGTATTTGTGTGATTCTTAATTTTCAATGTGAAACATTATACATGAGTTTTTCAAAAAGTGAACATCTAAATAAAATCTTTGATTTTTTTAAAAATTTATTTGCAATAATGATAAAGGCGCGATAAATACTTTTTCTCTATTTATATATCTTTTGAATAAAAAAAAAAAAAATGGTAAATTTAAAACGTATAAGCAATATATCAGCACACACCTTGAAACCTTTGAAAAGCTTTTGAAATTAAAGCGTTGAGTAAAGTTTTATTCAATGATGATAGTAATAATAATAATAATAATAATAATAATAATAATGCACGACGTCTCTTCTTTTCATTAAAATCGACCCAAAAAAAAAAAACTCGAGACGGAATCAAAATAAAAGGCCTTGAGAAGCTTTCTCTTTCTCTCTCGCTCCCTCGGAAGCTTCCTTAACCAACAACAAATCGAACTAATAATAATAACGTCTCGACGTCTCGGAGAAAAGCGCAACCGTACTCGTGTATACACAAGCACACACATACACGTATATATATATATATATATATATATATATATATGTATGTATATTTGAGTTTGCACATTAACGCGAATTGATCGTGAAACGAGCGCGGCAGACTATACAAAACAATGGCCTAGTCTCTTCTTGAGCCGAGCGCGTGTTAGCGATTTTCGGATCTCTCCCGCGCGTCCCTGTACTTGTGCCGATTCGCATTCGCATTTCACGTACACACATACACCACACGCATAGATACACATAGATAAATGTACACGTACACACATAATCCCATTGAAGCAGGCCCGTCGTCGCCGGCATTTGGCTGAATAGTATGTATGCGCGTGTGTTTGAGAGAGAGAGAGAGAGAGAGAGAGACGCACACGTATGTATAAGTATACAAGCACGCTCGTGCAGTACCGCGACGGCACGTCAGTTTCTCTGTCAGCGCGGAATATACTCCCCGGTGCTATTATATCCATTTTGCCGTAGCCGTAGCCGTCGTCGCCGACGTCGCGGCTACGGCGCGAGTTTGAATGCCGTTCGAATTTAGGTCGCCATATTGTTGAAAGCTCTTTCAAATCCCGGCGTTTCTACACCGTCTCTTCCCTTAGGTCTCTCTCTTTCTTTCTCTCTCTCTCTCTCTCTCTCTCTCTCTCTCTCTCTCTCTCTCTCTCTTTCTCTCCTTCTCTCCCTCTCTCTTTCGTTTGCGCGCTCGCTCTCTGTACTGCCGTGAATGTGTGTGTGTATGTGTTTGTACGTGTGTGATCGTGAGCGCATTAACGTGAAAGAATAAATCGACAGATGGACGGACGAAACCTATATATCGATAGCCTACTTGCGTCCAATAATTATTATTTTTTTTTTTTTTTTTTTTTCACATACTTCTCTCACTCTCTTCTAAACGCTGGTTGGACGATGATGAAGTTTTGCTCGTTCGCGCGAAATTTTCGATAATTTTCTTTTGTTACCGAATACGTGAGCGCGGACGCTTTTTGGGTCATTGACGCAATTCACTGAGCGATAGCCGCGTTTTTCTTTTCTTTCTTATTTTCGTTATTATTTTATTATTTTTTATTTATTTATTTATTTTTTTTTCTTGTTTTTATTACGTGACTCGAGCGCGAAAACACGCGAAACGTTGATGACGCGCGCAGCTCGAATGTTTGTTATACTTTTTTTTTTTTTTTTTTTTTTTTGCACTTCTACGTACTCGATGGAAGGGAAGCAAGTTTATTTTAAAACGTATTTTTTTGATAAAAGCAATCGCACTCTTTGTGTTAAAATTGCATTTTAAATAAACGACTAATTTTCTGATTCCCGTCACGATCTTGTGGTTTAAAATTTAGAGAAAAATTTTGTGAAAAACTTACGGATACTTATTTTTTATTTATAGTTGCGCGCAATAGAATTTCAATTTTATTATTATTATTTTATTTTAATATCTGATTGCATATTGAGATTAAAACGAGAATTAAATGAAAAATGTAACGATATTAATTTAAAATAATTGATATTTATACATAAGATAATTAATAATGAGTAAAGAAGATTGAAAAAATTATCCAGAAGACATTGCACAAGATGCTTAAATAAAAGCACCTTGAATGTTAAGAAAATCTCTTTGTAACTGATCAAAGAAAATTGTTTTATCGTTTTCTTAAGATACCGCGGTTTTGCGATAAAAGATAGCGTAGGTGCTTTTGTTATAAAAATTTACAATGGCTTAAAAATTGCATGGTTAGAACGTCGTTGAAGTAAGTAAATATTCCAGAAATTTTATTTTATTATTTTGTTTACAAAATTTATCTAAAGTCAAGTTTAACAAACGAAGTACGTTAGATTAACGTTTTTTTTTTTTTTTAACTTCAATTATATGCAAGACAATTGATGTGAATTTAAATTATAAATTGATAAACGAAAATAAATCTTTTAAAATAAAGAATTTTTTGAATATTTAAATTTTATAATCTTTTTTTTTTTTTTAATTTAGTTTTTAAATTTTAAACAAATTTAAGACGATGAATTTTCGAAAAATTAATTCAGATAACGAATTTTCACTGGTAAAATTTCAAAACTCATATCAAATGTTTCAATTACAGAAAAAAACATTGAAACAAAAATTTTCCGATAAGAAAACAAACAGAGGGAGAGAAAGAGGGAAAGAGAGGTGTAATTTTTTTTCAATACTCTCAGCCAAAAAGGGTCATAGGAAACTCGAACGCAACAAAACAAAAAAAAACGAGAAAAAAAAAAAAAAAAAAAAAAAAAAAAAGAAGCGAGAGAGCAAAAAAGGTGAAAAAAGAAAAAGAAATCAAAAATAAAGAAGAAAAAAAAATCGTGGATGAGGAATCAATCGCGCGAGCTTTCACACAGAATGCATCTGTATGTAATGTATATATGAAACGCAACTGAATCGCGGCTGCAATTTCGAGATTAGCGCGTTCGGGTGCGCGCAATGATGGTCGCTCGGTGAGTTTTTCCTTTCGCGTGGGAAACGAAAACATAGACACAGAGAGAGAGAGAGAGAGAAAGGTAGACAGGTGGTAAAGTAATACCATAGTGATTTTGGATTTTTTGTCCGTCTCCATTTATGCGGACTTTTGATCAATATGTAGATCAAAAGCTCGATTAATCGGTAGAACGTCGGGAAGGTGGGGAAAACGCGTTACGTTCGTCCGGCGGCCTTTTTGAGCTAGCGAATTTTCTCATTTTGAGATTGAGCGAAAACCGACGAAAAGAGAAGCGTAAAAAAAAAAAAAAAAAAAAAAATAAAAGAAAGAAAATATTCCATTGATATCGATTCGACTAGTTTTTTTTTTTTTTTTTTTTTTGTTTCTTTCTTTAATGGGAAAAATGAAAAAGAGATGCTTTTAGAAAATGTGTCGCGCGTGTATGTGTATGTGAGCGTCTGTATAAACCGAGTTCATCCGTTATTATGGTGAAATCTAGTTATTTCAAATAAATATCCATGTCGGTGCAAGCTTTGGAAAACAAATGATTAGTAGATTAAAAGTTTCAACTCGATCTGATTCTTTAATTAAAAAAAATCTTTTTATAAATATGTAGACAATTTTAAAATATTTACTTGTCGAAATTTAAAAGTTTTTTATCACCGTTTTTAAATATTTTTCTAAATATTATTAATGTTATAATATTTTAAAATTTGTAGATAAAATTTCAATAGCTGTTAATAACGACCCTTAATTCACATGTATTTATATTAACGCAAAAAACCTCAGATTAATTTTAGATTAATTTTAGTATAAAAAAATAAAATTAATGAAACACTGAATAATGAAGAGATACATTATAACGGTTGTAAATTTTATTCTCGAACGTACTTCACAAGTCATCGTCTACTTCACGATTCGCTTACATAATTCCATCAATACTTCTCTCCGAAACATCTCGAGCGAACAAAGAAGAAGGAGAAGAAGACGAATAAAAATGGTGAAAGAAATAAAGCACGCGAGCGTTGACGAAGAACGGCGACGGATTTAAGAAAAGTTCGACGCGCGCGAAGTAGCCGGTGACTTAGCTTGGCCTAAATCGCGGTCAAACCTCGAATTTTCTACTTTAACCTACTACTGAATGAACGAACGTCCGCGAATTTAGCTTTCTAAAGCGACACGTACGCGCGCGAATATCGCCGGTATCACAAGAGAGGCTGCTGTTGTACCAGCCTCGTTGACTCTTTTTTTTTTTTTTCCTTTTTTTTTTTTTTATTTTCTTCTCTTTGGCTCTTCCTCATATTTTGTTTTTCCTTTCTTCTTCTTTTTTTTTTTTTTTTTTTTTTTTTTCGTGCTCGCGCTCGCGCGCTTGCGTCCCGATCGTAAAAGCCGGTAACCGACAGATGCGGTTTTCCGGGAGCCGCTGTTTTACTCGCGGATTGACCCTCTTAAGTAATTACGCATCGAAATACAACGTATGCGTGCGTGCTTGTGTAACTGAGTGCGAAAGATGTTTTATCTTTTTAAGAGTTTGCTCTGGTAGAGCTCATTTCTTTTTATTTTTTATTTTTTATTTTTTTTTTTACTCCCTTTTTTCTTTAAATTTTTTTCATTTTTGAAACCTTGAGAATATGATGTATCGATACTTTTTCTTTGAACTGTAATTGGAAAACTATTGAAAAATAAGTTTCGCCTTCTCTCGAAAAATTGGAAAATTTTATAACTTTATTATTACGGCTAAAAATGCTATATTACCATCATTAAAAAAATAATTTTTAAATGCTATTAAGACTAATTTTCAGCATATTTTTTCCAATAGATAACTATCTGTATATATCGATATCTGTATACAGCCAACATATCGTATATCAGAATCATTCTTGATGAAAAAATGTTTTATACAAAATTTGTTTATTGTATTCAAAAATTTTTGTTAAATAAATTTAAATTATCGATGGTAAGCTAAATTAATCATTAAATAGCTATTATTACAGACGCTTTATTGTTTAGAATAAATATATGATAAATTTTAAGAGCCCCATATTAGACGGAATTAGAAACCCATTCTAAGTAGTAATTCACCTTGATTAGTCAGACATCTAGTACTAATGCAACATTAAATGAACGACGTATTTCTTAACTCTGCAATTAATTATAAAATAATGCACATCTTTTAAAAATAATGTTATGAAAGCAATATTTTTATTTTAAATAAATAAATTGTCAAAACATTAATTATTTAAACATAGAAAAATTAAACATCGTTCTTGTGCGCAATGCGAACATCGACATTACTTGAAACGAATCAATTTTTAAATAATTTGTTATTTTTAGTCTTTAAAAATGATCGCATGAATAATTATTTTGCTCTGTTCCTTGGTATGATTCAACGCAAAAATTAAAACGTATTATTTAAAAAAAGTAAAACGTAAAAAATAATGTTAAAGTTTGTTAAAAAATCAAGAACAACCGTAAGAATAATTTGATTAAATAAATAAAAAAAAAAAAAAAAAAAAAAAAAAAAAAAAAGCGATATCTGAGAATTAACGCAGATAAATTTTTGCGTCGAAAATTCCTTAGATGGCAGCAGCGTCATATTAGAGAACGATGCCATTATCTGTCATAAAACTAAACGAGACAAGTGTCTTTACGTTGCACCGCGCTGCATTGGAATGAAAAAAATCGTACGCTTTAAAAAGTAATACGATTTTTAAATGCTACACTTTTGCTATCTAGCGCTTAAAAACTTTGTTACGCAATGCAGTTAAAAGATCGTTATGTAAAAGATTACTTTTAATTTCTCGTTGCACTTTGACTTGTTACACGTAAAATGAATTCGCCAATATTTTATTTATCGATATTCAAAATCTTATTTTTATCAATTACACGTCTCGATTTATGGAGCTTTTTAAAAAATATACAAAAATTATTTATTATAGAAAAATATTGAATATAATTGGTTGAATGGAAAATTGAAAAGAAAATAATTGAATTTTTCTCAAAACAACGAGTGATGAATTTTCAAACAAATAACGCATAAGAATTCGATTAGAGAACAATAAGAGGAAACAATATACCATATCCTCTCGCAGCAATTTTAAAAATTTCTCCGCGTACTCTCTCACATACACAGCGCAATTACAATTACATTTATCGTGCTCTTTTCAACCTAAACTGCATAGCGATTAAGCAGCTGATAAAATCCCCTCCCGCGTCTCACTTTTATAATACATCGGCGCACGAATTCGCGATAAAAATTTTTGTGTCGCGGCGGTCGACAACGTAGAGAAACACAAAGAAAGAAAAGAGGAGAGAAAAGAAAGAATAAAACAGCGAAATAAAAAAAAAAAAAAAAGAAAGAAAGAAAGGAGGGATAGATAGAGAGAACGAAGGAAAGAAGAAGAAACAGCTTCAAATGTCACTCGCACGTTACGTAACTCCGTATAACTGCACTACACCTCAACGACGACGAGTCGCTTTCCCGTTTTTATTGCATACGTGTATGCATTACATATACATGCATACGAGCGCGTCTCTCGTGCGCGTGCATTCGCGTTTTAAAAAAAGATAGAAAGAGAAAAATTTTTCCAACGTATATCTCAGCCTCGCTATCCGGTAGTTTTGTATAAATACACTTATAATCGCCAATGCCACTTTTCTCTTTCTTTCTCTCTCTCTCTCTCTCTCTCTCTCTCTCTCTCTCTCTCTCTCTCTCTCTCTCCCCCTTTTCTCTTAGCGTCTTCATTCTCACGCGCGAATGTATTTATATATACACATGGTAAACTGACGACGGGTCAAGGACATTTGCCAATCTTTTCTTCTTCCGAACGGAAATTGCGAATGATGTTTCGGTGGTCGATTGTCCGGTTATATACCGGCAAAGGGAAATTTTCTCACTCTTGGTACGTTGATCGTCGCGAGATCGCCCCCCTCGTTCGCGAATACAAAGATACTCGATTCTTTTATTTTATTTCATTTTCATTTTTTTTTTTTTTTTTTTTATCTAATTCCTTCCTTTCTCACTTCTATACTTTCCCAGAATAAGAAAAAGTGTTATGGGGTCATTAAACGGCCTTACTATTCTACGCGATCCTTCGTGTTCTTTTTTCTTCCTTTTCTTTTTTTTTTTTGTTCTTTAGATGATTGTCGGTTACAAAATGGACGAAGAAAATGGTGTCGCTGATTGAGGCTCGATGAAAAAGTTTATGTAATATTGAGAGACGATTAATTTTCTACTGAATTTTGCTGAATGCGCAATTTGTAAAATATATGACGCATCTGAGGATAATTAATTTTTTGCAAGATTCGAACGAATAATTGTCATTATTGAGACGTTATGGTAATTGATTAATATATTGAAATATAATGTTTATCAGTGCGTGAAAATCAAAGTGTACTAAAAATAAATGTTATTATATCTGACCTCGTTTAATACTTTTATCCGTCGGATGAATGCGAGAATGAGAGAGAGAGAGAGTAAAATTTTTTAGCACAATTTCTCAATTCTAAAAATTATTGAAAAACACACAAGATGTCAGATGAAAACTTTTTGAAAAATTTAATAAACACGTTTCTTGACATTTCTAAAATTTTCGAAATATTTTTCGTTAAACTTCAAAAAAATTTTTAAAAAATGACATTTTTTTTTTTTTTATTAATCGGTTAAAAAAAATAGGCCAAAACTATAATTATATCGATTAATTCGCAGAAAGTAACGTAGATCGACAAGAATTAAATCTAATTTAAAAAGAACAAAGAAAAAAAAAAAAAAAAAAAAGAAAGAAACTCTAGAAAAACAAAGCATCGCAAAAGCGAAAAAAAAGAAAAAGAAATGATAAAGGTAAAGCTGTCGGTTCCGACACCGCGACGCAACGCAAACGCTAATACATATCGCGAATCGCGAGTAAGTTCGTCGGAGAATAAAAATCGGCTTGGCGCCAGAGCGCATCGACGACCTCGGATTTCCATCAGTTGCAATTTTCGGCGCCGGTTTAAACGAGCTCGGCATTCGAACGTTCCGTACGTGTAATCGGCCTTGTAGTATTATATGTGTGTGAGTGTGTGTGTATGTGTGTGTACGTATATATAACATGGGTTAATTCGCTTATGAGAAAAAAAATTTTATTAAAAAGGAAAAGAAAGATTGAAGCTTTAACTTTAATCCTATCTTTAGTTTAATAAAATAAATAATATTCGAACATTTCAATTTTTTTAGTTTTAAATCTCGATAAACATTTTTCATAAAAATATTAATTTTACAAAGTTAAAAAAAAAAGAAAAAAGGCTACGATGAATCTGAGTAACATAATAATTATACTTTTATCGCGTTAGCTTTAGCCAATGCTCTATTTTAATAGAATGCTTCATACTTTCTCGACTTTAACGTGACGTTTCCAATTCGGTCGGCTTCGAAAAACATTTTCATGGAATTTCATGCGTCAATCACATTTACTCCTTTTCACTAGGCGAGTTTTCGTGGTGCCAGAAAACGTCACACCATACACGCTGAAAAATTCCGCTTTACCAGCTGAGTTTGTTTTAATATTGACATTCATATGTAAAATAACTTCAATGTTAAATTATTTTAACGTTATTTCCTTTTTTTTTTTCGACTTTGGCTTTGTTTTTGTTTTTTTTTTACGTTTTAAACTAAATAATATGTCGGTGTGTACCATAAGTTTATTAAATTAAATGAATATTAATAAAAAAAAAAATTTATTAATCGATTAAATAATTAATATTGCAAACAGAAACTTTGGTGTTTATTATTATCACTTTTTGATTTTATTATTTGTAACTTAATATTCTAAGCGAAATCTTACATATTCGTATTATAATTGATATTTTTTGACACTTTTACCAAAAATATCGAAAATTATAAAAGCTCTTTCCCAATATATCAAAACCAAAAAACTTTAAAGTTGCAATCGGAGCAAAACTTTAGAAATGCCATTTGTCGAAGTTATTTAATGCTAGCGAAATAGCTACTAAAACTGATAGAGAAATGCAGTTAATAAGGTTTCAGTTCTAAAATTAGATCTACCGAAAATACTTCCGACGTATTTTCGAGAAAAATTAATTTATCATTAAAGAAAAATTTGAGAAAAAAAATTTTGCCAATATTTCTAAACGAGTATTAATACGTAAGGTTTTTTCAAAAAACTCATTGGTGAGAAATAAAAATAAAACCGGCATCATTGCAAAATCTAACAAAAACCGTCGGATTAAAGTTTTCAAATTCACCAATAGAAGTTAAACTTAATCGCCGTATCTCAAACAGCATTCGACAGAAGATAAAATTTTAAATCAATAAACGCTGCACGTAACAATATACTTACAAAATTTGATTGTGCAACAATATACCATTACAAAACAATTTATTAGTGTATAAGATTTGCATAAACCGAGTTGAATGATTAAGCTAAGAGAAACGGCTTTATAAACTTCATTGAGTGGGTAGTTTATGATCGAATATTTTAAGAGATCGAAATAATTAATGATTGAGCTTATTTATTTGAAACGATATTGTCTCCCAACGAGTATTCGAGTCGAGCGAATTTTTGGTAAATTAAATTAATGGAAAATTTACGTTTAATGAAAATTACGAGTAGATAAAAAAAGGTTTCACCCGAATAAGCTAAATCAATTGATTTAGAAATTAATCGATAATAAACGAATCATTCAAAGGACAATTCACGATAATTCATTGAAATTCTTCATCTTTCACAAAACTTTCGAATTTTTTCATTCGATTCGAAAGCTAACGAACACCGGTTACCGACTAGCCCATCCTCACATCGTCTCTCTCGCATCCACCGACGTTTGCCGAAAATCCGAGTCCGCGTGGCGTCGAGGAATCAACAGCGCGCGCGGGAAAACTATATATATTTTTCGATGCGCACATACACACCAGGAAACGAGAGAGAGAGAGAGAGAGAGAGAGAGAGAGAGAGAGAGAGAGAGAAGGGAAGCTAGCGTCGGGACGCTGGCGCGACGTATGCCGGTAGCAGCAAACTCTCCTCCTGGCTTGAATCCAGCAGCCACCGTTGAAAGAGAGAGAGAGAGAGAAAGAGAGAGAGAAGCGCGCGCTACGAGCGAGAGAGAGAGAGAAAGAGCAGTCGCGAATGCGACAGGTTTCCACCGACGCGCCGCCACGTGGTTTCGTGCGCCGCTTTCGTTATATACTAGCCATCGTGTGGAAAATTAAAACTTCCGGAATAAGAGATCGATTCTTTTATTGCTTTTTGTAAATTTTTTTGCTTTTTTTCTATAGACCCAAAATCGATCATTTGCGGATGAAAAATAACCATAATTCTAAAGCGCGCTTCGTTCGATCGATGATGCGAGTTAGCGGCCGAGAGAGCTGTGCGTGCATTTGTTTTTATTTCATCCTATTCTTTTTTTTTTTTTTTTTTTTTTTTCATGAGTTTGACACTTTTGTCCTTGCGCTTTTTAAAACGGCGCTCGCGCATTGTACGCGTATCGATGCTTCCTGACTTTGAAATCGGCTAACGAATTTCGCGCGCGTTCTCTTATTTTTCAACATTTTGGTGCATTTGTACTAAGCTTTTTTTTTAATTATTTTTATATATTTTAAGATGAACATTTCTTCGCTTGCATTTTTTTCTTTTCGCAACGTATTACGTAGACAAAACGAGGTAAGTAGTTATTTCGCGTCTAAACTTTTGTCCGACGGAGTATCAAATTTAAAAAAAAAAAAGAAAAAAAAAAGAAAAAACATTGTATACCGTCGCCAGACGTCTTACGATTACGAAAGACGAGCGAGCAAAAAATTACGCTCCAAGTTTTGGATTCATTCACGTGAGCACGTTTTCGACGTAAAACGAATTGCATCGAGCGAGTTATGAAAGAGAAACCGATGATAACGCTTTTAAAAACTTTTTTCGTCGTATTGTGCATAGGTTTGCGTTTTGACGCTCAAATTTTTATTGTTGAAAACACTTTTCAACATATACAATCGCAAATCAATTCATTGTCTATTTATTGAGAGACTAAACGATCTTGCTTGCAAACGAAATAAAAAAAAAAAAAAAAAAAAAAAAGAACAGAAAGTACAAAAGAAAAAGAAAAATTTTCTTTCTTTTTTAAAAAAGAAAAAAGTAAAGAAGGTTTACATAAGAGGAGATACAAGGACGGCGTTTTAAACGTCACAGTAATGCAAAAGAGGGTGTGTAATCGGTGTGTGTGTGTGAGTATGTGTGTAGGCGCATCGAAAAAAGAATTAAAAAAGGAAAAATCGAATAAAAGAATAGAAAAAGAGTGTATACACAGGGGAGAAACGCCACGACCGAAAAAGCCGCAACGAAAATAAAAAAAAAAAAAAAATTAAACTCACGTCTCCCTTATCTTCGGTATAATCGTCGATCGCTCCTCGTCGATTGGTCGAAAGAAGCTTTCTTCTTCTTCTCGGCGCGCACACCACTCCACTCTATCTCTCTTTCTCTATTTTAAAATTTTCTTTTTACAATTAACACAATTCTCGAGTTGGATAATCGCCGATTGTCGATGGGCATCGATGATCGTTGGTCGCTGCTACCGGCGACGACGACTCTCGGCGCTCTTTCTCTCCAAGCGCTGCTGCTCCTTACTCGTTCCACGCGCTTTTTCAACATTTTTTTTAAAAACCCGCCATCGAGTAATCTGCGCACTCCACACTCTCTACTTTGTGTATTATTATTATACTTCTCTCCCCTCGTTTATTTTATTCCCTTTTTAATTTTGCTATCGTTGCACTATTTTATTCTTAATTTTTATTTTTCTTTCAACAACAACAACAACAACGAAAATTCAAAACAAACGCCTATAACCGTTAATCTCGTATGCTGTATGTTTATCACTTTTTCACCGTTTCAATTCTCGTGTGTATGTGTATTTGAGTGTTTCTTCTCTTTTCGTTCACTTGTTCACGCATTTAAACGAAACGGAATAAGAGAGATAGAGAGAGAGAGAGAGAGAGGGAGAGAGAAATATACGTACGCGATTGAAAATTGAAACAATAATCGCCAAATAAAAAAAGAATCGAGGAAAATCCGTGAGCCGCACAGAGAGACAGAGAGAAAGAGAGATAGAGAGTGAAAGAGTTGTTGCGGCTGCTGCTGTTGCCGAAGGTCGCGCACACAAGCTTCGCTTCGAGGCCGAAAAGTTATAGTAGTTATCTTGCTTTCGGAGCTCCTTTCTCTCTCTCCTTTTGCTTCTTCTTCACCTCCAGCGTTAATTTTCTCACGTGTGGGTATATATATATATTTTATATGTAATATACTTATCACAGGTTTTATTTATTTTTTCTTTTTTTCTTTTAGCAATTATTATACCCAATAATCGTTGGAATATAATCGGCTCTCGCGGATGAACGAAAAAAAAAAAATTTGTTTTTACTTTCCGTTGATCAAAATATATGTGTATATGTAAACCAATCGCGCAAAAATTTTCAATTTGCTTTTTTTTTTTTTTCTTTTTTCTTCTTCTTGTATATGCACTTTATTTAATGTCGCACCAAGTTATACAAATATCACCACTCTCACTCTCCTTTAAATATCTTTCGATGCGTACGCGCGTTGCTTGTCTCCTTCAATCCCAAGTAGTATATATCAATATGTGTACATGTCGCACACACAACAAACCGAAACGATTATATCGATGGATAGGTGGGTATAACGATAATAATTATCGTTGAACAAAAATCATGTGCTTTTTTTCTCCTTCCTTCCTTCGGTATATTTTTTTCTTTAATTCTTTTGTTTTATTTGTTCTTGCCTTATCGCTTTTCAAAATTCAAATCCTTCTTCCTCCGTGATTTTCACACTCCACCTTCCACGTCGACGAAGAATACGTATACATTTGCGTTCGCGTATTATCTGTATTGTTAATTATTTTGTGTTAAAAGGGGGGAGTAATAATATCTGTGTCTGTTTACATATATAATCGGAGAAATGCACACTCGCGGTTCTTTCTTTTAATTACATGTATATTTATATACATATAGATCCTTCGTAGAAGTACGTAGTTTAAATCTGATTTATAGAATAAAAAAGGAAAAAATTGACAAAATTCGTTATCGGACCAAGCTGTCTTTTCCACTCCTCTTTCTCTCTTTCTCTCTCCTTGGAGGAGGCACCGTGTACGCGTGTATATAAGTGCATGCGTATATACACATATATAAGCATTTATATATACCCGTATACGCGTGCAAGAACGTCGTCGTCGTCGTCGTCGTCGTCACCGACGTCGTTGTCGTCGGAGAGAGAGAGAGAGAGAAAAAGAGAGGGAGTATGTGTACGTGTATGTATAATTCACACAACGCGCGGCATACGAGCACTCGTATGCATGTGCGCCTGTATGCACGTGTCGGTATGTGTGTATGTGTGTGGAGGAGGGGGGAGGGGTTTATGTTTATAAGTGTGTGGGTGTGTATGTATGTGTGTATGGGGTCGTTACGATGTACGTTGTTGTTGTCGTCGTCGTCGTCGTCGTCTCCTCTCGAGCTCGCGGCGGCGCCCGGCGAGAGTGAGTCTCGTTGTGTGTTGCGTTGGCTCGCGCTGCGCTCCCGTAACTGCATCCGCGTCGGCGACTGAACGCCGCGCGCGCGGCGCACACCAGCGCCGCCGCCGCCGCCACCGCCGCCGCCGCCGCCGTCGTAGCCGCCGTTGCCGCCGCAGCCGCTAGACGACTCGTTGCTCTTGCCATCCCCACCAGCGGACACTACCACCGTTGCACGCGAGCCACTACTACTACTACTACTTTACTACCACTACTGCGGCTACTAGCCGCCGTTGCCGCCACCGCCACGGCGATTTTACCCAGCGCACCACCGTCGGCGACGTCGTCGTCGTCGCCGTCGTCTCCGTCTCCGTCTCTTCGCTCTTCGTCTCTCTCGCGTTTGCTCGGGCTGTGTGCGAGGAGGGGAACGCGTTCGTACGCGCCTCGCGAGAGAGTGTGTGCGCATGAGAGTGTGAGAGAGAGAGAGAGAGAGAGAGAGAGAAGAGAGTGCAGCCGGCGTTAAAGGGAGAGGGAGTGCAAGTGCAAGTGCAGCGAGCGTCGACGGCGGCACACGTGGGGATGCACATGCAGTTACGCAGCCGAGTGTGCGCGAGTTTTAGTACGTGTGTACATGCGCATGTGTACGTGGATATATGTATGAGTGAGGAGCGTTTGGGGAATTTTTCTTCCTACTTTTTTTTACGTGTTTTCTTTCACTTGGATTTTTTTTTTTTTTTTTTTTTTTTTTTTTTGCGTGTGAGAGAGGATGGACGAATGTGCGCGCGCGAGTGTGTCTATGTCTCTTTGCGTCTATTTCATAAGTTTTGGTCGATTTCGAACGCGAGAGTGAAAAGCTCGCGATAATTTGGAAAATTTTTTTCTTTTATTTTTTAAGGCTGAGATGGTTTCGAGTTGTTTACATTTAATTTGAGTGCGTAAAATTGAAACCATTGTACAATTTTTTATTCAATTAAAAATTGTCTTATTTGAAATTTTTACAAATTTGACTAAAAAAATCTTAACCTATTCAAATATTTTATATTAAAGAAGTGAGCTTGAATAAAAATAAAAATATTAAAAAGAAAATGCATATCGAATTTTTTTCTTTTACAAGTAAATTAATACAATCGCACAATAAATCTCAGATTTTTATCATATACTTCATAACAATGACATGGACTTTTTTTTCAAAAATTATATTGGGATGACAAATTTTTAAAACCCAAAAAATTTTAAATTCTTATATAACTTTTTTCAATAAAAAATATACACATTTTAGATTAAAAGAGATATTAAAAAATTCAACATTTTCTTATCATCAAAACTAATGGAAGATAATCCAATAAAAATACAAAATTTTATTTACCATTAGATAACGCAAAACTTCAATATTTAATTTTATTCCGAACTGAGAAACGGTAGTAAAAATAAAAAACTTCTTACGCGTATCGTATTAAACAAATTAGATAGATACACTAACGATTATATAATTACTATTTAAATATTACGATTATATTAATACTATATATTTTAGCACATATATTAATAAAATATTGTATCTCTTTCTCTATATAAATCTACTTCCATAAAGATACCGTTGTAATAATAAATAATATCTTATTTTACAAGTATCATATCTAAAAGTAATTTTATCACTTTAACTAATAATTATATTAATTATATTCTATAAATGAAGATTATAAAATAAAAGTTTTTAAATCAACAAATGAATATTGAATTTTAATTTGTTAATAAAAATTAATAATTTGTCGAAATAAAGTTTAGTTTCTTGCAAAAAAGTTGTTGATGACTTTCATTTTAACGATACTTTAAACTATTTTCAAAATTATCATTTTAAATTATGCATAAATTGAGGAGAAGGCTGTAAGTACACTTATTGAAAATAAAAATTCGCCCGTACGAGAAAAACGGCTACAGTGCTGATAATATCTAAAATTGATAAGCGATTTTATTTTATTTTTCAAAACTAACTTGTCTAATTGAAGAAATCCACAACAAGTAGATAATATCCGGGAATGGCGAGACGCGCATAAACGATTAAAATCTAAACAGGTCTTTTCTTACGTAACGGAATTGAAAATTAGGCCATTCAGAAGAACTTTTTGTTCTCATATAATTATTCTGAAATGTTAACGGGCTAATTGCGTCTATATGATTTTGACGTCGCCTCTTTAAACGATGTGAATAAAAGATAAGAAAAATCGATACGTGTGCCAGTCGAAGGCATTACATTTTTTCCGTTATAAACACACGCGTATTAGAAATATTAGAATGAATTAAGCCGCGGCGCTTGCGAGTTACATCGATTTACATCGCGAAAAATAATTGCGCTTAACGATGCTTAGTTTTTCTTTTATTCAAACGTTTCTGGCAATTTGTACGTGAAATCATGCGGCATTTACATTTTAAACTGTTATTTTAAAAGTAAGCGTAATAATGCTTTTTATAAACTTATATAAACACTTAAATATACATTTTATTTAAATTTTATAAATGGAATAATAATTTTAATGCTTTATTTTAGCAACCTTATAATACTGTTAAAGCCGACGAAAAATTCATCAAACTTTTGTCTATAAAAAATCAATTCGAATTTGAAAAAGAAAAAGAAAATTTACAAAAGTTGAGTGTGATAAAATAGAAGATAGAGAGAGAGAGAGAGAGAGGGGGGGAGAGAGACACAAATCAATGAATTGGTGGTGCATCTCAATCTTACCGCACGAAAGAGCAATTATCGTTCTCTCGGTAAGATTGGTGGGTCCACCGAAAGCGAATGAGAAATGCAAACAAAGAAGTCTCTCGCGCACTGTAGTCCGAGCAGAAGTATGATAGAGAGCGAGAGCAAAAGAGAGAGAGAGAGAGAGATGAACTGCATACGCGCGTATACGTATAATATACCGTACGCATAGGCACGTCGTCGGTTTGCGTAACTCTCTTTCTCTCTGTCTCTGTCTCTTTTGCTCTCTCTCTCTCTCTCTTGCTCTCGCTCTCTCTCTGCCGCTTGGTCGTGCACAATCGGTCAAAAGTGCCTCATCGGACGTACAATGGAAGTGCATGTGTGCGCGCGCGCGCACACACACACACACACACGAGCGCGTCTACTCCGATTACGCCTGCGGATACCAATGTATACATGTATATATATATATACATATCCATAGTGAGCGCGGGTCGAGAGAAAGAAAGAGAGAGGAAGCACATAACGCGCGGTGCGTTTCAGCTGCATCTCGCTCGCCCGAATTATCGCTTTTTTAATTTGCGACGATTGCCAGCTGTATATTATTATTGTTACTATTATTATATGTACACACGCGTTAGATTAATATCTATATATTTGTGCGTGTATGTAGACGCGTTATCGGCACCGATTCTCCTCGGTCCTTTCGATTTCAGCGCTCGACGATTTTCCTTTTCTGCATACATCCGTATATTCGCGCGCATATTGGGGAACGATTTATCGCTTTCTTCGTATACATTTAGCGCGCCCGAGCGCACAATTGCATTGCCGTAGTTAGCGCGCGCGTTATCGCGATCTAACTTGAAATTGAACTTGTGCTCGCGCGAGCAGCGAGCGCCAACGCGCGCCTTTTATTTTTCCATTTTTTTTTTTTTTTTTTTCTTACTTTTTTCGTCAGCTGTGCGGGAGATTGTGTATACATATATATGTATATATGCCGCACGTTCGAGCGATTGGATTGTAATTGTATTGTGGAAAGGAATTGTAAAGAGTGGGTAATCTGAATTTTTCTTTTCGCTCGTGTTTCCATTTTTTTTTTCTCTTCGAGTTTTGCGGAATGTCGGTCGAGCGGGATAAATGCGGTTTTGAGAATTTTATATTTGGGTTTCGTTGCGACTGATTAGAACTCGTTCGAGCTTGGAAATTATCAGCTATCGAATTTTATTATCCATATGTTCGCGTGTATTTTTGTAAAAATTTTTGTCTCGTGTAATCTCGCCAATATACACATATATCATTATAAAATTGTTATTGAAAATTGCCGATGCACGTTGCTTTTAAAAATCAACGGTTTTTTTCTTCTCAGCGGCAGCGATTCGATTTGAAAAATTTTAATTACAGATTTTGCAATTACGTAACGGTATTGTACATTTTTTTTTTTTTTTTTTTTTTTTTTTTCATGATATAAAAGGATGAGCGATCGACACCGAAAACGACGAATTATTTAAGACAAAAAATGTTATGGCCCATAGTCATTCAATTAAAGTGATCGAATACTCGGTACAATAAAAATAAAAACAAAAATAATAATAATAAAAATTAAAAAAAAGAAAACAGAAAAAAAAAAAAAAAAACAAAAATACCTTGTTAACAAATCGTCGTATCTTCTATTTTTACTGAAAATACGAGAGTATACATGTACAAACATTACTGCTGCCGCAACCACAACATTTTTATACGCTATTCTTACTAAAATATAGGTTCGTATTTCACATTCGTCAAGGTCTGCAATTGTATGTTGCAAAACACGCGGCATAAGTGAATAATTTTCACCTAAGATTATAACTATAATGTGATTTATTTAATTACTCGTTTCACGTCGAAAATAAAAAAAAAAAAAAAAAAAGAAAATATCTTTGATTTAAAAGTATGCGTGTATGTTTTTTTTTTTTTTTTTATTTTTATTTTTCTTCAATTTATATTTATAAACTACTTGATTCTGACCTATAAATTAAAAGCGCCTTTTTATATAAATTTTATTAATTATTGCATTGAAAAATTACTTTTCATACGGTTCTTAATTACACAACAATATAATATAATTTTTTACTATAAAACTAATTTCTTTTTTTTTACGCATAAATTTTTTTCTTTTCTTTTTTTTTCTTTTTATTTTATTTAATTTCTTTTTTATTTTTTACTCGAGCAAAAATTCTCAGAATATTGTAAACGTATTTTAACCAACAATCGATGCCAAACATTTATGATAGCCAATCATTTTTCTTTTATATTTAATTAATTAAGTTTTTTTTTCTTTAAATTGCTCATGCTTGCGTTATTTATTATAATAAATTTATTGTTCTAATGTAATTTCTCAATTATAATAAAGCACTTAATTAAATCAATTGAATTTTAAATTATCCTACGGTATGAAACTTTATCCACGGTCGTTTGAAAAAAAGTAATAATAACAAATTTATAGTACACTCAAGCATTTTAACTTTCTAAAATTGAAACTTATTACTCGAATTTATTCACGTATCTTTTCGAAATACATAGAATATGAAATATAGGATAAAATTGTTTAATCCGGAATTAAAAAAAACAAATCGAAATAAGATACTATACGAACGAAATTTAAAAATTTTTTTCAGAAAAAAATCAAAAAATCTCAATCTGAAATCATCTCTCTGATTCGGTGATCGTACAAGTAGCAACAGGAAAAGGAACAGGAGCAGCAGCATCGCTCGTTCGCGAGAAAAGCAAAAGAAGGCAAATAAGTATATGCGTGAGTGTCTGTATTGCTCTCTCGGTTTCGTAAACAACGCGCACATACACAAGCACACGCATACGAGCGAGCCATTGAGCGCGCGTTGAAAACGAAAGCATTTGCGTTGCGCAGGCGCATTGTTCGCCGGGTGTACTATATATGTACGCGCGCGCACATACGTACAGAGAGAGAGAGAGAGAGAGAAACACACGCAACTCGTGTGCGCTTCTCGCTAGCAAAAGGCATCGTTCGCGCGCGCGCGCGCGTCGTGTGTGCATATGTGCAGTGCATACGTAGCCGTCCGCAGAAAGTCTCTCTCGGAGTTGCTCCGCGGCTGCGCGACCATGACACTTTTAATGGGAGACAATTTCATGCAGTTGCCGCTCTCTCTCTCTCTCTCCCTCTCTCTCTCTCTCTCACTCACTCACTCACTCACTCACTCACTCACTCTCTCTCTCTCTTTCTCTCTCTCTCTTTCGGCTGTGTGGAACAAGTACGCATATATATAAGCTTATGTATATACCAGAGAGTATATCTCGCTTTCGGTGTGAGTACAGCGCTGCGATTTGAAATTTAAAGGCCGCTAATCGTACACGCTTTGACGAAAAAGAGAGAGAAAGGGGGAAGGGTAGAGAGAGAGAGAGAGAGAGAGATAGCGTGCGGGTGCGTGTATATATGCGCGTATGTATTTATGTGCATACACGGATTTTTTTACAATTCGCACGGATGAATGTAACTGGGTCTTTGCGTTGCGAACGCGGATTGATATACAGATTTCCGAGCGCATGTCGAAAATTGAGATAATATTTTCGAGATATTGAATCGAGAAACGACGATGAAGACCATTTATAAAAATGAAACAAAGTAAAGTACATTAAAGATATCGACAAATTTATAATATCGCATTAAATTTACTGTGTATGTAAAATTTTAAATCATTTCGGGGTCGCCATCCTTGTAATCTATTCTTTAATACGGGCACTTATAACCGATGAATATTTTACGTATCTTCTCTGTCGATTTTCTAATGTTTATTATTATTATTTTTTTTTTTTGATAGATTATCGTTAAATATAATAATAAAAAATGGAGTATTATAATTTATTATTTACAAATATTATTAAATTATATTTGTTTACCTTTCGTTCAAATAAATTATCAATTAAAAATTATAATAAATATAAAACGTGACAAAATGATTTTCGAAAAAATAAAAAAATTATTCATTCATCTGGCTAAAGAGAAATACACTTACTTAAATAATAAAGAAAATTTTAATTCGTCATTAACAATAAACGCCAAAAAAAAAAAAAAATCTCTAATTATATTCGACCGAATAAAAATTCACCTACTACGGGTAACAAAGCCAAGAAACATAAATAAAAAAAAAAAAAAAAAAAAAAATGCGATAGAATCGAGCCGGCGAGCGAAAAAGACATGTAAATTTATTTTTTGTTGCCGTTGAGAGCGCGTGAATCGACAAAATGTCCGCCTTTACACCGAAATCGCGTGTCCATAAGCGGCCGGCCTCAAAAGCCGAAAGCAGCGTAGAAGAGAGGCAGAAGAAAAAGAAACAAAGTAGGAGGTGGATTGTTACGTAAGAATTGCGCGACATACGCTTCGCTAGTACGTATACACACATGCGGCGCTGATTATCAACAGCGGAGAAACATAGTTTTACAAGCGTCCGTACGCGTTATGCGAATCTCTCTCTCTCTCTCTCTCTCTCTCTCTCTCTCTCTCTCTCTCTCTCTTTCTCTCTCCTTTTCTCTCTTTCTCGAGTCTAATACAGTCGTGCACATCGCGAGCGCGCGCGCGCGCATTCGGTTGGAGGAGTCTGTTGAACCGTTAGAAATTCGAGCGCGTAAGTGCGACAAAGGAAACGTTGTGTGTGTACTCTTCGTCGACTTATGTCGGTTGCGCAAAATTTTCATGCCAAACGGTTGACGTTGTCTTTGTCGTCTTTTCTTGAAGCCCGCGCATTTGTATGGATACGTTAGTACCTTTGGCTTTTTTTTCTTTTCGACAGTGCCTACTTTGTTTTTTTTTTTTTTTTTTTTTTTTTCGGATTTCTACTTGGAAGCGGAAAAAGACTTCGTTATTGTTGATGTTCGACGGTTGCGAAATTTTTCTTTCGATCGTATATGCATACATGTTTTCATTTTTGTCGAGAGATTCGTTTGCATATTTAAATTTACCTTTAGAGTAGAAAAATTAATCACTCGCTTCTCACGAATTATAAACTCATAAAAATTACGCGGAAAAATACGTTTGATTAAAAAGCCTATAATTATCTCTTTGATTAATTTCAGAAATTCTTTCGTTAACGTGAAAAATCATTTTTCGGCGAAATGTTTTCGTGAATCTTTCAGGAATTATTTCTTGTACTTGTATTTTGCAACGTAATATTCGAAGATTACCAACGCGATAACGATGCGATTACTGCACGTTCGACAATTTTAATCGAGTTCATTCAAAATATTGAATAAAAGTCTAGTTTAAACTCTCCTTTATCCGATAAATTTATTTTTAGCAAATAGAAAAATTGTAGTTTATTAAGAAAAGGAGAAAAAAAAAAAAAAAAAAAAAAAAAGGCGAAGTATCGAAATTATAAGAAAGGGAATGATTTATCAAGTTGGTGCTGCAATTTTATTTTTCTTTGGATAAAAAAAAATTGCAAATAAATGTTTTACGATCATTTCTTTTAATTTTACGGACAAATAAATTTTTAAGCCGAAAACGTCGTTACGCGTTAATTTTTAATCAACTATTCAATAATTATAAACGAAAAATAAAAAATCTAAAATTTCGTTATAATAGTAAAAAAAAAATAGTAATTCATTAAGGCCTTTCAAATCCAGTAAACCGAAACAATCGCTTTTAAGATGATTTTTCAATCGTTTACAAAGATGAAACTGTTTATTAAATTAAATTATTCTCAACTATAACTTGAGTTTCGATTAAAAGATTAATTAAAATTAATGAATCATCAAATTTTTATACGCACGTAACATTATAACTCTATAAACATAAAAATTTCGAATATAACGCATATCTTTTTCCCAAGCGTCTTCGAGCCTAACGAAGTAAAAGGAAAAAGTCGACGCTATTAGTAATCAGTAATATTCTAAGGTGATCGATCGGGACAAATGAAAAATAACGATAAGCTAATGTGCAAATTATGTAGATCATATAAAAGAAAATCATATAGGCGCTTGTAATTTTTCAAGCGCGCAATGACGAATATGTCGGCCGTGAGTCTCTCGAAAATTCGCAGCACGCGCGTACATAGGGAGAGAGAGAGAGAGAGAAAGAGAGAGACGCATACGCAGGCGAAACTCAGCTCGGCAACGAAGGCTGACCGACGCTCGCGTTACAAGATGGCAGCCGAAAGTGCAGAGATTAGATATCCCCGGAATCGAGTATGCCTCGAAAGGAAGGGGCAACGAGACCAAGAGCAAACCGAGCGACAAGAGAGAGAGAGAGAGAAAGAGAAAGAGAGAGAGAGACCGTGAGCCAAGAGTATAACGTTTACGCGCTTCATATACATACATACGTGCACGGGCGCCGTTGTGTGGAAAAAATTACACACAAAGTGCCTACACTTTCAAACGAGCCTCGAAACTTTTTCGTACCACCGCGTATGAAATATCCAGGCAGACATTTTTCCTTCCGACGCGTATGTACGTATTACCTGAATAGCATGAGTATAATTTTTAAGAGACATGCGTGCGACTCTTTTAACATCATCGATAAGAATTTTTAATATCCGTTTCGTCATCGTAATTGTTATGAGTCACGGACATAATATTCGGCTAACTTTTATGCGTTTTTTAATTTCGTGTATCTTTGAAATGTTCTCTATAATGATAAGTTATATAAAACGCATCATTTTGTCTGTATAATCGTAAACTATATTTATTATTATTTTTCAAGCTGTCTCTTTCTTGTTAAAAAAATCTATCCTCTTAAATTTCTACTTTTTTCCAATGAATGCATGAATACGAGTTACGCAGGTTATATAACTTATGAATCACAATTTTAAACGATGTTACACTTTTGATTTTGATGCTTTTTAATATTCAATCGCCTCGCGTTAACAGCACGAAATAATCGAGTATTAAAAATTCGAACTTAAATGAAATTCTCATTACATTATACGTTTATTTATACGTTAATTTTGTCAATTTTTTATAAATAATCAATTAATCGTCGTTAATTTAACTGGCTAAGTTGTCACAGTTACATTGCATTAGTTATCAATGCGGCGTTAGAATCGGCGTACATAAAATGTGTTCTGAAATTCAAACCAGCGAAATAATGTAAGAGATTTGATCTTGCGTTTGAAATAACTTTTGCGCAAATAAAGTTAACCAATCATCATAAAACGTGCATGACACACTTAACTCCTTGTAAATAAGAATAAAATTTCGGCACGACTGTTAAAGTAATGAAGTAATGCATATGAAACTTTTTTTTTTCTAAAAATTGCAACGAAATTTTAAATATATGTCAAATTTTGCGATTGCACCACGACGATTATTTTTATCAAAAGAAATTATTTAAATAACGACACATACGGCGTTTATTTCAAATATCCACTCAATAAATTCAAGTATCGAACAAACTATTTTTAAAAAATAAAGAAAAATCTCGGGAAGAAAAAATAGTCGTGGATATATTAAAATAATGATTGATAACTGATGGAGCAACGCGATTTAAAATAGATCACTTAAGATTTTCATTACCTATAAAAAAAAAGGAGAAAAAAAATATTCGCGCCGACTTTTGAAATACATTGCGAAATACTTTTTTTTTCAATCCCGTCCAAGAATTCCTTTTTTTTTTTTAAAATGAACGTTATTTTTTAAGACGAGCATCTCAATTTAATAAACTCAACTCGTGAATTCCGTTTCAATTTCACGATACCCGTACGAAGAATAAAAATGTAAAGCGCCGAATAATCTTAGTCGAAAGACGAAAGACAAAGTTACCTCGATATCGGCATTAGATACGCATACGTATCACACGGGTGGCTCATTCCGTAGTCTCGGTTGCGCAATCGGGGGAAAATTAACGAACGCATATATATACATTGATATATGTATACGTAGCATACACACCCACACACACCGCTCGGCGGTTTATTAGTTCGCGTAGAGATATACGAGTATACACATGCGAGAACTCGTATTCGCTTATATGAACGAAAAGCGTCGTATCCGTGCGCCCGATCCCCTATAGACTTGACATTAGATTCCAGCGGCCTTCCAGTTGCCCCGCTACTTTGCGCGCTGCACCCGTGAGCGCCGACAGCAGCCTTTCTCTTCTCCGCTCTCCGTAGACGCGCACGTGTATAGGTATGTATGTATGCGAGTAATGCAGCATACGTGTGCATTTGTACGTATACACATCCCTCCCCTCCACCTTCTCTCTCTCTCTCTCTCTCTCTCTCTCTCTCACACTGTCTCTCTTGATCGACGCGATTTAACTTGGCTTAGCTCAAAAGCGTACTCTACTGTGTCCTCTCTTCAATTGCTATATGTATATGTGTGAGAGTATGTGTGTGTGTGTGGAAAATCCGTGGACGAACGAGCCTGCGAAAACCGGCTGTTGCGAATGAGAGAGAAGTTTGTTCGCTAATTTATCTTTGGCTTTCGAGTCTGCCTCGAGTGAAGGATTCTTTTTCTCTCTCTTTCTTTTTCACTCGTTTTTTCACGTTGCCAACGAAATTTTCTTTTTTATTATCGTTTCTGAGCGTAACGAGATATTGCTATTGCATTTGAAACGTTCCTTATTTAATTTCGTACAATCTTTGCCTTTTCTTATGCATCGTTGTTGAAAAGTTATTCGAATGTTTTATCGAGCCGTTATTACACTGTGTGTAAATAATTTAAACACGATAAATAGATGTATAAAACTTCTTACGTTATAAGTTGAAAAATAAATGTAATTATAATGGTATAAAGGTTAATTGCAATGAATATATTATAATTTTTACACGCTAAGTAATTAACATAATTCTGTCAAAGTAAAATGTATATAAAATTATTCGCTATCCTCAATATTTTTAGGTTGAATAATTTTTTTTTTTTTTCTAATATACTACCACTCGCACGCGTAAAAAACACACCCACACACATACACAAATGTGTATATCGTAAAAGTATTTTAATTACTTTATTTTAAAAATCATAATGTATCTTTTTTCAATGAGTTGCGTCAGTTTCTAACTCGCAACTCGCGCGGTTAATTATTTTTAATTTTTATTTCCACGAGACTTTCGAGGAGATAATTACACACATCCGATCCACGATATTCCTTAACCTTCTTTAGAACATAATAAAGGAACGCTCGATTTTCCATGTGTTTATACACACGTACATTTAAATTGAAAATGAAAAAAAATCAATTGGATTTTCGCAATGCGCGAAATCGTCATCTCGATTGAGTAAACAAGACAACGTATATCCTATACGAGAGAGAAAGTTCGATTTGTGATTAAAAATTGCGTTAGTTAAAAAGCTGTTACATATGCAAACTCAAATTCAAAAGCGTACCAACGCTTTTTTTCTGCTTTTTTTTTTTTTTTTAATGTTGTACGCCTAGTTTTTTTTAAATTTTTTTATTTTTCTTTTTTTTTTTTTTTTTTTTTCATTCACGCTTGCGCACGCCCTCTCTGGCATACTTAGCGATCGTTTCGAACGCTTCGCTTCTTGCGAGAGATTGCGTTCTCTAAGGTTCGCTTACAAGCGCAAATGTTCGCGTGTACGTGTGTTTGTGTAAGTACGTAAACCGCGTCGCGAGAGAGGAATAAGACGTTGAATCGATTGATCTGCGCTCAAGGACAAGATAATTCGTCGAGCGATTGGCTGGTTTTTCTCTTTTATCGAACGATTTGCATGCGTAAATTTTTGCTCTCTCGCTCTCTTTCTCTTTCTCTTTTTGATTCGCCGATCACGCTTATATTTTTATATATACAGTATATCCCCGTACTTTTTTTTTTGTATAGACTCGACTCGTGTTTTCGTAAACTTGGCCTTTGAGTTTTTAATTAGCTTTTAATCGATGTTTAATTCGATGAAATTAAAGTTTTTTTTCTTCTTTTTTTAATTTTTCTTTATTTTATCAATCTTTATTAAATTAATCGATCAATGTAGATATTTAAAGTGGTGTAATGGAAAATTGTCGTGCAATTAAATTAGAATTAGATTTGTTTATTGAAATGAAAATATTTGCATTGTAAACAATCTTTTAATAGATTTTAAAACGGTATAAAAATTTGGCATGAAATTATGCATTTTTTAAGTAGTATCATAAGTATTAATTTAGTAATGAATTTCATTTTTATATAACTTATAAACAGTGTCATTCAAAAGTTATATAAATGCTCGATTTGAATCTTGCGTATACGAGCTAGAATTTTCAAAATCCAAAACGCAACGAGATAATTTGAATTTGTTTGATCAATCACATTATAGTAATTTTAATGGCATTTATTTAAATAATCGATAAAAAATGAAAAAAACAGCATGAAATGATCGTTCTAACAAGGTATAATAATTAATAAGCTAAAAAAAAAACAACATATAAAAATTTTACATTTGCATACATTGAACAATTATTTTTCTCATAAAAAAACCACACGAAATTACCATTGATCGAGTAAACTTAGATAATCGTCATGTAAGCTTGCAACAGTCACGTAATCGATCTTAATACAATTCGAAGACCGACAATGTTGATTTGACAGCTTAACGACAGAAAAATCTAAAAACACGTGAATCATCTAGATTTATCGAATGCATTATATTTGAAACGTAAAAAAATAAAATAAAAAATTGCGCAGATCGAATCGATAAAAGTGGCAACATTGCCAGTCTCCTGAACATTTAAGCGTTGTATCACACGCACGCGCTCGATTATCTTTCTTGTTATGTATACACGCGCGTTTTGCAACGGTCCAATGCTATATACATGTGTATATATCTATACATATATATACGCAAGTCAAAAGCTTTCACTGTCATTGACAAGAAGCGATCAGAACGTTTGCGGCCGCGGTATTAGTTTTCTCCCCGCCGACATGTCGAGGTCGTTAATTTTCGCTTTCGCTTTACCGTGTTTTATTTGAATTTCGCGGGCTCGCGATATATAAGCACATGCGCGCACACACACACACACACGCGCGCACGCGCACACACACACACACAAACGCGTACGCGACTCGATGACTCGTTGTCGTATTAAATTTACTCGCGATTAATTTGCATAAACGGCGCCTTGGATTGGTCATAAAATTTGCAACGGTGCGTTTATGAACGCGCTGCTGTGAATATGTATACGTAAATGTGTGTATGAAGAAGAGAAAGAGAGAGAAGAAATTCGTTGATTGTTTATTGAATGCTTTTGTTTTGTCGTAAATAAACGATTATTGCTATTCGATTATGTTTACGCTTTCGTAAGAGATGGAGAGATTCGTTGGTTGAATATACTAACCATTGATTTATAATGTATTTTATATCATAATTTTGTTAGGTATAACTTTATAACTTAATCATTGTTCAATATTATTATGAAGTCAAATTTACGTTATATTTGCCGTTCGAAATTATAAACAATAAATTTAAATACATGTTTGAAGTTAAACTACATAAATATTATACATTTATGTAATCTTTATCCGATTAATTACCAACAAAAATTAATAATTAGGTTACTTGTGGTTTTAATTCAAATAATAGTTTACTATGAAAAGAAAATCGTTTATCAATTTTCTCCATGTTTTGAATTATTTTAAACTAAAACATTTGGTATGTTAATGAATTATATTCTAAACAGAATAAAAAATAATTGATAAAAGAACCGAGTGTATTTTCTCATAAATTATCGACGGAAAATAAAAAAATAAGGATAAATTTTTATTACCTAATATTCAAATCACGACTGACCCAATACAAAATACCATTAATAAATAATAATATAAATATAAAAAAAGCGTTGGATACATTCCTCATACATCAATAGTGCAACGATCAATTATACTAACCATTAACGCTAAAACTAATTATTTCAAGCTGCAAAAGTACACAAGCAAATACACACAGATGCATAATACGCGCATAAACAAACCGAGAGTCAAACCTGCTTAACCAAAGAATTTCCATGAATATGTAAATTATCAACGTGTACGCGCATAATATATATATAGATGCATATGCGAACGCGATTTTTCTTTTTCCCACTCGTCGCACTTTCTCTCTCTTTCTCTCTTTCTCTCTCTCTCTCTCTCTCTCTCTCTCTCTCTCTCTCTCTCTCTCTCTCTCTCGCTTGCGTTCTAGCTCCATTATTATCTTGACATTACAGCGCAGCGTCCCACTAACACACTGCGCGTGTACCGGCGCTGCCGATCGCTTACGCGCCTAAGAATGTGTACGCCGTGAACATATATATATATATGTGTGTGTGTGTGTGTACGTCAACGGAGAGCGAAAGAGAGAGAGAGAGAAAGAGAAAGAGAGATAGTCGCGTTCGCAGAGATTACCTCGCATGTACAAAGACGCGTATATGTATGTACGTTCGCGACTCCAGGACGTTTTACGATGGAATTCCTATATGTAAGCTCGAAATCGTTTTCACGCTTTTAACAACTCGCGTTACGCTTTCAAATGCTTACGTGAAATATAAGCGATGCATCGGTACAATCCTCGCTTGATTTTATTATTACGATGCGAAGCTCGACGATATATCCGACGATTGATGGAATTCGCGAGTCCAATAACAAAATTATGTAATCGAGGTCAAATATTATTGCAGCCATTAACGAGGGGTGCCCGCACGCGTTTAATTGGACTTAATCCTTTGGCCTTTGCCGAAACTATCGTTTCATCGATGAGATTGACAAATGTAACGTATATGTATGTATACGCGTACATGTATTCGTGCAATGCACGTAAATTATACAGTTACTGCCGGTGCTATCTTTTTCTTATACTTAACTAATGCACGTGTGTAACTGTAAAATTAATTTTTATACACAAGTACATTTGTCGTGTGCATTAATTGAGATTTAGCTTTTGTTAATTTAGATGCAACGTTGATGTTTGATTTAATGAATTAATCGATAGTATTTTTGGCAAGATGAGGTGATTTTTCATCGATAAAATGGATAAAAAGTTTTATTTTACATCTAAGTTTCAATTTATCAGATGCATTTTTAATTGCATTGTTTTTTTTTTTTTTTCGAACGTACTTCGATACACGCAGTAACCGAGCGTAGAAATTCATAAAGCTATTTTTTTCAATTCGTCCCATTCATACGTCGACGTGTGTGCAGTCGTATTATAAATACAAGGTCAGTTGAAAGTGAAAAAAATTTAGCTAGAAAGAGAAGGAGAGAGGGAGATAGATAGATATAGTTGGAGAGAAAAAAACAATGATTTTTATAAAGTTAAAAGTTGAGAAACAAAGTGAATGTAAAATTGTAAAATGTGTGTTTTGAACAGGTATATCGTAGCTTGTACAGGAGTATCACACCTAAGCGAGATAGCGAGGCGTTATTTATTACACATTTATTCAATGGATACTTATTTTTTTTTCCTTGTCTCTCTCGTACACTCACATACTCATATCTGACGCACGATGTGTGCGTCGGTATACACGTAATGGTGAAACAAACTCCTTGTTTTTTCTTCTATAAATACCCGTTAATAAAAAAATTGTGTAATGTGGGCTACTATTAAATAAAAAGTTTGATTTTTGCGTTAGGTATTTAGAAGATCGATCGATGTACTTCTTACCATCAACACTGTTGCATTAAAAGTAGGCGCATTAATTTCAGAAATTTTATCGTTACTTTTAGACCGAACGACACACTACATATGTATAAATATCGAGGTGTTGAGGTATAAATTGCAATAATGTTAGGATAAAAAAACGTGTGGCCGTCTAATAAAATTTTTATGTAAATCTTTTTGATGACGGCGCATGCGCAGATATTTTATAAAATTATGAAAGTATCTCGATACATTTTTGTATTGTAATATTTTTAAATGTTTCTTTATCTCTCAAGAACTTTGTCTTTGACACGTATACGTACAAATAATCATTTCGTAAACATTAGAATGGATAAAGAAGACTCGAATCTTTATGCACTAGCAGCTCGTGCAAGTGTAAATTAATTATGCGCAAAAAAATTTTACTTTCAATTTCAAAAGTAACTATACTGCCAAACTTTCACAGTTTCATTAGACTTATACGAAATGAAGAAAAGTTATAAATAAGAAATTAATAAAATATTTAAATTAACGAAAAATAACTTACGAGAATTAACTTCAATGTCATTGATCAATGCGACGTAGCCAAGTCACTTTGAGTAGGCGCGATTGTGTCTTGCATTCGGCAGAAACGTGAGCGGGTGCGGTTCTCTCTCTATCTCTTTCTCTCTCTTCTTCCCCTCCTTTCCACCATGTTCTTCCTCTATATACATATATACCACATTAATCTCTATACTTCACTCTCTCTTTCCTTTTACGACTAGCTTATGCACGGATATTTATATTAGTATATGCTTTGTCTTCTTTCACGCCATTATTTTCTTTCGTTAACGTGTTAAATATAAATTTAATGAATGACGGTTATAAAATTTAAACAATCAAATCGCAGGTTAAGTGTGTAATAACAAAGAAAATGTTTGAAATTTCGTAGGTTAAAAATGTTTATCTTTCCCAAGATTTTATAGATCAATTCTTTATTAATTTATTCACATATTTAGATACAATTTTATTAACCTGTCTTTAATTTAATTTATGAAAATTAGAATTTCTATGCTACACTATGCTTCAACCGTTAGTATTATAAGCTTCAACATTACACATGCACAGATAAATTATTAAAATAATTACAAGTTCATAACTATTATACACGAATATAAAAAATAAAATTTTACAAACCCAATAAAATGTTTGCTTTGAGTTTTCATTATAATAGCTCAGCTCTCGGTATATCCAACCCACATATCCTACTCCATGCGTATGCTCTTTCTTTAGCTCGCGTCGCTCGTTCATCGCAAGAGTCCTGCACTCGTCGAGTTTTTCGGTTATAACACCGTTCCAAAAGAGAGACACGTTTGTAGCGTGTAAAAACTCGACACACAGCTGTCCCACGCGTGTGCGTGCCGTTGTTACTCTTGCAAGCAGCAAGTTATACACTCTCATGTACATGCGTGCGTGTGTGTACAGGAGGGGGGCCACGTGACTTCTAAATTCGACGGCGGCCATTTTGGAGCATGATTCATTTGTTTAGAATGGGCCGGATAGTATAGGGGGCGGAGCCTAATATAAGCCCGCGGCGCTAGAGTCTGTCTCTCTCTCTCTCTCTCTCTCTTTCTCGTGTTACACGCACGCACACATAAGACACCACGAAATATTCTTCTCATGACGCGCGCATCTGTGAGTACGTTCTTTATATTTAAACATATACGCGTAATATTGTAATATCAAGATATTTGTACGCGCCGCGGTTAGATATTCGCCCGATGTATACACCCGATCCTGTCCAAACGAGTCTCTGTCTCTTTCTTTTATAAAACTGGCTAGAGCATCTTGCATGTATGTGGATAAGTATGCGTACAACAGACTGCTTCTCCTCGCTTATGTACGAGTACGATCAACCTCCTTTTTTTCGGTTTTTTGTTCCGCCAGTTCCTTTCATTTTTCGTCTTTTTGCTTCCTTTCGGATGGGTGTATACTGTACCTTCCTGTGCCTGGTGCTGATGCTGCTGCTACATATGTATACCCAGAATGAGTAAGAAAGAGAAAGAGAGAACTTAAAGCCGGTCTTTTGGGTCGTCGAGCGCGCACGCCTTGGTTTCTTAGAAACAAATATGGCGACAAGGCAAAATAGGCGTCCATATAAGTGTTTGGAAGTAATGGCCGAAGGCGGACACACATTCACCATGAAAATTTTTTTCGTTTTCCTTGTTTTAACGGTGAGTTTTTTAAATAATTTTTAAATTTTTAATTTAAGATAATGTTTAATTAACGTCACGAATGTATATTTATATATATTAAAATTTTAAATTGTCATTAATTATGTTAAAAGTTATATAAAAATTATTTTAGTAAGGTCGAAATAATATAAAGAAACGCTTATTTTTAGATATTATATAAGTTAAAGTTTTTTGTTACATTTAAAAAAAATTTATTTTACCTTGATATATTTTCAATAAATAATATTAAAATATAAAAAAATATCGCATTAATAACGATCAATTTATTTGCTGCGCATTTTATGATTGTCTAAATATTAGATGACCTTGAATTTTCTTTCTTTGCCTGGTGCTGTGTTCACACAAAGCGATGTAGAATAAAAACAAATAAATATTACATTACATTTTCGAACGATAGCTCGATAGATTGATTTATTTTAATTTCAAAATTCGAATAATTTATATTTTCATTTATAAATTTTATTAAATTATTAAATTAATATTATACATATAACTATTATTCTATATATCAAATTTCATGTAATTAATAGACAAATAACCACACAATAATTATTTACATTTTATACGATTATAATTTTTGTTTTACATTTAATTAGTTTAATAAACTTGCATATACATATGAGTAGTATAATAATAAAAATATAAATTTGATTTATAATTTCTTAAGTATTTTATAATTTTAACACTTTATTGTACGATTATTAAGTATTTTTTATAAAAAACTTTTTTTACATTTACTCAATATTATTTTTATTATTTTAATTAGGATATTTAAAAAGTTAGTATGTGACTTAAGCGGAACTAAATAATCTTCATAGGCAGTGATAAAAGGAATATTGTTGGTAAGTACCGTTTCATTACATTTTTGCATGCATTTCATATTTATTTTTATCATGCAATCTATTATTTTATAACATTTTATATTTTTTATAAATTGAGAGTATTAATTTACATTTTCTTATATTCATTATATTTAATTAAAAAGTATTTCAATAATAATGTTATTATTTTATTGTTTACACATTTAATTTATAAAAATTATTATATATTGTTATCATTATAGTAGATTGATAATAATTATTTAATAAAAAAGAAAAAAAAATATATCAGATAAAATTAAATATTTCTTTAAATTGTATTACTTATATCAATTTAATCGCCTATTTATTATTGTGATAACATTCATTACACAAGTTCACAATATAATTAAAATTTACGAGTCATAATTAACATTATCGTGAAATACTTATTAATTTCAACATTAGAAATAAATATTCGACCAAAAATCTATTTACATGAATATACCTTAAAATTAATAAATAGCAACCGTTGCAAAATACATTACTTTTAAATAATAAAATCTAATTTTATCTTACTTCGTAAATATTGGTAATTAGAAAAAAAAAATCATAAATTAATGGTTAACTACAAGATCTCGTAATTAAAAAAAAAAAAAGAAGAAGAATTTAAAAAGCACACAACTAGCAATCCCTTAATAGCCAAAGTCCCACGACTAATTTCCATTTTTTGCGCCAATAATTCATTCTTACAATACACACGCCGAGCAATATTTACACAGTTCCTCGAAACTGCTCTATCCGGGAGGCGGCTAACGCGCAGCCGAAAGAAATAAACGTTCGAATGCTTGAATAGAGCGACTATACATATATACACTCTCCTATATCTTAAAAAGTCGCTAATAAACATTTGCAATAACGTTTAGCTGCGTGAGCGCAAGCTGCTGCTGCGGAAAAAATGTCAATGTTCGCATTGACCTACAAATTCCTTTATCCCTTTCGAAAAGCTGCAGCACGCGAACGAACAAAAATAAAAAAATACATCGCTCCTTGTGCCGTATATCCTCTGTGCGTCGTTATCTTTTTTTTTTTTTTTTTTTTTTCTTTCAATTACGCTACACCTTTCATTATAGGTGCATGAACTACACTCACACAAACTTTTACGAGGCAAGAGACGTATAGGTATAGGTGTATGCGTACGTACATTCGCGTCATGTTCACTGCTCTCTCGTGCACTTATGTAAGTCCCGCTCGCGAGAGCGATTCGCGCTCGTACGTGCACGTACGTAAGTGTGTACGTACGATAATTACAATTGCACTTGTTTAATGAGCGAGTTGAGCTCCTCAACGCGATGTTTGTTTGATTTTTGAGTGTCGAGCTTTGTTGTCATTGTCGTTTGCTTTTTACTTCGTTTTTATCGTTGCATTTTTTTCTTTTTTTTTTTTTTTTTTTCCTCCAAGGTCAAGAGAGTTTTTTTCTTCTGCGATTGAAATGTTTTAATGTTTAATGAAGATTTCTGACGTTTTATTAGGTAACGTAAACATTTTCAAGGTCGTGCACGAAATTTTTTTCCATGTCGATATATTATCGCTTGCATAGGTAAAATTATGCTTTGAAAAAAAAAAAAAAAACAAGGAAAACTCAATTTATAATCGAGAATTGAATCTATAAAATTCTTCGTTTGCATTATAAAAACAATGAAAAAATTTGGCATCGTTGCGACAACTTCCTTGCCTACACAAAGAACTGGTTATTTAATTAGAAGTCAATCTTAAAGTCAGTCGATGTTTTTTTTTTTTTTTTTTTTTTTTTTTTTTTTTTCTATCGGATTTCTGAATAGTTGTACTTTGAATTCAATAGATATTCAAACTGAATTTAAACTATTCTTTTTATTGTTAAACTATTTATAAGACAAGACGTTGTTTTATTTTACAAAAAAAAATACATCGACAAAGAATTTTATTTAACTAAATGAGCAAAAATTTAACGATTTAATTAAGCTGCAATAATGCATAGATTTACAATAGATTTGCAAATATTAATCTTTTTTTTTTTTTTTTTTTTTTTTTTTTTTTTTTTTTTTTTTTTCGAAAAGGTGATGAAAAATTTTTAAGATTTTGAATTTTGTAGAATCACAAATTAGAGCGAGTTCATAAATATTTCCTCTAAATTGAACTTACGCAATTTTTTTTCTTCCGAAATATAAATGTTTCATCGAAATTTCAAAGAGAATTTTATCCTTAAACAGAGTAAATATTCCGATTCGCAGATACGGACAGTTTTTCCTTCTCGGCAAATAAAATTCACGATTTTAAAATCATCCTAACATTCAGCAGCATAAAATGCGTTTTATTAACTCAATCTCATGCTCGCAACGTTTAGCTCGTTTAAAAAGTTAATGAACGAATGTTCATGAGGAAAAAAAGAACTATAATTTTCGTAGCTTACAATCAGCAAATAAAGCGCAAGCGGTCTTTTTCTTAACACTTTGGCAATTGAGAAAGAGGAAACGAGGCACATGCATATACATGCATGTGTATTCTCAAAAATACGGCTGCGTGCCCGTGCAAAAAGGTGTCACGCGTGAATGTACACGTACGTGCATACGCGTCGCTCGAGAAAAAGAACTTCTCGAACGGTTTTAATGTTTCCTCTCGTTAATTTTTTTTTTTTTTTTTTTTTTTTTTTGGGCGGGTACAAGGTCACCAAGCGTTTCTTTGCGACGTTTCGGCAGAGTATGTAGATATATCGGGTCAGACGTTACATTTATGCGCGCGAATACAGTGTCAGTGGGTCGATGCGCGCGACAATGACGATACAAAGAGGCGCCAAATTCGAAATGCAAAGCAGATGGCGACGGCACAAAAAAGAGAGAGAAAAAGAGAGAGTTTTGTTGCATCGTTGAATGTTTTGTACGCTTGGTTACATTTACGTATTTGTATATGTGCGTACGTTTACGAGCGGACGATGCACCCTTTGCAAAGTAACGATGCATTCGCCTCCGTCGCGTCGATTCTTTTTCTCATTTTTACCCAGGTTTTTGTTTTTCTTTTATTTATAAGTTATATTTTAGAGCTCGATCGCTTTAGACATATTTTCTTGAGATACATAATGTCACCAGGTTTTTCGTTTAATCGAAAGAGATAAACTTTTATTTTGCGTATTAGTTTCGAAAGTTTATATTCTTTAAATACCGCTTTGGCATTAAGTAGAACGTTTGATTTTAAAACGGCTCAAAAAACGTAATAAGTGTTTAAAATAATCTAATCGTTACCATAAATTTTAATACGACTACATAATACTTGTTAAATTTATGCATTGATAAAAAAAATGAACGCGCGCATTATACTTTTCAATACGCATACACTTACAATATTTCGTCATGAAATAATAATTTTTCTCTCGTTTAATTATACACATATATTCAATTTCAGAAAAGTTGTATTTAGATTATCATTATGATCATTAAAGCGAGAGTCTTGAGCAATCGAGTTGACACAGTTAATCGAAACTCTCAAAAACAAAAGTATTTCGTTTCATTTCCGCAACGTGGCATATCAAATGATCGCCAATAAAAAGTTCCTCTAATAAAAGCCAATCGGCGTACGACATCCTTGTGTAAATTATTATCTGCCGTGGTGAACAAAAAAAAAAAAGAAATAAAAGAAAAATACGTTGCACGCATACGAATTCGAATTACGAACAAAGCGAAGCTTCGCTCACGTTCCTAACTCTATGCGTATGTGTGCGCGTGTGCGCGTGCGATGATAATTTTGCGTTGTACGACAAATCACTCGTCGCGAATGCATTGCTGCGTGGTCTATATTAGAGGTGACGTTTGTGTTTAAATAAATGTTACTCGATATAATATTCAAAAATAACTTTTGAATAATTCACATTTATTTGTCGTTAAAATTATTTTTTCTACGTAAAAAAAAAAAAAAAGAAAGAAAGAAAGAATGAAAGAAAGAAAGAAAAGCATAAAATTTATAGAAAAAGAAAATTCAATATTCCTTAAAAAAAAAAAAAAAAAAAGAGAGAGAGAATCGAAAAAATCTTACTTAAAATCACTTTTTTTTACCAACTCACGTATCTTTCCACGCGTATACGCATAATTCCCAACGAACGTCATACGCGTACGTATAATCTTTCTCCCGCAACACCTCTCTCGCATCTCTTCGCGTACGCATAAGCGCAACTATAACAGCGATACATAACCGCGCGCACACGCACTTACTCACATTAGCGCAAGAGTGCGGTAAAAACTAATCTCGATCTTCCTTTCGCTCTCTCCGCCTCGCTTTTGTATAAAGTATAGTACGTGTATGTGTATATATATATGCACCGCGAATATATTTATTTGGCGCGACGACGGGGTTTTATACGCACATATATGTATAATATACATAGAGACACCAGAGGAGCGGAGCGCGCGGGAAAGAGAACGGACGCCGGCATCCGAGGAGGCCTTGACCGTATCTCCGCTTATCGTATCGGAACCACACGAGCGAACGCGTGTGTATATATGTGTGCGAGCAGCAACGGCGAGCTGTTGCTGCTGCCGCTGCCACCGATACGTATACTCTCTTTCTTTCTCTCTTTCTACATCCCCCACCTCCATGCTCCCTCTCTCTTTCTCTCTCTCTCTCTCTCTCTCTCTCTCTCTCTCTCTCTCTCTCTCTCTTTTTCTCTCACCTATAGATTGCATTTATCTGTCCATCCATCCATCTATCTATCCATCTGTCTTTGTTGCTCTTTGCCTCCTCATCTTCTTCTCTTTAGGCATCTAGCTTCGTATATTACACATACGTGTATGATTTTTTGTTGTCGTTGAAATGGTGTATACACACACCTAGACGAGAGAGAAGATATGGACGGATGGCGTTTTCGAGGAGGAAGGTGTGCAAGACGTGTTGGCTATAGACACTGCACGTGATGGCTTCTTATTTCGGATTTTCTCTTGTCGCTCTTTCTCTCTCTCTCTCTCTTTTGCGCTCATTGCGCGTTGAGCGAAACATTTTTTACGCTTATAGACGCGTATTATTTTTAAAGATTTTCGAGCATTTTCCTTCTAATGCGTATATGCATATATACTGTTCGCATATATAATATATAAAGAAGTCTCAATTAATCGATGAATTTTCAACCAATTTTTTTCGTCGCTTCGATTAACGTGGATACTCTGAACAGTTGCTGCCACTTTTTTGCGAATGATACTTTTATGGATATTTCATGCGCATTTGCGAAGAGTTAACCTTTAATTTATTAATGAGAATTTTTCGTTTGGCGTATTTGTTTTTGAAAACATTAATCGTTTTAAAAGTAAAGACATAACTTATAAATGTTTGTAATATATTTTTTTTTTAACGAAGGTTAAGAAAATAATTGATCAACATTAAATCATTGCATCCAGTGCCAAATCATTTTTTTTTAATTATTATTAGTATAGTCGAGTGAGACATTAAATTCATGTATTATTAATAACAATTGATTATTCATCATAGTAATATTAAATTTATTTTTTAATTCCTCTCGAACTATTTCAATTATGTACTCTTAAATGTTGTAAAAAGTTCTTTATTTCCACATAAATAAGTATGAATTATATTTTAAATACAACAATGCAGTTAAAACATTCTAAAATAATAATAAATTTTAAAATAAATGTACTTTCTAATAGCGGTTTTATTAAATTTTTAATTAATTTTATAATATTTTTCACTCAGAAAAATGAAAATTGCATATTTTAAAAAACGGTTACTGCATTGTAAATAATTGTTGTTAAATATAATGAAATAAAACTTTTTGAGAAAAAAGGCATGAAATTCGAAAAAATCGAATCATCGAAATCGCGAAAATCAAGTATCCGTATTATTTAAACGACGGAATTCGCAAGGCTTCTTTACTATTAACGTGTATGACGAAGCCAAAGTAGGAATGAGGCTATAAAACAACGTAAATCACGTAATAAAGCAAAAATTTTTTACCTCATTAGAAAATAAAACTCGCGATAAATTGAACAGTCTTCTCTTGTGCTTACATTATAAACTGACTAATAAAAATAAACGCGCTTCCAATGCCGAATACATCATCAATATAGTCAAAAGAATATTGGGAATCGTGCAATGATGGAATTGAAATTCACGCTACACGATGTAGTCATAATTATCCATAAAATAATAGCTCAAAATTATCATTGCCGATTAACCGTCTATGTATACGTGTTTAATTCTGGTGAAATTTTAACGAAAAACAAGATGCACAAACTACGCGACAAAATACACGCGCGTTGATTATACTTAGCCTATTAACAAGTCGCGCGCGGTCTTATGAGCGCGCACTCGATAAATTACGTAAACGTAATCGCAATCGACAATGAATGCGATTTTTATGTGCGGCTCGTCAGTGTGTAGCTCGATCCGCTCTCGCACCTTTGCACGTCAATCATCGCCTTTCTCTATGCAGATGTATATATAAAAGTTGCAGCCGTCGTTAAATCTGCGTCCGCGCATTTATACGTCGTATGCATGTTTACGTATAGATTGGACTCTTTGGAATTATGTTCCGCCGCTCGTTGCGGCAGCATCGATTTTATTATATATATATATACATGTATATATTTACTGTGTAGCCTTGAAAGTTGAATTATCGCCAAGAAACTTTTACGAGAGCCGCGAAAGAGAAAGAGAGAAAAAGAAACACTGGATTTCGTTTTGCGCGTTTAATGAAATTGTTTCGCACGCGGAATGTGCTAATTATTTCGCATAAATATGCGTTAGAATTGGAGAACTAATGTCTGTAAGTTTCGGAGGGTTTTTCGTAAATTAACGATAATCGATAACTAAAGCAGGATAATTATATTGTTTGTATCGAGTATAATTTACGTGTTTGTTTATGATGTTGCTGATAAAATTTTAAACGATCGTTCGAAACGAATAAAAAATTAAATTTATAAAAATATATCTCGTAGAATTTAAAAAATTTATTTATTTTTTAAATTATTTCAAGAATAGCGTGAAAACGATACGAATAATCACATTTTACTTTGAAATAATTTCATTATTATAGACGGTTCATTATTAGTACGGTATATTTCAGTCAATTAATGAAAAACAAAAATTAGCCAACGCATTTTCCTTTCATATTTATTGATATGAGAGTAAATAAATGAAATATGAATAACTTGTTGTTTATTTAAGCTATCGATAAACAAACAGTGCCAACGGTATTTATTCAAAGAACACATCAATAATTCTAGATGACAAAATGTTTCCGGGTCAAGTATTTTGTCAAAAAGCTTTGCCAGAAAGAAATCGCGAGCAAGTGCGCGTAACTTTGATTTATTCGAGTTTCATCTTTTGTTGTTTAAATCAAACTGTGAGCAAGAATTTTCAGAAAACAGCACAAAAAAAAAAAAGGATTTAATAACAATTTCAAAAATGCTTTAAATAAAAAATAAAAGCTTTAAAAGTAATCGCGAAACAACGGTATTATAAAAGCCAATAAAAACGGCAACGAGACTTGTAAATGCAAAAAACGGCAAGTGAAATAGCCAAATATATGGAGAAGAAAGAACATGCAAAAAGGATAGAGAGACGAAAAAAAAAAATAGAAGGATAAAGTTTTTCAGCAATCGGAGTCGAACATAGACTCCAAAGTGAACAACTGCAGTAGATACGGCTTCAACAAGTGTCACGAGTTCGGGTGTTCGCAATCCGCGTTCTAAAATCCACACGCGGCACAACACGTGCAAAACTGCAGCATCTCTTTCTATCTCTCTCTCTCTCTTTCTCTCTCTCTCTTTCTCTCTCTCTCTCTCTCTCTCTCTCTTTTGGGCGTTTCGCGGCACATCGTAATCGAGCGCCGCGATGCACCGAAACGACGAGCTTTTCGTATACACACACCGCACGTATGTACGTATACTCACTCGCTTATAAAATCGGGCGTAAATCTTTCTCTCTCTTTCACGAATATGGGCCACCTGCACATGCATACGCGAGCTCATACACGTGTAAAACGAACACACGACGAGCAGTAGAGGGCGAAAGAGAAAGAGAGAGAGAGAAAGAGAGAGAGAGAGAGAGAGAGAGAGAGAGAACGCGAGGGAAAATTTCCGTCTAACGCGGCAGCGGCTTCGGTTCACGGCCAAAGTGCATTTCGGGGGTACACACCTACTTGTTGCGTTCGTGAGACCGAGCTTTCTCTATCTTTCTCTCTTTTCACGTACCTATATACCTATGTATATGTACACATACCCAAACGCTTTCTCCTCTCTCAGTGTCGCGCTTGCCAAATATACGTTCTGAAGCGAGCGAGAGAGAGAGAAAGAGAGAGAGAGAGAGAGAGAGCGAGAGAGCGAGGGAGCGAGACAGGGCTAGTTTGCCTTCGTAAATAGACTGCACCGAGAGCGAGAGTACATACGCGAGAGCAAGTGAGAAAGAGAGTTTTGTCGAGAGGGTGTGGGAAGATTCGTAGCGTTCGTATATAGCTGAGCCCAGCCCCTTGGTCGAGGTCGCTTCTCTCTCACTCTCACTCTCACTCTCACTCTCACTCTCACTCTTTTGACGTTAGCGGGTGTAAATTTTCGGTGGTGCGCTACACCGTCCCGGATTTCGAAGGGTTAATCGTGGTCTACTCTTTATCTACCTCCACCTCTTCTCGTTCTCTTTACATGCGCTTCGTTTTTTCTCTTTTTTTTTTTTTTTTTTTTTTTTCTTACTTTTTTTTGCTCGCTGTTGTGCTCTATGCTTTCGTTCTTTTTCACTTTTTTGCTAGTAGCTGCTGTGTGTATGTATTTGAATCCATTTTTTTTTTTACTCTTTTTGTTTAACGGCTAGAATGACGGATGGATTTTTTCCAGCCGGTCCTTTTGCTCCGTTTTCGGCTTTTTTTCGTCGGCACGCTATAAAGTGCATTTTGATTGATGGGGCGTGATGTGCTCTCCTCTCTCTCTCTCTCTCTCTCCCTCTCTCTCTCTCTCGAAAACTCGACACCTCTTCGTTATCTTCTTTTTTCTTTTTATGCGACGGTGAAAATTTGAATGGCTGAATAACTGCGGCTTTTCGCTCATGCAGTTTTTTTTTTCTGTAATAGAGAACTTCTCTTTTTCCAATTTCAAAGTAAATTTCAATTTCAATCAACGGTTAACTATTTATTTAATCAAAATATTTACATTATAATAGGAATAAATAAATAATTGATAATAATAATTTTTTAATAGAGATATATTGAATTTTTGAAACTTTAACATAAAAATTTTAATTTTAATTTTAACATTAAAAAGAAAGTGAACATAAATAAATTTTTTCAAAAATCAATTTTTATCAAAAATAATAAACTAAAAACAATTTAAAAATTAATTAACATTGATATACCTAAATTCCTTGTAGTTTAAAGTGTATCTAATGTACTGCAAAAATAATTCTCATTTAATATTACTAATTACGAATTTATTATTTTTTATTTTTTTTAATTTGTACCAGTTGTTGCACAAAAATTATACAAAAATAATTTATTAATTCAAACAAATATTAAAAAATTGAAAAGCTTTATGAAAGAGATTTAAAATTTTCAGTCTTGTTAATTTATGTATAATCAAAACAATTAAAACGCACCGTTTTAATTACTTCAAATGTAAGACATTACTTATGTACAAAATAGAAAATTAAATAATTAATTTGGAAATTAAAACTATATAAAACTTAATTATTAATAAATGAGGAAATAATTTAATAACATCTAAAAATTTAACAATACATTAACAATTTAAAACAGTTAATAATTGTATTAATTGCCAGTAAAAAATTTTTATTTTGATTTTTATATGGAGTTCATAATTTCTTTCGGTTATTTTAGTACAGGTTAATATGACTGACGCTAATTTGTTATTGACAAACAATAGTTCACGACAAAATTTTTTTATTTATTTTTAGTTAGTAAATTATTTTATAAAAATTTTAAATAGCTTTTGTGAATAATTAATAAAACAAAAAGTTTTAAGCAATTAATCGTTGAAATTTAAAAATTACGAGATCGGCAAATCTCTTTAATTTAATCAACAGCAATAAAAAGCTTAATACGGACGCTTGAAGTTTCCAAAGCAATGTTTTTCTCCCCTGTGAAAAGGAAAAAAAAAAAAAAAAAAAAAAAAAAGAATTACCATCGAAATCTCGGCGCGGTTAGTCGGTAAGTCAACAGTGAATCAACAGGAGCCGCTGCCGAGGGCATAAATTTCGGGTAACTCTCGTAACATTGGCCGTGTGCGGAGTTAAGTGCGCCAGGACGAATATCCACTACCTTGGCGTTCGTCCACATGCACACATACACCCACACACATCCACACCTATACCCGCACGCGCGCGCGCGCGCACACACACACACACACACACGCGCGCGCGTACACATGATATATATATATACACGTATTCTCGGGCAACGAAACGGCCGGAGTCTCACTTGTTGCGCTTTCGGGAAAGCGCTTTACTTGGTGTCGGCTTCTCTCTCTCTCTCCCTTTCTCTCACTCTCGCTCTCTTCTCCTTCTTGCTCCAGCTTGCGTCGCCCATATAGTCCTTGCTCCTGACTCTATGGATACATGTATACGTATCGTACGTAGACTGGTACGTGCACCTCTGCTATTTTCGAGTATTTGAATATTGCATTATGCTCGGCTTGTTTGCGCTTGCTTTTTCGTTGCAGAGTTTTCGCCTCGTTTTTTTTTCTTTTTTTTATTTTGTGTGTGTGTGTTAACGCGCAATGAGTGAATTGGATTTTAAAAGGTGAGTATATCTACGCGTGGATTTTGGGTTGTTATGCGATACGATACGATGTTGAATTTTGTATCGAATAAACCGATGCGTTTTTAAAGCTTTTTGCACTGATGCAGGATTGGATTTTAGAAGGTTATTTTTTTTTTTTTTTCGGTGAACATAGTTTTTTTATCAAATGGTTTTTCGTAAACATTTGTGTACAGTAACTTCGTTAATAATGCTTTATTTGCTCTGCATCAATAATTGATAAATTATTTTATGCTCTTGCGCTTGCTCGTGTAATTAAAAATGTAGAAGGTAAATCTAGAAAACGTAATGAAATATTTGATATTTTAAGTGATTTGATGATTGCTTTAATTAATATTACCAGTTTTATGAAATTAAAATTTGAATATCGTCGATTGCAGTTTGATAAAATTATTTCGATAAACTATCTGACAATTAATTAAAATTACAAACAAGTTTATTGTCAATCGACGTTTAGCATAATTATAAATAAAAAGTAAATTAACAAATTCTAAGTTATGTCATCTATAAAAACTAAAGAACGATCAATCAAATGATTATAAATCACAAAAATGAAACGTGAGGAGATGAATACTAAATTTTATCTGTATGACATTCCTAATTCTAAAAAAAAATGGCTCTCGCGTCTCATACAAAAATGGCCACTCGAACCTCCTCTTTCTTCTCCTCTTCCTTGTCCTTCTTCGAACCTTCTTTTCCTTCTCTCGCATACCTTCTCACCGTATACACCTTTTTCAAACAGCGAGTAGTGGTAACCTTCGCATACAAAATGGCCATCCTATATATATATATACACATGTATATACATAATATAGGTAGACAAACCACTCTCCATTATATTCGGCGGTAATTTCCGTTCGCAAGCCGCAGAGACGAGAATACACGCGCACGCATACACGGGTATAGAATATGGACGAGAAACGAATCCCGCGCCTTGTAGTAATTCAAGCGCGACGGAAGAAACAAAACGGGCAATGAGCCGATATAACCACCCATCTACGTGTGTACACGTATATACCTCCCCCGAAATACAAAAAGGAAGCAAAAACGAAAAATAAAAGAAGCGTATGTAGAGACTCGAAAATCCTCGCACACACAAGCATGTGTATACGTTGAAATTGGAGAGGGAAACGGGCAAATTGCTTCGAGTGCCTGCTACACGTACACATATACACACACACACGTACATTCACACATTCGCACACGTATACGATAAGTTCGACCGGGTGGACGTTATACACACACATATGTTCGCGGACGCAGGCGCATGGATACGTATGTACTTTAAGCTCTCGTGCATGTGCGTGTGTGCACGGGTTTCGACGATGCAATGTAGAACAGACTCGCTCTCGATGGGTCACTCTCGCTCTCTCTTTCGTTCACTTTACGTGCGAGCTTATAAAACGTATGCGCGCGCGCGCGCGCGTGTGTATGTATACGTGTATAGTCGGCAAACGAGAGGGAAATTCGGCAGCTGTTTTAAAACCGACGATACACGCCAGCGTTAAACTCCGGTGCTATATACCCGACGAAAATATATATATATATATATATATATATATATATATATATATATAATACTCGGCTAGCTCTCGCTTCCATACATATGGAACAGTGCATAAACTCTTCTCTCTTTCGCTCGTTCCTTCGTCGCTTATAGGTACGTGCACTATGCGTACTTGGTCTTACGCTTTTCTCCTATATTTCTTCTCACTCGCTCTTCTAAGGCTCTCTTTAGGCTCTGCTTCGTTGATTTCTTCTTTCTTTTAATCGACTTTCTAGTCCCTTTTTTTATTGCCGTTATATTATTCTTGCGTTTTCATGGTCTTTGTCCCGCGTAGTTTTCTTCGAATCGACAATTTCGCATATCATTTGTTTTTTCTTTATTTTTCTTCGGTATGGTCAGTAACGTTATATTTTATAAATATATTTAACGATTTAACGAAACGAATAAGTAGATCTTTATTTACAGCTATATTTAATGACAGAATGGTTTGTTTGAATGATATAACGATATAAATCTTGATTATTTATAACTTAATTTATTTATTTTAATTCATCAACTACATTTTTACATGAGTTTTCGCAAATCCTTGCACTCTTATCTTTTTACACTTTCCTTTTCAATCTCAATGGCTCTTGCGTTAAAAGAAAAAAATTGGACAAAAAAAAAAAAAAAAAAAAAAAAAAAAAAAAAAAAAAAAAAAAAAAAAAAAAAAAAAAAAAAAAAAAACAAGCTTCTTCCTGCATTTATTCGAACGTAATTTTTGACGCAGCAATAACGACGCGTTTCAAAAGACCGCCGGGCAATTTAATTTCCATTTGATACGTGTGTACAAACGCATATATTCATACGTATATACTTTTTTTCTTACATTGCGAGGACATTGCGCACACACAAGGGGGTGGGTGGGTTACTATGGGAAAGGCGGCTTTGCGCGGATGTTTTTTTTTTTTTTTTTTTTTCTTTCGCGGTCGTGGATTACGAAACGACATTCGATTTCGTTTTTCATGGGTCGCGTGTATCTGCAAAACAATAAGCTGGGAATACGCGGTCTGACGTTGACCGTTGTTCCTCGTTTCTCATGACGAATAATCATTTTTTATTCTTTGATGTGCCATTAATTTATTTTTTATCTCATTTTTATTAGTTGAAAAATTTATAATATTTTTTTAGATTACCTGTACGTTTGAGATAAAATTATAATCTTTAGAGAAAAAAAAATCAAAACTATATTGTGTATATTTATAGAAAAATATATATTCTTGTATATATTTATAGTTATATATTTGTAGATGATTACTTAGAGTGTTTTTATTTTTATATACAATTCTAAGACAACAAGATAACATTTTCACAAAACATAAAGTTTAATTTATTAACATAGAAAATTATTTCAATTGGAAGAATCGTATTATACCTAAAATTCAATTTCAAATTTAAAATTCAAGCGATTAATAAAATAATCAGTCATCCTTAAAATTGAGAAACGGAAAAAAAAGGAAAGAAAAGATAAAACAAAGCAAGCATACGATAAATTTTTCACTCGTTCGTTTTCTTCCACCTTTGCAATTTCAAGCATACGCCCGTCACCGCTGTGACAAACCATTTAATAAAAGCTCAAACGCCCACAAAATAACGAGAAAGAGAGCTCTTTTTCTCTTGTGCCAAAGTGAGAAAGAGAGTGCGAAAAAACTTTGAAAAAAAGAGAGTGAAAAAGAGCGCTTAAGAGAGAGAGAGAGAGAGTGTGGAAGAATCGAGAGTATAGAGAGAAAGAGAGAGAGAGAGAGTAAGAGAGTAAGAGAGAGAGAGACAGAGAGAGACAGAGAGAACTTCATTGCCGCCGCGAGCGAAAAACATGCGGGGAAGGACCGCGACGATTGGAATAATAAAGCGGAGAGTTACCGGCATACAATGCGAGGACTCTTTCCTTCTCTCTTTCTCCCTTTTTCTTCTCCCTTTTTTTTCTTTTGTATTTTCGTGCGCGCCGTTGCACGCCTCCCCCTATAAGCGTACACGCGAGCGAGAGAGAAGATATTCCCCCTCTTACCTCTCGCACAATTTTTTTTACGGCTCGTTTTTTATTCTTTTTTCTCTTTCCTCTATTTTTTTTTTTTTTTTTTTTTTTTTTTTTTTTTTTTTTTTTGTTATTTCGAGAACGCATAGCGCGTTTACGTAAGCGTGAGTGTGCCGCTGCACCGATTGTTCAGAGCGCGCTCGCGTTTACGTACACGCGAATAATCGTGCAGTTTGGCAATGTATGAAAAGAGATAGATAGAGAGAGAGAGAGACGGGAAGTTCTCGGAAGCGAGCAAAAGTGAGACGCGAAAACCATCATGTCAGAACGGCTGCACACCGACGCCATTTGCTCGAACGAAACTGTGCGTGCGTGTATATACATCGTGCAAGTATATTAATGCGTGTGTGCACCCGTCTCTCTCTCTCTCTCTCTCTCTCTTTCGTTTTTTCGAGCTATTCTTTTGCTTGTTCCGGCCTTCTTCCCTCTTTTTTTTCTCTCGACGTATTTTTTTTTTCTTCTTCTTGAAACGCGGAAATCGTTTCCCTCTCTTTTTCTTTCGGTTCTATGTTGTGCATTTTTTCTCCTTTTTCGTAGGTTTTTTTTACGCGCAAAGGCGCGTATTGCCGTTTTATTTGAAACGATAATGTTTTATCGCTCCCGTTGTTGCATATACTAATTTTATCTTTATTTTATTACGTTTTTTTTCTCGATTACGCCGTTTTATATTGGTGGAATGCCGTTTATTTTAGGAAACGATCAAACGAAAAAAAATGCAGTCGCGATAATTATAATTGGTAGATTTGGCGTCCGATGCAAAGTTTTAAGAATTATGTTGAACAAAATATTTTTCATTTAATATAAAACTAGTTAAAATATAATTTTAATTTTTGTAAATGATTTGCAAAATGAAAAATTATACATCGGTATAATAAACAAGTACTTTTAAAAGTTGCTTTTTAAAAATAAATATCTGGAATAATAATATTTTTATTATTATGAATATCTTAACAATACATATTTTATACAAATATTGGCAATAAATTTAAAAATATCCATTCGTTTATATTAACAAAATTCTTAAGTATTAAATACTTTTAAAAATTATAAATATCCGAATTATTTAATACGTTTAATTATTAAGATTTAATACGCATCTTAAAATAAATCAAACTGCGTTTAAAGTAAAATAAAGGCAAAAACAAAGCCGAAAGAAAAATAAAAAGAAGTAAGTAATTCATTTTCGAAGGACCAAATGAAAGAAAATAAAAGAGAAAGAGAGAAAAAACAAAGAAAGGGAACGGCCTTAGTCGGGGCCCGATACTCCCAACCCCTTTCACTTAAACCGAGCAATCATTTCACGGTGCCGTTGTAATGGAGGCCATCGGGCCATCGTCCCCCTCGAGGGTCCCAGAAACACACAAACATCCTTTTTCGTCGATCGTGCCGGGGTCCTTCCCCTTCCTCTTTCCCTCTCCTCAAACTTCACTTTTTCACTCTCGCTTTCGTCGAGAGGTTTTGGGGCCGCCGCTATCCCCCACTATTAATCCAGCGGTGCACCTATAAACACTCACACACACACACACACACACACCGGGGCACGAAACTCTCGCTTTCTTTTGCCCGGTTTTTTGGGCGGCCATCGGAGAAACCGGTTCACGGTCAAGCTCGTCGGCATTGGTGCGGCCTGCATCGCGAAAAGGAAGTGCGAGAAACAGAGAGACAGAGACAGATTTCTTTTATTCATTCTTTTTTGCTTTGTTTCGTACGCCTGAATTTTTCTTTATATTTTTATTCAACATCAGTTCGTCGCGACATCCTTCTCTTCCGCACGTTCGCTAAATTGACGGGGTAACGCGAGGCGTGCGTCGAATGCAAAATCGTCCGGCTGGCTCAAAGCTCTCTTTCATTTTTCGTGCGCGCTGCTGAATAAGCATACCTATATATGCGTCCATGCTCGAAGGGCCGTCCAAAAATATATTCGAGAGCACCGGGACGATGCGCGTTTTCGCTTTCTTTTATGCCCGTGTTATGCATGTGTGTTCGTGCACGTGTACGACGAGCACTTTCGCCCGCTATCGTGTTTTCTCTTTCTGCGAGCATCTGTGTGCATATATACTACATGCTCGTTATGTACTGGCTCCTCTCTTTTTTCACTTTATTACGAGCGGTTACGAGAATCACGTAATTTTCTTTTTTTTTTTTTTTTTTTTCTCATTTCGCGTTTACTTTCTTTTTGCTCGTTTTTTCGTTAATGAATTTTTGGACTCGCTGTAAATTTTGGTAGAAAGTGTGTCGGTCGAGAGTTTATTAAATTTCGCGGAAGAGAATTTTGTTTTTTTTATTAATTCTGGCTTACGGAGAAAGTTTGACCCTCTTTTTTTTATGATTAATTGTTTATTTTGAAAAAAAAGTTCATTTGTTAAAACAATAATTATTAATTGTTTGGTATTATTATATGGAAAATAATATTTATTTTATCAATATTTTAACTGCACAGTTATGTATAAAACATTACAAAAAATTAAAGCGATAGATTACTTTTATCGTTAGATAACTATTAAAAATGTAGAAAAATTTGAAAATACGATAGCATTATAAAAAAAATATTAGTAATTCACGGAGTAAAATAAGTATCGCATATAAAATTTTTCGAAATCGAAATTTCACTATCAAATTTTTTTGAAACTGTATCATATAAATTCATTCGATAATCCAAGAAAATCGATATCGGATCGAAAATTTCTTCAATTTCAATCCAATTTTTTTTTTTTTTTTTTTTTGTCTCTCCTCGACGAATGAAACAACGATATACATCCAATGCAATCTTCACCGATGTATCTCTTTTTCGTTATACGAATCCATATCCTGCAGGTCGGATGTACACATCTATATATATATACGTAGAGTCCTCGTACCGCCTGTTGCGTGCACTCGGCTTCTTCTTTAATGGCATTGCACTCGTTGCCTTGACTGCAGCCTGCGGTTTTGCGAGTTTGCAAGGTCCGAATGCAGACTTTGTTCTTTTTTTTTTTTTTTTTTTTAACTTTTTTTTCTTTATATTTTGTTTTCTTTTTTACGTTTGCCCTCCCCCTCTCTCCCTTGATTACCCTAGTCCCCTCCTCTTTTAGGTAGGCTTACTTGCTTGTTCGTTTGGGTTATGTCGTACATGTGTTTTTTTTTTTTTTTTTTTTTTTTTTTTTTTTTTTTTTTTTTTTTTCTGCGCTCCGAGAGGCAACTTCTGTTTCTATACCGAAGGTCTTCGTGCCGGCGTATATGATTGGGCCGTTTTTGCAAGTCGATCGATGATGTTCTTTTTCCCTCCCTCTCTCTCTCTCTCTCTCTCTCTCTCTCTCTTTCCTCATCTTTTTACTTTTGACATTTTATCACTGACAAAAATAAATTGAAAATCGGGATAATGCAAGCTTCTGAATCACTTTGAACCTTTTGAAAAAGGAAACGCTCTAGAGAATTTTATTCGATAAAAGTACCGATAAGTAAGTTTATTCTAATTTATCGAATTAATTGTAGATGTTAGGAAAATAAATTGTGTCACTATTAAAATGTATCTTTATACGATTGTTTTTATTGATGAGTGATTTAATAACTATTTAAGTCATTTTATATATTAATCATATTTGCGAACATTAAAATTTTTATATAATTTAAAAAAATATTTTATTCAATAGAAAGTCGTAATTTAGTAAATCTTTTTATAGAATTTATTTTTATATTATTATACCGGGAAAACAATGTATCTATATAATTCAGGGCCGAACGAATAAAACTTTAAATGATTATATTTTTAACAATTTAAAATTTAGATAAATTTAATCGCTATATAAATCATTTATAAAAGCTTTATATACTTGGTGCGATAAACGTATAAAAATTACTTCCGTCATTTACAACTTTTATGCATCTAATAATACGTTTAAAAATAATGCAGATTATAAGGGAAACATAATTCAAAGATTTTATTTATACTAAGAGTTTTTTGAAGGATGAAACACATTTGTTTTATTTACCATATATTCGTTGATTAATTTAATGGAAAAGGTAAATTTTCGACAGAAAATCTCTCTGAAAACTATCCCTGAAAAAAAAAATATAAAAAAAAAAAAAAAAGAAATGAAAAAATAAACCGTCATACACTGAAAGGTGTACGTATTATTCTATGTGCGTATTACTGCACGACAACTAGAGATATAAACGATGCGTCTCGTGCACGAGTCGAGCTCGTTAAGTTTTATCTAAAAGGGCGAGGCTAGTTGCCTGTTGATTCGGTCGTTTATTTTTTTTTTCATTTTTCTTTCCTTCTCTCTCTCTCTCTCTCTCTCTCTCACTCTCTCGTCTCATTTTTCTTCTATTTTTTCGTCGTTTGCACAATCATGTATATGCATATACGTATTATAGCAATGACGAAGGTACGGAAAGGTCGTCCTCGGAAAAGTTTTTCATTTTTCAAAGTTTAGCGACGCGCGACTGACAATAATACGCTGGTTGAGCGTTCCTGAATAATGCGCGCAAATCTCGCTTCTTGTTTGTTTAAGAATAAAGAAAAAAAAAAAAAATAGTGAAAATGAAAAAAAAAAAAAAAAATGACAGTAGAATGATATTGTTCCTCTCTTTTACTTAGCTCTGCATATATTATTTATCCTGATAAAGTTGCTAAATATTAACTCGACTCGTATTGGATGAAGTTTAAGAGGAAACCTTTTGTTCGACGTGTCGGTATTTGGAAAAAATAGAAAAGAAAATTGAAAATTGTCGTGAAATACTTTTTACAAACGAGTGTGTGTGTGTGTGTGTGTGTGTATTTTTTTTTAACTAAGTATTTGAATTGTTCTGCATTGTAACTTGCGCAGTGTGAAGAATAGGCAAGTTACCAACTTTATTTACGTACGTCGTCTACATATTTTACGTAGAAAAGCATCTATACCCAAAAGTAAATCAACGAATTAAAGCTAGATTTTTGATTAAAAAAGTCCTTATAATTTACTATAACGTTAGGAATCATCGCGAAATGTAATTTAACTTTCGCATCCTAACGCGCATCTCTCATCTATAATAATAAATCTAAAGCGAATAAATAAATCATAGTCGCAAATTATAAAATCCGAGAAAATCTAACTCTCCTACTGCAAATAAAAGTACTGAAACGAGCGTATAGATATACAGATATACGCGCGTGCATACAAATGTAGCGCTATTACAATTAATCATAAAAACAGCGTGTACGCGTACCTTCGCGATGACGCGAAATCATAATGCACGCGCGTACGTACACGCGTTCTTAAATATACATTCGCCTGAAGTGTATATAGAACTTTGCAATCGGAAAAATATAAGAATAATCTTGGTGGATATTCACCTGTCACTCTTTGTGTACACACGCGAAGATTAATCCGTCCTAATCAATCCAGAAAACTCTCTTTTATTTTTCCTCCAACAAAAAAAAAAAATAGGTTATTTAGGCTTATTTCCTCTTTATCTCTTTCTCTCTTTTTCTCTCTCTCTTTATCAGTTGACAGAAAATAGCTATTTTCTCGTATATATTTTTTTTTCTCTCCATCATCCAGCAACTTTTTTTTTTATTATTATTATTTTACAGCGAGCGCGCATAAGTCGCTCGGTAAAATTGCGCGCGTAACGCACGCGTAATATTTGACTTATGGAGGTTCGTGCAATACCTATAGCTCTAGGCAGCCGCCAATATATGTATATACGTATTATAAGCGAGCGTTTATATCCGAGGTAGACAGGAAACTAGAGAGAGGAAGGGAGAGGAAGGAGGGTGAGAGGAAGGAAGGAAGGAAAGCGAAACTCTTGAACGCGCGTATTATGGCTACTTGATTCGATGTATTGCGCACTCGCGCTATACTTTTGGCCAGACGACTTTTCGTAATAATAATGCGGTCGAACTCTCTCTCTCTCTCTTTTTTTTTTTTTTTTTTTTTTTTCTTCTTTCCGTTTGATTGATTTGACCGGGTAGTTAGATGTGATTTTATTCGTATTGTTTCTTTATTTTATTTTTTTGTGTGAAAGTTGTATCGAATAGGAGAATCGCTTGTTTCTTGTTTTTTATTTCGTCGAGTCCGAAATGACGCTAACGTTTAAAATTATATAATAGGGGAACTGACTTTATGAATGCAAATTCTCATAAATACAAAATAAAAAAGTTTAAAATTTTATGTTACCGATATTACCGATCGTAGAAATTATTATCGTATTTAATTATCACTTATTGATTTTTTTTTTTTTTAAATTTTAATTTACATACCAAGTGTAAATTAATTATAAAATGTTCCTTGAGTAGATAATAGTTTTAATTAAAAATTTCTTATCATTCATGTACTAAATAAAAATAAAGGAATTCAAATAATTTTAAACCATCGGAAAATCCAATTTATTTAACAAGCAATATCCTAGCATTCAGTATACAAATTAATTTCAAATGAAAGTGAAAATTTTAATTTTAATCGGCCAATAACTGAAAGTCACATGTATCTTAATTCATCAATAAAACGCGAGCATCCTAATTTCAACAAACAACAAATTAAAAAGAGTGTATCGACTCATCTTACAAAGACCGAGCAAAGATAATTCATAAAAGCAAAAAAAAAAAAAAAAGAAAAAAAAAAAAAACAAACAAAAGAAAAAGATAAATATCGCAACGATCGATTCGGCTCCATAAACGCATACAAGCAAAAGTCGCAAGTTTCGTCAAAAGCGTATAATATATACATATACAAACGCGTTTCCGTGGCAATGACTCAGAGACTCGAGCGCGGCTCGATTCTTTCACCGCTCGCGCGCGCCTACTCGTTTCGCGGGCATACACATATACATACGTATAAACATATGCACGCGCACACGCGAATCTCGATTCGTGTGCATATTATACAGCGTCGATTCACTGACCTACCTAATCACACGCACGTACGCTTTAATGCGGAGTGCTTGCGCCGCGGAGGAATATAATTCTAGCCCGAGTATATGTACGCGCGCGTGTGTGTGTGTGTGTGTTTGCGCGCGCGCGCGCGTGTGCAGTTGCATGCAATTTTTCATCGACCGCATTTCTTATGTATACGTGTGTGTATACACAAAGTCCCCATATGAAATACTGCGCCAATGTTTGCTTCTCTCTCTTTCTTTCACTCGCGCTATGCTTCATACGTCGGAAATTTATTTTTCCTTGTATGTTGTCTTTTTTTTTTTTTTTTTTTTTTTTTTTCTTTCTTTTATTTTTTTATTATTTTTATTATTTTTACGGTGATAATGCGACATCGTTAGGCGAAAATGAATATGCAATCGAAGGTTAGATTATGTATTTTATATAATGTATACGTATATGTGTGTATACGTCTATCTGATGAGGTTTATTAATGTTTCGAAATTGGCGAGACTTGCTCCAAACGAATTCGTTTCGAGAAAATCGTTAGGATGAAGAAGAAAAATATATGCGTCGGCTTGCATTTACCCATATTTTAATAAAATTTTTTCCTTTTCTTTTTATTGTTCATTTTTTATTTAAATTAATTATCACAAGTATCTAAGTCGTGAACATAATGTTTTATCATGTAGTTATAAAATATTTGCGCTTTTATTTATTTATTGTTTTTTTTTTTTTTTTTTTATTTATTTATTTATTTTTTTTTTTGGGGGGGGGGGGGAACTGCGCACGTGCATATCAAAATGTTTCGAATCCAAGTAAAGAAAATTTGCGTGTGGAAATTGAGAAAACAAAATAATGCATATACATAAGTAAGTGTAACGTCAAGAGTCATTGACACTTGGAGTTCAAGTTAATAAGAATTCGTTATCTTGAAACAACGTTTAATTAATCTCAAATATAATTCTTCGTAATACTGTGATGCGCTTCGGTCGTAATAGAAAAAATTAGCTCTTTTCCCTTTAATCGCGTATTTTTTTAAACTTATATATTTATCATCGAAAATGAATTTATCAATGAAATCATTCACGAATCGAGATTGATTCAATAATTATAATACTGTATAACTAAAAATTAATATAAACAATATTGCTATTAGTAAAAGAAAAAGAAAAAAAAAAAAAAAACAAAGAAGAAAATCACTTTACTTATTAATTTCGCACGAGACTTTTTTTTTTGCGTAGAGAAATAGAAACAGAGGAGAAAGAAAGCAAGACAGTAGCAGCAACAGCAGCAGGCATCGATAAAAGGCTCACTTTGGGGTCTATCAAACACACACACACACACACACGCATATATATATACATATGCGCGTACGTACGCGCACGCATTGCCTCACCGCTCGAGCGCCGACGAGTCATGCGAATCGAGAGGGCCGCGCACCTACTTTATCGGTCGACGATCCCTAGCCGTACACGCATACAAATGCATAGAGACGTGCGTGTATATTTACATATACGTATACACGCGAATTCAGAGATACGCGTATGTACGTGTACGCGTAAGAGCATAGCCGAAACTCGCATTGTCGAGACGACTCTCTGTTGTTGCTGTGTATATCTATATACGTATGCGCTATCGCGTGTAATAAGCGCACGAACGCGACCAGAGAGCACGGAGGAGATAAGCCGAAAACTTATATTTTCTTCTTCTGTTTTTTTTTTTTTTCTTTTTTGTTCTTCTTTTCGCGCACGTCATATACGTGCACACTGTATCACGCACAAAGAGGTCGGTACAGCGCGATAATAACGCGCGAGCTTGCGTTAGGCGCGATTTTTCGGTGCTGTCGTATGCGCGTTAATGGATGCATGGACAAGCGTGGATTTTAAAAGATGATGAATTGTTGGGATGTTTTTTTGTCGATTTTTCCTTGTTGATTTTAGAAAATTAATAAATTAAGAATTTTAACAAGTTTTTTTAAAAGTTTAAACCTTTTACTCAGACGAAATCAGCGTAATTTTAGCGCGTTTTTAATTTATCGAGGAGATTTTTTTTTTAATTATCTAAAATTATTTTATTATCGATTAGTATTTAAAACTTGAAACTCGAAAGCGTATTGTACATTAATGATGATTAACAACTAACAATACTATCGACATACTTATATTGTTTTTTTTATTAAAGAATTATATATATATATATATGATTATTATATCTGCAGCTGTAAAAATACTTGCATTATTAGGCTCAAAATTTATCTTTTTAAAACAACAAAAAAATTATTATCACTTATACGTACACTTTACAATAGATTACCTACAAGAAAATGAATAATTTTTTTAATGTTGCATGACAAAACTTAGTTTATTAATCTTTTGTGCTTTTATTCGTTTTTGTTAATCATATAGAAAAATAATTATTATAACTTTTAATAAATAAGTACATTTATCAATCAAGTATTTTTATCAATCTGCAGTGAAATATTTAATTTGTAGAAAAAAAAACTTGTAATTTATGAAAAAGTAATATCTTTAAACAATCAAATTACAAATAAATAGTAGCTATAACAAATTCCAAATAAATTATACATTCATCGATTTATACTGCATATTTCATGCGAATTAACATTCGTACATCTAATATTTTAATAATGTCAAATATAAGAGAAAATTGAAGTGCGATCAATAAAATCGATAAACCGTGTCAACTGTTGCCGTGAAATAAAACGATTTTTACCTCGAACGAAAAATTTGAATAAATTCAATCTATCTTTCTCTCTCTCTATTTCTCTTTATTTCTTTCTTTCTTTCTTTCTCTCTCTCTCTCTCTCTCTCTCTCTCTTTTCATTCTCTCGTATAAAATTCGCCGGCAAGGTCCCAGTTAAGAGAACGAAACGAAAAGAGATGAGAGAATGGGCACAGTTGTGTGTCGTTGGTATAGACCGATTATGCGAATTCCGAAGGGGATCGGCCGACGAACAGAGAGAGAGAGAGAGAGAGAGAACCAACGTGGCTCAAGCGCGATGTCGTTGTCCGATTGTCCGTGACGTGACCCGCGATATATACATGAATCTTTCTCTCTCTGTCTCTCTTTTATGTGTGACGCGGTGGTGTGTGCCGTATTCTATATCTAATCATTATCTCTGAGCTTTCGTAAAGACTTCGTGAAAAAAAAAATAAATAAATAAATAAAAAAGAAAACGTTCAATATATCGAACTTTACCGCTATATGTACCTACATACGTGGATTTAGTTCGCCTGGGGTCATATTCGAGCGAGTTTATTCGCTATTTTTATTTTCTTCGTCTTCTTTTGGGTTCGTCGTCGTTGTTTTCACACGCTTTCACTTTATGTGGATGGGACATTATTAGCGAGTCGTAGATTGAATTAGGTGTAATTTGAGGTACACAGATTGAATTAAGATTAGGGATAATTTTGTCGAGGGAGAGAGAAAGAGAAAGAGAGAGAGAGGGAAAGAAAGATCGTTGCTTATGGAAGGTAAACGTTTCTTAAATTGAACGATACGTTTAGTACGATCGCTTGTAATCGTCTATGTATTAGGTAACGTTTTGATGAAGGAAAATATTTAGATTAAAATTATCGACTTTTTTCTTTTTCATATTTTATATTTGGCTATCGAGTTGATTTATTTTTGTAACAAAGATTAGATCTCTTACATATTTATATAACGAGCTTATATTTATTTTTACAAAATACTTTAAATTCGAAATAAAAATTACAAATTCACAACACGTAATATTTTTAAAAAATTTTCGTTTAAAATCATCAAAAAATTTGATAAATTATCAGTAATATTATTTCGACAATTTTTTCATAAAATAAATCGAACATTAGAGAACTGTTTTGTGCTTAAAATTTTTATTTTATTATCAAGTAAAATCAAAATTCTGGACGCAGAATTATTTTTTAAAAATTCAACCCATTGTTTATAAAAATTTAAAAAAAAATCTTTTTTCACACCGAGAATTTGATAATTTAATGAAAATAAAAAAATTTTGGTATCTTATTCATTATCGTTGATCTTATCATTATCATAAGATTGTGCCTCGTTGTTTCATGCACGTAAAATCCGTCTCACGTGCAGCGAATCTTTAGCATTACCAGCACAGGTAAGAAGTTTTTCTAAACTAGTAGTTTTTAAGTTGCTGAAACATTGAATAAATTTACGCTCGTAATCGTGTATTTTTTTGCGCGGTCATTATCTTCTTGCGAAGTTTTTTAGGTAATTTATAATTTTTAATAGGTAAACACGTGAAAAACTTTTCGTTTTCAAACGTATTTTTCAACTTGTGTTATTCATTTTAAAATTTTATCGTAAAAATTAACAATGCGATTAAATAATTATAACTCTTAACCTCTTTACGTAAGCGAAGGAAAAATTTTTTTTCTACTTTTGAATTACGCTCAACTTAAATTTAACGATGTACCTTTCGTATTTAGTAAAATATATTGTTCGGAGTAATCACGGCTGTTAATCTACATACAAACTGCGCGCTTAAATAAACAATTACGCGATCGATAAAAAGAAAGAAAAAAGCCACACATTTTATTATTATTATTATTATTATTATTTTTTTTTTTTTCTTTTAAACTTATTACACCGTCGGAAAGGAGTCGATAACCTTTAAGCCTGAGATTAAAAATCATCGATTGTATTCCGTTATTAATCTCCGCACACGATATTCTCAACGAAACGAGCGAAACACGTACATATACAAAATAATCTTGCGAGCGGCGGCGGCGACGGCGACGGCGGCGGCCCGCGCGAGAAATAACTCAAGCTCGATCGCACGAGAAAAGAAAAAGATCGTGCGAGAGAGAAAGAGAAACGCGCATAATTATGTAAATATCCTTGAAACACATAACTTCACTCGCTCATATAATCGATCGATCCTCTCCGTGCATACACACAATCGCGATTCTCTATTCTCTCCTCTCGCAATTATTCCCATCGGCTGGATCTCTCTCTCTCTCTCTCTATCTCTCGATAGCATGAGACACACAGTGTGCACAATGGGAAAAAGGGACACGTCGACTACTTCGTCATTTTTCGGGTTACATTCTCGTCCTTGCGGCCATAATAATCACCGGGACGGCGCGCGCTCGCGACGGGGGATACTTTCTAACACGAGCTTGTAAAGTACGGGCTCAAAGGGGAGGTATATAAGGAGGAAAAGGAGGAGGAGAAGAGCAACAACGCCAAAAGGAATCTCTCTCGACTTCTTGGCTCGCGGGGTTCGCGTCATCCTAATGAGTTTTCGGACTCGACCGACCGACCGATCGACTCTCGCCGATTAGAAGCGAAATCTTGATTGAGTGAGGAGACGATGGAGGCGGGGAACGGTGGGAGGGAAGGGACTGTCTCGAACTCATTATTACCGCGAGGTGTACTGTGTAGTCGTCCCAGGCATTTCGCCGGGGCATTTGCTGGTCGCGATCGAGGATGGCTGAAGGTATGGACGGTTTAGAAACGAATTGCTCCCCCCCCCTCTCTCTCTCTCTCTCGGGCTTCGCTGTGAGATGGTATTAAATCCCGAGGTGTAGCTTGTTCGTTCTTTTTCCTTCTCTCTCTCTCTCTCTCTCTCTCTGGCTCGTTTTTTTTTCTTTCTTATTGTTAAGGGAATTTTATTAAATTACGAGTTCTCGTGGCGTTTATGGGGTTTCGTAATCATTGGGGATGCATATCTTATTTGTTTTGCAATGGTTATTTATTGTTCGAAGATTGGGAATAGCGGCGAGAGAGGAGGTGAAAAAAATTATGCAAGTTTTTATAAATTTCTATAAAATATGATGTAACGAAGGTTTGACAAAATAATGAAAATACTTTGAAGAAATAATTTATTTTAAAATTAATGTATAACACGTTGCATAGTGTAAAATACAACGAAATTACAATTCACAATCTTGATCGAGAAAAATAATTTTATTATCAATATATCAGTTTCTTAAATTCGTGACAATATGTACATTATATAAACCAAAATTTTACTTTTAATTAATCTGCATTCAATGAAACAAAATTACGGACAAATATATTTTTTTTTGCTCCAAAGTTCTTGAATAAAATTTCTCGTGCTATTTAACTTGATTTAATACTTTGCTTGATAATTTTCATCATTTTACAAGTAGAAATTAACTTCAACTATATCGGAATTGAAAAAAGTCAAATAAAATAAAAAAGCAAAAAAAAAAAAACTGATAATGAGAAGGTGAATCTTAAAGAGAGAAAAAGAGAGACGAAGGGAGGATGTGTTTTCTCTTTCGTTCGGCGTTCCTCGATGCCCTTCGTTACTACGAGCCTCGTAGTTTCTTCCTCGGTTAAGAGACAAGGGGAGGAGCGAGGAAGGGGGAGAGAAACAGCCGCGAAATTGCACTTGACATCCGTGATCGGATGGACGATTGCGCAAGGCGAAGAAAGGCTGGGAGTAAAGGAATGAGAGAGGGAGAGAGAGAGAGAGAGAGAAAAAACCCTATTATTATGGAAGTTTCGGACGGATTGCGTTGAGCCATGAAAATTATTCTTTGTCCTGTGACCTCAATATTTTTAGAGCTGTTGCTGTTTCGTGTGCCCCGATGTGCATCGAGTGAATCGTCTTGCTGCGAAAAGCAAAGTTTTTGCAAGTTGCGTTTAACGGAATTGTTGAACGCTCGACTTGATTCCCTCTCCCGCCTTTTTCGTTCAAGAATTTTAACGATTACGAAAGATTACGCTTGCTTTTTGAGAAATTTAAAATAATTTTCGATTCTATGCAAGATATTATTTATCGATTGTTACAAATGACTAAAAATAATTGAATTGATAAGGAAGTAATTTTAAAATTAAATGCCTTTCTTAATTCATCTTCTATTTTTATAATTCAAAGTATTAAATATAATCTAACATTTAAAGTTCAATGAAATATCTCTGCGCATTCGTAATCTTCTCAATTATTTAAAGAATTAATAAAACCGTTTAAGCAACGATCGGTCCAACTATATAATTAATTCTCAAGTGATCAAGAAAACTTTAAAAATCGAACGGCACTCGAATAAAAATCAAACACCCGATTAATCGTTATCGATAATCCAAGTCAGCAAACACACATGTCGTTGACCCAGAAGCAAAAAAAAAAAGATAGCAAAGAGCAAAAGAAAATAAAAACGCATTTCGCACAACAGCTGGCTTCACCTTTCGCGAGTAAATACAGTTGTTTCACACATACACACACACACAATCGCGCGCGCGCGTTTCCGAATAATTCGGCTCCTTGTCCGCGTTTCGGCCCGCGCTTTCTCTCGCAATGTTTATATGGCGAATGCGCGCGATATGACCGATAATGAAACGAAAAGAAGAATAATGTGCCTTCGGCGAGGTTAACGACCGACCCACGAAGACGACATATTATAGTATTGCGTGCACCTTTAAAAAAAAAAAAAAAAAAAAAAAAAAATCGGGTCCCTAACTTATTCTCAAAACGTGAATGCACTTTTATCTTACATGTGACGCGACGCGTTACATGTGGATATGTGTGTGTGCTTATAGATATTTGTTTTATAGTCATTGATACATTTCGCTCGGTTAAGTTCAACGAACAACGATAACAATATTAGCAAATGAATAAATAATATCGCGATGAGTGTGACGAACGAATTTGTTCGTTTTACACATGTATATATATGTATATTTCGTGTATTAAATTGAAATAACGTGTTTTGATAGATCGAATGAAAAGTTATCGCACGCTTAAGCTTTTATTCATTAAACGTTGCGCCTTGAGATATACTTTGTATACAAAAAATTACGTTACTCTTCGTTATAAGTTATATATATATGTATATATATATATATACACAATTTGATCGTAAATTATAATTTAAAACCACTGAGTCAGCTTGACCTCAAATAAAATTTACAGTTTTATTCCTTACCGTGAAAAGCCCATTTGTTATTTAAGATTCGAAAAATTATCGCCTATTTATTTTATTTATACGTTAACTGGTGAAATTATTCCCCATTAAAATAATTTAATCTTATTTTCTCATTTATACAGTAAAATAATCTTCGTATAATGGTAAAATATTTTTTACCCGCGATTATAAAACAATCGTAGATTCACCAATAAACGTTAATCTTTCAACGAGAAATTTTGTAAAAATATTACAATATTATACAAATTTGATAAAAATCAATCAATTATATATGTATACGCACGTATAAATATTGTAGAAAAGAGCATTAAAATTCATTAAAAGTATTACCGTATCGCGGAATACTTTTCAAATTCTTAGAAAAGAGCAAACTTTACAGGTGTGTATTCACGATAGACAATCACATACATAAAGCATACACATCGATCGGATTAACGCTAAACGTAACTGATAAAACGCTGGTTTTAAAAGCAAAAAAAATAAATAAATAAATGAAAATAAAAATAAAAAGAAGAAGGAATGAAAAAGTACGCTTCACCAACGAATGCATAAACGTACGATACGAGAATTGCGGCTTGCTCTTTATCGCTCGTGCTTAGGATTAACGAGAAAAGAATTTTTCGGCAGTCCTCGTAAGATTAAAACGGGTTTTATACGTTTAAGGCTTTTCATAATGAATTTCGAGAAATTGTTCGATTTTATCGTCGATTTCTTTGTCGAGTTGAAGCTTATTATTATCTATATGCTAATATATTGATCGATAAACGTTATTATTTTATAACCGAGGAAAAATTAATTTTCATTTTTAAGGGGAAAAGAAAAGGAAGAAAAGAACATTTTTTTTTTCGTTCACGCTTTGAGTTCGATTTATGTAGTTTTACTGATAAAAAAAAATCCAATCGTTAATTATAATGTCTCTACAATGTAATGTAATTACAATCATAAATTATGCTTATACAATTAGGTTAAAATAACGCATTAACTATAAAAATGTATAGGTAATGCGTTATTTTAACCTAATTGTATAAACATAATTTATGATTTTAATACATATAACTTTTTTCTCTTCTCACTACATTACTACGCTCAATTTTTTAATTAGTTTTACAAAACAATAGAAATCGAACACCTTCACGATTAAAATTATTTAAAGATGATATTTAGCTGTTCTCGATTTTCAAGCGAAGAATATATTCATTATATAGTATTTCACTCGCGGTTGAAACTCGTCGCGGCGAAACTTCGTCAATTCACACGTAGCGGCTAATCGGTTGTTGCAACCTGTACGCATATATAGAGAGACGAAAAATTGGGATGCATTCGCATTTACACGTTGCGATCATTTAGGTTAATGTGTCTCACCGTACGAAAATTGAAAATTTTTTTTTATTTTCTTTGTATTGCATTCAAAATTACATCGTTCGGAATAATGGAAAAAAAAAAAAAAATGCAAAAAGGAAAAAAAGAAAAATTCAGTGTTTTATCTGTTTCGTTGCTACAGAGTGAAATCAATCAATTATTAGTGATAATTAATCCTTTTATCGGTGAAAAAAAATTATTTATCCGATGATTTTTCGGACACATTATTGTCGTCGTTATTTCCAAATGATAGAAAAATTTTTCACTTATACAACGCGAGCTGCTATTTTTGTTTTAAATTATTGTAAATTTTGATCGATGGCTCGTATAAATTCTCTCGAATACTTTCAAAAATCAAAATCCATAAAGTGTCGGTACAAAACGCGAATGCATTTTACGTGTACATACATAAATATGCGTATTCACGCGATTAAAAATAAAATGAGCCCATCAAAAAGTCGTATTTTTATACTTTGGCACAAACGCAAAAATTTCTATCCGCCGTGAGAGAAATGAGTCACGTTAAGGCCAATAAAGGAATGAATTTTTTTTTTTTTTACAACGTGTCTCGAACAACAATATATAACGTACGGTTTATTCTCTATAACAAACTTAATATCTCGGTATACGTGTCCTAGAAAGTATGATAGATTATATCTTGCCTTGAAGTTTAGGTAGGAGTTTTTCTGAATTGCAAGAAATTGCGTGGAAAATGCATTATTATCACGTCGCGTATTTGTAAAAAAATGTGTGCTTGTGTGCGTCTGGTATTTTGAAAATCCGATTGTTCTTTTACAACACGTATACGTACACGCGTTCCAATGAATAATATATTTATAATTACTAGTACTTTTACTATTTTCTTAATTTTAAATATTGAAAAAAAAATATAGTAAAAATAACCGATTAACAAGGTGCTAAAAAAAAAAAATCTTTTTTAAAATAAAACGAGCACAAGAACGTTTTTTTATCGTCACGAGTGAAAGTATTATTCATCTTTTGTTTGATGCGGCAGTAAATTAAAATTATGTTTTGTTTTACGATAAATCTAAAAATAGAGACAATAATAGTAACGAATGATAATTCATTAAAGTGTCGGGCATAATTCAAAAAAAAAAAAAAAAAAGAAATAAAGAAAAAGAAAAAGAAAAAGATAAAAAAGAGATTTTATTTATTGATATTTCATTGAGCAGCGGCGCGAAACTATCGATGTCGCGCGCGCATACTTTTAAATTTTGCACAATGACATTAACTCGACAATGATTCGACAAATGCATAAATCTAGACATATATACGAGAACGAATACACAAAACGTTATGAAAAACGGTCTTGGTCGCGAAAATTTCGCACTAGCGCTTGGGCTGCAAATCGATCAATCGAATCTAATTCTCGTCCTGTGAACGATAATAAAGAAAGGAGAGAAGAGAAAGAGATGAAAAAAGAGACCATTGTCATGGCGGCTCACGAACATTCGATCAACAGCGGACAAAGTAAAAGCGAAAGACAGAAAGAGATAGATAGACAGATAGAGAGAGAGAGAGAGAGACGGACGGGATCGAGGTCTTTTGCCTCTCGGCAGGATAAGCATACCATAAGGCAAACCAACCCGATGGATCTCAAACTCCTAGGCTAACATTCGCCAGGCTACATAGCTGAAAACCAAGAGTGACTCGAGTCTAAGAGGGAGGGATAACCGGAATACGAGTATCCGCGGATCGTGTCTGTATTGCCACTGCACACCTATACCTATATACACCTATGTATAAAGAGGCGGGCGATAGAAATTCATGTACACTCGGTGTAGAAAGAGAGAGAGAGAGAGAGAGAGAGAATAGTAGGGGGTATATACCGGTAGAGATGCTAATGCCGGCCTTGTGCCACATACCCGTGCGGTGTGTGCGAGCGAGCGACCGACACATTCGTGCGCGCGCTCACTTTGCCTTCTCTCTTAGCGCTCTCTCTCTCTCTCTATATCTATTTATCTGTGTATATCTTTGGTATATACACGTATACATGTCCGCGTGTACAGGTAAATTGCAAAAACGCAACTTGCAGCAGTTGTGTGCCTCTCTGATTTCATTGGTCCTCGTTTTCGTTCGCACACATACGCGTTTGTGTTTGCGTGTCTCTTGCGACTCCTTTTATCCCACACTTCTTTCGTCTTATATGTGGAAGGCGAGATAATGTTACCGGCAGCTATGAGAGAAAATTTTTTGTAGAAAACTTTTTGCCACGAGAGCGAGAGAGCTTACGCCGTGGCGGATTGTTTTCTTTATATTTATATTTGAGAAATTTTAATTCTTTTGGTGAGATGTTTCGTATTCCAGTGAAATAATCGTACGTTCCTCGCTTGATTAAAAAATAGATCTCCTTTTTCCTTGCTTTTTTCGTTTGCAATAAAAAAACCGAAGTGACATGGCGATACAAATAAAATATTGGATGAAAATTCCATAAAGTATACGTGGACAATTCTAGTGAGACTTGACGTGTTCACGGTTAGATTGCTGAAGGCTCGAATGCACTATCGTAAAATCTGATAAAACCATACGATAATTTAGCTGTAGGTTTAACCCGACGAAAATTTCCTCGTATGCATTTACTTTTTAGAATTCTTTTGTACTACATTTAAGGGTGAGATAACTTAACAGTCTTTCGTATTAGTAAAATGTTCTGAAATAAAAAAAAAAAAAAAAAAAAAATGGGTAAAAATTATATTTTTAATTATATAATTGCTATTCAATATACAGTGTAATATAATATTTTTAAAAAAGCAATCTTATTCGTTGCTAATCAAATTGCGTTTACTAATAGTGATCACTTGACGTTTATTCCTAAAATTCTTCAAAGAAGCTCTTTTATAAAACTTTTTAAAATTGTATTACACGTAAAATTGAATACAATGATCGAATAACTGTAAACTATGTTTAAAAAAAAAAAAGATAAAATTTACAGTTATAATAGGCGTATATAAATAAAACGTTATCCATATACTTTTAAAACAATTATTTTATTCCAAAGATGTATCAAATAACATCCACGTAACGAGCGTTTTTCTCGATTTAAGATGAAACGAGATCTAATATCGCAATTTAAAAAAAAAAAAAAAAAAAATTTTGTTTCCACCACCACATTGTAATTCTCGTTAAATTCTCAATACAAGATTAGTTACACTAAACGAGCAAGAGGGAGAGAATAAAAAAATTATATTATATCTCGCAGCTTAAGTAAACACGAAGTACTTACCAAGATTAAGGCTCGCGATTGCGGCAACAAGTCAGCGTCGATCTGGTGTTCTTGATACAACGGCTCGAGGTACACCTTCTTAATCTTTCTCTTTCTCTCTCTCTCTCTCTCTCTTTCTCTTTCTCTCAGTGGCATACAATAAAATCTAATGAGCCTTTTTTCCGCATCCCTCCGACATTCTGTTTATCGATACGTAGATATATCTATATGTATATGCACATATACCTGTATAATAAACGAACCGATTCGCTCGATGTTTTCATAGGCTCTCTCGGCGTTCTTCGCGTATAATAACAATCGATAATCTTACATCGTTTCATTGTGCAATCTGCGCGCTAAATGTTAACTTTGATGCTTAGGTTTTTTTTTTTTTTTTTTTTTTTTTTTTTTTTTTTCGATCGTCCAAGTACTAATTTGAATTTGTGCTTTGCTCGCTTTAATAGATCAACGCTTATTTTATCGCCGCTCGGTATACGCCCGTGGAAAATTCAAGCAAGCATTTTTTTTTAATTTTTGTTTTTTTTTTTTTTTTTTTTTTTTTTTTTATTTTGAATAGAAAGAAAAAGGAAAAAGAAAAATACTTGCGAAATACCGCGTCAATCACGAGCGCGAGTTGTCGACCTAAAGTCAACCGTTAGACCTCGAGATAAATCTTGTTTACTTCGCACGGTTATTATTACTCCTTGTAATCTCATTCGAAAGCGCTCGGGCACATACAAGTACATATCCCGATACAATAGAATTTCCAAAGCGCGAACTCGATATATCCCCACTCTTAGTAAAAATGCGCAAAATCTAAGAAAAGAAAGAGAGAGATAGAGAGAGAGATAGAGAGAAAAAATTATAAACAAGTTCGCATGCGATGCAAATTGTAATTACACTTTGTGTGCCTCCGGGCTAAGGAAAATAAAAAGGAAAATGAGGAAAAAAAAAAGAGGCATATTCATTTTCAACCTCGAGGTGAAAAAGCTTATATACTTGAGCGTACATTATAAAATCACACCGTCAATTACAAGCGGCAACAAATCACAATTTCGTATATACGCTTTTAAAGCCTCCCCTTCCCCGTTATTCGAACCCGCGGATCTAAAATCTAATTCATTTTTATCCTTTCTTACCTCACACTTTTCGAGTCCGTTCGTCAACGTTACTTTCAGAATTTATAATAAATGATAAAACAAAAACAAAAAAGAAAAAGAAATGAAAAAAAAAAAATAAAGGAAGGATAAATTTATCGCACAATGGCGCCTCGTGCAATGCGCAATGTAACATCCAATAACTTCAGCGCACACGTGTAGGCAATTCTTCTAACTCGTCGTTGTCGTCGTCGTCGTCGTCATCGTCGTCGCTCGAAGATCTTATCGTGGCTCATATTACAACAAAGCTCGCATATATGTGTTCATTAAATGTATATACGCGAGAGGTGTCTCGAGACTAGAACCCCTTTTTCCATTATTGTTGTTATGCTGATTATTGGTATTGTTTTTCATTCGCTTTTATTATTTGAATAATTAACATATATGTTGAAACGACGGAGAGTTATCATCGTGCGTATATCGTTGAAATAAATTATCTCAGCGAAATGTATTATAGGCATACATATATGTGTACGTATACAGTAAAAGGAAAATATAACATTTAATGAATTTTATTATAATTGTGAAAATTAATAAATTAAAATACTCGCACAAAAAGTTACTTTATTCAGTTTTTGATTTTACATTACAACGCTATGACGACGGATAATTATATAATTAATTTGATTGATATTTATTGTTGATGTTTACAAGTTGGTTCGATGTGCATTTTCCTGCTATAAGAATATTAATATCAACGTCAATGTAGAATAATTAAAATAAATCATCTGTAAAATTATGCATTTTTTAATAATGAGACGGCGCAAATGATTCCGATTCATGCATATGAGATATATATTTTAATATTATATCTCATTTTATTTTACGAATGAGAAATTCTGTTGCTTTTTTCCAATTAACACTAATTAATACAAAATTTTAAATTATCAATTTTTTGTCGCAATGTGGGCAAAACAAAATTTATACGCGTACAATTGATTAAAATAATTGAATGCCCACGATTTTCAACAATATAATTACACATAACGTACTTGACATAAAAAAATAGGATATTTATGTCTCAATAAAATTGTTCAAAAGTAGGTCTTATCAACAATTCTCCTTAACAATTATTAAAAAAAAAAAAAAAAAAAAAAAAAAATTCGAAAAATAGCTATTATAGTATAAAGAAAAACAATAACTAAGATGAGGCAATAAATCACTCATGAAAAGTCTATTTCAATTCGAAATAGAAAAATAAAGCAAAAAAAAAAAAATCCAAATCTCCCTTTTATTTATAAACGCACACGTATATATACGTACACGCGCACGCGCGTTCCGCAGCGCATTACACATCGAAGTCTCCTTCTCTTCATTACAAATCCCACGGCGGCGAGTGGCGACCGCTGCCGCTGCGGGCAATTGAATCTGCGTCTAGGATCAATGTCTTAGCCTCCGCTTATAAACTCGGAGCTCACCAACAACGCGAAACGCCAATGGCTCTTTTCGTTTACGTAACGTGGCAAAGTGGAGTTCCACTACCACAAAGCCGGCCCGCGAGTTGTACACCGTCACCTTCGCGCCTGCACAAAACAAGGGAGGGGGGAGAGAGAGAGGGAAGGAATATAAGGTAGGTAGGGTGAAAAAAGGCCAAGCCACACGAAGAGAATGAGAGAGAGAGAGAGAGAGAGAGATCCAGCAGCAAGCCGCCGCGTGTCGGAAAAGCTTTCGCAACTGCACGAGCGCGCCGAGCTAGACTCGATGGGAAAACGCTTCGAGAGATGAACTTCGATTCGAGCTAACAACGCTATGCGACACGAGCCGATTAACGACTTTTCTTTCTCTCTCTCTCTCTCTCTATCCTTTACTTTCTGTCTTTTGTTCGCGTGCTTAGGTGTATTATATGCACAAAGGGAGATCGAAGTGGGAGAAAAGTATGTACCCAGGCGCGAGAGTTTCAGGACGAAAAGACATCTCTCCATTGTGACAACATCGATTATAGCTTAATGTTCAATGCTACGAATGCTCAAAATGAGGTTATAGAATCGAAATTTTTTTTCTTTTTTACAAACTTGTTTTTTTTTTTTTTTTTTTTTATTTATTATAGAAATACTCATAAATAACGATAAGCGTAAATAGTATGTTTACTCGGCGCTAGAGAGAGCCTACTAAATTTATTCAAAATGTTCATAGAAAATAACAGTCTAACTAAAAATTAAATCTCTAGAATGATAGTCGAGGGAAAAAGTAAATTAAAGAGCACGAAAGTAATTTTTTTTTTTTTTTTTTTTTTAATGAATTACATTGTCCAAGGTTCGACCATAACGTATAATTTTACGATTAAATTTTCTGTGTTAAATTATTGCATACTTAGATCGCGGAATAGCAATTTAAAATCCATAATTGTCTTGATTACGGTGTATATTATTAATAAGTACGTATTAGTAAGACTATGAGTAAACGATGCCGTGGTTATTTTCAACAGCGATTACCTTTTGCATCGATCATTTTGGCTGTTTTCGAAGAAATAAATATTTAATCATAAAAATTCTGCAATGATATTTTAAAGCAAAAAAAAAAAAACGAAAAATCTAATAAATTTTTTAGTTACATTTATTTCACATGATGAAATTTTCTACAATATATTTAAACTGAAGAAACTGACAGAGCAAACAATAAAATTATTTCAACATCGCGCGTTAAATTATTATATCCCAAATCTGATAAGGTCCGTCTCATAAATCACTTCGAAATATACCAAGCCAAACATTCCTTTGCGAATCTCCATATCTTTCGTTTGTCTCGAGCAATTAGATTGTCCATATACGAGCAAGGAGCAACAGCCGTACCAAAATCTGCAAACCACCAACAACCAAAATTCCATCATATCGTTCCGCTCGCGCGATAACCTAGGACTGATTCGTTTAGTTCGCTTGTGAATTTGTATATATATATATATATATATGTATAACAAGTAAGCGCAACTTACATCAAGCAAGACCCATATCCTCGCGCGTTGGTTGCGCGAAAATGCCTAGGCGAAAGAAAAGGAGGAGGGAAGGAAGGAAAAAAACCGGTTGTCCTAGAAATCACCGGACGACGACGCGACACCGCGGGCTAGCTATAAGCGTACCAATATTTTTCCTCCTTTTCCTTCTCTTATTTTTCCTCGGATTTATATATATATATATATATTTATATTCCGGCAAAAAGTCGCCGAGTTTATAAGCCGAGCGCGCGACTCTTGCGAAATCGGCGTTTATATATCTGCCGCGCGAATCTCGATTAGTCCCCGCGACTCGAGACGACGACTACGACGATGACGACGACGATGGCGGATGCTTATTGGAAAATATCGAACGACTCCGAGCGTTGCAAAACATCGTTTGAGCTTATGTACTATTTCCCTCTTTCTCTTTTGAGTTAATGGACGATGTCGTTCGAGTTTTCTTTGTCTTTACGTTTTTCGAGGTTATACACCGCCGTTCGGATGAATTTAATGCTTTAGATTAGCGGACGTATGAAGAAAAACGTGTCGTGATAGGATTTTAAATTATACGATAACGTTCGACATTACTCTCGGGATCTTTATTTTTTCGTAAACATGTTATAATTAATTTGAACGGCAGCTTAAAAAATTTCATTAAAAATTTAATTGGGTTAGATAATCTTTGAAAAGGTAATTAATGGTATTTTTGTGCTTAATCCGAAATCGGTCGTTAATATGTCCCCAAAAGACCATAAAATTTAAAATTTGCGCACTCCTTATGGCTCACGTATGCGTAAACGCTTTGTATCAAGTTATGCTTCGGATACGTTCTAACGTGTTTAATGCATGCATCTTAGTTAAGTGTTTGATTTTCTGTAGCGTAAAAGTTTTTGCGATTTGTTTTTGTAAATGGTTATTTCAATATTTGACCGATCCTGGGTTAATGATTAAAATAAAAAAATATTCTTTCTGCAAATCATTTGAAAAGCATTATCCTTTGAATGTAATAGTTTTTCTTTTTTTAGATTTTAAGTAATATCGTTTTATTCTTTAAATAGGTTAAATATGATTACAAAATTTGTTAAATTAAACTTTTTGTAATAATCGAGTTGTAAAATTGCAGATCCCATTAGTCGGAAAAAAAATGAAAATATCTTGATGATTTTACTACAGCTGATAATTTATTCTGATTTACATTCCAATTACACTTAGTAATTGGCTTAAATTTAAAGATTAAAAATTTTTGAATTCTTAAATTATTACAAAAATTTTTGTTTTCATACACGAGTAAATATTATGTAAACTTTAAAATACAATTAATTACAAGATAGCGACAAAATTATTTTATGAATTAAATTTTATTCGAATAGAAAGCTCGATACAGGCGAATAGCTTTACCGTTAATAAAATAGCTTTGAAAAAAACTTCCAGATGATTTGGAGGATAACGATTTGTAAAAGATCATGTAACGCAATCCGTGGAATCGATTGTGAATCATAAAAGCGTGTAATACGATTTAATCATTTCATTTGACTCGATTGAGCTAATTTTTTTTAATGATTTACTTGAATTTTTTTGTTGGCGCTGCCAATAGCGTCTTATGTAAATCGGAATATAATGAATCCTCCTACAGTTTTCAAATTGATTTGTAAAGAATGCTCGGAGCGAGTTAAAAAAAAAGAAAAACAGCAGCTTGTATAGGCAATTCTAATATTACTCGCAAGTACACGATGTGTCGCTTTTACAAAAGAGCTTGGTTCTTTCATTAGATGATATAGAACCGCAAATACATTTTAAAAGATCAGTAAAACATAAAAAAAAAAAAAAAAAAAAAAAAGAAAAACTTTTTTTCATTATTTAATGTTTACGATAAAATTTTTTCCAAACGGATAATTTATTATCAAGAAATATTACGCAACACGAAATAACTTTTAACCGTGGTATTAACGATAGCAAGAAATAACAGAATTTTTTTTATTTATGTATTTTTCATGTAATAACATTTTTGTTAACCTACGTTAAAAAGAAAGTCTTATTGCTAAAAAGTTTTATTTACAACAAAGTTTCACAAAAAAAAAAAAAAAAAAAAAAAAAAAAAAAAAAAAAAAAAAAATGTATTACATTGCTGTAAGTAATTTCCAGATATAAAGGTTATTTCTGCCTGTTTAATTTTAACATTACCAATGATTAACGTTGTCTTGTACTCTTCGTTTAATAACTAACGAATAGTTGATGAATTACGAATGTACATAGGATAATTTATCACAAATAATAAATATTTTCGACTTATTTAATTTATGGGAAAATTTTATGATTCTTCTTTTATCTTATAAAATCAAAAAAAAAAAAAAATAAATAAATAAATAAAGTAGAATAAGCAAAGCCCGTAAAAACCGCTGTCTCAACGATTCTCAAGATCTCCCAAAATCCTTCGAACGAAGGATCCTCGGCTCAGAAGCGTTTCCTCGAATCGGAGAAGGTACTTCGTAAAAATCCAAGCGGGGATAAAATGCGCATATACGCGTATATATATAAATACGGCCCTACAGTGGCGTCGTGTCTCTTCCGGATTATTAAAAATTGCGGTTTAGTGCTTGTAGAGATATCAATTTTACGAACACGTTATTGTTGCAGCATTAAAAAAAATGACGTCAGCGACACGATGACTTAAGCTCAGAAAATGTAACGCCGATCCGTACGCGCTCGAAAGACACGTGATGCGGAAAAACGACGACGAACGGGTATATATATATATAGTTATGATGCGAAAAAAATGAATCAAGATCGTATACTTCGACTTTGTTGCTTGCTTGCTCTTTCGACGCAGATTGAACGTGATGTTTGGGAATTTTTTAATTTTTTTGTCACTCTAACTGATTGTCAAATGAATATTAATTCATTTTTAGTATTGACCTCAATTATTCAGAAAAATAATTGCAAACTTTTTTTTATTCAGAGCAGTTTAGTTTGTAAGTGCGTTTTAATAATTATTATTGCTTTTGCCGCTTTTGCCGCACTTAAAGCTTTCATCACAGTGCAAAGGTTGAGAAATATGTTATTTTTCATTTATCAAAATAAATGACGGGTAGTAAAATTTTTATTACACTTTTATTATTAGATAAAACTAATAAGTAGTAATCGCAAAAAAAAAACTCACGGTCAGTGTTACGTGCTTTAATTAAGATCATGATTAATTGAAAATTAAATTCAATAAATTTGTGGACATGTAATGCGAATAACATTACCGGTGAACAAATCGAGCAATAATTATTCGATAGAAAAAAAAAAAAACTTTATTCTACAAACTGATAAACAAGCGATGTAACAATCTTATACGCGTAGTTGAAAATAGCCAATAATTGATCATCGGCCTATAAATTCGTCGATTTTAAAATTTAAATGAATTACAGCGAGAAACGAACAAAAGACGGGAACAAAGAAGCGGCACCGATTTCATGAAATAACCATAATCGCGCACACTAGAGAGAGAGAAAGAGAGAGAGCTATATCATACAATAAAAGGTAAAACTACTCGCGTAGATAATCAAGGACGCGGGCAAGCGGTAGTTAATACAACTTGCCGCGAATCCATTCGCTCTTTATTGCGGATGTGTGGAGCGTCCGGGCTGAGGATCACGAGGCGGCCGCTGAGTCTCATAATCGCGTGCACTTTCTAACGCGCGCGGGACTTGAAACCGGACGACCTCCAACTCTAACGTTATACGTTTACGCGCAACTAGTCGCGCTAAAACCGGGCTATATGTATACGCGTATACCCTCGTCCCTCGCGTATCTCGTCACGTTCGACGAAAGAAAATTAACAGTTCCATCAAATCGATCCCGACAAAGATTTTACGAAAATGTATAGGGAGGTATCGTTGGAAGACTTGTGGTAGATTCACGGCCAGGGTTTGAGATGGAAAGAAACGTTGAACGATATTTTTACGTTGGCTGAAAGCTTAATAACTTTATCAAACGTACTTTAAGTTTTATGAAAATCACGAATACCGCTTTGAATTTAATCGATTTGAAAAATGTTTAGTTACCGTAAATTAATGTAGTTTTTTTTTTTTTTTTTTTATATAAACGACTTAACGGTTTTAATTACATTGTCGCGTTGCGCTGAAATTGCATTAGGTACCAATCTTGAATCTTATTAATGAGCTCGATACGAAGCTTTAAATTATTCATTGCCGAGGAGAATTGAATTGTAAAATATTTTTTGAATCCTTATTTTGATAAATTCATTGAAAAAAAAAAAATAATAATAATAATAAATAATCGCAAATAGATTATTTTTTATTCGTATACGTATTGCATATTTCGTCCTCTTTGCTTCGTTTTGTCAAGTAAAAAACTTATTCAATAATTTGACATACGTTAAAATCGGATATATGTATTATTATTATTTTTTTTTTTTCTTTATTTTTCCACTTTTAATACGAACGTTGGAATTCGAGTGCGAGTGCGCGTTAAGTAAATGGGAAAGATGTAAACTTGCGAACACAATGTTACACCAATTGTTCTTGAATTTTTTTCGATATGTCGAACAGAAAGATGTCAATTTCATGCGACGTCACTTCATACAGTTCTGATACTCGCGCGTCGACGTGTTTCCAATAATCAAGTTTAATATAACTTAACACACATTTCGCGAAGGTTTATTTTCGTAAGCAATGGCATTATTAACAAGTTGCGCACGTTTGAATATATTCTAGATGTTTGTTTCGATATTTCCGCATGCATTATGTTACTTATTCGAGTTTGCGCTTTAAAGAATTTTCATTGCCAACGTCGTTAAAAACAAACCGAAAATAAAAAAAAAAAAAAAAAAAGTGAAAAAAAGTGAAAAAAAGTTAAATAATAAATTAAATAAAGTAAATGAATGAAATCAGAAATGTTTCATCGCGACTTTATAAAGCGAGTGAATGAAAGTTTATGGAAAAGGAATTCAAAACTGTTAAGATAATGATTAGAGGCTGGTAAAAGAAATCCCGCGCGCAAAATGAAGCACTCGTTGCGAAGAAAATCGTCGCGTTCTTCCTTTTTTTTTTTCTTTTTTTTTTTTTTTTTCTGTAAACCTGTACATCATCAACCATATCGCATGTGTGTACCGCATATATACGTCTGTACACGAGCGCTTGCACTAAATCAACTTTATGGGCAGTTTAAGTGCCGGAGTAAAAATCACGATCGCCGCGGTCTGAAACCTATACATTCTTTCTTTCTTTTATTCTTCTTTCGCCCTCCTCTTTTTTATGCCCTCGCACTTTCTCAGAGAGCGGCGAGTATCGTTGCGACAAAGAACGTAATGCTTTTATACATACATATACGGATGTGTGAGAGAGCTCGCTCTCGATTAGTCGATGCCGAGTGTCGTATTATTCGCGCTGAGCGTTGAATATTTCAAGGACGCGAACTTCCGCGATTTCGAACGCCGCGAAACGAAATCGATACGTAGACTATAAGAACATTTAAGCGATGCTCGAATAAGCAAAGTAATCAATTGTGATATAAGTAATTAAAGTATAATAAATAATGCCAAAAAAAGAAAAACGTATTAGTGAAACATAAGTGCAAAATACAATTCATTATCAACTAACATTGTTTCTATAATATCTATTATATTAATTTAATCTTTTCAATTTGATACTTTTACCTATTTTTACACGTTCTTTTTCATAAAAATATAAAGCATATTTTAAAAAAAAAATTTTAGTTCGTACATAAAATTTTAATCTTTAAATCATTCAAAAAATCGTAATCTATACATAAAAAAGAAGCGAGTATATGATTGTTATTATTAGATAGGACGTTTTCTTTTTTATAAAGGAGTATCGTAAAGGGGAAAAAAAAATTCCATGCGCGTAAAACGTGCAGGACGTGACCGAGCTCGAGGATACTCGGAAAATAAAGGATTCTCTGCTTGAATAAAAATAAAAACGATATCTTGAAAGAGAAAGAGGAAGAGCGTGTATTTGAAATCGTTTGTTCGATCGCATACGCAGTCAAGTTTGATTCTCGGACGAAAAAGGAAAGAAAGAAAAAAAAAGAGAGAGAGAAAGGAAACGAAGGGAAAGAAAAGCTTGCGCGAACGGTTTTTGAGCTAACGGAGGAAAGATTTATTTTAAGATTTTTCATGTAATCGTTATTTGCGCAATGTGAATATAGTTGTTTGTCGATTTTTCAACGATAACCTATATTTTTCATCATGCAAAATCGAAAAGGTTACGGCGGATTGAGAGCGATATCGTAAAGAATAACTCGTACAAAAAGCGTTTACAAAATATATATCGGCACGACAATGCAATTCGAAATCGTCGAAAGTCAAACAAGCGAAGAAATACAATGCCAGAATGAGCAATAACTCAATAACAAACGCTAAATTTTTCAGAATCTCTCCAAGACGGAGCTTCGTTCATAAGTGTGCAATCAAACGCGACAATTCGGAATGAGCAACAAGAACGCGAGGGAGGAGAGGGACGGGGTGGGAGAAGCGCTTCCTCGTACGTCGATTCGTTCATGGAACTGCGCGAGGCGGCGAGAAAGAAAACAGCGTCTCCGTGTATACTGTACACACACACACACGAACTCGCGGCAACAATTGTCGCTCTTTCTCTTAATCGAACGAGGAATAACGCGAGCAATGGTACACTCACGCGCACGCAAATGTACACATACATACATATATGTATAAAAAAATAACGTTGTCCGATCGATGCTCGACGACGAGGCTTACACGCGATGTGCCGACTCTTTGGATATGCGACCGCGATATACTTTTCTCTCTCATACTCTCTCCTTTATTTTAAATCTGCGCTTTAGATCAGCGCGCCGCGCCGTTTCATGTACGCGCACGCACGTATATATTTATGTGTATGAACATATATATATATTTCAAAACAGCGATTCTTAAAAAAAGAAAAAAAAAAAGAAGAAAAAAAAATGAGCGTATCGGTGCAAACCGAACAATGGCCCTTATTTTCCGTTTTTCAATGGCCATTGTGTCAGCGCTTCTCTGTACTCACAGGCTCACATGTATATAGATTCGCACTCGCGCGCGCGCGCGCGTCATTTCTCTCGCTCCTTCTTCGTTGCGCGCGCACGCGTGCGTGATTTCGATTCGTGTCGATCAGTCGATTCACCTCTCTCTCTCTCTCTCTCTCTCTCTCTCTCTCTCTCTCTCTCTCTCTCTCTCCCTGTGTCTAGTTAGCGGTTGGTAATCGCGGTTGGAAATGCATACCACCGTTTTCTGCTTTTTGTTTTCCCTTGTTGTTGTTTTTTTTTTTTTTTTTTTTTTTTTTGCTTCGGCAGCGCAAATATCTTGATCAGTCGTCGTATTTCTCTCCACCCGTCCGATGTATAGTACGTATATGCATTTGCTCACGAGATGTACGCTAATGTCGATGTTAGATTGGCTGCTGCTGATATTATGCGGCTGCAAGCTTCTAAATGACGAATGGAACGTAAAACTTTACTTACCCGAATGTCTACAAAGCTTTCGCTGTTTTTTTTTTTCCTTTTTTTTTTACTTTAGTGCAGTTTATATGTCAATGAAAATTTCAAGTTTTGAAAATAGTGAAGTGTTATAATATTGTTTGTATTTCGATTTTATAAACTACTGAAAAGATCATATAGTTTATGTACATTTATTTATACTATTGAAATATAAATAAATATTCAGGTGTTTAAACTAAATTACTAGTTTTTAATCGACTAGATGTCAATAGCAACGAGAAAACTTTTCATCGTATTGTACCAATAATCATGGTCGCTTATTGATTCAATTTATTTGAAAAAAATTTTATTTTATTTTTGTACATAGGATTTATTAATCCTATTTAAAAAACAAAAAATTACACCATTTTATATCATAAATGTTATTTATTTATATGCATAATTTGATAAGTTGCAAATTATAACTTTTAGTAAAAATAATATAAAACCTTTGTATTTTCTAAATATTTTTCTAAAATTTGCATATTTGATTTGATGTTACAGGTGTAAATGTGTTCTTCTCATCCTTCATCGAGATAGAATCAACTATATCCAGATTTGGTGAGTACTTTTCGTCATATTTTTTAACAGTTCTATGAATAATACATAATTTATATAAAATTTATTATTCAAAGCTTCTTATTCGATAAGAAAAAACGCTACCGTACGGTAATACGATCGACAAATAAAATTGTCGGTTCATCCATTGCTTGAAAAAAAAAAGGTGTAGTTTCATGGACACGGACAGAGAGAGAGAGAGAGAAATATTGGGTCTGGCACGGAACTTAACACAATCGTTATCCCCCTGGTTTTTTTTAATCCGCGCGCGTATAATTTTCTGGGAAAAGCGCACGTACCACCGCGCAGCTGAAACGTCAAACGAAACCTCTTTATAAGCGTATGTGCAAGCATATACACGCGAAAGAAATAACGGTTCCGAGAAAACTGCGTTTCGTTCAATTTATTTTTCTATCCTTTTCTCTCTCTCTCTCTCTCTCTCTCTCTTTATCTCTCTAACTCTAACTCTTTCTTGCACTCGGCTAATTCACGGCTTATAACCAATCTCTGTTATTTCTCGTGTGATTTTTCCAAACGATGCAATCCACTCGGGAATAAGGTAAATAGTAGAAAAACTTGCTCAATCCATTAAAAACGCCGCCGCGGCCCGCACAATGATTGATCCTGAATTCCCATGTAAATTATTATCTAAACTTTTATACACATACGTAGGTATACTTTCTTTACCACTTTATCTCTCTCTCTCTTTTACGGCTATCTGCTACTCGTTACTTTTTCTCCACCTCAACTTACAAATATCTACCTGTCCCTCATTTTTATTTTCAATGAGACACGCGCACGCATACACTCATCGACTCGAACGGCTACATCTCAAGATATCAAAGCCGTATCAAACGCATACAAAGGCAAAAGAACTTTACCTTTCGCGATTTTATAAAAGTATATTAAACGTATATTTATACACATACACGTATAGATGTACACCGCGCGCTAAAAGTGACAACGTACAACCTACTAATTGGATAGCTGCGTCAAGCGCGGCGAATCATTTATTTTCTCGCTCGGTTAAATTGCGCACGGGACGGGATAACGCGAGCGTTAGCTTAATTAAGCTTCGTGTATATGTACATATGTGAAAAGAGCGCTCGACACATATCCCTTTCTCTCTCTCTCTCTCTCTCTCTCTCTTTTTCTCTCGAAGAGCTCAAAGCGTACGGAGATCTGATTTACATCTCTAGTACGTATAGCCCCACCGAAATTCAGGTAATCAACGTTTATACCTGTGTAATTGAAAGCTAGTTCACGTGAATGAAATCGATACCTTCCTTGATCTTACCGTAACGAAAGACATTCTCTTACTTTTATTCGTTTTTTCCCCTTTTTTTTTTTAACAACGGTGTGTTTTTACTGATTATGGAACATAATGGCTATTTAATTTAATTGTGTAATTTCTTTATTGCCGATAGTAAATTACTTTAGTCGAGGTAAAGAAGGTTTCGGTCCCTCGATCTCTTTGAATGAGAGGAAGGAGACAGGGGAGGGGGGGAACCGTTTCATCACGATGTTTTTAAGTAAGCCTATTGAGGCTCATACATTCCTACAAAGATATTCTTTAAGTAATTATTATTGATTCGCGTAGGCATGCATATATATATATATATATATACACGCTCTCGCAGACTCACACACATACGTGTTTCGTGAAAAGTGTGGGAAAGGTAAAACGTTAAAACTATGGTATTTTCTTAATATTATTACGTACACGCGCGTATACGAGTATACACGCGTACGCAGGCCTTTATTTCACGTTTCGTATATACCCAGGCTCGAAAACGTTCATTTATTTTTTTTCTTTTCTCTTTATGCTTTTTACCTCTTTCGTTTATTTTGCCATTTTCAAAACTTGTCATTAAACGAACATTAGCATTTATTTTATTATCGTAAACGAAGGTAGGACGGACGTAAACGCTTGACGCTAATGTTGAAATCGATAATATTCTTGATTAAAATGCAAGTAATTCAGTTTACATTTGTCACCCTAAAAAAGAGTCTTTTGCAAGATCGATGATATATTATTATATATTTTATCGGCTCACCGTCAGTCCATTACGAAATTCGCGCTCGCGCGCTCTCGCGCAAACTTATATTTTCGCAATGTTATTAGGTTAACGTTGGATTGATCGCATAACTTCCGATCTCTTTTTATCCGATTTTATGTAACTTATTAATTATTTATGACTATTTAATGCGATGAAAATTGATTAAAATAAAATAATAATAAAAAATTTTAACGTATGCGTTTATTAAATGAATTATTTTTAGCACCGTTAGTTAAATTATCATCGCTGGATATCTATAAGAAATCATTCGGGTCAGCGTGACAATAAATTTTATGGAACCTACAAGCAAAAGTTTGTGAAATTTGAATAATAATAAAATGTAATTTTTTTGCTAAAAAATGATTAAAGTTGACATTAGCCGTGTAAAACAAGGTACTTCAATAATTATAATTTACAACTTATCGTTGGAAAATGAAAAAAAAATTAAATTTAAATATACATTATACACTTTGCAAATCGTTATAATTGAATGATTAGTACATTTTTATTATTTTAATAATTTGTAACGAATTTTAGATTTAATCTCACATTTAATACACGATTAAACTAGATGCCACGTTAAATTAACATTAATATTTAAACGAAAAGTTCGACGTTGAAGAAATTTTATCAAAATAATTTATTGAATTGTATCGTAATCGTAACGTTTATCGTAATTTTTCGACACATTCGCGATACTCGACTACTGCACTCATGACGAACCTAGACAAATTATTGAGAGGCTATAGCCAAGGCAATCCATAACTATACGTAGAAACGAAAACTACAAAGCAACGAGCGCAGAAAAGCGCGTCGAGACAGAGAACAATATGACGCGAACGTATAAGTAAAAGAAAAATAAAAGAGAGAAGATGGCAAAAAGGAGCCGTTCGCGCAGAGCAGCTCGGCAAAAGGCTCAACGTGTACACGAACGCGCAAATACCCACCAACACAGAGTATAAGAGAAAGAGAGAGAGAGAGAGAGACGAAGAGGGAGAGAAAGAGAGAGAGAGAGCGAGAGAGAGAGTACGGTGGAAGTGAAAGTGCGCGCGCGCGCGTTTAGCAAGGCTCCCTCGGTAAGACACCAGCGGTTGTCTTGGCGTGCGCAGGGCCTCTGACCTTGTCCCAAATACTGCACAGTGCGAGCGAACGCGAGAACTCGGCCCGGCTGCTGCCGCTGTTGCTGCTGCTGCTGCCTGTTGCTCGGATCCTTTTGCCTGCACGACTCGTTCGAGCTCTTTCTCTCTCTCTCTCTCTCTCTCTCTCTCTCTCTCTCTCTCTCTCTCTCTTTTTCGCTCTTACTCGACGTCGTTCTATCTTTGCTCTGTCGTTCCTTTGACTATCTTTCTTGCTCGCTTGTCGCTCGCTTTAGGTTTGTCTAGTTCTTTGTAGATATATGTTTATGTATGTATGTGTGTGTGTGTGTTTAGAGTTGTAAGAGACTGCCGTGGGCGTTTATTCTCTTTATTCTAGAAACTTTTTGAATGCTTGCACAGAGATTTCGATGTGAATTGTCGTGTTTCTTTTATTTTTTCTTTTTCGTTTCGAAAAATTAAATATCGCAAATAGCATTTTATTCGATGATTATTTACAAATTAAAAGGCGAGACATTTTAGATGATGAGTTCATAGGTTTTTAAGATTTTAATATTAATATTCAACTGAAATTTATACTGATATTATTGCTAAATACCAATAATGTTTTATCAATATTTATTTTAGATATGTATTAAAAAAATTGAGCTTCAAATAGTTTAATCAATTTTTTGTAATTGAAAATTTATTTAATCCGTTACGTACCGATTAATTTTTTTATTATTTATAATTTAATTTAAAAAAATAAACGGTTATCAACAACAAAAATGATTAACATTCGAGTGTCTAATTATATCATAATGTAAAATTTACACGTTTACAAGCATTTCTATTTAGACAAAGTTGTCCGATCATGCCCGCCGTTATCTACTGATTTCTAAGTGATAGAATCTTTTTGAAATTTCTGTCATTGGTATTTTTAATGGAGAAAATAGTTTTTTTCTAAATCCAATTCTCATTCCGTTCCATAATCATTGACAATGAAATATTCGTAAAAAATTACGTAATACGAAAAAAAAAATCTTTAAAATTTGCAAAATAATGTTAAGAAATAAATTACTCCGTACTCGACTCTTCAAAGATATAGCTTATATTTCTTCTCTTTTAAGAAGTAAAATGAAAAATAAAAGAAGGAAAAGAGGGAAAATTTAAGCAAGAATACAAAAGTGAGTAATATCAGTTAAGCCTCGATAGCAATTTTATGTAAGAGCGTTTGCATTCTGTATACACACATACACACACACATATATATATGTATATATCTATCAGATCATTGTATATATGTATATAAAATTGGCCTCTAAACATTCAGACGCATTCCGTAGCCGCTTCGCCCTTTTTCTTCGCGTTCCCTTCACTCGCTCACGTTAGTTTCGTATACATATGTATAAGTGTTTTACTTTAAGAATGCACCGAGACACGTTGCTCTTTATATATATATATATTTATTTATTTATTTTCCTTAGATCGCGTTAAATCGAGCTCGCACGTTTCTCGCCGAGTTCTTATATACGTGATCTTAAAGTTCTAATCGCGCGGTGTTATCTGCAATTAAAGCACTGTTAAGGTGCATTATATTTCTTCATTTTTCTTCGCGGCTGCTCTATTGCTCTTAGATCCTGTACGTATACACATAAACATGTACGTGTATGCATGTGCGCGAGTTGTAAATCACCGTATATATTCATAAATCATATTATTTTCTCGATTTTTCGCATCGGGCATTATATTTTCTGTTGACTTTGCAATTTTATCGCTCGGATTTATTTCAATTTAAGAATTCCGTAATTTCATGCCGAGTGTAGCGCTTAGAGTTTTTTATATACACGTTAAATCAGCGATGAAATTAAATCGTCGCTTAAACTTAAATAACAAACCGATAGAAATTCTTCATTTTTACGTTTTTTTTTTTTTTAAATTCTCAATTTTATAACCATTAAATTATTTATTTCTACATGATTTACGTTGATTTTTCGAAAATTTATTATAATTTAATTTATTCATAATTTACGATATTTGTTGTAAATTTAATGTTTACATTTTTACGACGACAAGAAACTTAAATATATATATAATCTTTACGATAAATTTATCAGTAAAAAAGATAATTTGAAAAATTTTATCGTTGAAAAATTACAAAATTTTTTGAAGGATCGTCATTTCCTGGAATAAATAGTTTCGTTTATCCTGGGTAAGAAAAATAAAATAGAAACGAGTCGAAAGAAGAAAAAATGTGTGTATGTATACATGTACCTTTGGAATTTTCGCGAGAGATCGCAGAAACTGCACGAAAAAGTTCATATAATATCAGAAACCCGTCGCAAATGATAATCCCGCCAAGTTTTTGCCAAAGGGCAAAGAAAACGACGAAACTATATCCAGGCTTGCCTTCTACACTTAGGCGTATAAACGATGATACGAAGAAACGTATATGTATGTATGTATAGACAAGGAGAAAAGGGAAGAAAAATTCGACACATCGGCATCGCGCCATTCGATCGCGCCGGATAGCGAGTGGCCTCGAGAACGGAGAATAAAAAAAAAATGCCCCAACAGGCGTGGAGGGAAGGTACGGAAACGACGTAGTGAAGAAGTATGTAAGAAAACGAAAGGGAAATAAATAAGGAAAATAAAGAGGTGCGCGCGTATGTGCGTGTGTACACCTGGCAAAGAGCTGGACAGCGGCAAGAGCATCGAGCAATTAAGACCGAAGCGGCGGGGCATTCGTATAATCGATCTTAGTCTCTCTCTCTCTCTCTCTCTCTCTTTCTCTCTCCTCTCAGAATCGATGTAATTAAATCGGTTATTTTCGCGACTATAAGTTCGATTCCAGGAATCCACGCGACGAAGAAATAACTATGCGATATATCTCATTTTCGCGCTTTTAACTCGCGTCCAAGATTCTTTCTTCGGTGGGTTTGAATTTTTCTGCAAGCTGCGCGTGCAATAACGAAGACGACGAGTTTTAAGAGCCGTCGATATGTACGAGTACGTGAGGAATATCGTATCGCCGGGAAGGCGTGAGAAATATAAATGTGTTATAATTGCCGTTCAAAAAAATTAAATTAAAGAACGGAAAGGTGAAACATAAAAGAATATAACTTTGAAAAAATTTTTAATAAAATCGATTCTAACTCTCGTTTGAATTTCCCGCGTTATCTTACTTACTGGCGTTCCTTTTTCTGAATCCACCAAATTTACGATAATTTTAACCGCACTCGCAATTCGTAAGATGAAAATCTGGGCGAGCAGTCGACCCCACGGGTAATTTCGTTGAATCAAAGCCGGGATAAGGCAAAAAAAAAGTTAGAAAATTTTCAATATAAACCGTAATCCTTTTACCCAATATTCTTATCGCAATTATCATCCGGTTGAAATTTAATTAAATTCACCACACCGATACAAAACGTATTTCCTCGGTAACATTTTCACCTTTGCCATCTACTTTTTCATGGTACTGGCGGTGTATAAAGTTGCGGCAGCTCGCCGCGAAAGATCGTAAAGCAAAAAAAAAAAAATAAATAAATAAATAAACGAAAGCAAAGAAAGAAAGAAAGGAACTTTTCCTCGAAATTACACGGATTCCCAATTTCTCGATAATGCTTTTCCACGTTTCTTTTACGGCCACTTTTCCTACCAGCTTCGCTCTTTCTCTTTTTCTCTCTTCCTTTTTTTTTTTTTGTTATCTCTGCGTTTTCTCGGGGCGCGCGCGTACGCCGGAAAACTGCGACGCTTTTACGACGCGAGCGAACGAAACGCGCTCGGAAAAACGAGGAAAAGAAAAATCGAAAAACGCCGAGGCAACGAGGAAGAAAAATACTCGAAATTTTTACAGGCCATTAGCCGTTAAAAGAGAGAAAGACGAAAAAGGCGCCCTTTGAAGGGCTCGCGTAAACGCGTAAGCGGGAGAGAAAAAAAAAAAGAAATAAACATATACTCGTCTACTTTATACACGCGCCGAACTATTTCTAAATGATGCGCGGGTTGTGTATATCGTGAGCGTTCTTCTCTCTCCCCATTTTAAATAATAACGTAATTTCGTGAGAAGTTACTTTTTTTTTTTTTTTTTTTTTTTTTTTTTTTTTTTTTTTTTTTTTTTTTTTTTTTTTTTTTTTTTTTTTTGTAGGAAGAACGCAAAGCTTTACGCGTACGCGTGTATTTTTATTGTGACGAGTCGCACGAATGATAATTAAAATTGTTTTACACGCGAATGTGAATTGAAACAAAGAGTGAGATTTTAATATTTGCTATTTTTCTTCTTTTTTTTTTTTTTTTCTTTGATCGTTATAAGAGGGCGAATATTTTATGTAAAAGTAAGATTTAATGAAGGCCGTTTTTATAAAAACATTTTGATAAAATATAATTTTATTTCGTATTGTTACAATTAAAGAACGCGTTTAACTTTAAGTTTCACAACGATGTAATTAAATTATCGCTTAAATTTTCTCTCCGAAAATTCACTTTCCGTCGAAAATCCACTCGAGTAGGAAAAATTTACGTCACGTTCGCGCTATTGTTTAATACTCCAACAACTGTTTGTTACATTGATTAGCAAATATAACCTAAAGAAAATAACTTTTATGTCGACGCTAAGTACCGACGCGAGAAATAACCGTTTTAGTATTTCCGCTGCTCGTATACATTCTTTCTTAGTTCAAAAGCTTCGCGTAATTTTGGGTGGAGTCGTTAAAAGACGTTACAAAGGCTCGTTAAACGATAATTTTGAGAATCTTGTTAAGTGTTCACAGATAATAAGAATTATATTTATAATTTAACGTTTGCATCACAAAACTCTTGTGGGCACATAAAAAATTTTTCCGTTAAAAAAAAATCGAATATTAAAGAAGGGCAAGGATAAATTAATACAAATACAGGTAACGTATAATGCGACGAAAGCTTTTCAACAAATTCACGCGGTCCCGGTGTAACGCACCCGTCGTCGTGAAAATTATTAACAAGCCCGAATAACACGGGTGAAAACGATTCGTCGCCCGAGGAGCGAGTCATTGATTAATAAGTGTAAGCGTATGCGTTACTCCACACTTTAAAACGTAAATTGGATATTTAATCTCCTTAATGCTTCGAGAATTAACGCTTAGAAACAGGTTTAGAATGCGCACATCGCGTGCTTCAACACTCAGCGATGGTTTAATAATATAAGCTTGCGACGTTTTACACATATATGCATATATGATATATTACAATTTACATTCTTAATGTAAATGCGTTTTGTATAATTCGCGTTGAGGTATTGGAACGCAAAACGTTGACGAGCGTCCAACGCTTTAATTAAATGAATTTTATAATAACGACGATGACTGTTTTGTCGTAAAAATGACCGAGTACGGTAAACGTGATTGTACTTTATGGCACGGATGAAAGTTTTTGACTCTCCCGGGCGTTATTCGATTTAATTTATTGCGTTTAGTTTGATTAATTTGCCCGCTCGCGGTATGTACTATTAATATGTACTATATATATATATATATATATGTTTATTCGATTTGCGTGAATCGTGGTACTTTTGTATGCGATAACGAAATCGATAGAATTCATAAGTGCGCAAGAAATTATATTTAAAAACGCGATGTGAAACTTTATAACGTGCAGATTTATGTATAAAGTTTGGATACAAGAAAGAAATGTAGCGAGCGTTTGAA